>CM042320.1:40336988-41041988 GCA_023566125.1 Zingel zingel | reverse complement strand
CTTGTGGCCTCTTGGGACCTCTTGACCTAAAGGTCATCCATCATCCTTAACATTCCAAGGTGACATTTGCTGCTGCCTATTACTCTCTAATGGGTGTGGCCTATATCACGTTATTCAGTTGGATAGAGCGAAGGCGCGGATGTATGGTTTTTGAATGTACTGTATACGGTATGGGAGTTATAGGGCCAAATGCGTTTTTTCTGCTATAGCACCACCTAGTGGTGGAAGTGGGTCAATTGTTGCGCCTGAGGTCCTTGTGGAGATTCAGACCAGTCCTGAAAATGGCAACCCCCCACCATGTATGGTTTAGGCTGTAGTCAGAGTTTTAGGCGGAGAAGAATAATAATACAAACAATGTATGATTAATCAGTAGAAAAACAATAGGGTTCTACAGCCCTGCTGTACGAACAGCATAGCTTTGCTATTGCCCGTTCTTACAGACTTGGGCTTAGACCCCTAATAATAATGAAAAATCATTAGAAAAACAATAGGGTTACACAGCTCCGCTGGAGATGTGAACCGCATTGCCTTGCATTACACGGTTCCCATGCCCCCTCAGGCTTGGATCCCTAATAATAATAAGAAACCTTAGAAAAGCAATAGGGTTCCACAGCCCTGCTGTGGGAACGGCGTAGCTTCGCTACCGCCCGTTCTTCCAGCCTCGGGCTTAGACCCCTAATTAAAGCTGCAAGTAGCGTTGGACACACCTCTGCGAGCGTCGGGGTTAGTGGCGGACACCGATCCTTGCAAATCATCAGCAATGAAAAGGGAACTCCCTGCTGAATTTAATGATACCTCACACAAGTCTTTACGTAATAAGATGGCACAGACCAAATTTGAAGTTGATCTGATGAAATCTCTAGGAGGAGTTTGTTAAAGAACGACATGTAGAAATGGCCAAAATCGCGAACTTTCAATTTAAAATGGCGGACTTCCTGTTGGGTTTAGGGTATGGCTCCAATGACGTTGTTTGTACGTCTTGACATGCTTCATATGGGTTCCAAGTTTCGTGAGTCTACGATGGAAAAATAATAATTCCTTCAGTTTCAATAGGGCCTTCACCGCCGTTGGCGCTCAGGCCCTAATAATTTCTTCAGTTTCAACAGGGCCTTCGCCGCGGTCGGCGTTCGGGCCCTTAATTAGCCGTGTTAGACGGGCCATTGCGCTTCTGCGAGCGTCGGGGTTACTGACGGACGCCGCTCCTTGCGACCGTGCATTTGCGCTGCACTCAGACACTGCAAATCATCACCTATGAAAAGGGAACTCCCTGCTGAGTTCAATGATACCTCACACAAGACTCTACGTCATACAGTTCATTAGCTGTGAAAGGGGGCGTGGCAAAACCATAGGGGTCAGGGCAAACCTTTACCATTAAAAAAGGAAGTCTCTGCTGAGTTCATTGATACCTCACATAAGACTCTACCTTAAATGGGTCACCAGTTATGAAATGTGGCATGGCTTAAGACTACGTCATACAGTTCATTAGCTGTGAAAGGGGGCGTGGCCAAAGCATAGGGGTGGGCCAAACCATCACCAATGAATAAGGAACACTCTGCTGAGTTCAATGATAAAAGGGTCTACCTCAAACAGCTCATAAGTTATAAAAATGGGGCGTGGCTATAGCATAGGGGGTGGGCCGAACCAAAAGCAATGAAGAAGGAACTCTCAATCACACCTCACACAAGACTTTACCTTAAACGGTTCAACTGTTATGAAAGGGGGTGTGGCCTGAGTAAGTGGGCATGGTTAAAGTATATGGAGCGGCTCAGTATCACATGTAGACCACACATAAGTTTCATGTAAATCGGTTGATGTTTGTCATATAAGGCTGATTTCCTGTTGCCAGCGGGGGGCGCTATCACCAAAAGTCAATTTTGGCCTATAAATGTCCTCAGGCCTGGACCCTTGTCAATCATGAGAAATTTCGGCCAAATTGGACAATGTACACTAAAGTTACAACAACTTCTTCGTTTATTGATAAATGCTCAAAATGGTCGCCACGCCACGCCCACACCGTTGGACGAAACATTTTTCTTTTAATAACTTAACTAAACTTTTCGTCAAACAGTGTGGGCGTAGCGTGGCAGCCATTTTGAGTGTTTAGCGATGAATGAGAAAGTGGCTGTAACTACAGTGTACATTGTCATATCTGCTTGAAATTTCCCACAATCAACAAGAGTCCAGACCTGAGGAAATATACTGGCCAATATTGACTTTTGGTCATAGCGCCCCCCGCTGGCAACAGGAAATCAGCCTTATATGACAAACATCATCCGATTTACATGAAATATGATGATTACATAATAATATGTGGTCTACATGTGATACTGACCCACCCCCTATATGTTAACCACGCCCACTTACTCAGACCATGCCCCCTTTTATAACATTTGAACCGTTTAAGGTAGAGTCTTGTGTGAGGTGTCATTGAACTCAGCAGAGAGTTCCTTCTTCATTGGTGATGGTTCAGCCTGCCCCCTATGATTAAGCCACGCCCCCTTTCATAACATTTGAACCGTTTAAGGTAGAGTCTTGTACGCGGTGTCATTGAACTCAGCAGACAGTTCTTTCTTTATTGGTGATGTTTATGCTCGCGCCCTATGGTTAAGCCATGCCCTTTTTCATAACTGGTGACCCGTTCAAGGTAGGAGTCTTATGTGAGGTAGCAATGAAGTCAGCAGAGACTTCCTTTTTTATTGGTAAAGGTTTGCCCCAACCCCTATGCTTTGGCCACGCCCCCTTTCACAGCTAATGAACTGTATAACGAGTCTTGTGTGAGGTGTCATTGAACTCAACAGGGAGTTCCCTTTTCATTGGTGATGATTTGCAGTGTCTGAATGCCGTGCAAATGCATGGTCACAAGGCGTGGCATCCGCCAGTAACGTAACAGACGCGCGCAGAGGTTCGAGGGCCTGTCCAATGCTGCTTGCAGCTTTAATTAGGGCCCGAGCACCGATAGCGGCGAAGGCCCTATTGTAACTGAAGGAATTATTATTATAACTTGAGTGTACATTGTGCAATTGGCTCGAAACTTTTCAGGATTCATAAGACTCTTACTCTAATGACATTTACCGGACAAAATTGACTGAAAGTCATAGCGCCCCTTAGTGGCAACAGGAAGTAGGCCTAAAAGTCAAGGTACTATACTTTAACGAACTTCTCCTAGAGATTTCATCTGAGGACTTCAAATTTGGTCTGTACCATCTCACACCTTAAAGATGAAAAGTTATAAAAAGAAAAACTTTCCGTTAAACGGTGTGGGTGTAACATGAGTGTACATTGTCATATCTGCCCGAAATTTCTCACGTTTGACAAGAGTCCAGGCCTGAGGACATCTATAGGCCAAAATTGATTTTTGGTCATAGCGGGGGGCACTGGCAACAGAAAATCAGCCTTATATGACAAACATCCAATTTACATGAAATTTATAATGTATGGTCTATGTGATACTGAGCTGCCCCCTATACTTTAACCACGGCCACTTACTCAGGCCACGCCCCCTTTCATAACATTTGAACCGTTTAAGGTAGAGTCTTGTGTGAGGTGTCATTGTACTCAGCAGAGAGTTCCTTCTTCATTGGTGATGGTTTGGCCCGCCCTCTATGCTTAAGCCACGCCCCCTTTCATAACATTTTAATCGTTTAAGGTAGAGTCTAAAAATTAGTACACTTGGTCTGGGAGTGAGAATCGAAATTGACAAATGTCTATTCATATTACTGTTTTTCACATTATGTAAATTAGCAAATATACTGGTATTCTTTAAAGGAACAGAAAGAATAATGAATTCAAGCACTGACCTGTGTTCAACCAGCTTGTTATTACAATAAGTACACAAATAATCACAGACAACTACTATTTACGGTATAACAGAATTTATTTAACTTCAAAATCATCAATGGCCAATCAATAATCCTTCGATCAAATAAAATTAATATACCTTTTTTTATAATACAACCAAAAGAAAAACAAACAGCAGGCATGTGGTGAGCATGCTTTGTGTGTGTGTGTGTGTGTGTGTGTGTGTGTGTGTGTGGAGGAGGAGGGGGAGGTGACGAAATGTAGTCTAGCTAGCCCAAAGACTACCAAAATGGCTACTTCTGTGTAGAGCCTTGCACAGGCCAAAAACTCCAGCCCTAACCCGGCCCTGGCCTGTGGTGTTCAAGCCCTACCCGACCCCAGCCCGACAACGCCTGCAATTTTTTCAGCCCGAACCCAACCCAGCCCGAGACCAACATCAATCACTTGTTAAGCTCTCTCTGACGTGCGCACTCTTTGATGCACTCTCTCTCTCTGATGCGCGCTCTCTAGATGCGCTCTCTATGATGCGCGCTGTCTCTGCTACACACGCAAACACACACACGTCACACGCTACTAAGAGGTAAACTTTTATTATAGGCCTGAAACATCATGACCAAACATATTGGACAAACTGTCCATTACACAGAAGCATAAACATGAAGGGGGAATATAGTGCTACAGGATCAAACCGCAAAAATAAGTAAATAAACGGCCTACCTTTGATTTTCAGTAACTGAACTGAAGAACAATGTTCAAAACAATGTCCAAAAATAACTCTTCGCCAACTGGCTAATGTTAAATAAAAATCCGTTGAACTGTGTGTGTCAGTGTCACCTGTTTAATGCATGTGAGTGACGCGCGTGTGTGTTGCGTTTGTGTTACTTTCTATAATATTTATAATATAATCAATATAACAATATTTCATACACACTTTGTGACGTGTGCTCTGCTGCACGAATATTATGGGCACAATGAGGAGAGAAGCTAAAATAAGCCCGAGTCCGACCCGAGCCCGATCTGTAAAAAGAAAAAACGGCCCGAGCCCGGCCCGAATGGGCTTAGCTTGCAGGGCTCTACTCCTGTGAGCTGCACAAAACTATATAGCCTCAAGAGGGCAGTAGGCTAACGTCTTACACACCAAAGGAACACACTAGCTACTTCGCTATGTGCTAGCTGTGTAGCTATTTGATGCATGTGTCTGTGTGTGTGTGTGTATGGAGAGAGAGAGAGAGAGAGAGAGAGAGAGAGAGAGAGAGAGAGAGAGAGAGAGAGAGAAATGGAGGGAAAACACAAAAGAAAACACTTGAAAATCTTGATCTCTATGGGGTTGAAAATAATCACACTCTTCGTTTACTCGAGATTTTAACTTAACTCAACGTTACAGCAGAATCTGAGGTTTTGTTTAACAAGAGTCTTATTCTCTGTTTTTTTCTGCGAGTGCAATAATTCCACACTCCATCTGCACCAGGGCCTGTAATACAGCACCATAATTCTGCCTTTCGTCTACGGCCGTAGACGAAAAGCAGAATTATGGCATCATTTGTACAGTAATTAACTTCTCCAAGACAGGAAGTAACAATGTAGCATTTACAGTTTTTAACCAAGCTACAGTAGGCTACAGTAGGTGCACGGTTGATGATGTTGTGTCACAACATCATCAACCATGCACCTTGATCAGTGGTGCTTTCACAGAAAATAATGGGACACGGTGGTCCCGATCAGATTAATACTCAAAACGTGCACCAGCAGCACTAAGATTAATCATACATGAGTGGCAAAACAATGGCAGCATTAGCCTTTACCCATTAATTAACATACTGTTCTAAATCTCTCTGTCCAGAACACTAAACCTTACTGTATGTTGTCCATCAGTCCGTAGATTTCCAAGGAAAAAACAGAACGCAATCCGGCCACTCGTCAACGGTGCGCGGAGAAGCTTGTTGATCCCCAGGGCAGTGGGGAAAAAGCTAGAGTCGACTTTGAAGAAACAACGGTATCCGTGTTGTAACGGTGTTCTCTTCTACAGATTTGAAAAACTGGACACACTTCATAGAGTCCAATGGTGCTCACCAGAACTCCAAAATAGTTCACTTTTCGGGAAGATGAAGCTATTTAAAGCAGATGCTTGCGTGCAACCTTTCGCAACTGGGTTGCAAATGGAAGACAAAGGATTTTTGGGTGCTCAGGCTATTTATAGCTCAGGTCACCTGACCTGGCTCCATGCTGTTGTATGGTCCCAGGAACCAATGGGAGATCAGAGTGTTCTTGAAGGTGCAAACTACAAGCCTGTAGTTTTTAGATTTTTAGATTTCTGACCAAGTTCCTATTGAAACTTTATTTTTTCATTCAGAACAAAAGAGAAAATAAGAGTATACTTGCAAAACGTAATGAGCTAAATAATTAGGGGTCCGAGCCCGAGGATGGAAGAACGGGCGGTAGCGAAGCAGGGCTTTTTTGAACTCCTCCTAGACCATGCGACCAATCTTCATGACATTTGGCATGTAATATCTCCAGACCAACCTCACAAAAAGTTAATAAAAAGAATTTTGATAGGATAAAAACTGTGCATATTACGCACAAACAAATGTGTGTAGCTAACTATGAAAATACCAACTTTGCCATATCTCGACCAAAATAAATGTTATCAACGCCAAACTTTAGATTCTTGTTTGGTGTGAACCGCCGGAGGTCGCTGACGCCTTTTATGAAAATTGGTCACTAGGGGGCGCTACAAGTACAAAAAGTTTATATCTCATGAACCGCTCATCTGATTTTTACAAAATTTGATGGGTACCATCCAGGGACACTCCTGAGGCCAACCCTAGAGTGGGGTACTGAGGGGTCAAAGTGGGCGTGGCCTATGGCACCCACATCTAAATTTACTACTTAGACTAATGTGAACAACTTTAAATGTACAAGGCAGATAGACAATGGGTCATGGACCACACCTACCATAAATTACACATGTGGACCACTAGGTGGCGCAATAATGTTTTTGTTGCCTTTAACTCCCACATTATACATCGCACATTACAAATACTTACATTCACGTGTTCCTTGAATCAAGCTGAATCACATGATATTGGCCACGCCCATTTCCGCTTAATTTTTTTTCCGCAAAATTGCACAATGTGAAAAAACAACTTTTTCGAACTCATCCTTGGCCGTGCGACGGATCAGCAAAAAACCTGGTAGGTAGCATCTCCAGATAGACGTGACCAAAAGTTACCCAAGGAATTTTGCTACGTTAAAGTATGCGTATTTGACGACCAAACAAATGTTCCTAGCTAGCTACCACACACGTATCATATCATATCTCGGCCACTACAATTCTCTGTACCAAATTTGGCAAAGATCGGCCTTTAGGAGGCGCTATAAGCAACCTTTATTTGTTTTGGCCAATAACTCGACGCATTCCCTGGATCTACCTGAATCACGTGATATAGGCCACGCCCATTTCACAGTGGACAAATTCAACTCTTTTCTCTCACTTTTTCAATGCAAAATCAATACCATGCATAGGCGCCGATACCGTGCAATTAAACATTGCAGTTGGTGCTAAGTGGAGCGTCATAGTGTGATAGGTTATGTCGGTGGCATTGATGCTTAATTTCCCACGAAGCACACATGGAGGAAAACATAAATCGGTGCCTATGACGCCATTTGCAACAACTTGACCACCTTACCTGCTCCTTCAACCACCACACCTGCCTCTCCCCTCCACCCTCTCGGTCACGCTTTCATTTCTCTCTGCTGTCTCCTGCGGTCAGGTGGATTAAGAAGATTGTTTATTGTAGAGAATTGTTAAAGGTTGTCTGTATATGCGTGGAGGTGAACTGTTGACCGCTACTTTTGCAACAGCGACGTATCGCAGACGTCGCGGCTCGCGCCTCTCGATATTTACCGACGTTTGCCCCCCTGCTGCCCGGCTTCGGGTTCCGCTTTCGCGCGCTCCCCGGGGTGTCAGGGGTGACTTCTGTGGGTGGCTTGGGCCCCGTCATAACTACTTGCAGTTCCAGTTTTTATTATTCTTCTCCGCCTAAAACTCTGACTACAGCCTAAACCGTACATGGTGGGGGGCTGCCATTTTCAGGACTGGTCCCAATCTCCGCAAGGACCTCAGTCGCAACAATTCACCCACTTTTACCAGTAGGTGGCGCTATAGCAGAAAAAAACACTTTTGGCCCTATAACTCCTACACCGTACATCGGACATTTTAAAACCATATATCAATGCGTTCCCTGGATCCAACTGAATCACGTGATATAGGCCACGCCCATTTCCGCCTAAACTTTAATGTGTGAAAAATCGTGATTAAAAAATTCGGGTTCCGCTTTTGCACGCTCCCAGGGGCGTCAGGGGCGACTGGCATGGGTGGCTTGGGCCCTGTCATAACTGCTTGCAGTTCTAGTTATTATTATTCTTCCGCCGATAAAACAGATGCTACAGCCTAAACCGTGCATGGTGGGGGAGTGCCGTTTTCAGGACTGGTCCACATCCCTGCAGGGACCTTGGACAAAAGAATTCAGCCACTTACACCACTAGGTGGCGCTATAGCAGGAAAAACGTGTTTGGCCTTATAACTCCCACACCGTACACCCGACATTCAAACGTCATACATCGACGCGTTCCCTGGATCTACCTGAATCACGTGATATAGGCCACGCCCATTTCCGCCTAGAATTTTTATGCGTGAAAAATCACGATTTATCGTAAACCTGTTTTTTTTTCTTGTTTTTGACAAAAATTATCAAAAGAATTTTTGTCGGATTAAATTTGCATAAAATACGCACAAACTAATTTGTGTAGCTATCTACGAAGACACAAACGTTGCCATATCTCGGCCAAAATAAATGGTATCATCGCAAATCTTTAGATTCTTGTTTGTCATGACCCTCTAATGCTCCCCAACCAATTTGACAGAAATTGGCCCCTAGGGGGCGCTACAAGTACAAAAAGTTTATCTCATGAACAGCTCATCCGATTTTTAAGAAATTTTGAGTGTACCATCTCGGCCCACTCCTGAGGCCACGCCTACAGTGGGGTACTGATTCGTCAAAGTGGGCATGGCCTATGGGACCCAGGTTTTAATTCACCATTTACACTAATGCAACTTAAAATTTACAGTGTTCATGTTTACAATGGTTCATGGACCTTACCTACCAAATATTACACACATGGACCACGAGGTGGCGCTATAATGACGTAAAATGGGTTTTTGCCTATAACTCCCACAGTCTACATTGCAGTTTAGAACCCCTTATATCCACGTGTTCCTTGAATCCATCTGAGTCTGATGATATAGGCCACGCCCATTTGCGCTAAGAAGTTATTTTGCAATAACGTGCAATGCGCAAAACAAACTTTTTCTATCTCCTTCTAGGCCTTGCACGCTATTGGCACAAAACTTGGTAAGTAGCATCTCCATAGGGACCTGACCTAAATTTATCAAAAGAATCTTGCTAAATTTCTCCAGTCAAAATTTACAAGCAAATAAATTTTCGTAGCTAGCCACAAAACACGAACGTTAGCATATCACGGCCAAATTAATAGGTATCGGAGCAAAACTCTACCAAAGCCTCCCTACCAAATTTGGTGAAAATCTGACATTAGGGGGCTCTATAATGAACGTAGAGGCCTTTTGGCAAATAAATCAATGCATCAATCAATAAATGGGAATAATTTGCAATGGAAATATCTCTGCTGCAGTAAATGCTATCATCACTAAACTTGAGATTATTGTTTGACATGCCACTCTGCGGCTCTCCACTAGATTTGGTCATGATCGACCTTTAGGGGGCGGTATAATTGAGGTAGAAGTGTTTTGGCCTTTTACGCAATGAAGAGGAAATTTGCAATTGCATTTCACTACAGACTTTGGACCTCGCACTTGGTCAAATTTCCTGACTTTTGCCTCGCCGTCATCGTGCTTTGGGTTCTCCTTTCGCGGGCTCCGCTTCCATAGGCTCTTAGCGTCATCAGGGGCGATTCGCGCCAGGGGGGACTGACGCCTGGACCCCGTTCATAACTGCTTGCAGTTCTAGTTGTTTTTCTCGATTATTCTGTTTTTGTGATCATTGGGAGCCGAAATCATAATCTCTATTAAATTTTGTTTAATTGCACAGCCCTAGCACTTTTGTAGGAAGCAGCCCAATCACCAAAAGTCAAAGCAGCAAACAGCATTGAACAGATGCCCAATTGCCAAAGTCAAAAGCCACAAGCAGCGTTAAGCGGGTTTCTAGCTTCACAAAGCTGAGCAAAACCACCTCAGATGGTTTAACGGTTTTTAGGAAAAGTGGTGAAAACCAAGCACACACCTGTTTCATCACTACAATAGATGCAGCATTTAAAAAAGTCCTGCGATTCCGCCCCCCTTTAAGCGGATTTTAATGAAACTTGGTACGTACGTTCAGGTCGTGGTTTCAGATGTCTTAGGCAGAATTGAGAACCTCAGTTATGGCCAATTCCCTGCTTAGCCCTGCCCGTTACAAAGTTCTTTGATTGATCGGCTATGTTTTATGACCAATATTGCTCATTTACATTAGGAATGTGTATCCCAGTCCTGCAAGGCAGCAAACCAATTTTGGTGTTGCTAGAAATAAAATTCACAAAGTTCTATTCATGTTACTGCTTTTCACATTATGCAAATTAGCAAGAAAAACATCATGGCGGAAGTTGATGGTCCAGGAGGCTTTTTTGTAGAGCACATTAAGCTGCACATGTGTGAGAAATACTAAGTTAATCGTACTCACCGTGTGAGGGGCGTGGCCCTTCAGAATTTTCTGATGGAGGCCAAATGGCATCACATTTTAGGGGAAGTATTATCACATCACCATCAATAATGTTGAAAATGTTCATGTCTTTAGCTGTTTCCAGCCCCCAGTAACTTGAGAAAAGACATAATTTAGCATATAATGTTAAATAGGCCACATCTACATGTACCAATCAATATGACACTTCAGATCCTGGTTAAGACTCGCCACGAGACCATGTGTATTAATTTTGGTGAAATTCTGTCCACCAGGTTTTGCGGTACATATTTGTGGTATTTGTGGCGCCCCCTATGGGTTAAACGTTAAATTGTTGCATAGGCCTATTCCTCAAGATGTACTAAAGGTATGTTCCTATTTTTAAGATGATTAGGCAAACTGATTTATGGCCAATTTGCTGCTCAGCTCCGCCCTTTGAGAAGTTCTTTGATTGATGGCCGCCATGTCTTTTCACCAATCTTGCTCATTTATTGTAGAAATATGTATCCCCGTCCAGCAAGGCTTGGTGTTGATAGAATTAAAAAAAACATCATAGCGGATGTTAATGGTTCAAGAGGCTTTTGTGTAGAGGACATTGAGCTGGACTTCTGTGAGGAATATCAAGTCAATCGGACTCACCCTGTGAGGGGCGTCATCTTTCAAATTTTGGGCCTAAGTTAAAGCGCCACCGTTACGCCCAAAAACACATGCAGCACATGCACAAACGCTGCATATCCACTCAACAAAACACAAGTTCTGTAGGCCTCTAGGGGCAGCGCTAAGTGGAACAGACAGAGAGAGAGAAGATAATGATATTTCCTATTACACATCCTATAACAGAGGGAGCCAGTGATTTGGACATTAAAAAAGTCTATCCTAGAATATGTCTTGTGCACTGATGAAAAAAATGTATATCCAGCAGGGTTCAAAATTCTCCAAATATCAACAAGCCTAAAATCTTACAAATCCTCTGTAATATGAGAAAGGCTCTGGGGGCCCTGCATGCTGCAACCCCACTCTAGTCCAGAACTGGATCCATTATCAAATTAAAATCGCCCCCCTAGAACAATATTGTGGTTCCCTACAGCTTTTAATTTCTTTTCAAAATACAGTAGGTGCATATATGTTAGCCAGAATTAGTTTTTGCCCTTGTATTTCTGGGAGGGGGGCATTAAAATGTCATAACTCCATCTTTGGCATCTATTTTAAGTTTGGCAGGATACAGGATTCTGAATCTCCATAACCATAGACTATAACCCTATTTTCAGGTTCCTAAAATTTACCCAAGTTCATTAATATGTAGGATATTACTAGTGGTATTCCTGTTATCTGCTGTATCAGTAAATTATGTATGTGCTTGGCACCACTAATTGTTCATGAGTGTGGATGCTCACATTGTTATTGTTATAATTATCGTTTTTGGTGTAGACGGTAGAATTTGGTGTAGAATTTAAGTAGGCCTACATGGGTCTATGTCTAGATAGCTAATACACATGAAAAGTACATAAACACCACTAAAGACATGCAAAATAATCAATCTATTACAAACTGTGGTCAGGTGCAACTTGGGGGGGAAGACAAACAGGCATTAAACTTATACGGCGATGTAAGGTCAACAATGGATTATGTTTGTATAATATATGCAAACATATTTTATTTTTTACTTTGCAGTGTTTCTGTATTTGCAGTGTTTTTCTGTTGCATGTGTTTTTGTTGTTGCCGTTTTTCATTTGCAGCATGTTTCCATTGCTGTATTTGTTTTGGAATTTTGTATGTGTTTTTTTATGAGTTGTTTCTTTTGCTTGTTGGACAATTTACAGTCAGACTATAGTCTGACTTTGCATGCTCATCATCAAATGAACATCAAATGATTAACCAAAAATCTAGATGGGATACTTGAATTATGCTCACAGTGATAAGGGACCGTTCGGTATTTATGGAATGGACCACCGGAGGAAACTAGGGGAGGGTCATGTCTTTTTTTTCTGTGCTGAGGGGAGGGTCATCCAACATTTTTCAGTCAAGAGGGGGAGGGTCACCCAACTTTTGTATTCATGAAACAGCAACTTTTCAAAGTGGCTTGTTTGGTGCATATTTTTCCATGTAGCTCTTAGTCTTGGCCCTCCTTCGCCACCAGACGGGTCTGACTGCATATGTAGAGTTTGCTGGGGGGCAGGGGGAGCTGCCCCTTGGTGGCTGAAACGGGTAATTTCATTGTTTAAAAAAATGAGTGGAATAATTAAATATGAATTGCGTCTGGCATGATCAATCATAACACAAAACAACTAAATGGTGGTAGGTAATACATCAGATTTCATATACTGCTTTAGTAAAAAAAAAGTATTTCCTGTCTGACGAAGGGAGCAGCAGGACGCAAAAAATGAAAGTTACTGTTCCACTATGTCTGGACATCTTACCGTGCCAAGGTTGCAATAAAGGTTTCCTAAATGCCACATTTGATGTCAGCTTACTAATTGTATGACCAGCTAGTGACGAGCAACCAGTTTGTGTGTTGAATGTTACCCAGAGTGCCTTGCTGACTGGTCTCAATATTTTATTGTTTTATTTCATGTGGATACTAGTTTACTAGAGGAGTAACTTAGTATTTGAAGTAACGCAGTAATGCAGGAAGTGTGCATTTAGTTTCCATGCTTATTGTGTTTCCACAACAATATTAGTGAGTAAATCTACTGAAATGGCCACAACACCATAACAGAGGAGTGTGATGCGTCAGATGAGAATGCAGAGGTTTAGGAACATATGTCATGGCTGTAAAAAAACAATGGGAATCTGTATCTCTTTGCCAAGCGCAAACCAGTACAGAATGTATCTCTAAATTGCTGCTGGAGGCTCATGCCTTTTTTCCAAATTGTTTTGTAGGGTCATAGAATTTTTTTGTACTGGCGGGGGAAGGGTGATGTGTTTTTTGGCTTAAGCTCCCAAAATTCCTCCGGTGGTCCCTTAAATAAATAACGAACAGTCCCTAACTAACTAAATTAAAATATCAGACTAAGGCATGTGACAAAACTAAACAATTTCAGTTTTACAATTGTTTGTTTGTACTTGTGCAGTGTCTGTTTGTATTTGTCCGTGGTTATGTCCTTTTTTTTGTATCTGTAAGGGAGGTCTAAAGAAATATGAAGCAGAACAGGTTTTGCAGGGTTTCGTAGTAACAGACAAACGAGCAACATTACGAGATAACATTACGACGCAGAGAGCCAGCTGCTAAATTAGTCAAATTTAATATCTTAATGCTTCATCCACACATGCACATTGCTATCACCAGATGAGTGACAGCTTTATAGGCAATAATATTTAGCCATGGTTCCTCTGGGGACTGGAGAGTTTGAAGGTACGGGTGCCATTCTTTGTTTTGTTTTGTTCTGTTTTTGTAATCTACCTCCCCTGTAAAGCGACTTTGAGTCTTTGAAAAGCGCTATATAAATTCAATTTATTATTATTTTTATTATTATTCTGTCTCAGAAAGCAAACTGTTGCTGTAAAGGAATGACACAGTGTTCCTTATTCACTTACTATTGTTTATGCATTTTTACACCTGTGTTCCAGCATCTGTTCATCTGGGACCATGCTAGGGACCTGTAACTCCTACACTATCTTTCATTGCTGTTTTGCCGACCCACACTAGTGCACCCCCACTAAATTCAGATGCACGAACTCCAGAGCCAGAAGTAGCACCCCGACCTAAGTGCAGCTCGTCAGTGGCAATCAGCAGTCACAGATTACTAGTTTTTATGGTAGCACTTTAAATTACGGCACAGTAATAAGATGGTTATAGTGGGGTAACAGTGTAATAATAAAGAGGTAATATATAGATAATAAACTTATTGGAATTTAAAATGGGTAATTACCATATTGCTGAAATTCATCCACCCTTTATGTTCCAAACATTTCCCTTTTGTTTCAAGGTAATACTTCACAAATTATATGTTTAATCTTGTGATTTCGTACCTGGAAACCTGTCTGGTAGTTTCTGTGTAATAACCATGAATCAGTGCTGCAAAATGCAAAACTGCTTGTTTCTATTGTAGTACATGGTAATATCAGAATAACAGAGGTGTAGAGATTACCTGGAACTGCTTCTGGTAGTTTCTGTGTAACAACCATGAGTCAGTGCTGCAAAATGCAAAACTACCTAGATAGTTAGGTATAGGTAGAATATAGCATTTTTTTTTCTTTTTCAGTTAACTTTAAATCAGACTTGATCTTTGGTCCGTTTAATAGTTCATCTGAGCAAAATAAAACACTTAATGAAATTAAAAATAGGCCTACACATCAGTGTTTTTATTTGAGATTGAGGACACAATAACAAGAAGATGAAGAATTTGTTTTCATCCGGACTCTTAAACTGACAGCACCAAACTGGATGGAGCACTTGAGGCATCACCTGCTGCTTTCCTCACCGTTCTCTTGTCAACTGCGCAGCACACCCTCATCCATCCGGTCCCCGTGGCTTTCTTAAGAAGGTAAATATAATCTTGCAAAAGTCAGCATAATGCTAATGTGATTTTGTGTTGGATTAATATTTTATTGACTGTTTTTTGCCGAAAAGATTGAGTCAAAAGTACGTGCCGCACGCTAGCATACATTCCTCTCATTTAGCAACTACGTGGACAAAAGTTTAGCTTTCTGTTGAATCACATTACTTAAATTAGCATAAATTGGCTTGGGCATTTGATTTGATGTCAGATCTAATCAAGGTGGGCTACAAGGTTCTACCTTTACCATTTGTTGTTTAACTTTTTCAAGTAAAACAGTTTATGGGCGTTTAGGGAGAAGCTTGTTATGCAGGTTGATGCAAAAAGCTAAAAGGTAGCTTCAAATATGCACTAATGTAATATACAGTAGCTAAAGGTTAGTTGACTAGTTGTTGATGTAATGATTTTTTTTCTTGAGAGAGTGTTTTAAAGATTTTTGCTGTGAAGGCCTGTAGTGAAAACATGATAACTTGCAACATATGTGGTAAAACCTGCAGGAATACATTTGCACATGTCAGGCACATGTAAACTCATAGTTGTCTGCCTAACGCATCTTTCAAGTGTGGTTTCCCTGAATGCACAAGAGCTTTTTCTAAGTTTTCGGCCTTTCGCTCTCACAGTCATCGCCATAAATATGTAAAGAATGTAACTAAACTGGATAATGCAGGAGATTTAACATGCCATATGGACTTCTGTAGTACAAAATGTGAGGATATCCGGGGTCTTGTCTTGCACCTGAAAAGTCATATAACTGATGGCAAGACAGTCTCGTGCCCTTTCAGACAATGTGACAAAAATTTTACAGTTAAGTCAACATTCACATGTCTCCAGAAAGCATAAAGATTACTCTGAAGGAAGTCTAGTCGAGTCCATAGCAAGTACAACCAGCACCAGTGATCGGAATGATGAGGGCTGTGATACACAGATTAAGAATCCCAGTCAGTCCAGTGATGAAGACATGGAGGTCTACCCAGAAAGAGCAGATGAAGGGGAATTTGTCAGACATGTGACCTTGTTTTATTTGAAATTACAAGCTAAATTGCTCCTTCCATCCTCCACCATTCAAACAATAATTGAACATTATCAGGAAATACATGACATCAATCAGTCTCACCTACTTTCCAAGCTTAATGAGAAGTTGACATCACTTGGACTTTCTGAAGCTGACATAAATACTGTCATAGATACACTGAAAAATGAGGATCATTACAGGGCTAGCAATACCCACACACTAAAAACAGACCATAAAAGAAAAACTTTTTTTAAAAGTAACTTTAATTATGTTTAATTAAATCATGTATTTTGGTCAGAATGAGTCAGGCAAAGAATGTTTTGGAGAATATGTTCCTGTGAAAAACACCATTGAGTCTCTCTAGTCCTCAGAGTCAGTGATGGAGCAGGCAAAAACCAGAGTACAACCTGATAATGTTTTACAGGATGTGTGGGATGGTACAATTATTGAAAAGAACTTGCTGCTCAACCACATGGCCCCTTCATTAGGTGTAATCCTGTATCAGGATTCCTTTGAAGTCGTCGACCCCCTAGGGTCCGGGAGGAAAAAGAACAAGATTGTGGCCGTGTATCTGACTCTTGCAAATATTTTTCCCTACAACAGATCAAGTATTGATCACATGCAACTTGTGCTGCTTTGTCGAAAGCAAGACTACAAATATTTTGGACAGGATCTAGTGTAAGGCCCTCTTATGAAAGATTTGAACGTACTTGAGCTGAATGGAGTAATTCTGCCGGATGGCCATCTCTACAAGGGAACCCTGTGTGCCGTAGCAGAAGACAATTTGGGTTCACACAACATTGGGGGCTTCACTGAAGATTTTAGCAAGAGCTCACATTTTTGCACATATTGAGTTTGATCTGAAAGCATTTCAGGCAGATCCTCTGGCTAAGGGCCCTGACCGCACACCACAATTGTATCATAAAAACACTGAGGCTGCGAGTCATAATGTTGAAGCAAGGGGATGTTGTGGTGTTAAATTTGACTCCATTTTCAATCAATTGGCATATTTTCATGTATGTCAGCCTGGATTACCTCCTTGTCTCGGCCATGACCTTTTTGAGGGCGTTGTCTCTACAGATTTGGCATTGTACCTCAACCACCTTGTTTTAAAAGAAAAAGAGTTTCCTTATGTTGAATTGGCGCATTAACCAGTTTAAATATCTTGGCAAAGACCCCAACAACAAACCTTGTGAGGTGAACCCAGGGGCTGGAAAACTCTCTGGACATGCAGTTCAAAATTGGTGTTTCCTGAGAATGTTGCCATTATTAATTGGTGATGAAATAAAAAGCCCTGGAGAGAGTGAGGTGTGGCAGCTTATTTAACAGCTGAGAGAGATCGTGGAGATGGTATGTGCCCAAACCATTTCCACAGGCCAGGTAGCATATTTAAGAGTCCTGAGAGAGAGATAGATGAGTATTTGTACATCAGAAAGCAAACTTTTGCAAGTCATCCACTCAAACCTAAACATCATTACCTGAATCATTATCCAGAACTCATTGTTCAATTTGGGCCACTCATCCATCTATGGACACTGAGATTTGAAAGTAAGCACACTAATTTCAAACAGTATGCAAGAAGGCTGCACAATTTCAAAAACCTCTGTGGAACCCTTGCTGAAAGACATCAGCTTTTGCAGTCTTTTCTAAGTGCTGGAACACTGTTACCGCCATCTGTTGTGGTAGAGAAGGGAACTGAATTTATTGTGGGAGACTACAATGATAAGATCAGACAGTCAGTTGCTCATCTTCATTTTGATCATGTAAATACCCTCATTAGTCATGATGGGACAGTAAAAGGGACAACATATAAGAGCAACATGTTTGTTGTTGTAGGTCATAATGATGATGGCCTTGTAGTGCGATAAATCAAAAAGGCTGTCATTCATAAGAATTCAGCCGTGTACTTCATCACTGAGGTATATCAGGCTGTTTGTCAACCAGAGATTAATGCTTACCACACTTCACCGATGCAAGAAGCCTACTACTGTGTCAGTCAAGCAGAGCTCCTTGATCACTACCCACTGAGTATTCAGTTTGGGGTATGTCTTTGCTAACTCTTCATCATTCTGTCCCAACATTTTAGATTCATTGGTGTTGAAATAAAGGTATTCATCCTCAAGATTTTGCCCAATTTGTGTGAGGATACTCAAAAACAGATAATCGCAGCCCTTGAAATCTCAGGTGTGGAATCAACAGAGGACCTCAAATATGTGCAGCAGGATGACCTCAGAGATCTCTTGCCTGTTATCCAGCAAAGGAAACTTCCGGAGGCATTCAAAATGGGTAAGTATTATCAATATAGTGTTTTCCTGTCCAGTTAAAGCTGCAGTATTTGGTCAAAAGCAAGACAGTTTACACTCAGCTGACATATGGAATGAACGCAGAATTAAGTAGTGATTTGGGCTGGCCACAGACTATACAATTTCTATTATTGTACTGTAGCTTTAAGTCTATTCAAAACAGTAAATGGAATTGCCATACAAATTCACAATCTCTAGTGTTTAGTATATGAGTTTGCATGCATATGTGGCAAATATTGTGAAATAGTGATACTAATAATATATTTTATTTCCATGTGTTCTAGAATCTACTACAGTCACACTTGATCTACAAATCTTGCCAGATGACTCAACACATAACAGTCTGGCTTCGCTCTCTAGTCCATTGCCTTGCTCTTCATCTTCACTGTCCAGCATTTCATCCAAGTCAAGCTCTTCAGAACCATCAACACCATGTACTTCACACAGCATAAGACAATCAGCCAACATAAGTGGCATGAAACCTTTGAAGTCCCATGGGATAAAATGCCAGAGGAAATGCAGGCAGCCATTGCCAACAGCAAGAGAACTGCTCCTGACAAGCGACGCCAGATGATACGAATTCTTGTTGATGAAATGAGAAGGTAAGACATCCACACGCAGTGAATGTCTTGTCATCTGCCAAAACATTGTCAAGCAGTACCCCAGTAGTTTTGCTGATATGACAACAGGAGGTGTCATCGTTGCTGGTGGTTTTACGTCATCCTTTCTCAAGTGAAAACGCGAATTGAGAACATAAACCGTGCAGGGACATTGAAACGACACCGAACATCAATACGGTCTGGACAACTGCAGAGACCAACTTATTCTTACGGATGCACACAATTTCAGCCGGACCCTCCACCTGAAGAAACCAATGAGACAGTGGAGCAGAAGCGGCAACAATTGGTGAATATCTACAGGCAGGAAGGTAATCAAAGTAGTGAGAGGGCAGAAGTGATAAACCTCGTGAAAACAACATTCTGTCTTCAGCATAACCACATCAATTAGACTCCAGCACCTTCCATTGACGATTTAAGAAGCCCTACCTTTTTACCCCAAGGGGTCTCTACTGTCACTTTGAGTTACTAACTGAGATCAGCGTTCTGCGTGCCCTGAAGCTATCCAGTGAAGAATGTGGACAAGGAATAGAGAAGTATTTAAGGACAAAACTGAAGAACAAAGATGTACAGTCTGAAGATGGGGAATTGACTCTTTGTATCATCCAGTTACTGATGGCCTACTTTGATGAGAGAACAGAGGGACTGATACTCTTAGCCGATGTAAGTTTTGTTTAGCAATATTTCTTGTGTCTACAATGACTGTACATGCAATTCCATTCTTAATTTGGATACTGTTGTCCATGTTCTACAAATGTCTGCCACAGCAGCCGATGTTGAGCGCACCCTGACCCTCCCAACCAGTCCACGACTGATTCTACTGGGTAAGCGTCATAAAAGCATGACATGGAGTATAGAACAAAGTCAGTCTGTCTTTCTGTATCTTCATCTGTCTAATTTCTCTTTCTGTATCTGTCTCCTAAACTTAAGTTTTATCGTGGTCTGTCATGGATGTAGTTCTCTCATCATTGTTTTTGCTATGTCAAGTTGTGGAAACTAATGATTTGCAACAAGATAATTTATGATACTTGATATAAATACAGTAGAAAATGTGTGGATAGGTGTTGCACACTTGAACAGAGTGTAACTTTTTATGTTCCGTCTTTAGTGTGCTATTCTGCAAAATTTACAGACATTGCAATGAATACATTGAACACATTTCTGACCAGCTTTCCTCTTAGCACTACAGTTCAATGTGTGTGTATTGACCTAAAACACTAGTTAAACAACAAAAAAATAGCTTTAATGCCGCACAAACACATCAAGTTGCACAAAACATTACTGTTAAAAAAAATAAAACAATCTATAAGGGGTGGCTTTTTCTGTGAACTTTTTTTCCTCATATAAGGCCCCATATTTTTTTTCCATAACTGTTGTCTGCATCAGTTGCTGGTGATGGAGTCACATTGGGACATTGGATGATCAGCATCGAAAGCCGGGTCATCTGTGAAGGCATCCAAAAAACCTTCATCACAGGGCTTGCTGCAGTTTTCGCCACATACTATGTGTTCAACCTGCAATACCAAGAAGAAGCTGCAAGGACACTGGAGTTTGTTCAAAGGTAAATTTCTGCCAGAAATATTGTTTGAGTATGTTACCCCTCTTCCCAGCTCTGTTCAGAAATATTGAATTTATTATAAGACATGCTGGTATATTATCTTTTACAGTTGTTGCACCTATCTCCTGCACATCAAAGCATAGCCTGCTTCCTTTTGGCACCCATCTTAATTAAGGAATGGGGCTGTTCAGACTGGCCATGTCACTCTCTGTGGTGCTCTCATTGAGCAATGTGTCTTTTGCTAACTGCTCTTCTTAAGTTGACAATAGACACCATGGTTGAGGAGCCTGAAATACAGTCTTCAAAGTATCTATGTTTGAACTTTGCCAAAGATAGTTTCCCAAAGATAAGAATGTTTCCTAATGCCACCCTCAAATCAAAGTTTAATAGATACTGTAATAATGGCAACAGCTGATCTGTTGTAATCTTGAATCATGAATGTTTTGTTTCTCATAAATAGTTTATCAAAATAAGATCATTCTCTCATAATTATGAGACACAGGGGTCATTATCATAAAAATAATACATTTTTTATTCAATTTCTGTGATACGGTTCCATATTAAATGCAAATGATCTTTACTTACCATACCTAATATCTTATATACTTTCTCTATTAATATATTTTAGGCGCCTCATTGGGATTAATCCTGAGAGGGGAAGAAAGACCAGCCAGGGAAAGGTGGTGTCAAAGAAGACGGGGAAGCTGGTCCACAAAAAGGCAAATGTGATGGACTTTGAGTGGGGCTTTATTTAGCCAGTATAGTTCAGTCCATCTGTCTCAGAAGTCCAGGTTCATTTTTGAACCCACCATTGTTGAGAGCCAGTTTGATATGTTTAACTGTTATTGTTAATGGAATGTGTGTAATTTAGTTAGCTTTCACTTAGTTTTCTTAGCTGTTATGCATTGATGCAGTGACTTTAACCCAACTGTTGTCTTTGGGTGAAGTGAGGAAGGAGGAAGGGAAAAAAACTGGTTAAATGAAGTTGAATTGGCTGATAATTTGTACTCTATGCTTTGCAAACAGTCAAACCAGACCTGGTCAATTTTGATCCGGGGAGCAAAATACAAAGTTTAAAGGTCCCATGACATGGTGCTCTTTGGATGCTTTTATGTAGACCTTAGTGGTCCCCTAATACTGTATCTGAAGTCTCTTTCCCGAAACTCAGCCTTGGTGCAGCCACTAGAGCCAGTCCCACAATGACCTTAGTATGTGCCATTTCTGTGTCTGTAGCTATTGAGGAGGAAAGAGAGGGGGGCAAGGTGGAGAGTGGGTGTGTGGCCTTGACCAACTGCCACTTTGCTCATTTGAAAGCCATGATGTCTCTCTCTCCTGGGTGGGCCAAATTCTCTGGGTGGGCAAAGCAGAGAAAGGGGAGGTAACCTTTCTCCTTATGATGTCATAAGGAGGAGATTCCAGATCGGCCCATTTGAGCTTTCATTTTCTCAAAGGAAGAGCAGTTTACACCTATCACCATTTCTAGCCACTGGGGGACCATAGGCAGGCTGGGGGAACGCATATTAATGTTAAAAAACCTCATAAAGTGAAATTTTCATTTAAAGAATGTAATGTTAGCCATCACTTGTCATAGTTCAAGAAAAAATTCTGACAACCAAGTAGTAATGGTGTTTTTATGGATTTTGTAGATACTGAAAATGTTCAGCTTTAATAAATGCCTAGTGTTGTAAGGCCATCTCTTGTCTGAGCCATTTCTGTGACAGCTATTTTCATTTATTATTATTATTATTATTACAGGGGTTTTCATTTTTAAATGTAAAACTTTTAAATCATTAGTTTATATCACTGTGAAGATCACATTCTACAGTTTTACAGTAATAAGTTGTTAATGGAGAATACTGTAGGAACTGTAAAATAACAGTATAATTGCAACCGAAGAGCTGACAGTATAATACTGTAATGTTTATTTTCCATACAGCACAGTACAGTAATATTTTGACAGTACTAAACTGTTCTTGTAGATCACAGTAGGTACACTGTAGAATAACAGTTTCAAGCTGGCAACTGTAGCTGCCAGTAGTTTACTGTAATTTAACAGTACATTTGTTAGTGTAATTACATGTTATTAAATCTCTTACCTTCTTATCACATAACATACTCGGGTAATGTTATTACCTATATATTACTTCTTTATTATCACACTGTTACCCCACTATTACCATCTTATTACCGTTATGTAATGTAAAGTGCTACCGTTTTTATTTACAGTATTTCAAAAATCATTAGGCATTTTTGATATATCTGTTTCATATATTTTTATACATTTTATTTTGAATAGATTGCAAAGCAAAATACAACTGCAAAAATTGCCTAAGAAACAAGCACAGCATTAATATGTTCCACAGCAATATTGCACATTTTGCAAAACAGTTTAATCCCATTTTCGTAAAGAACATCTGGATACTGCTTTTCACAGTCCTTCAATGTTATTTTTGTAGGCAAATATGAGACGTTCAGCACACGTCTGCACCACATGTCTGCTGCGTCTTCTGAACAAAACAAGGAAGTGAGCTTTCTGACGTATGACGTTTTGCAGGAAACAGCAATGACAGGTCAAAGTTGCAGAAAATTACGGTGATTGGTCAAAATTGCAAGCCACGCTATATTCACGGGAATTTGTTGAATATGTGCAAAATCCTGGAGGGACTGAAAAAGAAAGACTGAAAGACAGTTAGACAGCCTGTAATTATTCAACCTTTTCTCACTCCCAAATCGTAAAATACTGACGCTTGGTCAGTGGCTCTCAGCGTCGGATACCGACACAAAAATCTAGAGGGCTAGACGCGAGTCCCGAGAGCGTCAAATAGTGGCGCCAAGGGTCCCGACCCAGAGTGTTAAAATGTGACGCCAAGAGTATGCGCGTCTAAATATGACGCTAACAACGTAACAAACCTCAAAGGCAACTGACAAGTGTCGCATTTTGATGCGATGGGAGTGAGAATGTGTTGGATTATTAAAGCACACTTTAATAATAATAACATTCAACACTGCAAGAAAGAGGCTTGTAGATAAAGGCTCACTGATCCTGAGGTAGAGAAGGTGTTAATATTATATTTGAAGAAGATGTACTGTCCACACTCTGTGCTTTATTGGAGTGCTTTAGAGCACCTTTGTAATTTCATTGGTCGAGCACAACTGACCCTAATCCTGACCGCAGGCTTGATTTGAGTGCTCAGAAGAGTAGGGAGCGGCACTCTATTGTCTGAAAACTTAAGTGTGCTGTATGAGTGTGTGGGATGGTAGGAGGATATCACATTATCTGCAGAGAGCTGAAGGGCTTGCCTTGTGGGAGTGCCCTCCTATCTGTGTATGTCAGTGTGATTCCTGTACTTGCCAAAATGTACAAAATGTGTTACACCTTGGAGACATCATGTGCTGCACATCATTAATGCCTGAAGCTCAAAGTAATAAATACGATGCTGTGTCAAAGGTGGATTCTGCTTCAGCAGCTTGTGTGATGAATCAACTCATCAAACAGTCAGAGAGAGAGAGAGAGAGAGAGAGAGAGAGAGTGTGTGTGTGTGTGTGTGTGTGTGTGTGTGTGTGTGTGTGTGTGTGTGTGTGTGTGTGTGTGTGTGTGTGTGAGCCTGTGTTTTCATGCTTGCAAGTGTGTAGATGCTGACATCCATAATGAATAAACTCATTTTCAGCGATTTTAAGCAGAAGACCTAGAGCAATAGTCTCCTAATGTGTGTGTGTGTGTGTGTGTGTGTGTGTGTGTGTGTGTGTGTGTGTGGCTGCCCATATAGACTCCATTTAAAGGTGCTCTAAGCGATGTCACACGTTTTTTTTAGGCTACAACATTTTTTGTCAAATACAGCAAACATCTCATTATCCGCGCGCTGCATGTCCCCTGAACACACTGTAAAAAAAACGCGGTCTCTGTAGACAGCCCAGGCTCTACAAACGGCAACAAAAACAATCTGTGCCAACCTGCACCACAGAACATACACTAACAGTGTTCCAGCGTTCCAGCCAATAACCGACAAGAAGGATTTTGGGACGGGGGTTGGGGGGTTAGTGTGCGGAAGTACGGAAGGGAGGGGGAGGTGACGGGATGAGGAGGAGGGAGGGGCGAGCTGGTCTCGTTTTGTTTGAAAATACTTTGAACGTTAACAAGAAGTAACATCACCCAACATCGCTTAGAGCACCTTTAATTATTGTGTAAGGGATACAATGATTTTCCAGTATAACCAGTACATTTGAACTTAAACTAGGCTTTCTATCTAATTGGTTGGTTCTGACAAAGTACAAACACCCTATCAGTCATTGTATTAATCACAGATTGGACAGAATGCATTAAAGCAACACTGGAGAACTTTTCCCGCTTCGGTCCCCCTACAGGTTGGAAGTGGAATTGTCCCATTATGTCTCATTCGAACTACAGATCCGCTACCTGATCTGGCAAACTTGCATAGTGCGGTTTGTAAGATTTGGTGTAAAAAAACCGGTCTGGCCAAAGAGGCCAAAATAACCTATCTGACTCCACTTAGATCACTACACCTTACACCCTCAAATCAAAGTTTTTGTTAACTGGTAGATCAGAAATAAAACTCAGGATTCGTTTAGTTTAAATTTTAACAAACTTTAGTGAAGATTGATATTGCAATAATACAAGTATGTGTACACGGATCAGATATTACAAGACAAGTCTATCTCTCCTGACAAACTGACAGTCTCGCCAAGCATCTGATGCTGCTAAGTTAAAATCCTGTCTTTTTATCCATTTCTGTCCCATCTTCTGGTGTTGCTGTCATCAGTTTGGATACAGTCCAGATCTTCTCGGCTCCAGCAAGCTCCTAACACGATGTAGCACAATGTATGAAAATGTTACCTTGGCTTGTCCCATTCCCATGTCAAAAGAGACAAGCTGCTATTGTTGGGATTTTCTACGTTGCATTCCATTTACCAAAAATATACATTGGTTACAAAATGTTTTACGATGTTCATATTACTGAATACCTGTGTATTTTCTTAATCTTCTAGGGAGTTGCATGAGAGCCAAGGACATTTTCATAACTTGCGCTACATTTCTCCGCTTGCAAAACACTGCTCCATTGTCATCTCTGCTTCCCGTGGTCAGAGGAGACCTTTATGGAGTTAGAATTATGCCAAAACCTCACACACACACACACACACACACACACACACACAAAACGTGTTTTACTAACGGCCAATGATTCACACACAAACTCAGTGTGGTTTGCAAATACAAAACATCATTCACAAACTAATGCATTTTGTTCTGCAAATAAGAAACCTACCTATCAAACAAATACAGTATGTTTTACACATATAAAGAAACATATTTCTTCAATGACAAAAAATATCCTCCAAGTACAAACTAAAATCTTTTAAGTACAAAAAAAAAAATCCTTAAAGTACAAAAAAATCCTTCAAGTACAAAAAAAAATCCTACAAGTACAAAAAAAAAATCCTTCAAGTACAAAAAAAAATTCTACAAGTACGAAAAACTGTCACGTCACTTTTGGCACGAATTTTCCGCCTTGCTGATCCACACACAAATGCCTTCAGAATCACACACAAAAGCCAGTAAACTTTCTAACAAATGTCCTGTAATTCGCACTCCACAACAGCAGGTGGCGCTGATAGTCAATTTAAGCCTGCCAGGACCATAGATATATACACAAAGATTTTATAAAACGTTATTACGGTGCATAACTTAGTGGAACAAAGCTGAGCAACGTGTTGTTGCTGGTGACAAAACCATTGATTATATATATGTACAGTGAAGCGATGCTGGCGTTAAAGACCCGCTGATCGTTGTCTGATTCTCTGAAATGAATGCCGGCATTGCATTGTGGGAAATCGGCTTCGCATGCGCCCAGCTCTGATCATATCGTGTTCTGTCTTACAGCATACTGTAATATTTCACCGGTAATAAGACCAAAATAATATTATTAAAATAAAGAAATGCATACTATGATAATATCTACATATATGTAGCATTATAGTTTAAAAATATCAATAAACAACAAAGCAATCCAGCTTCCCTGGCCGAAATAGACCAAAATAATATTAAAAGAAATACAATTAAACCATGATAAGATCTGGTGAATACATGTTGATTAAAACATCGGTTATTGGGCTAAATAATAGCAAAGCTGTATACAGCTTCTCTGTACAGAAAGAAACGTGCTGTGATCAGGGAATATGTGCGTAGACCACGGATGATGCCTGTCATTGACCTACACAGGCATCGCATCCGTGTTAAGGGGCCGTGTTCATTTCACGGAATTCTGTGAGACCGGCAGCCTGTAGCCTACTATGACTCAAGATCAACATGCCCTGGGTGGTATTTCAGAAAGCAGGTTTAGTGAAAACTCTGAGTTTGTTAACCCTGAGATGAAGGTAACTCTGGGTTTTCAGTTTCAGAAAGAGATGTAACGTAACCTCAGAATCAGTTACTATGGTAACTGAGTCTGTGAACCTAACCTGGTCGGGAGCAGGTTATCTTCTCTCAGTCTTCTCCCTCTGACACAGCGCTCTCTCATTTCCTCATTCAGTCATTCAGTCTGTATCAGGCGCATTTTAGCGCAGTTTGTTATCGGCATGAATAAAAACAAATGATGTTGGTTTATTAACCATGTTAGGCAGACTATAAAACGTTTTATTTCTCAAAACATGGCATTTCCTTTTGTCGACGATCCCGTTGATGAAGAAGCTGCTTTACTTTGCAGGGTGTTATATGTCGGGAGATGATATTGAAACCCCGACATTTTAATTTTTAGATAAATTTGAGCGGTATCGTTTTTCTTCCCAGTCTATCAGTTATGTAGCCTACATAACCTTATCCGTCCTCATATCACTAACGTCACCCATCTATACTCTTACATCCCAGCAGGTTATTTGTGTCGCATTACGTTTTTTTGCTAACGGCATTTGTCTTGACAACATTAGTGATGCAGAGCATTTTAGTAAAGCCGCTGTAGCAAAGCGCCGTCAGAAGAGTGTGACTCACTCTGAA
Source organism: Zingel zingel (assembly GCA_023566125.1). Classification (NCBI taxonomy): domain Eukaryota; kingdom Metazoa; phylum Chordata; class Actinopteri; order Perciformes; family Percidae; genus Zingel; species Zingel zingel. The sequence continues at coordinate 41,014,449 of CM042320.1, read as the reverse complement.
ACTGGTTTTAAACGTTTTTAAAAGGAGTTCCACAGTATTGCAGGAGAATGATGTAAAAGCTTTGAAATTAAAGATTATGAATTATAATGCTGTTAATGATGGTTCTGCAGCCTCAGAATGGGATTAGTAGGCCTAGGACTTTTTAGTCCGCAGTGTTGCACCTAAATGAAATAGATTAGGCTATAGGTTCAATACCATTTCACCAGTAATATTAGGCTATACTTATGATTAAATATGATATAAGCCTACACTATATTGGAATATATGCATTTACTCTAGCAGCAATTTTCTCCCACACAAATTCTCTCTCTTTTGCAGCAGCCGCTTTTTTTTTTTTTTTTACTCGCTGTGTGTGCGCATGAGTATTTCCGCCAACCCGTTTGTTTGTGGTTGTTGCCATGGTGAATCATTGTATCATGGCTCCATTCATGCTGCCTTTTTATTGTGGTGGTGAACCTACTCTGAGTTGATTGAACCAACTCATATCAGCTGTTCTGAAACCGAAAACTCAAGAGTTTCCATCTCAGGGTAAATCAACTCAGACATCAGGGTTAGACTCAGAGTTTGTTAAACCTTCTACCTGAAATAGGGCCCTGGATTTCTTTCAGTTACCCGGCTTCACCTAACCTAACAACCGCGGTCCCGCATAACCTGTGTCACGACGCTGATTATCAACTAGTGACACAGTGACGGTGACGGTGGATTAGTTGTTACCCGACCTAACCTGGTCGGGAGCAGTTTAAGTTGGAGATCAGAGATCAACCAGTGTAAAAGCACCGCCTACTGACCAATCAATAGGCTACTCGATTGATAACGGTGTCACCGTTAGTAGAAGATCAGGCGGAGCTCAGTGCGCAAGAGAGAAAGAGAGAGAGAGAGAGAGAGAGAGAGAGAGAGAGAGAGAGAGAGAGAGAGAGAGAGAGAGAGAGAGAGAGAGAGATGCGCTCATAAAAGTTAAAACATTTAGAGACTGACAACCCCGTTAACTTTCCCTGATGGGTATTTTTATGAAATATATAGATTTTAATGGGGGGGAATTACATATCGGCTATTTCTCGGTTTCTTGAGCCATGTGTTGCCAATAAGCACATCGGTTTGAATTATGTTTTTATATATTTTATTTGCTCTCTGATCGCTTCCACTGCCAGGGTTGCGACTGAAATAATAGGCTAAAGCAACGACAGTTTATGGAAAGCACAAGTGTAATTATGGTCAGATCTTGTGCCTGACTGATGGAGAAGTGATATTAATAAGCATTACGATTTAGCCTACGCATCTACAGCTACAGTTTTGCCTATAAAACCGTGTCTGTGTTCTTCATATTTATGTAGAATTATAGTTTGCTCTTCTTATATAAAAAATGCGGCTCTGGTAGATGTTTGCGATTGGTCATGTTGTGCAAACACCGCCTCTTTTATGTGAACGTGCGCCGCTGGATTGGGAAACCCTGGGTTGATTGAACTATAATTGATAACCAGCGTCGGGACACAGCTTATGCGGGACCGTGGTTGTTAGGGTAAGTGAAGCCGGGTAACTGAAAGAAATCCAGGGCATGTTGATCTTGATTCGTAGTACAGGCTGCCGGTCTCACAGAATTCCGTGAAATGAACACGGCCCCTTAACACGGATGCGATGCCTGTGTAGGTCAATGACAGGCATCATCTGTGGTCTACGCACATATTCCCTGATCACAGCACGTTTCTTTCTGTACAGAGAAGCTGTATACAGCTTTGTTATTATTGGTATTTTTAGCCCAATAACCGATGTTTTAATCAACCTGTATTCACCAGATCTTATCATGGTTTAATTGTATTTCTTTTAATGTTATTATTTTGGTCTATTTCGGCCAAGGAAGCTGGATTGCTTTGTTGTTTATTGATATTTTTAAACTATAATGCTATAATAACTATAATGACGATATGATCAGAGCTGGGCGCATGCGAAGCCGATTTCCCACAATGCAATGCATTCATTTCAGAGAATCAGACAATGATCAGCGGGTCTTTAACGCCAGCATCGCTTCACTCTACATATTTATAATCAGTGGTTTTGTCACCAGCAACAACTTTGCTCAGCTTTGTTCCAGTAAGTTATGCACCGTAATAACGTTTTAAAAAATCCACGTGTATATATCTATGGTCCTGGCAGGCTTAAATTGACTTAACAGCGCCACCTGCTGTTGTGGAGTGTGACATTTGTTAGAAAGTTTACTAGCATTTGTGTGTGGATCTGAAGGCATTTGTGTGTGGATCAGCAAGGCGGAAAATTCGTGCCAAAAGTCATGTGACAGTTTTTCATACTTGTAGGATTTTTTTTTGTACTTGAAGGATTTTTTTGTACTTGAAGGATTTTTTTTTTTGTACTTAAAAGATTTTAGTTTGTACTTGGAGGATATTTTTTGTCATTGAAGAAATACATTTCTTCGTATGTGTAAAACATACTGTATTTGTTTGATAGGTAGGTTTCTTATTTGCAGAACAAAACAATAATGTTTTGTATTTGCAAACCCCACTGAGTTTGTTTGTGAATCATTGGGCGTGAGTAAAACACATTTTGTGTGTGTGTGTGTGTGTGTGTGTGTGTGTGTGTGTGTGTGTGTGTGTGTGTGTGTGTGTGTGTGTGTGTGTGTGTGTGTGTGAGGTTTTGGCATGATTCTAACTCCATAGACCTTTCTCAGTTTCCAATCATTCCCTGGGTCCAAATATCCCGTACTCCCTTTATAGTATCGTATCACTTTAAAAGACCAGATGGCCTCTCATAACCCAGAGAAGCAGAGATGACAAGGTCAGTTCATGAACTCTAAAGCCTCTCACTTTATTCTCACAAATATATATCCTACAGGTTATAGCCGGTAGAGAGCTGCAAAGCGAATGCAGAAGTGCCGTTCACTCTGTTACAAGTGGATGAACCACTGAAACACCTTTGGAAATATTATTTTAATTTACAAAAAGTTCTCTAGTGTTGCTTTAAGACGCATCAGATAGTTATTTTGACCTGCTTGGCAACTGTATTGTTGAAACATAAAGCAGCTAAATTCAATGGCGGATTTAGAAAAAGGGGTGGCAAAAGGCCTTGGCAGGGTGCCATTGGGAAGACGATACATAGGAACCCACATATGTAAATAGCTTGTGTGGCAAATAGAATTATCTAATGCAGTTTCACAGTGTTTCCTCTATCATAGAATTAGTTTGAGCTTTTGTTTGATGATAATTACTGATAAAAGATACAAATAGAATACAAAATAGAATGGAATGTGTCTTATTTTAATCAGTAATTATGATCAAACAAAAGGTAAATCAAATGCTATGATAGAGAAACTGTAAAACATCATTAGCTAATATATTTATAAAATTAAATCTTGACATCTAACCCTATAACATATACAACAAAATAAAAAATAGCCAATAACTGAAAACATGTTATTTTACTGAGTGATATGACATGGTATGCTACTGTACTGCAATTTATATGGAAGGAGGAATACAAACATACCATGTGGTCCAGTGGGAATTGCAGGCCTATCCTTTTCCTCCCTGTCATCGTCATCTGCCTCCTCCTGGTGATCTGAATCTGCAGCCTCCTCTTCATCCCTCACATTCAATTCTTCTTTTTCCTCTTCCCCTTCACTTATTTCTTCCTCTCCTTCCGTAGCCTTCTCCTGCTCGGACCCTTCTGGTCAGAGCCTACTGCCTTCTCCTTCGTCATCTCCCTCCTCCTTTTCCTCCTTTGCACCTCTCTGAATATTATTTGTAAGACAATGTCAATATCCCCACTTTTAGCTTTGCTTGTTACTTTTAGGCTTCAGCTAATCTCTCCAGCTACTCTAGTCTGCAAGAGTCAAGATGTGAAAAACTCTGGTTATCCTTTTATTACATTACACTGTAGAACCATGTAGCTAATAAGTATAACAAATATAAGATCAGAAAATATTTTTCACATGCACACAACAGATATGTTTGGACTACTCAATCCCATTGTATTTGTTCTTTTCACAGTTTGACTGTCCTGGATCTAACCTGGTTTACTTTGTGCAGCCTCATTGCTGTCATATGTGAGAGCAAGTGGATTTTTATAGTACTGCTTAAGTTATCAAATAAAAATAATTAATCTCCTAGCAAGCACTGTGTACTGTGTTGTAACATAATGCCACCCTCTGTAAAGATTTTTACAGGTTTTTTTTTTGCCATTCACATTTTTATTGCCTTTTATAGAAACAGAGACAAGAACAATAGTGATCTCTCTCTAAGCAAAAACAAGAGAGATAACAACAAATGAGCGGAAAAAAAGATAAATAAAATAAGAAATATACATACACAGGGTAAACATTGGTCTAACTCGTCTCCATACCTTTCACATATCATCACACCAGTAGCACAAATGAGTGTTCTACCAATATCATACAATACCAGTCATCTCTCACACATCTTAGTAGTGACTTGTACATTAAAACCATTTAGACAAATTCTCCCCCATTAAGTATGCAATATTGCATTCATGTTGGGGCCCCATATTTTCCAAAATACCTCCTGTCTGTTGTTCAAGTTAAAAATTAATTGTTCATAGCTGGCCATTTTGGTCATTTCTCCACACCATTCATTGAAAGGGATGAAGTGTTTTGTTTTCCAATGTCTTAGCACAATTCTACAACCTGTGGTGTGGGCCATTCTGCACCATAGAGTCTGTTGAACTGACTTTCCCACTTTCAATAGTTTGTTATGCCACATTGATGATTTTTTTGTGGAGGGCCTTAATCCTGTCACCTGATGTGAAACTCTCCAGGTTTCTCTCGCAAATGCCAACAGTGGATTCCTAAATGGGATTTCTCCACCTGTTTGCGATATAAAAGCCTGTATGGGGAACGGATGTGTAAGTTCCCTTTCCATCGAGACCCATGCAGGAGCTGGATCTTCTACCATATATATTTTGGACAGCTGGTTAAGGGAGAAAGCATAGTGGTACCAATCCACTCTTGATAAGCTGAGAGCCCAGGTCTTTTGCCTGCCCACAAAAAATAATTTACTGCCTTATTAAACTTTGTTAGTAATGAGGAGGGGAAGCTTACATGTAGTAGATAAGTAAAATAATTGATTTGTGGGACTGTGATAATTTTTAGGATGTTTATCTTACCCAGCAGGGATAAGCACAGTTTAGTCCAGTTTTGCAAAGTGCTCTCAATTTTCTGTATGAGGGGGAGGAGGTTTTCTGTCATGATGTTTTTCAAACCTGGGGTGATCTTAATGCCAAAATACATCAGGCCGGAAGGTAGCCATCTAAACTGCCAATTGTTCCTTATAGATGGGGGGCACACCCCTGATAAAGGCATTGCCTCTGATTTCCCCCAATTTATCTTGTACCCAGATATACGGTAAAAAATATTCTATCAGTGATAACATATGGGGTACTGCTGTTTCTGGGTTTATGGTCAAATATGTCATCTGCGTACAATAGTAACTTATGTTCTTTTTTTCCTGCCTGGATTCCCTTAATATTCACATTGTTTCTAATGGCAGCAGCTAGCGGCTCTAGCGCCAATGCAAAAATCAATGGGCTCAGGGGACAACCCTGCCTCGTACCCCTATAGAGGGGGAAACTTAAGGATTTCTTCCCATTTGTTAATACTGAGGTCCTAGGATTGGAATACAGCAGTTTGACTCAATTTATACTTCAAACAACAAAAGTCTGTAGGAAAACTGTTTTCCTCTGGGGACTTACCAGAACTTAGACTCTTTATAGCCTGTTGGACCTCTACTAAAGTAACATGCCCTCCAATTTCTTTTTGTGATTCTTCTGACAAGGATGGCAGATGGGCCTGGGACAAGAACTCAGCCACTACATCCTGGTGACCGGAACGTGTTGGATGAGATATAATGATCTTTCCAGGGTCTGTTACATAAAACCCCCTCCTCATTCTCCACAGAGGTTATTAGTGTCCGATTATATTGTTGTTTAACCCTCTGGGCCAAGAACCTCCCCGTCGTTTCCCCTTGCTCGTAATACCTCTGTCTGCACTGGAACAGTGCAGACTCTGCTTTCTTTTGCAATATAGAGTTCAATTCAAGCTTAAGTTTATTTAAATGTGAGAGGACTCCCGGGTTCAGCTGAGATGCATGTAACTTTTCGAGGGCTTTAATTTCTCCCTCTAATTCACGTATGCGCTTACTTGCCTTTTTTTTTCAGGTAAGAGGAGTGTTGTATCAAGTGACCTCTTAAGCAGGCTTTAAATGCGTCCCACTCTATGCCTGGACTAGCGGAGCCTTCATTTAGTTTCCATTATTCTAAAATTTCCTTTTTAGTCCCAAATCTCAGCACCACTTTCACAGGAGCATGATCTGACAATACTATATTCCCAATTAATGTGTTCACAGTCATGCCTACCAACTGCTTCGATATTTAAAAATTATCTATTCTGGAATATGTACTGTGTGGGTTAGAGTAAAAAGTATACTCTTTCTCTTGAGGATGTAGAAGCCTCCAAATATCAGTCAATCCTAGCTCCTCTTCCAGGACCTTGATTGCTAATTGGGATTTTTGTACCGGCCTTATATTTGATTGGTTTGATTTGTCCAGTGCAGGTTTCTCACTTGATTGAAATCCCCCCCCAATTATTACATACTGATTCCCCATTTGTTTCATTGTATTACAAATTTCAGTAAAAAAGTCTGGAGAGTCTGTATTTGGCGCATACATATTAATTAGAGAGCACCTGATACCGAGAAGTTCTATCTATAGCAACCATCTTCCCTCCCCGTCAGAGAGTTGGTTATGGATAGTAATATTACGATTTTTACGAATTAAAATGCAAACCCCCCTTTGCTTCGATGAATATGCACTGTAAAATATTTTACCGACCCAGTTTCTTTGAAGTTTAGTTGAATCCTCTATATTCAAGTGAGTCTCTTGCAAAAAAAAAAATGTCCACTTTCTTTTGTTTCAAATATAACATAATTTTTTTCCTCTGAATGGCAAGATTTGCCCCCTTTATATTCCAAGACAGCACTTTAAGCATGTCTGCCATAAAACTCTGTTACCTTTGTTATTTATTTATTTGATTGATTTCCCCCATTGTATGGTGTGATCTCATAATACATTTGCATATTAACACGATAATAAGGCAGACTCTGATTTAAATGCAACCCTGTGTGATGTGTTTCTGCAAACCGAACAAAAACAAAGCCGTACCCGAACAGTTTAATGTTACACGTTTTCAAAAACCTGATGTAAACCGTATCGTACACCATATTATTCTCTGAAACCAAACAGGAAAATAATACGTCTGTGAATAAGTCCCTACCCAGCCCTCCCGCCCCCCTCCAATATAACATTGTCTATATAGGGGGAGTGGGGTAAGATGAGCCAGTTTTTACTTATGTGGATCTCCAGGCAAGGGAAATTGAGACAAAAGTATAATGAATACATACACTGTTAATTTGGGATGTTGCCTATCATCTGAAAATATAAGAATGCACCTATGACAAAGAGCCTTGGAAATATGACCTCAGAAAAAAAAGTGTTCATGTGACTCAACTTACCCCAGGGTAGGGGTAAGTTGATGCCAGTCAGTGGGTAAATTGAGCCATCTGGGGGTAAATTGACCATCCTATTTTTCATGTTTTAATGCAAGCATAATAAAAAAAAAATAACTTGCCTCTTAAAAAAAAAAAAAATTAATAATGCACTTACCTTTCCAAACAATGTTTTTTTTTTTTTTTTAAATCTACCTCAAACAACACAAAACAAAACCAATTGAAGTTTAATTTTCCCTTTTAATCTTTTATTTTTTGTATTGGTAAACAATAGTTTTAAACATTTCTGTTAAGTTTAGTTTTCAGGAGCAAGAAATACGGTTATATGCTGTATTTCTTATGCTGTTAATCAAGTCATGTCCACACAGACAGACAGACAGACAGACAATCTCTCTCTCTCTCTCTCTCTCTCTCTCTCTCTCTCTCTCTCTCTCTCTCTCTCTCTCTCTCACACACACACACACATACACATACACATACACACACACACATATATATACATATATATATATATATATATATATATATATATATATATATATATATATATATATATATATATATATATATATATATATATATATAAACGTGTTTGGAAGAAAGAACGTCCCTCCAGTGTGTTCAGTTCTAATTTCCAATTTTGTTAAACAGTTTCACAGTTTTGAACTTGTGAGTAGAAAACAACAGTTTGAACTTCCAGACCTCAGCACAATGAAAAAAAACTATTGGACATTCCATCCATCAAGGTTGCAGGGAAATATGAGTTGTTGCTCCCTCCTTGCAGTTCCTCCAACCTTTTGAGATTTAGGAAGCTTCTTCAGCACATCGTTCGGGAATTTAAACCTATAAAACAAAGACAAGAGACATGATGAGAAAAATCCGAATCGTTAAGCTTTTAAAGCAATGCTAAAATCATACTAAACAGCCCTGAATACATATCCTGGTAACTGTGGCTGATAAGTTAACACATGCCAATTTATTGTACAGTAAATGTACTTAACTCTTGTATCTTGCTTTAGTTGCCATTAAATTGTATTAATATTATGGAATACATTAATTCTGTCACCTGTCCATCACTTTTGGTCAGATTGTCAAAGAACCCCCCGACTGTAGTTTTGTTGAAGGCCGTAGCTCTGGTTCAATTCACCCCACATCATCTGGCTGACTTTGCCCCACAGTCACCATTTAGGTAAAAACAGCCTAGCTTAGCAATTCAGGCTAACCTTTAGCTTAATGATTCACATGGTTTTATATGTTGACAAATCACCAACATGTACCATACACAACTTTAGACCTAGATAAATTTGCTTTGGGACAACAGCTAGTATACCTGCAATGCAGAAAATTAACTTCAACAAGCAAAAAAGTGTTTTTGTGAAAAACAACAACTTACCTCTTGTCCCATGTGCTTCTCCTCTTCACAGCAAAATAGAAATTATGGAGTCCTTCAGAATGTATGGTCACATGACGCCAAATGTGCATAGTTGCCTAGAAACAGGGGGTGGGTCAACTTACCCACTGACTCATCTTACCCCACTCTCCCCTACCATCCTCTGTAGATAAGAACGAATTAGTCTAGAATCTTGGTAGGTTATTCAGTAAGTGTAACCGACCATTAGATATGTAATTTGTTCTAACCCACCATTAGGCCTATGTAACGTTAGCACGCTGAGAAGAAAAAGACTAATACATTCCTGTAACTGAATTCAAAACCGATGTAAAAATAACAGCAACTGCATTACCTTACCTGTAAATAAATCAGGAGCTTAGCCTGATTTGCCACCCAAACATAAAGATGTTGAGATAAAAAATAACTCACGAATCACCTCCTCTAGCGAGCTGAAAGTGTCAAACATCTACAACCACTCTCAGCACAGCCGGGTACGCCATAGTGTAAACGCAGCCCCTTCTCTTGTAATTCCTTTTTTGCGCCATCAAACTTCTTGTGTTTCTGGATAACATCCTGTAACAGGTCCTGGAAGAAAAACTCCCACTTGCCTTCCCAGGTCACTCGACCCTTCTCCCTGGCCACCCGCAACACCGCCTCTCTAGCTACGAACCTCAGAAAGCGCACAAGACTATGTCGGTCTCTGCCGCCTCTCCGGCCGGCTCTGTGTACGCGCTCAATATTAAACTCCGGGGTAAGCTCCACATCCAGCGCATTAGAGATGAGTCTCCTCACAAAGCCCTGCATATCTTGTCCTTCGGCATTCTCCGCTACCGCCACTATGTGGACATTGTTGCGGCGGCCGGCATCTTCAAGATAAGTTATTCTCCCCTGGAGCTTTGTGATGGTTTTAGCCGCCATCTCCATTGCCGCTCCTCTACCATGATCTTGATCTTCCAGGGCCAAAATCCGTGTCTCGGCCTCCACCATTCGAGTCCCTAACTTCTCCACGGTAGTTTGGACTGCATCCATGCCCACCTTTAGACCACTCATATCAGAAGCGATACCGTGTAGCAGCGTTTTAATGTTAGCTAGCTCTCCTGTAGCGTCCGTCTGTAGCCCCGATGTTGGAGGGGCCGCCATGTGTTGAGGCGTCTCAAATCGTATTGTAGGATGGTCTTCTGAGTTGCCTGCATTCATTTGTGTTAGTAGATTGTCATACGGCTATTTCTTGTTTATAAGTAGTTTAAGTCACCGAATTAGGAGGGGGAACGTGAACATCTTAACTTAGAGAGCTCCACCGGAAGTCCAATTTTTACAGTTTTTTATATTTTGTATTAAGCTGTTCTTGTCTTTACTAAAATCAAAACTAATCAAAGGGTAGAATGCTCTTACAAATCAGAAGGGAGCGATTTTACTTTTGGCTAACGTTAATTAATAGACGTACAGTTATCGCTGATGCTGAATCACATTTAGCATACTTTACGTTCATTACAAATTGAACTTTATGTTAAATTAGTGTGTTTAAACTTAACCAGGGGAAACAAACTTCAAGTTCAGATGCTCAGGGGCAGCTCAGTTGCTTCAGTCTTGCCAGGATGCAGGGCCACCGCAGCAAACTTGCTGTCTGTGAGCCAGACTGTGCGAATGCTGCTTAGCACATTTGATGCAGGGACGTTGCTACGATTTGAGGGTCTTGTTTTTACAAGTACCATTTTGGAACATCCAAGTTAGGGGGGCAGCTGAGGAGGTAAGGCTCTAGAGTGAAGAGATTTTCTGTTATATTACAAAAGCTGTAACTGAATGTATACTCATGTATTAATTACATTGATGACAAACTGACCCGTGCAAAGTCACCTTTTCTGGGTTAGTGGACTACCAAACGCCGCTGCCCTGACAGAGCTCCAGGGCCTGCAGCTCCCCTCTTCCTGCTAAATGGCCGGTCTGTGTGAGTGAGGGCGTGGTCAGTGAGCTTGTTACGCCCGCAATCTCTTACCACAGGTTTCATTTAATCTTATAATGGATATGTGTGTTGAGTTATTTAAACAAACGATCAGGGAAATAAATGCCTCTTGTCCCCAAGTGAGCTGTATGGAGCTCTATCAATGAGAGCTAGCTTGTCTCCTCCTAAGAAGATCTCTAAAATTCACAAAAATGCATTAAATTGAAATCGGACAAAACTGTTAGCTAAGCTTTGTAAGATCTTAGGGAGCTGGGATATACATGCCGTGACGAAATTCAAACTGTAAATATACGATATTTATGCCGAAAGTGTAGCAACGGTCTTTTCCCATAGGATTAAATGGGACACATAGCTAGCCTAGCTAGCAGCTCCTCCTAAGGAGATCCCTCAAATTCACAAAAATGCCTTAAATTGAAATCAGACAAAAGTGTTAGCTTTGTTAAGACCTTAGGTTAGCTGTGATATAGGGGAGAGTGGGGTAAGATGAGTCAGTGGGTAAGTTGACCCACCCCCTGTTCCATACATTCTGAAGGACTCCATAATTTCTATTTTGCTGTGAAGAGGAGAAGCACATGGGACAAGAGGCAAGTTGTTGTTTTTCACAAAAACACTTTTTTGCTTGTTGAAGTTAATTTTCTGCATTGCAGGTATACTAGCTGTTGTCCCAAAGCAAATTTATCTAGGTCTAAAGTTGTGTATGGTACATGTTGGTGATTTGTCAACATATAAAACCATGTGAATCATTAAGCTAAAGGTTAGCCTGAATTGCTAAGCTAGGCTGTTTTTACCTAAATGGTGACTGTGGGGCAAAGTCAGCCAGATGATGTGGGGTAAATTGAACCAGAGCTACAGCCTTCAACAAAACTATAGTCGGGGGGTTCTTTGACAATCTGACCAAAAGTGATGGACAGGTGACAGAATTAATATATTCCATAATATTAATACAATTTAATGGCAACTAAAGCAAGATACAAGAGTTAAGTACATTTACTGTACAATAAATTGGCATGTGTTAACTTATCAGCCACAGTTACCAGGATATGTATTCAGGGCTGTTTAGTATGATTTTAGCATTGCTTTAAAAGCTTAACGATTCGGATTTTTTTCATCATGGCTCTTGTCTTTGTTTTATAGGTTTAAATTCCCGAACGATGTGCTGAAGAAGCTTCCTAAATCTCAAAAGGTTGGAGGAACTGCAAGGAGGGAGCAACAACTCATATTTCCCTGCAACCTTGATGGATGGAATGTCCAATAGTTTTTTTTCATTGTGCTGAGGTCTGGAAGTTCAAACTGTTGTTTTCTACTCACAAGTTCAAAACTGTGAAACTGTTTAACAAAATTGGAAATTAGAACTGAACACACTGGAGGGACGTTCTTTCTGACAAACATGTTTATATGTGTATATATATATATGTGTGTGTGTGTGTGTGTGTGTGTGTGTGTGTGTGTGTGTGTGTGTGTGTGTGTGTGAGTGAGTGAGAGAGAGAGAGAGAGAGAGAGAGAGAGTATCTGTCTGTCTGTCTGTGTGGACATGACTTGATTAACAGCATAAGAAATACAGCATATAACCAGATTTCTTGCTCCTGAAAACTAAACTTAACAGAAATGTTTAAAACTATTGTTCCCCAATACAAAAAATAAAAGATTAAAAGGGAAAATTAAACTTGAATTGGTTTTGTTTTGTGTTGTTTGAGGTAGCTTTAAAAAAAAAAACATTGTTTGGAAAGGTAAGTGCATTATTACATTTTTTTTTTTAAGAGGCAAGTGATTTTTTTTTTTATTATGCTTGCATTAAAACATGAAAAATAGGATGGTCAATTTACCCCCAGATGGCTCAATTTACCCACTGACTGGGATCAACTTACCCCTATCCTGGGGTTTTTTCTGAGGTCATATTTATTAGGTGCATTCTTATATTTTCAGATGATAGGCAACATCCCAAATTAATAGTATATGTATTCATTATACTTTTGTCTCAATTTCCCTTGCCTGGAGATCCACATAAGTAAAAACTGGCTCATCTTACCCCACTCTCCCCTACATGTTGTGACGAAATTCAAACTGTAAATATACGATAATTATACCGAAAGTGTAGCAATGAGCTTTTCCCATAGGATTAAATGGGACACATAGCCTAGCCAGCAGCTCCTCCCAAGGAGACCCCTCATGTTCACAAAAATGCCTTAAATTGAAATTGGACACAATTGTTAGCTTTATCCCTTGTGTTGTCTTCGTTTCATCCTTGAAAAAACGCCTTGTGACGCCTTTTTCACAATTTGTTTTTGCTTTTTCCAACGTTTTAAATTTTAAAATTTTTCCTCTACACATTTTCAGCGCTTATGTCTATGTCCAATATTTTCTGATATAAAACAAAAATTAAAAACAAGCCAATGTGACCTGAAGTCAACACAAGCGTTAAAAGACCTTTGGGTAGCTGTAATATAAGTAACGTGACGAAATTCAAACTGTAAATATACTCTAGTTATGCCGGCAGCTGGCCCCGAGCCCCGGTCGTCCAGTAACCGAGAAACGGTGACTTTCACTGGGTATGGAGGTTGCCGCTTTCTGGTCAGACTGTGTGGAGCTCCTAACGTCTTACCAAATTTGCAATTAGCCATCAATTTTCGTAAAACAGCCCATATTTGAGCTGTGTATATTGTTGATTTCTCGCATAAAAAAAGTCTCAGAAATGAATTTAATAACGAAATAGTAGACAATGTAACTTTGCAGTGTCTGAAATATGGGACCTGCTGTCTCGTCTCCAATGTGTTTGTATGTGGTTCGCTCAAACCAATCAGCGCACAGCTCATCTAAATATTCATGAGCATACCATATTTGGAAGAAAAGCTCTTGTTACAAATACGGCCATATTCACAGGGTAGTTAAGGACCCATAAAATAGCATTCAGGTAATTTTCAGCCCAACCAATGTTACGTACCCTATTAGGAGACCTTAAGGAACAGTGTGAAATACCCTATATAATCATTCTATCACCCCTTTAAGTAACAAAACTATCCGGTCAGTAGGAAGTCGACATCCTATCACAGCAGATATTATTGATGTTGTTTTATTACAAAACTTATGCACCTGTTCACACTCCCAGACCATGTGCAGGAAAGTTACAGTTTGTTCAGGTTGGCAGACGTATCTCTTCTGAGGAGTCCAATATGTCCTGCGGCATATGTTGAAGTGGATCTGCTGGTAATTTGGGTTCTTGGAACAGTGGGAAATGTTGTCCCAAACTGTCTCCCAATAAATTACGTTACCCTCCGGGCTCAGGTCTCGCTCCCATTTCTTTACTATTGGGAGTTCTCCTACGGATACTTGCATCAGTCTAGCATAAATTCTGGACACTAATCCTCTCACAGGATAATCAACAAGTCATGTAATGATTGGGTGTATCTCAAGACTGTTCCCCCATGGTACTCCCTAACATTTTAGGGCTGATCACAAGCAAAGATGAAGGAAGAAGGATGTCCTAGGGACCTCAAAGCTAGCTCTCAGGTCTTCAAAACTTAACATACCTTCATCATTGAATAGCTGGTCTAGAGTATAAATACCTCTGTCACTTCACTGTTTATAAACAAAAGGTTTGTTACCAGACATTAAGTGTATGTTGTGCCAAAATGGGGCTGTTCAAATGCTACTTATTGGTGTAGCATAGTTGCTTATCCACCTGTTTAAAATTGGTCAATGTGTTGGTGATAATAGGGCCATAGGCTAACATACACTTTTTGGACACACACATGTAAACGCAAGGTCTTGCAGTCTTAGACTTCCAGTGAGGTTTTGTTCTATTTCTCTCCATGGGACTGTGGATGAGGGGTCCATCCACACTCTGAGGGCCTGTAGCTGAAAGGCTCTGTGATACACTTTAAGGTTGGGGAGGGCCAGGCCTCCTGTGTTTGTGGTACGTTGCAGGGTAGAGTATTTTAGCTTAGGTTGTTTATTATTCCAAATATACTGCCGAATTACGGTATCAACTTTCTTCCAGAACTGTATTGGTGGGGGTAGAGGGATCATTGTACTTAAGAAATTCATACAAGGAACTATGTTCATTTTAACAACAGCAATCCTGGACCATAGGGATGCCAGCAGCGCAGACCAATTGGCCAGATCCCTTTGAACACTACTTAATATAGTTTCATAGTTGTCCTGGACAACTCGCCGTAGCGATGCGTGAATGGTGATGCCCAAATATGTAATTTTGCTTCGGGTTGGTATTGTATCACTAATAGCTGATGTCACCTGTCTGTTGTTCAGAAGAAGAAGATTAGAGTTATTCCAATTGATTTTATAGCCGGAGATTGAGCCACATTCATTAAATATCTTAAGGATTTTTGGAACAGAGTCCTCAAGGTCAGATATGTACAGCAAAATCCAATAACTCAATATCATTATTTGCAGATGGCAAATAATGATACTGAGTTGTTATTGGATTTCATCTGGACATTACATATTTTATTTTGCCTTATGGCCTGGGCTAACGGTTCGAGAGAGATCGCAAATAGCATGGGAGATAGCGGGCATCCCTGTCTCGAGCCCCACACGATAGGGAATGGCTGTGAATGCAGGCCATTGGTTTGACACTATGGCCGTGGGATTCGCATATAAAGTATGTACCATGTCAATGAATTTGGCTCCCAAACCAAGCCTCTCCATTATTTGCCACAAGTAGTTCCACTCTAGGCGGTCAAAAGCCTTTTCCGCGTCCAGTGATAAAATTGCTGCCGTTGTTGGAAGGTTTTTGGCTTCTTCTATTACATGGAGTAATCTGCGTATGTTGTCTGCAGCTTGACGCTTTGGTATAAATCCTGATTGGTTGGGGTGGATTAGCTTCTCAATGAAGTGTTCTAGGCGTAGTGCCAAGACTTTGGAATAAAGCTCAGTCCAAATGAGGCTGATGGGCCTTCAGTTCGAGCACTCCGTAGGATCTTTACCCTTTTTGTGTATGACCGAAATTAGTGCTGTGTTGGTTTGTTGATGGTTTGCTGATTTGAGTTCCTCTAACGTAATAGGTTGTCCCAGTTCTTCTGCCTCCTCTGGGTCAAGAAGAGGCAGGTTTAGCTCTTTCAGGAACTTACCTACCCTTGCCGTATGTGTGTGACCTGTCAATTTCGATGGTAGCCCTGTTCCGTAAGGAGGGGATCCAATTTGGCAACTGGTTTTGCAAAATTCCAACTGGTTCATCGTTTACGCTGCCCTCTTTCAGTCCAATGATGCGCACATTGTTTCTTCTCGATCTATCTTCCAGTTCAGCCAACTTCAACTCAAATTTCCTCTGGTCATCAATGCAGGCTTTCACCGTGTTTCTCATCTGTCTGCTGTCCTTCTGCGCCTTTCTAGTCACTGTATTAGGTCTTTTACTGTAGTTCCCTGCCTCTCAAGGTCTGTCTTGATGTGTTGTAGCGAGGTGTCAATTCCTGCTAACGCTTCCTCCACTGCGATGCGGACCGCTGATTGAAGCCCGCTTTGTTGCTTTTCCAGGACCCTGGTCATAGCCTGCTCCATGCGTGGTCCGCGTTAGCATTAGAATCTACGCTAGCCTTCACCATGTTAGCAGAGTTGGCAGAGTTCTGTGCTCAGTTAAACGGCAGCGATGCCTGCTTTTCGCTCCTGCAGGCATTCCATTAAGTTAACATGGTGACAAATGAAACAATTGACGTCGAATAAAAAAGAATAAACCTGGTTTTCAATGAAAATGCGGAGATGGGGCGAGGAGCTTTAGCACTGAGCAGCCACGCGATTCGTTGGTCACATGATCTCCCCAAAGACCTATATTTTTAATTGTTATGATGGTCTGTCTTTCTTCCATTGTTAATTGCCTTTTTCCCGCCATTTTTATAGCAACACACTACTTTCTGCAGTACAATACTTTTTAAACAATGCTCACGAGGGTATGGTACCACAGTGTGTTCCAACAATACTTTTATACAGGCAGAGGGGGTTGTAAGTAATCCAGACAAGTTGGAACACTTGTGGGAATTGGTAGCACCAACTTCCAAAGCTTGATCAACCTCCATTGCTGCAGAACAGCTTCACGTTGTTAACCCATTTCTTGTTGCCTGAAAAAGGCCTTTTTGTAAAATTCTGAAATGTACATTATTCTTTCAGTTTTGGGTAACCTTACTTTTTTAACCTCTGGCAGTTCACCACTTACCTTTGTACCATTTTAAGCTATTCATTGGACTTGAACTACTAAAATTTCAATAAAAGACTGGAACAACTGGGGTGTTCTAAAACTTTGACCAGTAGTGTACATTAGGTGCATATATGTTAGACATAATTAGTTCTTGCCCTTGTATTTTAGCCAGAACTTTGATAGCTCTTCCAGAAATGTGTGTGTGAGGTCTGGACCCAAGCGCGGACACCGACTAGAGGTTTCAGGTAGTAACAGGTTCAACTGAACAGAAATCTTGCAACAAAGGTAGGTGGTGATCCAAATGGGAGGAGAAGTGGAGGTAGACGAGGCAGGCACAAAACACAGGGTTGGTGGAGTGGCAGGTAGCGTAGGCGACATTGGCTTCCAACAAATGCGCACAAGAGACAACACAGTGTTAACACAAGGAAAAAGGAAAACACTAAAGCCTGAGTCACGGATAGGCCGTGACAGTATCCTTAATTTAATTAATTTAAACTGCAGGTGCTTGCTAGTCAGTGTAATGACCCCTCTACTCCTGCTAGACCCCACACTATATAACACATAACCAACCCATCCGCCACACTATTTTTCCACAATGCGTTTCTTTTTCTTAAGACTGAACATAACCTTCCTCCTCTTGATGGGATTCCCTATTCTGTTAACATTCCATGTGGAGAAACATAAAGAGCTTAAGTTATACGACATAACTAAAATCTCAAAGCCATCTTTTGAGCACATAACAAATACAAAGTGGTGATGACTAAATACAACTAAATCCCAAATACTCACAGAACAGTCCATGTGCACCTGAATCTGAACAATGCACAGTTCAACTCCCTAAAAAGTTCGTCTTTTCAGTCCATAACAGTTCTCACTTCATACGCTCAGTTTCCTGTGCACTGCTACCGGAAAAAAAAATAGTCCAACCAGAGTAATACAAAAGGAAATATGTCCAAGTAGGATCCCAGCCGGTGTCTAACATCAGCGCCAGTCTGTCCCATGAGAAAGCCGAGAAAAAAGAAAAAAAGGTAACGCAGCCATCAGCAAAGGCTGCACATAATTATAAGTCCCTCACCGACAAATCACTCCATATTTTCTATGAGACTGAGACACTTTATTTAGCATCAGCACCAGAAACAAGCATGATGTGATGAAACAATAGAAGATGTTCCTGCAGACCGCCGGTACTCCACCAGAGAGCCGCAGCCTCCTGCATGCCTGAGTTTATAGGTTAAATAGTGACTGACCCAAGTCAACGGGGCAGAATAATCCCCATGGGCAAAGTCAGGGGCTAGAGGTAGTCTACCCTCACTCCTAAGGTAACATAGAGAAACAGAATGTTGAGAATGTTGTAATGTTTATATTTTGTTGTTATTTCCCTAGGACATCTATGGTAAGAGGGGAGGTTGTGTATTTTGGGCCACTATTAGATCCGTTGTTGAGATATACCTGATGGATTGTGGGTCAATTTAGCTTCCGTTTTTTGTGTTAGCCATGCTGCTGTACAGACATGCTGTTGGGCTAATAAACGGTTAATATTCCATCGTAGTCTGGGTTATCGTTGTTATATCTAGTAACATGAAACAGTGAAGAACATAACACTTGTATAGTGTTATATCAGTCTAGTGTCTTTAGAGATGTGAGCGTGGTTAGCTGATTGACAGGGACAGGCTGACACATCACATGAGGGGGTGTGGTGTAGTTGATCTGATTTAACCCTGCCATTGCAGCTGTGTGGAGATTGATTGAGGAATTTATTCAGGAAGCAGAGGTGGAGAGCCTCAAGCTGATGGATGCTTAAGGCCACACACGCTGGAGACAAACATTTTGGAAGACTGAGTTTGATTAAAAAGACGTTTTCTTATTTCCCACAACACAGCATTTTTTAAATACACCTTTTAAAACCTAAACTACAACACAGAGTTTAATGCCTCTTTTTGGCCACTAGTAGCACTATGGATCAATGTTTTTGCACCCATGGGATAAGTTGGTGTTCAGGGCTTGAAATGTTAGGCAATACAACTATTTTTGAATATATATATATATATATATATATATATATAGGTTAAATTTAGGAAAAAATTGTTGGGTTAAAATAAATCCTTTCTGGCAAAAGCCCTGACATATTCTTTTTGTGAATGGGTACATGATATGTATGTATATAATTCACACATGCAAGCATGTACATGTATGTGTACAAGAGCAGGGCCATGCAATACACGTTACTGCCATCAGTTTCTGGCTATTTCAATGATCTACAGTTCTTGGTGGTAATAGATCAATGTGTAGAACATGCTGTCACTAAAGGGTTAACGACTGTAGCTGAGTGTCAAATTACATGCATTCAACCATTCAAGGTACAACACTCCGAACAGCAAGAAGCAAGTACCTTGCAGTGATGGAGAAGCAAGCAGATTGGCCGATGCAGAGCGGATTGGATGGGCTGAGGTTTAATCTTTAACAATGCCCTGGATGTAAGCTGGGCCTGAACAGTTCGCAGCATGGTACGCGTACTAGTGTCTTGAAGCGGATGTGGGCAGCAATTGGTAACCAGTGATGTGGGGAGCAACTGGTAACCGATGAAGGGTGCGGAGGAGCGGTGTAGTGTGAGAGAACTTGGGTAGGTTGAAGACCAGTCGAGCTGCTGCATTCTGGATGAGCTGCACTTCCAGGCAGACCAGCCAGGAGGGAGTTGCAGTAGTCTAGATGTGAGATGACAAGAGCCTGAACCAAATTATGGGTGGACGAGTCCTTCACTGGAAGGAAAAGCAGGTAGGTATGGCCATGAGGGAAGACACCCAGATTCTGACGGGCTGAAATAAGGATCTGGTGGTTCACTGTGTCAAATGCAGCAGAAATGTCCAGAAGAATGACCACAGAGGAGAGAGAGGCTGCTCTAGAATTGTGAAGTCGCTCAGTGAAAGCAAGTAGGGCAGTTTCAGTTGAGTGGCCTGCCTTGAAACAAGACTGGTGGGGATCAAAAAGGTTATTCTGGTGATTAGAAGAGAGTTGATTAAAGCTCCATTGTGCAATTTTTAAAAGTAATTCTGCCTATTTGTGTAAATTCAAAGTTGTATAATCGCTTGGCTAACCATAGCATGGATGTGCATAACGCTAGAACGACGTCTAGGATACTTTTCCTCGCGTCAATGATGAAAAAGGATTGTCTACCTTGTAACATAAATGTAATCATATGTGTCGTGATTTCCCTGGCAGACAACTCACGTAATGGAGTTGTAACACAGACTAGCTACAGCTAGAACAGCTGCATGTAAATGATGGAGATACTAAGAGCTAATTTTGGTTTCATTGACATGATTGTTCATACTGCTCAGAGAAATATATTAAAAACACAAACCTCTGTTGCTTCTCTCCTACGCTGTAAACATTGCCTTACACTATTAATCTCATACAATATACAGAATAACGATAGCGCTGATACTTTACTAACATTAGCTTGCATATGTTTGGGAATCTGATAGCTGATGTTAGCAATGAAATGGTACCAAAATAACGTGAAATTATTATTACACTAGAAGGAACACTCACGGACGAAGTCGTACTTCTTGGAATAATATGGCCACCGTAGGAGCTAAAATGTGCTCAGAATGGGAGGGGCTAGAAAGTAATATTCAGGTGGTTGTCATATACAATTTCAATGCTAGATGGGAGAAATTCTTACACAATGTAGCTTTAAGGCCCTGACACACCAACCAGACGGGCCGACCGTCGGCAGAAAAGGCAGTCGGACTGATCATTCGGGGCCCCGAGGTCCAAAAAATGCCTCCGAACACACTGAGGCGACGCCGACTTGAGCGTACGCTCTCCGTGTAATATGTCTCCATACCAGCAGGCGGCGCTGCTCTGTATTGTTTCCATTAACAGTTTGTTAACAGATTGTTTCCCAGAAAATGAAAACCGGCAGCTGATTGGAAGAACGCGTCACGTGGTTCTTTTTTCTCCGGAAATTCACAGCCAGACTGTCATGGCGGCTTGTTCAGAATACGATCTCTCATTGTACTAAAATAATTCACCAAAACGTGTTTCTGAAAACATTTTAAGCGAGAAATAGGCCATGCAGTTTCTGAATCTGTCTTCATTTCAGATTGACAAAGGTCAGTTTAAAAGATTTTCGTCAGATTTTGAGAGGCTCATCCGCTCCCCATTTCCGGGTGAGTCCCGATTGCATGTCGGGACTGAACATGTGGGGCCGGCCCAAATGAAGGCCGACGGCATGGGACACACCGAACAGACTCGAGTCACCAACCTCGCCAGACGGTCCGACGGCCGATTATCGGGCGGGTGTGTCTCCTCTCTTAAACACTGCATGAAATGGATTTTCATCCCCGGAAATGCCCGGAAATCTTTTTATTATAAAAAAATTTAATATTATTTTTAGTTTTTGGTTACATCGAACGTTCACAGAACATTCCTGGAACGTTGCAACCTTTAGGGAACGTTAAAAGTGGCGGAAACTATTACATTTGCAAGTAATAGTGTAAATGTAGTGTGCAAGATGCATATTAGAATGATAAAGTACGTAATGTGTAGGTGAAGGGCCAAAGAGGGGATGACCCCACTTATCAGCAGTTCAGGATAGTGATGGCAGTGGGAAAGAAGCTGTTCTTGTGTCTGGTTGTTTTTGTGTGCAGGGATCTGTAGCGCCTGCCAGAGGGGACGAGGCAGGAGGATGACAGCAGTGTAGAAGATGGCCAATAGCTCTTGTGATAGGTCATGCTTCCAGAGTTGCCGTTGGAAGTACATCCTCTGCTGAGCCTTTTTAAGGATGGCGTTGATGTTGGACTCCCACTTCAGGTCCTGGGAAATGATGGAGCCCAGAAACTTGAATGAGTCCACCTTTGACAATGGGCTGTTGGATATTGTGAGGGGGAGCACTGTGGGGAAGTTTTTCTGGGAGGCCGATAGAGTAGAAGTCAAAATGAAGCAAAGTTACAAGTAAAATTAAAACCTCTTATCAGCCAAGCTAAGCATGATACTGATGTAAACAATAAAATAACACCTGCCTGGTATAACCCTGCAGATTGGCAGGTCCTGGAAGGTCTTCTTTGCCTTTCTACCCCACAGGCTATACGGTTTTAGAACGTCATTGGTTGCCACTCGCAGTAGCATGCGACGGATGGCAGTACCTCCGGTCGAACCTCCAAGATTTGTCAGGAAAAGTTGATGTAAAATATATAGAAATACAAATTATACATGTAGAACAAAGTGAAATTGTATTGAATTGGAAATGGAAAAAATCAAAGCCACTGTACCTTCAACCGGGTCCCAAGATGAAGTGGCTCTGTGCTCTGGGCGGCCGACTGGTTTCCTGTGTGGTGTTGACTCATATAAAAAGAAAGTAGATATGAATATTGGTCAGTTCATTTATGGTAGGTTTCTTGCACATGCCATTGCAAAAGATGACCCTATGCTGTTACATTAGACAATCGCTAAAAAAAATAAAAAACTTACATGCAGGTGGTGGAGGCAGTGATGTCTGCTGACCTGAAAAATGGCAAGATGAGACAAACACATCAGAACAGTCACATGATATGCACCAGGTTGAGTGTCAGTAGTTCCATGGTAGGAAATATGACTCTGGTTTCTTAAATGCATGCATAAATGTTAACTTACGGACAGGGCTTCTGGACACACGCTCCGTCCTGGAATGCTTTCTCGCTTGTGGAACAGATTTATCTGAAATAAAAGACCATACAATTTGTACTGATTGCAAAAAGAATATTTGAATGTATGTAAACATTGTATGTGACTGGATTTCTCAGGATTTTTTCATTGTAGCCCAGCTACTTTCTAACGGGGAGACACAGCATCTGTAGAAAAGCATGGGGTTAGTTTGTAAAGCCAGTAGGCAGCTGTGTAGCCTACACATATTCCCTCCCTTCCTGTATGCTTCCCCATTCACTTAAATAGGAAAATAGCTTGCCGATAACTGCCCAAAGTGCGTTGCAAGATGGCCGGCAAGCACACGTCGTGCACAGAAAACAAAGACACAAAGCACAATATATATGCAATGCGCAATATATATATATATATATATATATATATGCAGTCCATTTAAAGCGTAACTCTCGCCAAAATGCAACCTATAGTCGTTTTGTGAATGTACCCGAGTCAAAGTTTCGTTTAAAAGCCTATTTAGGATGGAAGCGCCACTTTTAAGATTTAACGTATTCTCGTTTTCGGGTCAAATGGCCTTTTGAATGGGAGATGTTGGCGCACATTTGTTCCTTTGTTTGGTATGTAATTTACGCGTGGCATCGGTGTAGATGCGTGTATTTGAACAAACAATTGCCAATGAATAACTTGTCCAAGAGTTCAAACTTAAAGTTGGATATGGCAATCCGTTTATTTTTAAGTAAACAGCTAAATAATAAAACAAAATAATGATTCTTCCTTTTAATCTTACCACGCTATCATACACGTAACCACGGTCCAAAAAAACTGTGATCTTGCTGTGCGCAACACAGCTGAAGCAATTAGGCCACATTTAAATAAACTTTTCCACCCCCCTACGTCACACGCTGATTGCCAATTAAATGGCTCCAACAGGAGAGCTAGGGGCTACTATGAGCGCATCAAAATAACTATATTTACTATACTTTAATACTACTATATTTAAAACACCAAGAAGGCTCGGCACAACATGAAACTTTGTCAAATATTCACCAGGGTCTCTACACCTGAACTCAGCATTGAGAACATTGTTTGTGTACACAGAGTTTACTAAGAAAGGTTTTGAACAACTCACTGCTTCACTGGCAAGATGGCGACAAGGGGGAAAACAATGCTAAAGTGAGTTGTTCAAAACCTTTATTTTTGGTCAACCTGATCAAAACCGGAATATAACAAACCCCTATGAGGGAAAGGGCTTAAGGTTAAACCCCAAACCCTTGCATTACAACCACAACATCATGAAACTGTAATGTATTTCACTTACTTTTTCATGAGGTCGTGAGGCCGCATATATGGTCTGAAAGACAGTTAAAGAAAGTAGGTCATCCAGCACAGAAGTCAGGACAGGACTTGAATCGGTCACAGAGGCACTGTCTTCCCCCTACTGGCATGGGGGTGTAACGGTTGGATTTGTACACTGAACTGAGCCACTTGTTAGAAGTGTTAGAGGGTAAAGAAGTGAATTTTCTTAGTTGTGAAAATCATTCTATTGATATATTCTTGTTTTAAGTATTTTCACGTAATACAGTTAAAAAATGAAATCAAGCACAAAAGTATTGTTTTTAGCTAAATTGATATCAGCCTAAAAATAAATTATCTTGCTATGCTGTTTATCTTACTTAGATTTTATGAGACCAATCATTTTTAAGTAAATCTAAATCAAATGACTGCAAACCTTTTATATGCTACTTCAAAAACTTAAATGGAGCTGGTTTAAATAATAATTTCAAAACCGCACTCAGAACAACCAAAAACAATCAAAAACAACCAAACGGGAACGTTGTGTGGAGGTACAGTGCAACCACAGGAGAACGTTTCAGTTAGTTGGTTCCCTTAACGTTTAGGGAACATGGTCTGGTTCGAACTAACCTTTAGGAAACCAGAAACTAACGTTCCCCAACGTTCCCTAAACGTTCTGTGTTAGTGGGGTAAGATCGGTATCTATTAACGTATCTATTTCCTTATACAGCAGAATGAAAGCATATTCTTTAAATCTTACCCTTGCTCCGCGGTTCATGTCTCCGAGTTGTATCAGTAAACAGAATGAGCCACGTGGTGGCTGGCTTTGGTGTGTGCGCCAGTGTTTGTGTGTGTGTTTGTGCGTGTGTGTGTGTGTGTCGGCCCACCCCCGCTAAGCTCCAACATGCAGACAGCAGAGGAGCAGAAGAAAGTAGCTGTATCTTCGCCAAAATGTAGACTGAGAAACATTTACTCGCCATGTGGCAGATAGCCACACAGATAGATATAATGTATATATATTATTATTTAAATTTAATAATTAGTTTTTAATAAATAATTGTTAAATGTAGTACAGAGTCTGTAGTCTATCGCAAAAACAAGACCCCCCTCAAACATGTTATTGCAAGTTTCCTGGCTTCATATCTTTTTTTTACATAACATTGGCCATTGCTAATGACATACACAGTAATTAATCTAGCATACTTTCATTAAATAAATCAATTCAAGCTAAAATGAAAAAGAGTCTATAATTAGGCTATACTGAGCCTGATCTATTTATACCAGAAATTTTCTTAAAATGAAGTTAATACCTTTTAGAAAAATGTCACCTGGGGTAAAACTCCCCCTGCTACCCTGATTTGCATTTGTATAGCTCACAACATTTTGATTTACATGTTAAAGCCTCCCCTAGAATTAGGGGGAGGGGGGTCATGGGGGGACAACTGGCAAGCAAGGCCCACATCAATTTCCAACCATTCACGGCAGTTTTCGGTGTTGCCTGCAAATTGCCGGTTGCAGTCGTAAACCTGAACTTCCACAACAATCTGCAGTGCCGCTTACTGACAAAAATCCCACTTTTCATGCAGTGAGTGAGTGAGTGTTTTGAAGAGAGATTGAAGAAGAGAGACAGGACTTTAGTTGTTTACTTCAGATTCGTTGAGTTGCTTCTTTGAGAGAGTTTGGGAAACAAGGAGGTGTTGGGTGGGAGAAGGTGAGAAGTGATGGGGTCAAGGGGGGAGGTGGTTGGGCAGGCTGAGGGTATTCAATTAAATTTTATTTATCAAATCATAACAAGAAATATCTCAAGACACTTTAAGGCGCTGACACACCAAGCCGATAATCGGCCATTGGACAGTCTGGCGAGGTCAGTGACTCGAGTCTGTTCAGTGTGTTCCGTGCCATCGTCCGTCCAAGGGGCCGTCACCCTTCATTTTGGCCGATTTGACATGTATAATCGGCGGGGCGGGGACTGCCGGCAATCGGACTCAAATGACCCATCTGATTGGTAGAGTGCTAACCCGGAAACGGGGAGTGGAATGAGCGTGACTAGAGTCTCTCAAAATCTGACGAAAATCTTTTAAACTGACCTTAGACCGTCGATCTGAAATGAAGACAGATTCAACAACTGCATGGCCTATTTCTCGCTTAAAATGTTTTCAGAAACACATTTCGGTGAATTATTTTAGTAGAATATGAGATCGTATTCTGAACAAGCCTGTCTTTGAATTTCCGGAGAAAGCAGACCCACGTGACGCGTTCGTCCAATCAGCTGCCGGTTTTCAATTTTGGGTGACAATACAGATTAGCGCCGCCTGCTGTTATGGAGATGTATTACGTCTCGTCGCTTTGGTGTGTTACGAGGCACTTGTTTGACCAACTCAGGGAGAGTGATCAGTCCAACTGCCTTTTCTGCCGAGGGTTGGTCAGTGTGTCTGCAGCTTTACAGTTAGAGTAGGTCTCGACCACACTATAATTTACAAAGACCCAACAATTCCATTAATTCCCCCAAGTGCAAGGTAGGAACTTGAGGGGTGAAGGAGGAGAGATAAATGGATGATGTGTTGGATGGAAAGTTGACTTCAGAAGGTGGGGTGGTGAATGAAGAGCATATGTCATCTCTCTTTTGTATTAAGTAGTTGACAAAGTGGCTTGGTAGAAGGGAGGAAGGAGGAGGGGGACTGGAGCGGTCAAGGAGGTTAGAGAAGACGGAGAAGAGTTATTCTGGTTTTAGTTTGCTTCTAAACCATGCTGACTTCGATGGCAAGCCTGTGCCAGTGAGTGATATTTCACGGAAGGAACAACAACTGGACCCAGTGCGGCTAGCTGTGATGGATTCTCTTCTGTATCACATCCGGTTTTCGGATACTGGATTACAGATAAAGAACACTTAAGGTCTTTTCACTATAGGGGCTCCTATATCGAAGTATCCTTGGAGACACTGAACCCAGAATTGTCCCGGTGTTTGAATGTTTATTTGATGAGCAGTTGCCACTTTGTATGGCAGCCTCAGCCAACAGTGTATGAATGTGCGTGTGAGTGTTGAATGCTATGCAAAAGTGCTTTGAGTAGTCTTTAATACTAGAAAAGTGCTATATAAATGCAGTACATTTACACCGAAATATGGAATATTTGTTGACAGTTTTTCGTGTTCAAACCTTTCACACTGACCCGACACGAATATTCACGTTCCGTGCATTCCACCAAAAAGTATAGTTCAGTCACGACCACTTTGTCAAAATAAATTCATTCATCTGCAATTTGTATTTGGCAGTATGGCTCTGTTCTGGAGCCTCCCCTACATAGCCAATGACATTCACTTCATTAATGAAGGACAAAAGCCAGAGAAAACATCAAAAAACTGCTCTATAGGTTTGCTCTCCACAGCCTGAGACTGGGCGATGACAGTCAACCTGGAAAGGCAGCTGAAAATCCCAACACACATCACCCAGTCCAAATTGAGACCTGACATCATCTTGGTCTCTGAGGCCACAAAACAACTGATCTTGTTAGAGCTGACAGTGCCATGGGAGGAGGGGATGGAGGCGGCTGTTGGAAATTCGTAGGTGTACATATTCAATTATTGGCAAATGATCAAAGATGTTTTATCAATATTAATAAAGTTATGAATATGGTTATTAATACATTTATCAAATCAACAATCAAAACGGGGCACCACCCTGGAACTCAGGGACCAATAATCAAACTGTGAAACAGTCTCATTTCGGTGGTGTTCCCTTTAAAATATCGATCTGAATTATTTTGATTAATTTATCTGGTATATTCTAAAGGAACAAAGGGAAGGGTGAATTCAAGCAACGACCTGTTAAACCAGCTACATTACACAAATAATCATAGACAACTGCTACTTAAAGTATAGTAGAATGTATTAACTTCAAAATCATCAATGGCTGATCAATAATTCTTCGATCAATTAAAACCAATATACCCTTTTGAAACTACAACGAAAACAAAGCAAAAGCAAATCCAGTGTGTGTGTGTGTGTGTGTGTGTGTGTGTGTGTGTGTGAGAGAGAGAGAGAGAGAGAGAGAGAGAGAGAGAGAGAGAGAGAGAGAGTGCGAGGAGGAGGGGGGTGACGAAACCCAGTGGTTGCTTGGTCACGCCCAGATTAGCCGTTAGCTCTTTGAAGCTAGGCTATTTGTTAGTTGCACAAAAGCTATTTAGTCTCAAGAGGGCGGTAGTGGGCTGTGTTTCAGCTCCACGTGACTAAGCTAGTCAGTTCGCTAGTTAGCTCTCCACCCAACGCGTTGCTGATACAAAGATGCTCCAAAGAGCGCAGTTGTTCGTACGTGTGTGTGTGTGTGTGTGTGTGTGTGTGTGTGTGTGTGTGTGTGTGTGTGTGTGTGTGTGTGTGTGTTTTTGAGCGGTTAGTGAAAGAGGAAAGAAAAGAAAGACACACACTTAGATCTTAGTTATCGATAATCAGCCCTCTCGGTCACTCAGGTCTGGACTACTGTGAAATTAGGGCAGACTCTGAGAATTTCGTCTGACTGAGGGGACATTCATTATAACCACTCCGGTGTGCTAAACAGCTGATTCTCCGCGGAGATAACACGGCTCCGCCGGTCTACACAGACCGCGGGGCGGCGTTCTTGTCGCCTCGCGGCTGTGAACAGACGAACCAACGGAGATTATTATCTTGCCATACAGTAACTAAACTCCTCACTCCTGGGAGAAGCCCAAAATAGCATTTACAGTCTGAACAAGCTACATATTCAACACAACATATCAACAAATGCACCGTAATCAGAGTACATTCACAGAAATAGATTTGGCTCAGCGGTCACAATCATAGATTAATAAATCAAACGTGCACCCGTAGCGCTTATCAATCGATCACATTAATGGTAAACAATGGCAACATTAGCCTCTACACATTAATAAAACGCACTATTCCTCTGCCCAGAAAACCTTAAGCCTTCTTACTGTGTGTTCAGTCCGTTCCTGTTTGTCCATAACTTTCCACGCTAAAACAGAACGGGTCCATGTCGCTCGTCAGCGGCAACGGAGAAACTTTCTGGTCCCCAGGGCAGCGGGAAAAAGCCAGAGTCGACTTTGAAGAAACAACGGTGTCCTTGTCCGATTTTCTTCTAGAGAACGTGTTGTTCTCTCTGCAGCGTTGAAACACAACGTGTGTTTCCAGGATTAATTAAATCCACTTTGTTCAGAAATGGAAGTTTTTAGCAGAAGCGCTTGTGTGCTTCCTTCAGCAGCGTGAGCCACCAGTGGAAGACATTAGTTTTTGGGTGCACACCTCCCTGCCCTTCCATGTACATGTATGGAAAGCATTAAGTGGGGAGAGCAGCAACGCAGGATCCCCCAAAACCACCATATCAGGCAAAACCTCCCTGACCATCCATGAGCCTACAAGCAGCAACACCGCATTTTCACACGCATACGTGGAAATCATGAGGCAGGGAGAGCACACCTCCCTGCCCTTCCATGTGCATACATGGAAAGCCTTAGCAGGGAGGGCAGCAGCAACACCGCACTTCCACATGCATACGTTGAAAGCATGAGGCCATACATGGAAAGCCCTAAGCAGGGAGAACAGCAGTAGCAGGAACCATGTTGCATTAAGAGAAGTGTATATTGCATAAATTCCAAATGAGAGTTGCTCAAAGTGCATGATGTAGTCATGGACCTCTAAAATACCCGGATCTTCTGCGTTGACTGGCCCATAACATCAAGATGGACATGCACACTAGCGAAAATTTGTTTGAGTTGTCGTAGCCACACCGCTCGTTCATGAGCTTCTTTCTTGCGGAAACAAGTATATGCAGAGAACTCGTCGTTCATTGCCTAAAATATTCACTTAAACGTTAAACATTGTGTTTTCATCGTTTAATGCTTATCTAAATAAACGATGGCTGTATTAAGAGAACCAAGGAGATGTAATCATTATGTCGTGCTAGCTGTAGCCCCGGCAGTTTGTGAACAGAGACGCCAATAACATTACATCCACTTTACAGGCCCCACAGCATACAACCCTCGGATGTGGAGGCGGCTCTGTCGGGCGTAGTCCTGTGGGTCTGATACACGTTCATTACTAGCTACCGCTAATGTTAGCTAGACACGGCAGCTTAGGAACAGAGATGCAAACGTTACATCTGTGAAGAAATACTAAAAATTAACATGCTAAGTGTCTAAGATAAGTCTCAGATGCATCATAAGATAACACACATGGTAATCCACAGCCATTATTACCATAATTACAGCTACAGGAACTCATCATCGTCATATGAGCCTGTATAGCAGTGTGATGTATTTTTATTTTATTTATTTATTTATTTTAAACATGATGGTTTGAACAAGGGCCATCCAAGTATTCAGACTGACAAGCTGATGTACCCCCCCAAAAACATTTTTAACCGTGAAATACAATCTATGGAAAAAGTCTTTCTGGGCCAGCGGGTTGTCAGACTTTGCAATTCCACCAGTGGCCACTAAGCCCATGGTTGCTTCAAGACATGGCGCTGTTCCTGGGGGCTTTGGTAGGAACCAACTGCTAGAATTACGGTGCGTTTTGAGCTATATTATGAGGCTTGGTGAGAATCTCGTACAGTAAACAGGGAACATCACTGCCTTTATCGCATAAAAGTCTACTTGCAATCCTGGAATGATACACACTAAAAAATACTGGGCTGAAAACAACCCAAATTGGGTTATTCCCAACCCAGTCCCTGGTTCAATATAGGACAGAACACATCCTGGGTTGATTTGACTTTTTGAGTTGGGTTGAAATTTTAACCCAGTAGAAGGGTTGCTTCACCTAACCCAAATTTGGGTCATTGTGACACCAAGGTTGGGTTAATGCAACTCATTACTGGGTCAGGCCCACCAGCCCAATACTGAGTTCAACTGACCCCCTTGTTGGGTTGATATTTGACCTTTTCATTTAGTTATTCTTTAATCTATAAATTATTATATTTTTAATAATAATAATAATACACAATGCATACACTTCATTAATGTCACTGATTTTATTGAATACTATTTAAATTTACTCATTTAAAGAGAAAAACTGGAATAACAATAACAAGCCCAATTCCCTTATCACATCAGCGTTTCCAAAAAAGAAATGCATGGGGCCACATTACCCCTACCTCATTTCAAAATGTGTATCAAATAACTGGAATAATAATAACAAGCAACAATAATTAACAATAATTCGTTTCCTCCTTCTATTCCTCCTAAATATTAGAGAGAGACAGACAGAATTCCCTTATCACATGAGCATTTCCAAAACACAAACACATAGGGCCACATTACACCCCCCCCCCCCATTCCATAGACAGCCTCCTGGAGGAACTGCCAAGCAGAGGAACACTGCTTTGGGAAATTGATATCGAACACATAAAAACTTTTGAAACAAACATCCACAGCTTGGAGAACGCTATCCTGCTCCAATGCCGGCCCACTGAGAACAGTGAATGCCTGTGAGCATCACTCCTCTCCTCCCAACACAAGGGTGTAGGGGTACTGCCTGGTCTGCTCTGCTGCCTGAAGGTACTCCACCATGTTTGTTCCGACCTGCAAATAATAATATTCCACAAATCAAGTACTTGAATGACAAAGACTCTAACCAGCTGATAGCTAATGTTTTCTGACAGATTTTACAATTACAAGACCTGCATCACTAGATCTAAGGGGCTGTGTGTGTCCAGGGATACTCACAGGCTTAAGATCGATGAAGGCCTTCATGGCGTCAGACGCTGTAGTCCTCACGGTCTTTCAGGCCCATCCTGAAGACTGCAGGTGGCATCAGGCTTGGTAGAACCATCAGGGCGATGTAGTCTTTGGAGCCTGTAAAGAAAGAAAATGGTTTGACATAAGTATTATCATAGTTTATTGGATGAGTAGCTTATGGCTCAAAAAATGCACAAATCCAAATATTCAAATCTTAGGGTTATGTTTATGTTATACCTTGTGAAAAAGTGTCTGCACGTGGAGCTTCCCCCCTGCTGGGCCACATGAAGAAGCTTCTCGCTGAACCTCCTCCAGGTCATTTAGTCCGATGCCTCTTTATGAAGGACCTCGAACTCCTGTGCAACCTGAGAGGGGAGATGTAGAATAATTAATTCCATCATATATCATCAAAACAAAAATAATAAGATAAGTGACAGAAAGAGAATGTGTGTGAGAGAAAGAGATTGAGAGCCCCCAACACATTTTTAAAAAATTACATTTAAAGTATTGCTGTGCATAATGGTAGACAGAAGTGTAGTGGTCAAATAAGAGGTAACTAAACTATAAATCCTGTGGCCATGGTAAGGTTAATAAAACCTCATGCCAATTGTTTGCCTTCTATAGTGGCAGAATTTCTGTCACTATCAAAATGGTATTTCAGGGACCGACAATGGTGACCACAGGGGATGGGTAATCAAAATGTGATTCTGTTTAGGGAGGCAGGTCTTCAGTGGCACACACAGTGTTAGATTATTTTACATAATGCTCTTACATGTCAAGATGTTGTACATCTATACAAAATGGAGTATCGTGTAGCCTACAATTTCATTGGGGATGCATGAGGATAGGGTAGCTCATTTTTTAATGTCGACATATTCAACAATATTAATAATAGGCCTATAGTACAACAGTATAACATATTTACCTGCAAAAGTGTCACTCAGCTCCGGAAGTAGCCATTCTGGTAACTTTAGTTTAACAAAGTCATCCATATTCAATCGCTATAGGGGAGAAGAACAAGATCTGTTAATTTCCAATCAATGTATGGAAGTGTATTTTGCACTCAGTCTGTCTAGCTAGCTATCTATCTAGTAAAAATATAACGAAGTTGCTGTAATCTACTGCCATGTATCTAGCTAGCTAGTGGTCTTTTCATAATCACTTAAAACACAATGTAGTGGTATATCTACAATCAAAGTGTGTTAACTACACTAAACACACATTACTTTGTCAACAGAATGCATGCAATGCACCTGCAATGCTTCGTTATTAGCTGTACTACTAGCTAGCTTACAGCATGAGTCAGCAATTAGCGCTAGCTAGCGGTTAGCATTAGCGATCTTTTTAAAACGTTATAATACCTCATATCATAGTGAATTTGTCTCGTGATTTGCCCCTGACACACACACACAGTGGGTATAAAAGCACTGTTAATGTGTCACTCCCTCAGAGAATTAGAAATATTCTCCAGTTAAATCTTAGGTATCATGCTACAACATTAGCCAACTAGCTAGCATTAGCACTATCATACTTGAACTTGCACTAGCCTTATAGCATGCATGAATCATAGTTAGCTAGAAATCACTGTTGCTAAATGGATTATCACAGCTAAAATGCTCCTTGTATCCGGCAACGCTGACTAAGTGTGGGTATTACAACCCTATGTGTAGACCACCATAAATCAAGATCAAGTAAGTAACCGGACCTAAAGTCTGCTGTTTGACTGCAAGCAACGTTGTAGTAAGCATAGGCTCTTTGCTAGCTAGCTGTTTGCCTAATTAGCATCAGTGGTAGCCGTTAGAGGGGGCAGTAACGGTTGCTTTTGGCAAAGTAAAGTAATGTTCTACAGGCTGTCCCGTTATCAAAATAATGACTTAGCTACTAACAACTAGCGAGCTCATGTTGCTGTCGAAGACAGAGGTAGTGTTCTAAAAAAATAAGAAATGACAAACCTTAAAGGGGAAATGAAGCACTCAATCAAATTTACATGATTTACAAGATGGATTTCCACTATAATCAACAATTATATAAGAAACATGACAATTGTAAACATATAAAAGAAAAAAGAAAAACCGTTATATCTTTCGCGGCCAGGGCGCTGCCATTGTGCAGTATTCTAACATGTGACGTCACGGGGTTGATTGGCTCTGGGCAGTGAATGAAAGAGACAGTGAAAGATAGAGGTAGTGAACGATAGTGAAAGAGACAGTGAGAGATCGAGATAGTGATTAACAGAGATAGCTAGTGAAAGAGACAGTGAGA
Organism: Zingel zingel; assembly: GCA_023566125.1. Lineage (NCBI taxonomy): Eukaryota > Metazoa > Chordata > Actinopteri > Perciformes > Percidae > Zingel > Zingel zingel. The sequence continues at coordinate 40,980,532 of CM042320.1, read as the reverse complement.
GATAGTGAACAACAGAGATAGTAAAAGAGACAGTGAAAGATAGAGATAGTGAAATACAAAGATAGCGAAAGACAGAGCTAACGTGAAGTTAGTGGAAGAGACGGTGAAAGACAAGTAACTTAGCTTAGTGGAAGATGGAGACTGAGGAGCCACAGGACAGAAGAATACGAAAGGGAGGCCACTATTGTATTGCTCCTGGATGTAAAAACGAATTTTACAGGGTCAAAGCCGAAGACAAATCAGTCCATTTTCATAAACTGCCGCTGAAACGGAAAACTGTACTGCTGCGCTGGCTAACGGCTCTGAAGAGAAAGAGCCCTCCGATGGGCGCTGACTCTAGGGTTTGCAGTGAACATTTTCTGGAGGAGGATTACATTGAGGAGAAGACCTTTGAGTTTGGTAAACTAGTTGTTCGCCGGACCAACAGACTAAAGCCTGAAGTTGCTCCTTCTGTCTTCAATTTCACTGCCTATAATGTGTGCTCTACTGACCGCCCAACATACTCCGACAACAGCAAGACAGAGGCATCAGTCCGCCGTAGGGACAGGGCACTAAAACGCGCCAGCCAGGCAGGGAAGAGACAGGTAGGGCATTCAGCGACCCACAGAAGTCAGCATCAAAGATGCCCACACCAAAATCAAATAAACAATATTCACCAACATCTATAAACGTATGATCATCATGAGCAGCTCTCATAATAAACACCTGTTAAGTCACCCCTCCCAAACCAAAACATGTCCCCTAGCCTAAATATTTCCATAGCAGCATATGATTTGTACCGTGTACGGTACAGTTTGTGGCTGTGGTGTCGCTGTAACCTCCATTCATAAACGTTTATAACTTTAAAGCATTTAATCTTCAAAATATACAGCCATGCGACACACCAATTGAAAGCTTAGTCTCTCATGATTCAATTAAGCCCACACACAAAGCATAAGATGATGTATAGCAGTTACACCACTGCTACAAAGTTAAAGAAAATAAAACAATTCAGCGTAAACAGCGCAGCTGGTGTGTAGTGCATCCATACCTTTTTCCTTGTCCCTTTAGCCACTGCAGGGATTTTTTGCCCAAAACTTTTTTTTCTTAAATCCCCAAGAGTCCAAAGAAATGGAATATCCAAGCCATTATATCCAAAACGAGCTGTTTGCTTCACAATCTTGACGTTTCTGGCCGAATCACAACAGAAAATTGCTACACTGTATCTCATTTCCGCACTTCTATCGCATCTCGCTCTTCTCTCGAGGGTCCTAGCAACTTGATGTGGGCATGACTGTATTCTCTGACTTCTAAGGTTTCAAATGGTATAAGCCAATCGTTGAATGTTTGCCTGTGTTAGACCAATAAGAAGCCGAAGACTCCTCTGACGCGATGTGAGCCCACGTGAAAACGATCGACATTTATCCATCGGACTTAAACTAATGTTATAGCATATTTACATTTAAAATTATACTGTCAAAGAATATATTATAGTTATGTTTATATTGTCAGTGTGTGTATATATATATAAAAATACACAGTAACTATCTCTCACCAGGGGAGAAATAATGGGCACTAGTGAGAAAATAATATATATTTTTTAACATCCCTCAGAAGCGTAACAAACATCTCTACTGTTACACAGTTTACTCTTATGTTAATGAAACACCAAATAAAAGTAATTTTACTGATTTAACCAACAATTACAGCACATAACTGGTATGGACATTGAACCAAAAAATGTAATGGTTATTGTAAGAATAAAACAACAAGAAACAGTGTTTCAGTATAAGATTCTTTTATATGCTTTAAACCAATAGTCAGGATGTGAGTACAAAGTATTCCATGATAAGACTGTCAATATCAGTTGGGTACCTAAAAACAGTAAATGTGTTTACAGGTTAGGCAGACATGCATGCGTCTGGTGGCCAGTAGCAATTTCCCAGAAGCTGACATCTGTAAGGAGATAGAGCAGGAGATAGGCAGTGTCCACATCCTCTCGACAGTCAGTGTCAGCACCCAGACCCATCCACCTGAACAGGAAACAGAAGAGGGAGGCAATAAGCCGTACATTTGTACAGGCACTTTGACAGATGACATACTTAACAACTACATAATAAAAAATGACCATTCATATTTTACTTCTGTGGAAGGCTTCTCCCCAGCTACGGCGCTATCATCTCAGCAAGATCTGGAACTTAGCAATGAGGGCTGTGAAGAGTCTGAGGTAGAAAGTTTAATGGAAGAGAGTCAAGATAATTGCAATGAAGATGAGTTTGAGTTGGGTAGAGAGGAAAGCAGCAGTGATGAGGATCAAAGTCTCAGTGATGTTGAGGATGAGGAAGCAAATGTCTCACAAGAGCGAAAAAGTATTGTGTCAACAGGAGAATTGTTGAAGCTCTTTCATGTGTGTCATTGGGAAGGCTGTGGCAAATGTTTGGTGAGGCCACCGGCAGTCTCCAAAAGTGGATTTGGGCTTAGGATCAACACAGAATGCATTGATGGCCATGATTTTATGTGGTATTCTCAGCCTTTAGTTAGGGGAATTATGGAATGCAATGTTTCTGTACCTGCTGCTGTATTTGTCACTGGAAATGAGTGCAGTCCATTCATGGAGATGTGCGACACCATTGGTCTGGAAACCATCTCAAAAAGACAGTGGTTCAACATACAGAAGGCCAATGTCATCCCAGAGGTCAACAATACCTGGACAGTACACAATGAGGCTGTACTGAGTGCCTTAGGTGATGAGCGGCTCATCGTGTCAGGAGACTCCAGATATGACAGTCCAGGTCACAACGCCTCATATGGAACCTACTCACTCCTGGACATCAAGTCGAAGTTGGTGGTGGCACAGGAAACTGTTCAAGTCACAGAGGTGAAGAACAGTTATTGGCTTGAGATGGATGGTATGGAAAGGTGCCTTTCCAAGTTGGGAGAATATGGTGTGACCATATCTGTTTTGGCAACTGACTGCCACCCATCAGTGCAGAAAGTTATGCGTCAGGAATATAAATCTATACAGCATGAATATGACCTCTGGCACATTGTTAAGTCTGTCAAAAAACGACTGCTGCAGTGCCACAACGAAGAGTTGTTTGAGTAGATCAGAATGATCACAAACCATCTCTGGTTTTGTGTCACAACATGTGAGGGAAGTGTGACTAAGATAGAAAGAGAAGTGGATCTCAATCCTGCATCACATTACCAATGTGCACCATTGGGTATCTGGTGAAACAATGACCAGGTGTGAGCACCGTACCTACACCCCTGAGGAAGAGAGTCAGCGTCCATGGCTCCTCCCTAGCTCTGCTGCCTTTCAGCACCTGCAGAAGATAGTGCTTGACAAGCAGCTCCTGAAGAAATTGGAGAAAACCACACTGGGCATTCACACAGGCCAGCTAGAGAGTCTTCACTCCCTGTACACGAAGTACGCCACAAAGAGGAAGAAATTTCTGAGGGAGAGTTTGGAGGCACGTCTGCGGGTTGCTGCTATGGATCACAACAGTAATGTGGACCGGAAGACAGCTAAAACAAAGGAAGGTGAGGAGCAACATAAACACCAGTACTCCAAGTCTGCTCAACAGTATGTGGTGACCCCACTGAAGGTGGACAAGGATTATACCTTCAGGAAGAACATAGTGGCAGGAGTGATCAATAGGTGCAAGTCGACATCCATCCGGGGCAACATTGCAGGAGATGAAAACGGAGACTGTTATCACGCTGGCCCAGCACAAAGGTGTGGAAAAACCAGAGAAAGCGGTGTCTGTTGCCAAGCATCTGAGCAGATTCACATCCTCACAGTCCCTTAACAGAGGAACAAACCCTGAGTGAGGAAGAGCAAAAATAACACAAAGTTTATTAACATGTTAAAGTGACTAACACTATCCTTGTCAAAATAGTTTTTTTCCTTGATTGTTCATTTCCTTAATTGTTCCATGATTACACTGTATATTAGAATTCATTTAGAGCATTTTACTTTTCTAATTGAGTTATATGGATTTACATTGTAAATTTCCTATTATTTAAAGTACATTATTAGTGCAAGTCTGAGCTCAGTTCAGTGTCAGACAAGCTCTTATCATTTAATCACTATGCCTATAAAATAATTATTTGATGTTAAACTTTCAAATGTGTATTAGAGTACATACATACATACATACAAGGCTTTACATTCATGGTCACAGTATACTGAGCCAGTACCTCAACCACCTAGCTTGACTTACTTGCATTGCTGTTAAATATTCACATTCCTTCTCAAAACTACTAAATATAATTGAAATGCCCATTAAACCACTTGATGAAATATTACAATAAAACCTATTTAATGGCAAACATTGAATGCAACTGAAAATTCATCATATGCATATTCAAAACCATGATATTCCAGGGATGGAGAAACAGCCCTGATGGAGCCAACAACACAGGCTAGAATCGGAATCCGGTTCTTCTTCCCCAAATGCCCTCTGGCCCAAAGGGTAAACTGCCGGTATGCAGTCAACCTAAAGAGACTGATGAAAAGAAAGAAATGTATTGGTTAGGTTTCAAATAATATTTTTTTTGTACATTTCATGGCCTTATAAAACACTTATTTTGTAATATATATGTACAGTTTAGTATAACTACATGTATTCATACATTTACTCTCCAGAACTGTTAGCTGTTCATGCAATTCCACATGATTTAGTTCATAAAATAGTTGCAACAAGCTTCCAGAATAAAGTGACAGTCCGTTACCAGGGGAGGTCTGCTTATTGTTGTTTTCACCACAGGGCCACAGAATTCTGTTCAGTACAGTTTGTCTGTATGGGTTTGGCACTGCAGAATAACGTTGTTGATGTAATCTAGCACATTACATTATGTATTATTTGTATCTGCTATCAATTACAAGAGGGTGAATAATTCCTGTCAGATTACAGAATATGGCTGCGTTAGTGATGATCTCAGTCAAAAGTTATTGACAATAAACCTGGCTGAATGTAGGAATATCCCGACATCAAACTGTCTACACCACGGTGTTTTGACCGCAAACAACTAACGTTAAGTACAGTCATTATTAGCTAACAGCTGTAAGCATGAACTAACTCATGCTAACTTAGTGTTTAGCTAACTTAGTGAAGTTTATTAGTACCAGACAAAAAGACGACGTCTAACGTTATATGTAAACAAACTGCACATGGAAACATTGTTCGCGATGTCTGCCATCATATTCCTGTCTCTTGTCAACACCATGTAAGTTAGAATGTACTTGCTGTAACGTTACTGCATACAGTTAACCTTATCGGACAATTCGGCAGCGGTTAAAGCTAGCTTGACTTACCAGCTATTGATGGGACGCTGCAGTGTCTCCGCTCTGACATCCTTCAGGGAAAGCATTGCCACTTCCAACACGTCTACCTCCCGGCACAGCATGGCAAATGTGCGCGCCATAGTGATGCAGGATTGACCAAGCAATACATGGTCAAGATCAGCCTCTTGACAGCAGATGGACTCCGACACGGTGGGCATCGCAGTACAACAGCCACACTGACACCAGGTAGCGTTGCCAACCCGCTCTTCGCCCCAAACCACCACCGGCTGTTCGACATATCGACGTACCACTGCTCGGTTCCCACGCCGTATCGGCTCAAATGCGTACGCAATGGGACACACGGACTCAACAGGTCTTTCAAGTTCGTCTTCCTCCATTTAAAATCAAGTGCGTATTCAGTACGGTCCAGGAACGCTTCACTCTCTTCACTCACCAACAGAACCAACCAACCCCGTTACGTAGGCTGTGACGTCACTCCAAAATGGCGACTTGCTAGGTAGATAGCTAGCTAGAAATTACGAAAATAATGTTGTCATATCTGTGGTTTTAACAACTTTTTAAAATAAAATGTTAGGCAAGGTGATTTTTTTATATATATATATGTAGCTACTACCAGTGTGAAAACATGGACGTTTCATTTCCCCTTTAAGCGTTTCCAGAAGTGATCTCCCGCCTCGTTGGAAAAGAAAAAGGAGGGAACCCAAACTTGAACGTAACCAATCCACTGGGTTAAAATAATCACTGGTTGGGTTATTCAAATCAAGGAAGATTGAGGTTTAGCTGATTGTCTCGGTTGTGGCCGGGTTGGGTCAGTGGTAGAGCAGGCGTGCATATACTGAGAGGTTTATGCCTCGATGCTAAGGTCCAGGGTTTGAATCCAACCTGTGACAGTTTCCTGCATGTCTACCCCCTCTCTCTCCCCGTACTCACCTAACTGTCCTGTCAAAAATGAAAGGTGGAAAAGCCCCCCCAAAAATCTTGAAAACAGCATGGCTAATCCAATTGTTATTTCTGCTTAAAAGTCCACTTGCTTCCACAGTGACAGATGCCACGTCTGCTAACGTTAGCATTGCTGTATTATTGGTATTTGTGGTTATCTGTGCTCTCCAAGACTGACCCCTGCTTTCTAACCCTTCACCTCCTGAGCAGGTGCATTAGTTTGTGCAGGTCATTTGGTACCCACTTGTGGCCACAGATGCATTTTGCAGTATGCTTGCAGTTGCTTTTGTACTGTACTACATGCATGCACACACACACACACACACACACACACACACACACACACACACACACAACACTTTGTGTAAAAGAGTTAGAATGTGGTTGCATTTCCTAACTGAACAGAATCCAATGAGGTGATATTTAGATGTGTTTATTAGTGATAATGATCTTTAATACAAGGCATTATGGTCAAATTATTCATGCTTGCTCTGAAAAGGCCTTTAGATGTGTTTTTATTTAGATTGACTTTCTCAATTTTTACAAAGACAATTAATTCTGTTTTTTTTAACTAAACAAAAGATCATTTTTTATTTTATTTTGGGGTATTTTTGATTGCAAAATAAAAAAATTATGTTAATGGTGTGTTGCAGAGATAGTGCAATAAACCTGCCAGCTGTTCTGTTTTAAAAGCAACGTCTCCTTGTGAGTCTTATCAACTGTACTGCTAAGAACCTAGGTAATTTATATATAGCTATATTTTCTAATTCAGTCTAGAGGTGCTAGAGTAGCAATGATGCAAAAAACTCAGGGAGAAATAAGACTGCTGGCTAGCAAACATGTATGTAACTATGCATGTAATGTATTAAGAGAGCTGCATGGCGCTGCCACTCAGCCTTGCTGCCCAGTGGCCAACTATGCTTTACCTATAAAATCCCCTGCGGCAAAAAAAAACATTATACCCATAGACCACCATCACAAAAAAAGGCATCACTTCTTGCCTTTTAAATAATAATAATAGCTGAATGAAAGCTTCTTTTTTTTTTACATTTCTTTACAGGACAATGTGGACCTAGGAGAGCTGATGTTCTCATTGTGCTATCTCCCCACGGCTGGCAGACTCACCATCACCATGATCAAGGCCAGAAATCTCAAAGCCATGGACATCACTGGAGCTTCAGGTGGGTAATGACAGACAAGATATGATATCCTCGTAGGGAGATTCAGGTGACGTAGCTGTAGTATTGGGTACAGTTCAGATTTTAATCTGGAATTTGTTGCCAGGAGCCAATGGTATACTTTTGCTCTGTAAAGTTAATTTCAGTTGTAAAAATATCGCTCCGTCTGCACCGCAGCTCTGCGTGTGAGTGTGTTGCCCACTCTCTGTCAAAAATGCAGAGGAGAGAACAGAGGAGAGAAGAGAGAAGCATGCGCTTGCGCACTCTCAGGTACCAAAATTTGGCACGGATTGATTTAATGCAAATCGGTATTTGGTAGAACCGACGTAATTCAGTCTGTACCCTAAAAAGTACCGTGTTTGGTACCCAACCCTACTCTGCAGCAACAGCAGTGAGAATGAAACATAGTAGAAGAAGAGGTAAGAGTCAAGAACCCACCAATATAAATAATAATAATATAAATAATAATAATAATAATAATAATAATAATAATAATAATAATAATTAAAGCTGGAAGCAGCGTTGGACGGGCCCTCGCACCTCTGCGCGTGTCGGGATTACTGGCGGATGCCGCTCCTTGCGACCGTGCATTTGCGCGGCAGTCAGACACCGCAATGAAAAGGGAACTCCCTGCTTAATGATACCTCACACAAGACTGTACGTCATACTGTTCATTAGCTGTGAAAGGGGGCCTGGCCAAAGCATAGGGGTCAGGGCAAACCTTTAACAATATAAAAGGAAGTCTCTGCTGAGTTAATTGATACCTCACATAAGCCTCTACCTTAAACGGGTCACCAGTTATGAAAGGGGGCGTGGCTTATACATAGTGGGCGGGCCAAACCATCAACAATGAAACGGTTCAAATAGTATGAAAGGGGGCGTGGTCTGAGTAAGTGGGCGTGGTTAAAGTATAGCTCAGTATCACAAGTAGACCACACATTGTAAGTTTCATGTAAATCGGATGATGTTTGTCATATAAGGCTGATTTCCTGTGCTATGACCAAAAGTCAATATTGGCCTGTATATGTCCTCAGGCCTGGACTCTTGTTGAGTGTGGGAAATTTCAAGCAGATATGACAATGTACACTGTAGTTACAGCCACTTTTTCGTTCATCGCTAAACACTCAAAATGGCCACCACGCCATTTGACAAGAAGTTTTTCTTTTAATAACTTTTCATTTTTAAGGTGTTGAGATGGTACAGACCACATTTGAAGTCCATCGGATGAAATCTCTACGGGGAGTTCGTTAAAGTATAGCACCTTGACTTTTAGGCCTACTTCCTGTTGCCACTAGGGGACGCTATGACTTTGAATCAATTTTGTCAGAGTTAGAGTCTCATGAATCCATAGACAGTGTATAATGGATCAACAGATCCCGTTGCTCTGGACGGAGACCAGTGAAGGATATTAGAAGCACTCTTCCAGTGAGCGCTGAGCGTTACTGTGCAGCCTCCAACTGAGCTTGAAAATGTAGATGTGACGTGAGCAACCTGTCTGAAAGTTGTAAGTCTTCTGGTAGCTGTGCCAAGAGAAATCTCAATCATTCCGACTCTTGCAGAGACGGAGAGCATAGGTATATGTAAGGAGATAACATGGACACAGGCTAATTATTGCTCACTAAAATGCTAGTTAAAATTAGTAATTAAACTTAAACAGCTAATGTAAGTCGAAACTGCCTGCAAGCTTCTCCTGTACTATACGGTAATTCCTCTACTATGCGACAGTAAGTTGCGTGGTTATGACACAATCGTTAGCCTATTTTTATAAAAACGTTCAAAAACTCGCTCTGGCCCTAATAATAATAATTGCTTCAGTTCCAATAGGGCCTTCGCCGCTGTCGGCGCTCGGGCCCTAATTAAAGCTGCAAGCAGCGATGGACGGGCCCTCGCACCGCTGCGCGCATTGGGGTTACTGGCGGACACCGCTTCTTGTGACCATGCATTTGCACGGCACTCAGACACTGCAGTTCGTCACCAATGAAAAGGGAACTCCCTGCTGAGTTCAACGATACCTCACACAAGACTCTACGTCATACAGTTCATTAGCTGTGAAAATGGGCGTGGCTAATTATAGGGGGCGGGTCAAACCATCACCAATTAAAAAGGAACTCTCTTCTGAGTTCAATGATACCTCAAACAAGACTCTACCTTAGATGGGTCAGCATTTATGAAAGGGGGCGTGGCTTGAACATAGGGGGCGGGCCAAACCATCACCAATTAAAAAGGAACTCTCTTCTGAGTTCAATGATACCTCACACAAGACTACCTTAGATGGGTCAGCATTTATGAAAGGGAGCGTGGCTTAAACATAGGGGGCGGGAAAACCATTACCAATGAAGAAGGAAGTCTTTGCTGAGTTCAATGACACCTCACACAAGACTCTGCCTTAAACGGTTCAAATGTTATGAAAGGGTGCGTGGCCTGAATATGTGGGCGTAGTTAAAGTATAGGTGGCGGCTCAGTATCACATGTCGACCACACATACGTTTCATGTAAATCGGATGATGTTTGTCATATAAGGCGCATTTCCTGTTGCCAGCGGGGGGCACTATGACCAAAAGTAAATATTGGCCTGTAGATGTCCTCAGACCTGGACCCTTGTCAATTGTGAGAAATTTTGGGTAGATTCGACAATGTACACTCAAGTTACAACAATTTCTTTGTTCATCGCTAAAAACTCAAAATGGCCGCCACGCCACGCCCACACCATTTGACGAAAAGTTTTTCTTTTAATAACTTTTCATCTTTAAGGTGTTGAGACAGACCAAATTTGAAGTCCATCGGTTGAAATCTGTAGGAGGAGTTCGTTAAAGTATAGCACGTATAGTTTTGGGCCTACTTCCTGTTGCCACTAGGGGGCGCTATGACTTTGAGTCAATTTTGTCCGGTAGATGTCCTCAGAGTTGGAGTGTTATGAATCATGAAAAGTTTCGAGGCAATTGGACAATGTACACTCAAGTTCCACCCACTTCCTTTTTCGGTGGCGAAACGCACAAAATGGCTGCCCCGCCACGGCCACGCCCTATGACGAAAATTTTTTCTTTTAACAACTTTTTGTCTTTAACTTCTTAATATGGCACAGACCAAATTTGAAGTTGATCGGATGAAATCTCTAGGAGGAGTTTGTTAAAGTCAAAATCGCACTACTTTCTAACTTTCAATTCAAAATGGCGGACTTCCCTTTGGGTTAAGGGTATGGCTCCAATGAGCATTTTTGTACGTCTTGACATGCTACATATGTGTACCAAGTTACGTTAAACGTACTTCAGGGGCTCCATTTTTTTTTAACTTTGTAGGGGGCGCTAGCGAGCCACTTTTGTGCGCCTATTCCCGAATCCCTTAAAATACGTACATTTTCACGAGGATTGATGCGACCGCCAATTTTGGTGAGTTTTTGAATATGTTAAGCCCCTCAAAAAGGCCATTCATTTGCTGTAATAATAATTCCTTTAGTTTCAATAGGGCCTTCTCCGCTGTCAGCGCTCGGGCCCTAATAATTCCTTCAGTTCCAATGGGGCCTTCGCCGCTGTCGGCGCTCGGGCCCTAATGAGTGTATTAGTGAATATATTTACAGTGTATCAATCAATATAAATGCACAGTAAATATATGAATGAAACATTGAGTATATGAATGTTATATGTACAGTCAATCAACAATAGAGTAAGTATGAGTAAGTTTACATGGACATGAATAACCCGTTTCAATCAGGATTATCCAGATTTCTTTTTTGTTTCCCAGGTCAACACATTCTCACTCCCATCGCGTAAAATACGGACCCTTGGTCATTTGCCTTTGACGATTAAAGTCTTCTTTAGCGTCATATCTAAACATGCTTTATCTAAACGCGCTGGGTTGGGTCTATTGTCGTCACTTTTCAATTCAATTCAATTTTCAATTCAATTTTCAATTCAATTTTCAATTCAATTTTCAATTCAATTTTCAATTCAATTTTATTTATAGTGTCAAATCATAACAGGAATTATCTCAGGACACTTTACAGATAGAGTGTAGGTCTAGACCACACTCTGTAATTTTCAAGGACCCAACAATTCCAGTGATTCCCCCAAGAGCATGCATGAATGTTTAAGTGCGACAGTGGCAAGGAAAAACTCCCTTTTATGAAGAAACCTCGGACAGGCTCTTGGTAGGCGGTGTCTGACGATGCCGGTTGGGGGTCTGATGAACAATGGCAGTAACAAAGTCACAATTAAGATAATGACTAGAGTAGTTGTAATAGTTCCTGGAGTCGTAGAGCACAGCAGGGCGTAACGGCGTGGCAGGGCGTTGGCTGGACATAGCAAGTCGATGCCGGGCATTGCAGGGTCTAATGGGGCACAGCAGGTCGTAGGGCAGGACCACGGCGACAGCTGCCACCATGATGTAGGTGCCTTCATGATCCAAGATGATAGTGCTGGGGGGACAAAGAACATACGGACTCCGGGGAAAGCTCCCTGGAGCTAGGTTAATAACAAGCATTTCTGGAACATGAATACACACAGATGGAAAGAGAGAGGAGCTCAGTGTGTCAAAGGAGGTACCCCGGTAGTCTTGACCTATAACCGCATAGCGAGGCTGTGTTGTGGCGCCCCGCTGGTCTAGGCTAACGCTGCGACACCTTACTCCCTAAGTATGTGTAAGCTTTCTATGGGGAGAAGCAGTGATAGGATGGAGGTGCATTCTGGGAGCGTAGTGCTCTAGTGGGACAATAAGGTACTAAGAGCTCTTCAAGATATGTAGGTGCTTGACCATTTAGAGCTTTGTAGGTCAGGAGAAGGATTTTAAATTCAATCCTGGATTTTACTGGAAGCCAATGCAGAGAAGCTAATACAGGAGAAATGTGATCTCTTTTCTTAGTTCTTGTCAGAACACGCGCTGAAGCATTCTGGATCAGCTGGAGAGTCTTAAGAGTTTTATTTGAGCATCCTGATAATAGGGAATTACAGTAGTCCAGCCTGGAAGTAACGAATGCATGGACTAGTTTTTCAGCATCGTTTTGAGACAGGATGTTCCTAATTTTGGCAATATTACGAAGGTGAAAAAAAGCTGTTCTTGAGGTTTGTTTTAAGTGGGCGTTAAAGGATAAATCCTGATCAAAAATAACAGATAGATTTCTGACAGTAGTGCTGGAAGCCATGACAATGCTGTCCAGAGTAATTATATCTTCGGATAATGAAGTTTGGAGGTGTTTAGCGCCCAGCACAATAACCTCAGTTTTGTTCGAGTTCAACTTCAGGAAATTGTTGGTCATCCATGAATTTATATCTTTATTGCACACTTGCAGTTTAGCTAACTGACTGGTTTCGTCTGGCTTGATTGATAAGTATAATTGTGAATAATAACAGTGAAAGTGAATTGAGTGTTTCCTAATAATATTGCCTAGAGGAAGCATATATAAGGAGAATAGAATTGGTCCAACCACTGAGCCTTGAGGAACCCCATGGCTAACTTTAGCGTACCTGGAGGATTTATCATTGATATTAACAAATTGAGATCGATCAGAGAAATAGGACTTAAACCAGCTTAGTGCGATTCCTTTAATGCCAACTAAGTGTTCCAGTCTCTATAGAAGGATTGTATGGTCAATAGTGTCAAATGCAGCACTAAGATCTAATAAGACAAGTATGGAGACAAGTCCTTTGTCAGCAGCAGTTAGAAAGTCGTTTGTAATTTTCACCAGTGCCGTCTCTGTGCTATGATGCTTTCTAAATCCTGACTGAAAGTCCTCAAATAGACTATTCCTATGTAGAAAGTCACATAACTGATTAGCGACTACCTTCTCAAGGATCTTGGAGAGAAAGGGAAGGTTCGATATAGGTCTATAGTTGGCTAAGACCTCAGGATCGAGGGTGGTTTTTTTCAGAAGAGGTTTTATCACAGCTATTTTAAATGACTGCGGTACATAACCTGTTAATAAAGACATATTGATAATATCTAGTAATGAAGTGTTCACCACGGGTAACGCTTCTTTAAGTAGCCTCGTTGGGATGGGGTCTAAGAGACAGGTAGAAGGCTTTGCTGAAGAGACCTTTAGCATTAATTGTTGAAGGTCTATAGGAAAAAAGGAGTCAAAGTACATGTCAGGTCTTGTCGTTCTTTCTAGCACTCCCGTATCAAAAGGTGAACCGTTAGAAGTTGAGGGCAAAAGGTGATGAATTCCATCCCTAATTGTTATGATTTTATCATTAAAGAAACTCATGAAGTTGTCACTACTAAGAGCTAGGGGAATAGATGGCTCAGTTAGGTTTAGGAAAAGATCATGGGTACGTTTATGTGACGTGGAAAAAGAATGGGACAGTTGGGTTTAGGAAAAGAAGATCCTTTTCAGTGGTCTTTCCCTTAGCTGTTCCACCACCACATGTGGTCTCCGTCCCAGCTTCCCATTGTCTGGTTTCCCAGACCCTCTTTAGCTTCACGGCACAGGTAGACCACACCCATTCCAGTCAGACATCTAATGAAAACTAACAGATTTGATTATGACGTGTTCATGTACACTGTGTATGGATGAGACAGGCTTCTGTCAAAGTTCCGAAGTGTACATCTTAGTAGTTCATGTGCTCTAGAGTCCATGAAGAAGTTGGTAGTCAAAAGTCAACACCATAATTAAAGTTCTCATGTGGGGGTCAAGCTAGGTTGTGGAGCTTGATGGCAACTGGCCAAGGCGCTTTGTGGTGTGCTGAGGAGAAATGAGTCTTTGGCTGAACGTGCTCCTCATCTTCGCCAGTTCATCATAGAGGGGATGGGAGGGGTTCTCCAGAATAGCTTCCTCCTCTTCCTCCCCTCTGCAACAACAAAGCAATGTTTCCACTGGGAGGTGGTGTAGTCTAATGTACACATAAGGTGCTTACGTGCTTTATTATAATCAATATAATATTTTGTTTAATGGCTGTCCATGCCAAGACATTTTGGCATCCTTATTGAACTTCCCACATGTTACCTTTCTCCAGATCCATATGTGAAAGTGTCCTTGATGTGTGAAGGCCGGAGGCTAAAGAAGAGGAAGACGTCAACCAAGCGTAACACTCTAAACCCATTGTACAATGAAGCCATTGTGTTTGATGTTCCTCCCGAGAACATCAACCAGATCAGCCTGCTCATAGCTGTCATGGACTATGATCGGTTAGTAAGTTACCTACATGCCTTTTAGTTGGAAAAAATGGTGGGTCAGCAACTACTTTGGACAGATGCAAAATCAGAAAAATAATAAAAATCAGACTGAGCACATACCTGTTCTCCTGCAATTTGTTGTTATACAGATCAATTCCCCATTTGTATGCGCTCCAAATTTGGGTAGCTATGTTTGCTCTGCAAAGTAAGTGCTGCTTTCATGTTTGGTAATTCTGTCAGAAAGATGCCTGAGATCCTGAAAATTGTGCCACCCGCTTTCATTGCCAAAGACTTGGGCATGTATATTGTGGTTTTCCCACACTATACATGGGCACTTGACATTGCGAGCGTGGGGCTATCACCACATAGCAGGCTCTTGTGCCAAGCGCAAAAACAATTCAAAATAATATTAATTTTTAAAGGTCCCATGGCATGACATTTTCACTTTTTAACATTATTATAAGTTCCAACAGCCTGCCTATGGTCCACCAATGGCTAGAAATGGCAATAGGTGTAAACCGAGCCCTGGGTATCCTGCTCTGCCTTTGAGAAAATGAAAGCTCAGATGGGCCGATCTGGAATACCTCCCCTTTCTCTGCTTTGCCCGCCCAGAGAATTTGGCCCGGCTCTAGGGGCTGTAATTCTGCACCAAGGCTGAATTTCGGGAAAGAGACTTCAGATACAGTATTAGGGGACCACTAAGGCCTATATAAAAGCATCCAAACAGCAGCATGTCATAGGACCTTTAAGTTACTCAGTACCACTAAAACTTTATCTGCCCCAAATAACCTGTCACCTCTACCTACGCATATCGGTTAAATATACAGTACATTAAATGATGCAACATTTTTGTCCATGTGTTGTTCTTTCTGTCCTGCAGGGTCGGACATAATGAAGTGATCGGGGTATGCAGGGTGGGCAATGAGGCTGATAGCCTGGGGCGAGACCACTGGAATGAGATGCTGACATACCCACGGAAACCCATTGCACACTGGCACCCACTAATGGAGGTATGGGCCAGTAATTATTATTATTATTATTACTGGCTACAGAAGCATACAAAATCTCACTGACTTTCCTTGAGAAATCCACCGAGCGCAGGAGATATAAGCTGACCATAATTGACCATTACGCCTTGAATTAAAGACCTGTGAATGAATTAAAAATATGCGACCACATTGTAACTTTTCTACACAAAGTGCTATGTGATTAGTACAACAACTGCAAGCAAACTGCAAAGTGCATCTTTGGCCACAAGGTGGTACCAAATGACCTTCACAAACTAATACACCTTCTCAGGTGAAGGGTCAGAGAGCAGGGGTCAGACTCTGAGAGCACAGATTACAGCATATTAAAAAAATATAGCAATGCTAAAGTTAGCGTGGTAACGAGCAATCCTTAAAGTAGTTCAAGAGGCAAACAGTCAGAGTTATAATTATTATGCTAGATGCAACAACTACAAAGCTGACACCACGACAGCAAGTGGACCTTTAAACTGAAATAACAAGAGGATTAGCAATGCTGATTTAATCAATAACGAATAACAGAAATCCTGGATGGATTTGACCAACTTTCATGGAGGATTTAGACGTATTGTCCCAGAGGAATATTTGTTTCCACAGTCAG
Organism: Zingel zingel; assembly: GCA_023566125.1. Lineage (NCBI taxonomy): Eukaryota > Metazoa > Chordata > Actinopteri > Perciformes > Percidae > Zingel > Zingel zingel. Next base: position 40,964,395 of record CM042320.1, on the reverse strand, counting down.
TACATATAGCAACAACAACACATAGACACACACATAGCCACATACAAATATAGTAAGATAGTTATATAGTAAGGCCAAATCAGATGTAAAAATCAGTGCCGATCGGGTCTACCTCCTATGATCGGTTCCGGTCCTGGTTTCTTGGCACAAATTCTTTGGACTTGTGAAGACCTCTACACTAAAGTATTGCATACTGGAGGAGCCTGACTCCAGTGTGTAGATTTGAGTGTGGATTTATTATAGTAAACACAACAATGAATTCAATCAATCAATGCATGATGTGCCAAACTTTACTTTTGGGTGGAACGCATGGAACGTTAATATTCGTGTCGGCCTTGGTGTGAAAGGTTTGAATGCAAATTTAAATTTTTCGTTTTGCCCTCGATGTTAAAAAGGTCTTAAAGCTAAAGTGTATAGTTTTTGATTCCCCCATGAGGAATTCTAAGTAATGACAACAACACTGTCGGTGCATCCACATGACGCATGCTTTCCGTGATTGCGCACCACACCCACCAATCCTCAACGCAATTGCTTATGGCCAATAAGGACACACGGGATTAAAAAAAACATGATGGACTCTTCAGAATTCTTCTTCAGAATTGGTCAATATCTTCACTTGAGTTTCTGCACGCGAAAGTCGCCGGACAACACCATTTTCAAAACATAGCCATACTGAGAAATACAGACAGAGTTTTGTGGAGCTCATAGTCTTAATCAGCTTTGTGGTAACTCATTTGGCAATGACTTGGATGTAATGGATGTTCATTCATAAATAAAAAGTTATGCACTTGAACTTTAAGTATTCTCCTTTCAGAATATTTTTTTCCCTCATATTTTCACTTCACATGTAAATGGTCAGTCCCCACTTCATTTGTGTGTGTACTCGATGTGTGTGAGTGAAAGGAGCAACAGAAAACTAATAATCAACTAGATTTAGTTCTTTTAATTCAGGTTGTGCAGGCAGTTAGAGCTCTTTTTACACCATTATTCCACATATTTATCTTATTTAGTTGCATCCTGACAACAGGATTCTTCCTGTTTCTTCCAGTTTAACACTCAGAAAGTAAATGAAGTGTTAGCTGTCACACTGTATCTACCAGATGAGTTGCAGCATTGGTGGGAGGTCAGTATCCTGATGGTGAATGGTGTTGGGACCACAATAGGGAATAATTAAACTGGATATTAAACAATAAGGCCCTAGATTAAATCAACCTCTGAGAGACAGAGGGATCTGGGCCTACCTGGAAAATTCCAATCCTGATCTACCGCTGAGACAAAAGCAAGCACAAGAGGGTGAAGCCCCATTTTACAGCAGGATGCAAGTCACACCTAGGTGTTACTGCACAAAATGGCTGAAACACCAGGAGGTCCTGGATTCCCATTGGACCAGTGGACTCCAAACACAGCATTGGGCCTGAGACTATAAAACTGGCTGACACACCAAAATCATTGCTTTCCATCTCAACTCTGGTTGTAACACAGCACACAAGCTTGTGCTAAAAACTTCTACTTTCTGGTGAAAGTCATCAAAGTCGACTATAGCTTGTCTTTCACTGCCCGTGGAAAAGACAAGCCTCCTCCGTGATCCGCTGACACGGACCCGTTCGGTTTCACCTTGGATAAATCCATTGGACAGGAACAAACGGACTGAACACACAGTAAGAAGGCTTATGGACTGGGCAGAGAAATTTATGTGTGTTTTATTAATGTAATAACTGCTAATGCTGCAATCGTGTTATGAAATTAATGTGATCTGATTAATAATGTGCTACTGATGCACGTTTGATTTATTAATCTATGATTGTGACTGCTGAGTCAAATCTATTTCTGTGAATGTATTCTGATCACAGTGCATTGTTGATAGGTTGTGTTGAATATTGCAGCTAGCTTGTTAAAACTGTAATTGCTAGCCTTGCTAGCTGCCTCAGTCATTCACAAGATAAACTAACCGGCTAGCACCTAGCCTATTGTCGGTAGCACATAGCTTAGCCTGAACAAGCTAACGGCTAATCTTGGGCCTAGCCTACCACTACCGCCCTCTTGGGGTGTGCAGCTCACAGGAGTAGCCATTTTTGTAGTCTTTGGCTAGACTACACCTTGTCACCCCCCCTACTCTTTCACACTCACTCTCTCAGACCCACACACACACAAACACACACACACAGAGAGGGTCTCCCCACATGCTGGTTTGTTTTTGCTTTGTTCTGTTGTACTTAAAAGAAACGTATATTGGTTTTAATTGATCAAAGGATTATTGATTGGCCATTGATAATTTTGAAGATAATAAATTCTACTATACTTTAATTAGCAGGTGTCTGTAATTATTTGGGTACTTATTGTAATTGCTGGTTGGACACAGGTCAGTGCTCAGATTCACCCTTCTTTCTGTTCCTTTAAAGAATCAGATCGATTAACCAAGTTAAGATCTGTATTTTAAAGGGAACACCACTAATGAGACTATTTTACAGTTCAATATTGGCCCCTGAAGTTTCAGGGTGGTGTACACCTACGAGTACCCAACAATGGTGAAGCTAGAAAAGCTTGATTGCTTTCTCTAGGGCCATTTGTATAGCACTAAAACACACACACACACACACACACACACACACACACACACACACACACACACACACACACACACACACACACACACACACACACAAAGTCCACAGGTCCTGGTAGACTCTCTAGTAGCCCTGTCTGAGGCCATTAGCAGGAGCACTGGACTACAGCAGAGGTCCAGACTAATGGCTTATTTGTGTTTCTTTAAATGACCTTACACAGAACTCACACAAGCCAAGTATTCCCACATAAAAACTAATAGATTAAAGGGGAACATCGCCTACATTAAGTATTCCAATATGTTATTTCTATCGATCTTTGTGAACAGCTATCTAATCTAACTCTCTCAAAGCCAGAAACCAGTGTCAAAACTTCTGACCAGGTATAAAGTAGCAAGTATTAAGTCTGAAGCTGCTTCATAGACAATTAATGGAAGACTGATTTTGTTACCCAAAGAATATTGTTTTCTCTTTTATACCCAAATTAGCTTTATTCTATTGTAATGTTCTCAGTTCTATAACAAAATGTGCCCATATATTCAGAACATTTCCCTGGGTGCCCTCAGTATGATCTATACAATCATTCCAAATGAATTGTCTATGAAGCATTTCAGACTTATACTTAATGGCATCACACATCTGAGTTGGCATCACTCTAGTTGGTGGATTTGGGAGAGTTTTTTATGTTTACTGATATTTTTGGACTGTCTAAGACCACAGAAAAACATCTATGAATTCTATGGGCATAGTTCCCCTTTCATTTCAACAAATAATCTCTCTCACACACACACACACACACACACACACACACACACACACACACACACACACACACACACACACACACACTAGTGGCGTATCAAGGACATTTTTACTGGGGTGGCCAAGATGGGACACAGAGCTAGTGTGGGGTGGTGATCAGGGGTGTAGTGCTATTTGTTTAAGAACCAGCGCGCACCTATGACACTCGTGCATTCACGTGCATGGTGACGTTGAGGCTCGTTTCTAAGGTTATGTAACCACTGTTCCATAGCCTAGATAAGAAATAAAATGGATAGAAAGGCCATTCCCATTCAAATCAACCTAGCAGTATGGTCGGAGCTGCAGCCAGTTTTATGGGTTTTATGTTTACAGTTGGCATGGCAACTTATACATTTCCGTATATTTAAGGAGGTGAGGTTTTGCAGTGTTTTGCAGTAACAGACAAACAAGCAACATTTCGAGATAACATTACGACGCAGAGAGCCAGCCGCTAAATGAGTCAAATTTAACATCTTAATGCTTCATTCACACAAAGCACATTGCTTTGATGAGTGACAGCTTTGTAGGCGATAATATTTAGCCATGGTTCCTCTGGGGACTGGAGAGTTTGAGGGTATGGGTGCCATTCTGTCTCAGAAAGCAAACTGTTGCTGAAAATGACACAGTGTTCCTTATTCACTTACTATTGTTTACACATTTTTACACCTGTGTTTTAGCATCTGTTCATCTGGGACCACGCTAGGGACCCGTAACTCCTACACTATCTTTCATTGCTGTTTTGCTGACCCACACTAGTGCACCCCTACTAAATACTAAATTTCATACCCAACGCTACTTTTTAAACTCTCGGTTAGTTTTTCTGATCTGTGGAAGATTTGTGTACACCGAGATGGCAGCTAGTTTGAAAAAAACGGAGCTCGCCGAGCTAGTTAAGCTAGCGATTGCAGAAGCCATCAAGGAGGCTATCCCGTCGCTCGTGGAAGACGTGGTGTCTCAGCTGATAAACAAGACATCTGGTGGATGCACAGGTCGCGGTATTCCGTGGCGAAATGGTTGCCATGCAGGCTGATATTTCTAAGTGTATGGACTATATAGAGAAGGACGAGAACCTTAGTGGCGGAGGTGGACAGCCGGCTTTCTTCGTCGGTGAGCAAACTGGCAGCAAAGCACGTCCAACTGGAGGACAAAATTGCCGACATGGAAGACAGGTCGCGCAGAGACAACCACGTGTGCACGGAGTCCCTGAAAACGCAGAGACATCGCATGTTCTTGCTGTCCTGTCGGATGCCATACCACGGTGGTTTCCTAACCTGGGCTCTGTTGAGATTATGCGCGCACACCGCGTAGGTACACCCAAAAGAAGACACAAATGGCAGATCTGTGCCTCGCACCATCATCTTCAAGCTGCTGTGCTTCACCGACAGAGATAAGATCCTGAAAGCGGTGCGTGGTGCGGCCATGGAGTTGGCCTTGACTTTCAAGCGCAGGATGGCCTTCGCCGAGGCAATGGACGCTCTTCAGAAACTGGACTTTCGCACATTTCTCCTATATGCTGCTAAACTTAAGGTGACGCGAGGAGGAGTGAATCATCTTTTCAACACACCACGGGAGGTTAAGGATTTCATCAATTCTCTCGGTGAATAGTCTACAATTACACAGGTAATCCAACCAGCTGGCTAGTTTAACGTTAAATGTTTTGCATGTAGGCTAATAGGCAACTTCGACCAGATGTCTGGCGTGGACTTCCAGGCATAGCCTGCAATGACATTGTCACTGACTTTCTACAGAGTGATTTTTGGTTATTTATTTTATTTTCTTAAATCGTTTCACTCTTTTTCCAATGATAAATTCCAGCTTTGCATGCTCTATGACGAGCTGATATACAATATAATTGTTATTGGGAGGGGGGACCTGCGTGCGCGTGCGCTGGGAAGGATCACAGGTCCACCTTGTGGGGGAAAAGTTAGGCTCCCCAGGAGGAGTACAATTTTGGTTTTGTTTGTCTATGTTTTCACATTTGTGTGGGTTTTTGTTTCACGCCCTCTCTTGTTCTTTGGAGAGTGGCGGGTTCATGGCGACAGGGATTTTGGGGTGTGATGGATCTCTCTCAGCACTTTAATTTCACTTTTTGGTCGGTCAGCTGCACAGTAGGTTGTTTCTCCACCCTGCATCTTGTCACAATACTAGCCTCTATTAGTTATCATGAATAGTATGAATGTAATCAGCTGGAATGTAAATGGGTTGAATGGTCAAATTAAGCGTACAGCCTGCTTAGACCTCTTACGCAGACAACATGTGGATGTTGCTTTTATACAGGAGTCCCACTTAAGAACTATAGATGTCCGCCGATTTTCCAACAAGCACTATTATGTGGCCGCCTCAGCATCACTAGACACGAAAACTAGGTGGTCACTAGTAGTACTGAGACGTAACCTCTCAATAACTATACTTGAACAATTTGGTAGTGAGGATGGTAGGATTTCTTATATTAAGACTATTATATCTGGACGCAAATTTGCTTTTATTTCAGTTTATGCCCCACCCCAATATGAACCAGAGTTCTTTCCCAGCTTAACAGAAGCCTTATTGCACCTCCAGGACTTCTCGCTCATCCTTGGTGCATTCATGAACAGTAATGTAAATGTGATATTAGACAAATCTGCTCAGCGCTCCACGGCCACACAGCTACAAGCATCAAAAGATGTTCAGAACTTTCTGTCAGTATTTAGCAGGGCTGTCAATCGATTAAAATATTTAATCTAATTAATTACATACTTTGTGATTAATTAATCGAAATTAATCGCATACATAATTAGCGGTGCCTGAACCGATACTTTTTAAGAAAGTAAAATAAGAAAAAAAGGGTACTAAACAACAGTCAGTGACATTAAAGAACGGCTTGTTTATTGTTAAGGCCATATGTGTCACAGCACGCTTCACACACCTGGGTACACCTGGATTTCTGTACTTTTCTCAAAGAAAAGTTAAATACTTTTATGGATGTTAATGCAGGCTCAGTAGATGACTCTAGATACGACGCTATAAAGGGTTGTATTAGGGACTCCTCAATTTCATTCTCATCCCACCTTAATAAGAGTAGACTAACCAAGATAACTGAACTGGAGAATACTCTCAACCAGCTAGAGGCGCAACAACAAGCCACATTTTCTGAGGCATTACAAAGCAGAATAGCTGTGACAAGAAGTGAGTTGAACTCTTTGTTAAGACGTAGGGCGGAGTTCTTAATGCATAGGACCAGAAGAACATATTATTTCAATGGCACCAGACCAAGTCACCTTTTAGCTCTAAGATTGAAAAATCATGAAAAATATTCAGACATTACAGCCATTAAAACACCTCTTCGCACCCTGAGCAACCCACTTGATATCAATACTGAATATAAATCTTTCTAGTCGTCTCTTTACAAATCTGAAATTTCCCTTGATACGGAGGTGTGTGCAGATTTTTTTCAGGATCTTAATCTAATTTCTTTGTCTGACAACGAGAGAGCAACTTAATACCCACATTTCTCTAGAAGAATTGAGGAAGGCTCTTTTTAATATGAAAAAGGGCAAATGTACTGGGCAAACCACTATTGGACATTAATACAGCCATTGATAAGGGTGCATTTAATCCTAGCACTAACACAGCTATAATTACAGTCCTGCCCAAACCGAATAAAGATTTAACTAAATGTGGTAATTACAGACCTCTCTCTCTCCTGAATGGGGATGTTAAACTATATGCTAAAGTGCTTGCAACCCGGTTGGAGATACATCTTACAAAACTTATACACAACAACCAAACTGGTTTTATTAGAACTCGCCTAGCAGCTGATAATGTGCGTTGCCTGTTACATATTATTCATGCAGCTAGAAGTATTGATCCTCCTTGCTCGATTCTATCGCTGGACGCTGAAAAAGCGTTTGACCAATTAGAATGGGAATATCTCTGGACAACGTTGGACAAATTTGGGCTAGGTATGCATTTTGTTAATATGATTAAGGTTTTGTACGCAAATCCCTCAGCAATGGTTTGCACAGGCCAAGTCTGTTCTGCCCAGTTCCCAATATAAAGGGGCACTCACCAGGGTTGCCCCCTTTCACCCTTACTTTTTGCTCTTTCTCTCGAGCCACTGGCGCAGAAAATAAAACAACATCCATCAAGAATCCATCCAGCCATGTAGAATTGTATATCCTTGTATGCTGATGACATCCTTCTCTATGTAGGCAGTGCTGGTTCCTTGATTCCACATTTGCTCTCCTCTTTTGATACATTCAGCTCACTCTCAGGGTACAAAATTAACTGGACGAAGTCAGCGCTGATGCATTTAAATTCAGCTACGCTTCAAGTTACCCTGCCCTCCCATATACCAGTAGTTAAAAGCTTTAGATATCTTGGAGTTGAAATTTTTCCCTCCACGTCGTCCATTGCAATAAAAAACTTTCAAGGTATATACAGTCAGATAGAGAAGGACTTTGAGCGCTGGTTGAATCTTCCTAATTCACTTCAAGCCCGAATAGCAATAGTTGAAATGGATATACTTCCTTGTGTTATTTTTTTCTCTTCCATGATCCCTCTTGCTCCCCCTTTGGGATATTGGGATAAGCTTCAGTCATTAGTTTCTAAATTCATATGGAAAGGAAAGAGACCGCGCCTAAAACTCACGACTCTCCAGCGAGACAAGACACTAGGGGGGCTAGCTCTGCCAGATTTTAAAATCTACTTCTGGTCTTATGTGCTACCCGTGGGGAACAGCTCTCCCTACACATTCCCTATGTAAATTACTTGCTTCAGTAGGACCTACACAGGGGATGATTTCTAAACTTCACAAATTCATTTCTGGACCCTATAAACCCTTACCAGTAGAGGGTATCTGGAATAGAGATTTAAATTAAGTACATGATAGAGAGATCTGCTGGAACACAGTGCGGGAAAATCTTAGTGGTACATCCAAAAACCCCAACCATCAATTAATACACTATAAGTATGTTCATAGGATGTACCTCACCCCCAGAAGGCATTATTCTATGAAGATCACCACGTCTCCAAACTGTGATCTCTGCCCACTTAATGTCCAGGGGTCTTTCTTGCATGTTTATTGGGAGTGCCCCGGCGTGGTTAGATTCTGGAAGGAAATATCTCTCACTTTAAGTGACATTCTTAAGCTCAGGATTCCAGTCTCCCCAGCCTTAATTCTGCTTAATGACGACTCTTTTTTAAATCTGTCCCTGGAGCATAAACGTATTCTATGGACCGGTCTCACAGCAACCAAGAAGATGCTGGCCCTTAGGTGGCAGCCGCCACATTCCTTGGCTTGGCAGCACTGGGCCAATTCATTTCTTGAAATTGTGCTGATGGAGTGGTCTGTTGCCCGTATGCACGGGGCCAGCCATGAGACTCTGCAGGCTTGGGAGGCAGCATACAAGTTAGTTAAAGAAAGGGTGCAGCATGGCCGACTTTGATCTTTCTGTTATGTTTTTATTGGGGGAGAGATCCTGGGTGGGGGGGATTATAGGAAGTCGCCTTGGGGTGGGGGGGTGTGGGGTGTTATAGGGGTTCTAATACTGTTGCTTTCCTAAGGATGTACAAAGGACTTTATTTCTGTTACATTGCTGGGTAGGAAAAGAAAAGAATAAACTGTGTATATGATGTGATTATATATATTTTGCACATTTTTCAATAAAAATTAGATCACAAAAAAAAATCATTAGGCATTTTTTATATACACCTGTTTTATATAATTTTATATATATTTTATTTGTAATAGATTGCAAAGCAATACTGCAAAAATTGCCTAAGAAACAAGCAGACAAGAAAAACTTAATGAATAAATGAGGAGCCTATCAGTGTGGTAAAATTAATGTAAATACAAGTAAATGTGTCCAAACAGAGTGGGCAGGTGGTGAGGGCTATTGTTTCTTTGTGAATATAATGTTGTGTTTAAGCAAATCCAGCTGTGCCACCGTCATCACAAACGGACGTCGCTTCACGTGACGTTTCAGAGAAAAGGACATCTCATCACTCAAAAAAAAACATTTCCTTGTTAACGTGGATGCAAATAAGAGACTTGCGATATACCCATGGTATTTCTCAGCACAAGCACACACACACACACACACACACACACACACACACACACACACACACACACACACACACGCATACAAATTCCAGTAAAATGCATTTGATCTCCATTTTGAAGATATTTTGTGAAAAGCTTAAAGGTATACTTAAAAGGATTTTCCTAAAAAAACTATGTATAGACTCATACAAAAGTATGCCTTGGCGGAGGTTTGCACTCTCTGAGTGTCCTTCTAGTTTGTGTTTTAGAATATAACCAGTATGAAACAAGTACAAAATAAGATTTCATTCCTTTAATTCATTGTTTTGTTCTTGTCAACACGACTCTTTATTCACTCTCTAGCTTGCTTGACCACTGCTTTCGCTCTCTCTCTCTCTCCCTCCATCTCTCTGGCTTGTTGAGCCAGAAAAGAGAGGCCACACACACACACGCTGAGTTTAAACGTAAAATAGTAAAATTTATTTATTTTTCACACTTTTATTGTCACTCAGGCAAACAAACACACACATGAATAAACAGGACCCATATACATGCACCATGCATGGAGATGTCAGATCGAGTGGCTGCCAGGATGGCGCTCCAAGCAATTAGGGGGTTCCATCTCTTGCTCAAGGACACTTCCGTTCCACCATTCCACACTCCGTACCTGTTGGAGATTAACTGGTGACCCTCCCGTTCCCAAACCAAGTCCCCATGGTTAAGAGCTAAGATCAGCAGATACAAAAATAAATTTTGTAATATGTGGGTACTGTTGCGTGTTTCTTTCTGAGGAAGGAGTGAGGCTTAGGTCCAATGAAGATTTAACAAAAATAATTTAATAATAAAATGATGAAAATGACATGACAAAAACAAGTTTAACACTGCAGCAGACGGTAAAATGGTTCTCCCATCTGGAGTCACATAAAACAGTCCTGGGGTCTCATTTATAAGTAAGGATCCTTACTATAAGTGTATGTACGCCCAAAAGCCCAAAATGGCGTACGGCAAAAAAAATCGGATTTATAAAACCGTGCGTACGCACAACTGTAAGCAAAGTTCCCTTTATAAATCATAGATTACCTACAAGTGTGCGTACTTGAATCCGCCTCTTATCCCGCCCTGTACACGCCCATTTTTAACCATAAATAGTCTATGCAAAGCACCTCGTGAATGCTGATCAGTATATGAATGACACTGGCAGTTGTTACACCGAATTATGATGACTGGCGGAGAAAAAGCAAAAAAGTTCTCAGACGTTCAGGAATTGCTGCAAATTGAATTATAATTGCGGCCTATTCTTGCACTGTGTAGGGGAACCTGATCTATAACTACATGTATTAATAATACGTCCAAAACGGCAGGCATTACAGCACTCTGGGACAGCTTCGATATACCAGACATATATAATAAGATTTAACAGAACTATAGGCCTATATTATATCCAAACAAGCCTTACTGATAAAGTTGAAGATTATATATAATATTTATTTTTAAAAAACCACTAAGCTGTCTGACATTTCCCTCTGGAAACAGCCGGTTGCCTCCAGAGTGACGAGGACCTGTATTTGGACTGGGATGGCACGGTTCCGGCGCGTTGCCCTCTCTACTGGACCCAATTCAGTACATAGATCCAAGAGCTCAGCTTTAGGGAATCTAAATCGGCATATTAGCCAGTCATCGCCATGGTCCCTGAAGTCTCTTTCTCTCGTGATTCTTCCATTGTGGGTTAGTCCTCCTGCAGGGCCAGCAGTGCCATCATGCAGCATTACGCACGGGGGTCACCGCAGTATTTATATGTTTACAACATCTTGTGATTGTTAACACATTGCCAACACAGCATCAACTAGTGGTATCCCCCAACCCGAGATACAATTTGAAGACGAAAGAAAGTGTAATCATAGGCAAACACACTTTTCTTCATGCAGGTTTGGTCACAAACAGTATTAAAGTTGGACTGATAACGAGGACAGGGTAACAATTGCGCGAGAGCTTAACAGCTGTATTTCCAGACTTTGACATTTGATCATAAAGGCACAGTATTATAAAGGCACAGTATTAAAGACATATATTTAGTTATTTATACTGTGTTCTGCAGTTATTTAATGCTAGGGTATTTGATGCTATCCTGTATTCCATGCAGTCGTGCCGTCTCATCCTCCTGCGCTCCGTAGCAGCCAATGTGACGGCAAGACAGCGCCGTCACATTGGCGCTGAGTTCGAGGTCTTTATAGAACAATTATCACTCAGTACAAGCGCAAATAACACTGCTGGATTTAATATTCATGGTAACGTTGATGATATGGAATGAAAAAATGTGCATGAGGCATCAGTACTTGAAAATATTATGAGTAATCGTTATTCCCATTTACTTTCTGCAGTCTGACTTCAGTTCACCACCTCACCAACTGCGTCGCCAATTCCTATTTTGTCTCCAAAATGTGCGTACGCATGGGTCAGAGTTTGCGTGGCCGACCGCACATTCTCCCGTCAAGTTAGTTTTCTATAAATCACAACCTTTGCGTGGGAAGTGGCGTACGCACATTTTCAGCCCCGTTTTGTGCATACGCCACGTTTATAAATGAGACCCCTGAACATTTCTCAGTTTCACAAATATATTCCTTTGGAGTAGTGGGTGGTTCCTTGAATGAAAACTCTCTCTATTGGCCCGTAGTCCCCCGAGATAAGGTACACCTCTGAATTCCCAGTTCAAGGGTTCAAGGGTTCTAACGTGTGAATGTCAATCCCCCTCGTGCTGCAGGAATACACAATCCTTTGTTTCCAATCTAGTCTGCACCAGCAGGGTGTCAGCTCGAAAAGGCTAGGACAAAAGGTACCTTCCTGTGTGGACAATACGCTCAGTGCACAGTGTCATGACGACCGTTCGAATTGGACAGGAAATCGGCACCTCCACTTCCGGCGAAACATCACTCAGCAACAATGGCCTCTACTATTTTCCCTAATTATTAATTATTATTATTACCTTTCACGTCTGAATATCGGTGACGTACACAGGATTGTCGACTCCTGTGCAATGGCTCCAAACTACAAGAGGAATAAAGGATTCAAATTTTACATTTCATCCTATATCCACAATTATGAGGGTAAGTAGCTACGTTGTTTTTAATGGTAGCATCTTCTCTAGAGCTAGCTGCTAGCTTATTTTACTTACTTGCTATAACTGTTGTACTATGTCAACATAATTTGCTTGATTCTGCTTTTCTCAGTATCTAATAAAGATCAGGTGTCAGGAGAGGTTATCATCAGGGCACAGTGTCACAGGTCCATGAAGAAATCGGAGAAAGCGCACAGTTTGAGTGTATGGTGAAGCTATAGGGATATGGGTAACATTAGACAAGATATCTGTTGTTGTTGTTGTTGTTGTTGTTACGTGACTTTCACAATTCAGTGTGCCCGGGGATTTAGCACAGATAAAGTTCAGCTCAACACTGTACATACTGAATGGCTGAAAATAGCTGGTGACTTTACTTCGCCAGTCCCCAATGGCCTTTTGGACTTTGTTCACATTTACTGTCTTTTTACCTTATGCTACGCTACTATGCTATTGAAACCCAGTGTTATTGTTCTTGGGGGTTCAGCTAAGGTCCATGATGATGAACATAAAACACAAGCACAAATGTATGTTTTATATTCAGATACTACTGTAGAAGTGCAATTTCAAAGTATAAGTATTAGGTCTAGGCCTACAGTACTGTAGTTTTCTCTAATACAAGTTTAGCTTGACTCAAATTTAGTAGAAACAGTGGCCAGGCAGGTAAGTTTATTTAGCTGGATTGCCACTGGGTTAGTGCTCTCTTACTTCCTTGCTATACTTTCTCTTTCATAAAGTACCCAGTGAATGATCAAGCCTAGATAGGCCTGAGTATTAACTTACACAACTTTATTTTGCAGGTGGTCCTGAAAGACTCAAACCCTGTGGAGTTAATACATCATAGATGCTCATGTATTGCGGGAGCAGCACTTTGCAACCACTGTGTTGCATTGTTGTTTCAGTCGGCTGAATTTGTCTGCAGTTCCCCCTGTCTTAAGCTGCACTGAGGGAGAACAACAATGGCCCAAGCCTAGAACTTTGGTTATTATTATTATTATTATTATTATTATTATTATTAAATATGTCTTTACAAACTGATTGGGGATATGTTGAAACCCAATATGCCCTTAAAAAATAAATAAATAAATCATGTGTTTTGTTCCTTTACAGCTGCCTGACATCAATTCTTACACTAACGTTGCTAATGTGCCCTGTTTGTTGCCATGTCCAGTGGACAGGATGGTTGTACTCTCTGCTAAACCCAAGAATCAAGCAACAACAGAGGGAGTCAAGTTAGTCACATATTGTAGATGTATTTGAATGTGTGAGTGAATATTTAATTTTTAATTAAATCTGTTTGCTTCCTGACCTTCCAAGTAACTTAAGTTCCCACACAGAAGAGCACACTGTACAAAGGCCTCAGCAGGGATTTACCTGATCTCTCTGTGCTTCAGGTAAGTGGGGATAGAGTAACATGTAAGGATAATGGTTTTTAAAGTATTTTTTTTTTTGGGGGGGGGGGGCTTTTATGTCTTTAATGAACAGGACAGTAGAGAAGGAAGGAAGGAGGAAGCAAATGGGAGTGAGAGGGATGGGACCAGGAAACAACCGCAAGCCGGAATCGAACTCGGGTCCCATACCATATCAAATAGCCAATTTGGTCTTTTGTTATTACTACATGTGTGATGTGAAATTGTAGTTACTTTGTATTTAAGTATATTGTTAAAATACTAGTCCATCTCCAGGTGACCGAGGCCTACAAAGAGTTCCCCCCCGGCTGATGCACTATAGTCTGCAGTATGGCCATCAGCGGTGACGTCCTGCTCATCAACTCAAGCCTCAGGATGGTCCACAGAGGAAGCCCACTGTCTTATCAGCAGCCAATAGCAACAAGGAGAGACCGCTCCTTTCATGTTGACCCACCACATCCATCTCTATCCCTACAGGGATACCACCTAGAATCAACAGCCTTCAGTTTCGTCACCACTTAAGGAGAACAGCACCACTTGCAGTACCTACAGGTCAGCTGGGACATGGCACACAAGTACGAGTCCGCTACAAAAGAGCAGAATAGCTGCATGGAGTGGCACCAGCTGAGAAGGCCCAGACTGACTGCCTCTCGGTTTAGGGAGGTGTGTCATGTTAGTGAAAAATACAGAAAACAGAAGATGGACTTGCTCACAGAATTCTGCAAGGTACTCGTCAGAGAGCAGCAAGGGCTAGAGCTTGAGGCTGATGCAATTTGGGAATACTGCCAAATAAAACGCGTCAATCACTACCCCTGTGGATTTGTAATCCACCCTGATGCTGCCTGGTTGGGGGCGTCTCCAGACAGACTTGTTTTTTATCCTTCAGAGTCAGTTCAGTTTGGGCTTATAGAAATGAAATGCCCCAACCTAAAAAGTTATGTGGACTGTACTTACCTTAAAATGAAATTGGCAATTTGGAACTAAAGAAATCACATGCATATTACTGTCGGGTACAGGGTCAGATGCTAATTACCGGTTTGACATGATGTGATTTTGTCATTTCGGCTGAAGACGACCTGCCGATTCAGCGGATTTACAGGGACAATGATGTATGCAAAGTCATCGGAGAAAAAATTTACCGTTTTTTATTTCTGTTGACATGAAAAAATGCATGTAAAGTGTCTGTCCCATACAATAAATACCAGCAATTAATTAATTGTTACTTTCGTGTCGTTTTAATGAAGTAAAACAAGTTATTATTAAATTCTATATTGAAAACAGATACCACATAAAATCATGAATGTCAAATTAATTTGTAAAAACCATTTCAAACTTCATTTGCCCATGTCTTCACTAGGGGTCCATTTTGGAAATTTGAGAGAAGACCGGCTACTGTAAATATTTAATTAATGCTCCCGGTTATGGACAGGGGGATGGTGGTGTCAAAAAGTTTGTTCTCTTTGACTCTTCTAATCATTCTTTCTACGTGCACCCTCAGCCGAGCTATGGATTGGGTCTGTAGGACATCCTCCTCTGGCATCTGGGCCCTCTGAGTGACAAAAGCTGGATGATAAACAGTCCCAGTTACCAGGTCATCCACCAGGAATCCTTTGTCAACCATAATGGCCATCTTGGGGGTTAAAAGGGATGTAATTCCTGACTGGTGAAACACTTCCTTGTTGCTCATGGAGCCCTCAAAGAAGGTAGATACAAATGTAAGGGCTTCGTGAGAGGACATGCTTACCATGGCCTTAAAGGTGCAGTGTGACTTGTAGGTTGAGAAAACCTCACTCTGCAGCAGGAGGGAAGAAGGTGTCTGACACCTAAGTTCGGTGCAGTCAACAATTACTTGGGTGTTGCTGTATCTGCCATCAAACTCAGGAGGTTGACAGGTCTTCACAGCTGCAGGGGACATCCAAAAACAGATTGAGCCCAACAGAGAGTACAGAAAGTTGGCCCAAGTGACTATGATACGACCTACTGTTCTGTGGCTGTTGAAGCGATGAGAGAGTTCCCTTTGTGTACAGCCAGTGGACAGGTAAGTCAAGAAAAGGAACAGCTCATCTATTGGCAGCAGTTTCTAGTGGGTGAGAAAAATGCAAGGATTTAGTTCAAATTAAACTTCAGTGTGCTTGTATATGTACACGTGATGGCGGGGTAGGCATACTTACAGTTGATCTGGTCATAGGGCTCTCAGTGACTGTGCACATGGCTCATGCTTTCCTGGCTCTGCTGGTCACTGATCATTTTTGATGTTGCAGACTCAATCAGGCTCCAAAACGACATCAGGTGCGTGTAGGATGGGAACCTAATAGGATATGGCAGATTATTTAGATTGTATAGTAAAGAAATTAAAAGAACAAAAATGGTGGTGTTTTGGGTTATCAACAATACACTGAATCAGAAAGTCTATTTGGTAGCGTAGCATATTAGCGCGTAGGTGTAAAATCGTATATCTTCTGGAGAAGAGGCAAACCGCTGCAGTCCAAATTTGGACAGATGGCATGTTTTCAGTTGCTCTCAAAATGCATCGATTTCTTGTTTTAGTTGCCTATCCACACACACAGTAGGAGATGCTTCATAGTCATGGACTTCTGGTCCATGACCAGGATTCCTGGTGGATGACCTGGAACTGGGACTGTTTATCATCCAGCTTTTGTCACTCAGAGGGCCCAGATGCCAGAGGAGGATGTCCTACAGACCCAATCCATAGCTCGGCTGAGGGTGCACGTAGAAAGAATGATTAGAAGAGTCAAAGAGAACAAACTTTTTGACACCACCATCCCCCTGTCCATAACCGTGAGCATTAATTAAATATTTACAGTAGCCGATCTTCTCTCAAATTTCCAAAATGGACCCCTAGTGAAGACATGGGCAAATGAAGTTTGAAATGTTTTTTACAAATTAATTTGACATTCATGATTTTATGTGGTATCTGTTTTCAATATATAATTTAATAATAACTTGTTTTACTTCATTAAAACGACACAAAAGTAACAATTAATTAATTGCTGGATGGCGATAGGCTCCGCTGCTGCTGGTTCAAGGACATCAGGCTCCGGGCTCGGTGGTCTTGCCCGTTGCTCCCAAACACTGGGTCGTTCCTTGGTTGAATAATTGTTCCACTTGAACAACGAAGGGACAGCACCTGCTACCAAAGCACGCCTTCCTTTCTTGGATAGCACAATCTCGTGGGGCTTAAAGTGCAGACTGCAAACCTTTGTGTGCTGGGTTACGGTAAACCCCGTCCTTCGCACTTGATGAATCCACTTAGCCTGAAGACTTGCGTTTTTGGGGAAGCAGTGGAAACTAAGCGTACTGTTATAACGGCCTGTGGCCGAACAAAGTGGCACACAGCAGTGTTCCTTTGAGCCTTTTACAATTTTAAGAAATTTAGTAGCACTCATTGTTCTGCCCACAGGTGTTTGTGGTAAAAAAGAGACACTAAGTTGATTGTTTAAATATGCTTTTATTGTTAAGTATACAAAGTACTGTTGAGCTTTTATTCTGAAATGCAAATTTAGAGAGGAAACAGGAAGTAGAATTAGGAGACCTGTCAACAATGGCTGCATTTGTTTAGTCCCTGAAGTTGAATCCTGAGCAATCCTCCATGTGTATCCCTCGGAAAGCAATGGCTGTAAGCATTTATTTTCCTTTACATGTTTATCAGAGTATATTGATGTTTCTTTTATGGAAATGTATCTGAGTTTGTATGATTTTAAATGCTATAATGTGCTATAGCCTGCAAAGTTAATGTTAGCGTAATATACAGTACTTACCTTAATTTACGCTTAACATACTTACCTGTTATTTGGCTTGACGTGTGTTTAGTTATCTTTTTTTTAATCTTCTTTTCTAGTTTTACACCGATTCAACTGTGTCATCATGACTTACCTGTTGTAAAGAAGTCAATAAAGGAGCAAGCACGCTCACTTCCTGGCTCTTTTGAAAAGGAGTTTGGCTGGCTGTTTATTTATGTTAACGCTTGGATGCAAACGCATAAAGAGAACAATACACTCATGTTTTGGCGATGACAGGGTTAGGGGTTAGCTGAGTTTGCTGGTTTCCTGTCATCCTCGAACGGTCGTCATGACGCTGTGCACAGAGCGTATAGGGCTTCTTCCAGTATGCAAAATAACAGACATGATGTAATTATTGTTTAGAAGCTTGGGATAGTGTGAGGCAGACAAATGCTAATTAGGTCTAATCAGTATTTTATACAATCCATTTCACCCAGCTGCAGTGCGCATTGAATGCATCTAAACCAAAATTATATTATCAAAAATCAGCATTGCTTTAACTTTTTTAAAACTCAACAGTACATAAACTACTGTAAAGTTAAAGTAGTTTTGCGTAGTTATTTTAAAAGAAAATTAATTTTCTATGGCACATTGGGTTTTCTGGTTTACTATTGCTTGGCCCTTGACTTCTTATATTTTTCTGTATATATGGCACACAATCAAAATAGTTTTGCTATCCCTGCATTAACTGAAGAGATTGCTCTCATATTTGAACAATTATTTCCATATATGATGTTAATCAAATTTTGATTAAAAAATTAAATAAACCTGTTTGCATCTAACCTGATGGTCTTTCTCTCATTCCCTTTTTCTTCTCCTTCTTTGTTGTGTTCCAGTGGGTCGGACAGGGAGCGACAGGGAGAGGAAGCCAAGTAGGGTCCACCAATTCCCTGAAGCTACCACCATCGCCATGAACACACACACACACACACACACACACACACACACACACACACACACACACACACACACACACACACACACACACACACAAGGTGTGACTAACAAGCAACTACAGTAGCAGCATCAGCTAAAAGCCATTACTCAAGCTGTTATGTCATTAGACTGAACAAGGCTTTAGTGTGCTAAAACTGCTGCAAAAGTTAATACCCGCTTCTTACCTCCTCATTTGTCTTCACAACCAAAACTCTCTTAACTACATTCCAACTGAAGTACTAGTACTTTGATTTGTCATTTTTAGTTGTTACTGACAGTATTAAAAGGTTGAGATTATCTAACAGGTCAAGCTATTTTTTAACAATTTTTTGCGGACCAAAATCATTATGTTTTAGGCCAATGTATGAAGCTCCAGCTTGTGATTTGTGTATATGATCAGGTATCATAGATGCAGGAAGAGATAAGGCCCAAACACATTGAAAGCATCTGACCCGTGTGTTTTTAAGTACAAAAAGTACCTTCTGTTTTAAATGGCATAATGCAGACCAAAAGCATTATGAGGTGTGTGTGATGTGCCTACTCCGACCTTTTTTCCATTTTGGAGCTTCTAATGAGGACCCAGCAAACAAAGCAGGAAAGTTTTTTCCTGCAGTACCTGTTTGGTGAGAGCTAAAAGAAATAAAAAGGTAAGGATGTTTTCCCAGAGGACAGTACTTAATTAAATACCTTTTTAATAATGTCCCTAGAGTCTGGCAAGCTAAATGTAGGCTAGTGGATATTAGGAGTTTCTTCAAAAAAGCTGGAGCTAGGTTGTCTGGGGAGAGTCACGGAGCAGGATGTATTAGTTTGGTTCTGTGTTGTTGGCATTTCAAATCTGATGCCGGGAGTTGAAGGAAAAGGTGTGACTGGTCTGGTCTGGCCCAAAATGGCCAGATACTGTCTGACTCTAATTTGTGGTCACTACACCATGTACCTTTTAAAGGAGAACTCCGGGCAATTTTTACGTTAATCCTGATCGCTATAACTATGCGAGTACTGTCGATAGGAAAAAAAACGAGGCGAATCGGTGCTAGCATCATGGCGCTACTGCAGCTAAGGCCGAGAGCTCCCACTTAGCTAAAACGTCAGTTTTGGGGGCATATCATAAAGAGTGCCTTTGTTCCTCTTAACAGACACACAATGCAACTAAAATGTCTGTGCAACATGAACAGGGCCCTTACATGAAAACAAGATGTGTTTTCAACTCAGACATTGTTTAAATTCACCTACCCTGTTAGCTGCTAGCTGCCGTCTGATGAGTGAGTGTGTTCAGCCAGGCTTCGGTAATAATCATCAAGCAGCAGTTCTGTGTGTATTTGTAAATGATGCCTGTTTCTTGTACAGTAATAGCGTTACTGAAGGCTGGCTCTAGCTCCATAGTTACGTTACTCCAAGCTTCTTCCCTTGTGAACACCTCCACTCTTCTACGCTACGATCTGCTGTTTACCTTTTCCTGCTACAACTGAATTCTCGCGGGACTTCAGCGCAAGACTACAGCCAGCCTTTTGTAACGCTGTTACTTTACAAGAAACATGCATCATTTGGCCCGTTTCCATGTAGTTACATAGTCACTGATATGATCATAACCACTACAGTGCTCAATTACCTATTTTTGAGGGGGAAATAAACTTTTTTCGCCGCAAAAATTTCGCCGCGAAAGCATGAACTGTCCTCTGGAGGACATCCACCAGACCAGCGGGCGCCCGTGGATTGTTGTCGGCCACGGCAGGCGGGGAAGGCGGGGAGGAGGTAGAAGGATATGCCGGTCGAGCCTGCTAGCCTGGCTAAGGCAACTAACACACAGTTCGCCACTGTAGAGACTACTATTCACCAACGCCAGATGGATTGTACACAAAATGGATATATATATGCTACTGCTGCTTGATGATTATTACCGAAGCCTGGCTGAACACACTCACTCATCAGACGGCAGCTAGCAGCTAACAGGGTAGGTGAATTTAAACAATGTCTGAGTTGAAAACGCATCTTGTTTTCATGTAAGGGCCCTGTTCATGTTGCACAGACATTTTAGTTGCATTTTGTGTCTGTTAAGAGGAACAAAGGCACTCTTTATGCTATGCCCCCAAAACTGCCGTTTTAGCTAAGTGGGAGCTCTCGGCCTTAGCTGCAGCAGCTCCATGATGCTAGCACTAATTCGGCTCGTTTTTTTTCCTATCGACAGTACTCACATACTTATAGCGATCAGGATTAACGTAAAAATTGCCCGGAGTTCTCCTTTAAGTTTTTAAAGGGGTGATAGAATGATTATATAGGGTATTTCACAACGTCCCTTAAGGTCTCCTAATAGGGTATGTAACATTGGTTGGGCTGAAAATGGCCCAGATGCTGTTCTGTGGGGCCTAATGCATCACTGTGGAATGGCTCTATTTGGAACGAGAGCTTTTCTTTCAAATATGGTATGCTCATGAATATTTAGATGAGCTGCGAGCTGATTGGTTGAGCAAAACACATACAGTGGAGAAGAGACAGCAGGTCTCATATTTCAGACACTGCAATGTTATACATTGTTCGTCTGCTATTTCATTACTAAATTCACTTCTGAGACTTTTATGTGAGAAATCAACTATATAAAGCTCAAATATGGGCCGTTTTACTAAAATTGATGCTACTTGCAAATTTGGAAAGACGTGTCGGAATTCAAGAGCTCCACACAGCCCGCTGTGCTCCATACCCAGGGCAAAGTCACCGTTTCTGGGTTACTGGATTACTTCGCGGGGCTGTTTTACAAAAATTGATGGCATATTGCAAATTTTGTCCAACTGTGTGTCGGAGTTAAGGAGCTCCGTAGGCTAACGTGACAGCGGCCGCTGCCGCCTGGGTTGCTGCCTCGCCGCCCGGCCTGTCCTTTCACAGACCCCAGGTACACTTTCGGCATTACTATAGTATATTTACAGTTTGAATTTTGTCACGGCATTTATAGCACAGGTACCCTAAGGTCTTACAAAGCTAACAATTTTGTCCGATTTCAATTGAATGCATTTTTGTGAATTTCAGAGGTCTCGTTAGGAGGAGGCTAGCTAGCGCTCATTGATAGAGCTTCATCCAGCTCACCGCGGGCTCTATCAATGAGAATGAGTGATGAAATAGCAGACGAACAATGTATAAAATTTCTGAGATCTGCGCGACCTAGATTCACAAGACAAACTGGTCCCAGATCAGTCAGTGGCCTATGTAAATTGTGGGGCATTAAAAAGATAAAAGGTAGAGCCAAATAAGGTAGGGGTTGAGGAGTTGACGTCAACTTTTAGCTTTGTTGAGATTCGCCCGTTTTCAGCAGCAGTTTCAAATTGTGAGATTTGCATCGGAAAGAGGTGTCAATGGGACTTTGAGGTTCTCTGTATGTCCTTTTTACCCACCGAACTGTCGTAATTCAACTATGACAAGGTAAACTCGGTTTTGCATTCTATCACCCCTTTAAGTGTTCGTTAAATGGTAGACCAGAATCAAATCAAGACACAGGATTTGCTCAGATTAGCTATATCAAAGCTTTAGTGAATGATATTACAAATAAATACATATTCATATGGACGCAGTTCTCCTTCAAGACCCGTCTCCTTCGCCCTACCAACAGACAGTCTCCTCAGGAACTGGTCCCGACTAGCCTAAAAACCCTAGCTTTTATTCATCTCAGGCTCTGCCTTCTCCATGATGTGTGTCTTCATTTATCAGTTGGATGTAGTCCAGGTCCGGCTTTCTCATGAAAATTGTTAAAGGATGACGCGCAAGAAGACAGCTCTGCTATTGTTAACCAGACAGGTGTCTCAAATTATATAATCTGTTTCAACAGTGTTTTACGGTGTTGTACTGTCTGAGATATGTACGTGTTCTTATCTTCTGCAGAGCAGAAAAGGGGTATTTCATGCCGGAGTCTTACTTCTTACTTATTGCGAAACCCATCTCACACACAGCTGCATTGTTTGTCTGCTCTTCTTGGTCTTTTATTCAGCTTAATTATTTTCCCCAGTTATCCAGTATTCCCTTTCAGACTTATCAGGCCAGATGGCTTTCTCATAGACAGTATCCCTCTTTTTACACAGCAAACGCTGTGTAACCTAAAACTACCTAATTTCTAACTACCTACTTTCTACCCTAGAAATACTAAATACAGCTCAAGGCAATTAACAACAGTAGTGATACTGGTATTAAAGGGCAGTGGTGTGTGTGTCATATATGTAGACTTTTAGCTGCTAGTGTAAGCTGCATAATACATTTCTCTCTATGACTATACTTGATGGTTACATTTATTATTGTGGAAATCTCTAAACATTGTGGAACAGCAAAAACTTCCAAACAGACATCTACTTTTATTAGAATTGTAAAGTCACATTTCAAATCTGTCTTGCTTAAAGGGATATTTCACCGCTGGAAAGCTGAATATGTCTTTAAATTGGGTCACTTATGTAGTATAAATGTGAAAAAAATTGAAATTGGTGCCTTCTAGGCCGAGAAAAGCAAGAAAATGTGTTTTTGGCTCATGTGGATGAAAGACACCAAATCCCAGAATGCACTTGCTTCGCTGCTCTGAGTACACTCCCAAGCCACGCCTACCGTTTACAGACAGACAGATAGTGAGACGGTCAACTCAATTCAACTGTGTTTTATTGTTATTTCAACCATATAGCTACACGAAACAACGTTTCACCGTGGCTCAAGTGGTTACACAATTCAAATATATAAAAACGACATACGAAACACATTATATGCTCCGTGAAGTTCAGCGAACACATACTAGCATTAGCGCTTGGTAGGCTGTAAAACACATTGGAGGCGAGACAGCAGGTCTCATATTTCAGTTATACATTGTTTGTTGGGCTATTTCGTTATTAAATTTACTTCTGAGACTTTTTTAAGCAAGAAATCAACTATATAAAGCTCAAATATGGGCTGTTTTACAAAGATTGATGGCTAATTGCAAATTTTGCAAAACGTGTCGGACTTTAGGAGCTCCACACAGTCTGGCAAGAAAGCGGCAACCTCCATACCCAGTGAAAGTCACCGTTTCTCAGTGACCGAGGGTCGGGGCTCTGCGGAGCTCCGGAGCTGCAAGCTAGGCTACACTTTCGGCATAACTCGTAAATCGTATATTTACAGTTTGAATTTCGTCACGCCACTTACATGACATATACCCCAAGGTCGTATAAAGCTAACAATGGTGTTCGATTTCAATTTAATGACTTTTTGTGAACAGTTGGGGTTTCATTAGCTGCAACTGTCCCTCCAATGGACACACATGATATGCTCCGAAAAGTTCAGCTAACACATAGCTAGCTACTAGCATTGGCGCTTGGTAGACTGTATCACCGAGTATACAAATTTGCGTGTAATGTAGAATATAACTGTTAAATACAGACCAAACTCCAGTTAGTTGGATACAAGCACCCCCATTTATGCACCAGGCAGTCCGTGTTAACACAGCTCACCTCCACTAGCTAGTCTTACCCGGTGACAAAGCTAGTAGAGTAGCTAGACTGGTAGCTGGATAGTCCGTAGCTGGATAGTCTGATACAGCAATTGTTTCCACAACAACAAAAACACAACAGTCTCTGAACTCGCGTTGGGAGTTTCATTGAAGTTGGATGTAGTCCAGTTTGTTATCTAATGAGTGGACACTTGCAAGCAGGATTGATGGAACAGGTGGCCGACTAGCGTTCAACGTCCACCGCTGATGATGTCCCTTCACCGGCCAGAGGCTTCAAGCAGCACCGCTGGTCTCCATAGCAGGCGGGCAAAGCTGTGTCGAGTATTCCATCTGTAATAAAGTGTCCTACATATTCTCCGATCTGTACCAATGTATCCCGGTAGTAGTTTGAATGCACATAATTGTTGTTCTAAAATTTCCTTCGGGATGAATAAATCTATTTCAAGTTTTGATGCTGAGAAGCCACTAAGCTACGCGATGATTCAAGATGGCTGACGGTCGTTTTGGTTTGTGAAATTTCGGAGAATGCCGGAGTCCAACCCCCTATGGGCTATGCGGAAGTAGCTCCTAGTACTGGCTGTAGTCCTTTGCCTCTGGGCAAAAATCTTCCGATGACGCAAAAATCGTCGTTTTACGTCATCGGAAGATTTTTTTGCAGACCCACAATACAGAGATCTCCCCTCTCAGAGGGACATGAGTGAGGGAAGCACAGTCATTCAAAAATACTACCGTGTTTTACTGATACAAAGCTTAATGCTAAATCGGTGAAGTATCCCTTTAAGGCTATTAAGCCTTTTAGTCAGCTACAATACTACTGAAAATTAAAATCACACTTCAAACTCATGTTTGCCAATATGTCTTGTTTCTTCAAACTTCAATCATCCAATCCACCAAACACCAAACAAATCAATGGCAGAATAAGCTGTTTTGCATTGGCAGAGAGGATTTGGCAAATCTTTCATGGGCGCAACCGACGCAAGCTCTGCTGCTCATCCCACAACGATGCAAGCTCTGCTGCTCATCCCACAAATGCATGTTCCTTAAAAATGGGACACCATTTGAAAGGGAACTAAACAGGCTTCCAACGGTATAAGATTTATTGCCAAAAAGCATTGTTACCACAGAGAAATAATCTACCAAACACAAATTTCCTTACTTTTTATGCTAAATTTATAACAATGACACATGAAAAATGATCGAATTATGCCAATAAGTTGTGTGGTGTTTGTTGACACTGTCTAAAGTGCAAGGTAGAAAATACATGGGATAGAGACTGATATAAGTGCATGGTTGTTGTTGTTGCAGTGAAGCTAGTTTAGCTAACAGTTAACCTTATAGTTAGCTGCTCAATCGTTCTCATTGAGTTGGTAGAAAGCAATTATGCCAATAAGTTGTGTTTGTTGACACTGTCTAAAGTGTACTGTAGAAAATACATGGGATAGAGACTGATATAAGTGCATGGTTGTTGCAGTGAAGCTAACTTAGCTAACAATTAACCTGCTAACCTTAGCTAACAGTTTAGGTTGGTAGAAAGTAGGGATAAAATTCAGATAGCATTTAAGGAAATAATTGAGTTATGCAAAGACATATTTGCATTTGTTAGCATTGTGTAGAGTGTATTATGGCAATTTAACTGGATATTAAATCAATCAAGACATTGAATTATAACTTGTTGCACCTAATGAAATATGCAGTTAGTCTAGCTAAGATGTAGCCACTAATTAATTTCCATACAGGGTACCATCATCAAAGGTTGTATAATCAAACATGGTATAATGTAATTGTAATTATTGAGTTACAGAGGGGCTATTCACAGCGACAGGTATATGTGAGATTGTGTTGTTGTTGATTCTGAATGCCCCAAGTGCCTTTAACACGTGCTTATTGACCCACAACATTGTCCTATGCAATTTGCCTGTTCAATGGGTAAAGCTTAGATTTTAGTATTAAATGTTAGGTTATGGTTTGGGTTGGAGCAGTTGCCTACTGTGTGTGTGTGTGTTATTTTTATATGCCAGCCTTTTTGCCTGTGAAATCTCTTCATCAGTTATATACAGTGAGGAAAATAAGTATTTGAACACCCTGCTATTTTGCAAGTTCTCCCACTTGGAAATCATGGAGGGGTCTGAAATTGTCATCGTAGGTGCATGTCCACTGTGAGAGACATAATCTAAAAAAATAAATCCAGAAATCACAATTTATGATTTTTTAACTATTTATTTGTATGATACAGCTGCAAATAAGTACAGTATTTGAACACCTGTCTGTCAGCTAGAATTCTGACCTTCAAAGACCTGTTAGTCTGCCTTTAAAATGTCCACCTCCACTCCATTTATTATCCTAAATTAGATGCACTTGTTTGAGGTCGTTAGCTGCATAAAGACACCTGTCCACCCCATACAATCAGTAAGAATCCAACTAACATGGCCAAGACCAAAGTGCTGTCCAAAGACACTAAAGTCAAAATTGTACACCTCCACAAGGCTGGAAAGGGCTACGGGGAAATTGCCAAGCAGCTTGGTGAAAAAAGGTCCACTGTTGGAGCAATCATTAGAAAATGGAAGAAGCTAAACATGACTGTCAATCTCCCTCGGACTGGGGCTCCATGCAAGATCTCACCTCGTGGGGTCTCAATGATCCTAAGAAAGGTGAGAAATCAGCCCAGGACTACACGGGAGGAGGTCAATGACCTGAAAAGAGCTGGGACCACCGTTTCCAAGGTTACTGTTGGTAATACACTAAGACGTCACGGTTTGAAATCATGCATGGCACGGAAGGTTCCCTGCTTAAACCAGCACATGTCAAGGCCCGTCTTAAGTTTGCCAATGACCATTTGGATGATCCAGAGGAGTCATGGGAGAAAGTCATGTGGTCAGATGAGACCAAAATAGAACTTTTTGGTCATAATTCCACTAACCGTGTTTGGAGAAAGAAGAATGATGAGTACCATCCCAAGAACACCATCCCTACTGTGAAGCATGGGGGTGGTAGCATCATGCTTTGGGGGTGTTCTGCACATGGGACAGGGCGACTGCACTGTATTAAGGAGAGGATGACCGGGGCCATGTATTGCGAGATTTTGGGGAACAACCTGCTTCCCTCAGTTAGAGCATTGAAGATGGGTCGAGGCTGGGTCTTCCAACATGACAATGACCCGAAGCACACAGCCAGGATAACCAAGGAGTGGCTCTGTAAGAAGCATATCAAGGTTCTGGCGTGGCCTAGCCAGTCTCCAGACCTAAACCCAATAGAGAATCTTTGGAGGGAGCTCAAACTCCGTGTTTCTCAGCGACAGCCCAGAAACCTGACTGATCTAGAGAAGATCTGTGTGGAGGAGTGGGCCAAACTCCCTCCTGCAGTGTGTGCAAACCTGGTGAAAAACTACAGGAAACATTTGACCTCTGTAATTGCAAACAGAGGCTACTGTACCAAATATTAACATTGATTTTCTCAGGTGTTCAAATACTTATTTGCAGCTGTATCATACAAATAAATAGTTAAAAAATAATACATTGTGATTTCTGGATTTATTTTTTTAAATTATGTCTCTCACAGTGGACATGCACCTACGATGACAATTTCAGACCCCTCCATGATTTCCAAGTGGGAGAACCTGCAAAATAGCAGGGTGTTCAAATACTTATTTTCCTCACTGTATATCATGTCAAATATATCATGACTACCTGATGTTGTTTTGTGTGTGTGTGTATGTGTGTTTCAAAATGACTCGAAAGAAGTTCAAGCCCTGCCCCTCCTGCGAAGCATCTAACCAGGTGAGGGAAAGTGGAATAGAGCATTATGTCCAATGTTCTACCACATCACTCCAGTCCTAAAACAACTCTACTGGCTTCCTATCTCCCACCGGCTCACCTACAAAATCCTGGTCCTCACCTACAAAGCTCTCCACCATCTGGCCCCCTCATACTTCACTGACCTCCTCTCCCCGTACCAACCCTCACGGTCCCTCAGAGCCACCTCAGCTGGTCTCCTCTGTATCCAAAAGTCCAACCTCCGCAGTTTTGGGGACAGAGCATTCACCAGGGCAGCTCCCAGGCCCTGGAAGTCCCTCCCCCAAGAGATCCACATCTCTGAGTCCGTCACCATATTCCAGTCTTGCCTCAAGACCCATCTCTTCACCACTGCCTATCCGTAGCCCCACGCCCCTTCTCATCTGTGCCTGAATTTTTTTGTTTTGTTTTGTTTGTCTTTATTATCTATACCTGCCCTGTAAAGTGACTTTGAGTTTGTGAAAAGCGTTATATAAATTAAATTTATTATTATTATTATTAAATTGAACTTGTATCTTAATTGTACTTCTTCTCTGTGACTGTGGATCTGATGTCTCACTTTGGTATACTTTTACCAACACAGATGAGCCGCAAAACCTGCAGCTCTTGTTTCACAGCCATCTCCAAAAAAAATAAAGTAATGGCCAATTAATGGTCACTTTCATTAATACTCTAAACTAAATTGTTTTGTCCACTGATTGAATATTGAATTCCATTTTAGATTCACTGCTTATATTTTAAACAGACTTACATAAGTATTGAGTTGGAATAACACATTTTCTGAAGCCATTTTTAAAGCAGACGTCACAGGTCATCATTGCAATTGGTCCTTAACAACAAGGCAAAGCAAATACACAGAGCCACGTCAGACATATTATCATGACATAATTATTAGCCTTCAAAAGCTCAAATATTATTTATGGTAATTAAGCAATACTGAATTAAATCATTTTTAAATAATTCAAATATGAATTAAAATTACTTTCAAATATATTCAAATTCAAATTCATATTCAACACAATGTGATGATCCCGAGAAATGATAGGCTATGGCGAATCCCATGAGGTATATCATTTCTTGTTCCTTATCCATGTATTATATGCAGTGTTGGAATTTTACGACGGTCCAACTGAAGGCCAAGTGGCCTTGCCCCTAAAATTATGAAATTCAAAACCTGATTATATGTATGTGTCTTTCTGTAGGGGCAAGCAGAAGGAAGGGTGAAATGATTACTGATATGGGGCAACATCTGGAAATGAGATGAAGACTTTAACAAATGCTGAGTACAATGGGTTCAGACTAATGCAGCTTTATTCACACAACAAACAAACAAACTTTCATGAACGGGAGAACAGTTGACATGCACCAAATGTATATGACAAGGTTTCCCTCTGAGAGAGGGAGATAACCCTGTGTACACACTCCTAAGAGCATGTACCCATAGTGTCTCAACAAACATCAAAATAACTCCTTTATACTTTTTGTCCTCACACAATCCAGGCTATTTCAGTGGAACAGTTCCTTTCAAACTACACCTTTTATGGCCGATGCTCCTAATACACATTCCAATCTATTCCTGTGGGTGAAGGTTGTCCCCAGTCTAACCTTCTTCTGTAGTACACTACATACAAGAAATAAAATACATTTGAAAACTTGAATGCTGAAATATCCAACCTATCAGTTACCTTGCTCTGCATGGTAAGTACTGCTTTATATTGGTTTATATTGCCTTCATACATGTCTTTTCTGTTTCCACTTTTAACCATCTCATAGGTAGTGGATAAAGATTGGAACGTATATTGTAGCACACAACTTTGAATGTATAGGTGGGTCTCAAAGTTTTGCGACCAACAAGGATGACCGCAGCCTTGAGATAATTGTCATGTCCACTGGGTTTTAATTCCAGAGTCAATGCAGGCTTCTACCAGGAGATTTTAGAGCATTTCATGGTTCCATCTGCTGACGAGCTTTATGGACATGCTGATTTCCTTTTCCAGCAGGACTCTGCCCCTGCCACAGTGCCAAAACTGCTAGTAACTGGTTTGCTTACCATGGTATTACTGTGCTTAACTCGTCTCACCTGAACCCCATTGAGAGAACAATGATAGACACCAAACCCAACAATACAGACAACGTCAAGGACACTATTAAAGCAACCTGGGCTTCCATAACACCTCAGCAGTGCCATACACTGATTGCCTCCATACCACACCACACTGATGCAGTAATTTGTGCAAAAGCAGCCAGACTAAGCATATAGTGTATGAATTAACTATTTTTGATTAGTCAGCTTAGTTAATTTATTTTCAAAAGGTCGACATTTCTGTATTCTGTATTCCTCTTTATTTAATATTTTGAGATGAGGATTTTTGGTTTTCATGAGCTGTAAGCTGTAATCATCAAGATTAAAACAAAATGAAATATTTCACTTTATATCAAATTAATCTAGGATATATGAAATATTAGCTTCTTGAAATACAACTTGTTCACAATATTGTCATTTTGGAGACCCACCTGTATATTAATTACACTATTGGTTACACTGTTGGTATAGGATAGATTCAATGCAGTGTCATATACTGTCTACAGGATTTAGCCAATTGCTCTTTTCAGTACCATGCCTGATGCCATGCATAATTGTCAGTGTGTGATTCTATGTAGGAAGTAGACATTCAACAATATATTGGCAGAACATCAGTATCGGCCAAGATCATCCTTGTTGACTGATGGCTATTGGCTAGTTTACTTTCTATGACTTTATCAATGAGAGTAGCTGATGTTTATCTGTTACATTGCATCAAGCACTATATATGTATATATGTGTTTGTATAAAAACAATATAATACAAGACCGTACAATATTTTTGGAAAATATTTATGCTGTGAAACTATTATGTTAAAATGGCTCCTCTGTTTTTCACTGTTCTAATGTGATTTTGCGTTACTGATACTTACAGTGGAAAAATCTGGGAGGAGACATGGGAGCCGGCCTGCCAGTTCCCACCAAGTGCCAATCATGTGTGACGTCACCCATTGGTGTTAGGGGCTAGTTCTGACCCAGAACGCAGAGCTATCACACAGACACGTAGAGCAGTTTAAAAGGTTTAATTAAACAACGTGTACTCAGACAAACACAGTTGATCGTGTCAGGGTGGGGAAAACTCCAGGCTGGTCCGAGGTAGAGGCGAGCCGACGGTGGAGAATCCAGGTGGTTACGGGACATGAGGGAGACAGGCAGAGGTGAGTACGCTGGTGGTTTTTCCCAAGGTGGAGACTGAGGCTGGACAGTGAGGCTGGGAGCACGCAGGCACAGCGGAGAAAGCAGCAGGTCAGAGCGGGAACTAAAGAGAGACACAAGGTAAGTATAAACACAGAGAACTACAGCAAACCTAGAGTACTTCTGGGACTTGGAGCCAAGTTACCACATGGGTTGTAGTTAACGAACTGGCGCCGAAGGGAAGATCAGCCCGGGTTTAAATATTGCTGGTTTAATCTGGATGATTAGCTGCAGCTGTGGAGATCGGCTGTGCAGGGTTGAAGCGGCCACACCCCTTGACCTACATATCTCCCGACCACGCCTCCAGCACTCCAAACAGAAAAAACACAGAAAAAACACAGACAAAACACAAACACAGACACACAGGAAAAAGACATCCCAAGCAGGGCGGAGAGAGCTTCCCATAACAATTGGTTTGTTGAGATCTGCTATGAGTCGTTGAGTTTGCCGTTATGACCTCATAAAGAGCAAGATTCCAGATCGGCCCATCTGAGCTTTCATTTTCTCAAAGGCAGAGCAGGATACCCAGGGCTCGATGTACACCTATCGCCATTTCTAGCCACTGGGGGACCATAGGCAGGCTGGGGGAACCCATATTAATGTTAAAAAAACCTCATAAAGCGACATTTTCATGCCATGGGACCTTTAAGAACTTCTATGTATCAGAATTAACAGCCAAATATGGCATCTGTAGTGTAGTTTATGAGGATTTCTGCTACCTCAGACTTGAGCAGGTGAGGTCAGTGAAATTGGCTTTATATTAGCACATTTGTGATTTAAGAATGTTTGCGCCAGAAGGTACTGTTTGCATCTGGGCGTGCCCCGTCTGGCCTGAAATATAGCAAAGAGCTAGTCCAAAGCCAGTGTTCACAGTCCATCATGACAGGCTTGTCAAATGACAACATAAGAGCAGAAATGAGAATGTATCTGCGGGATGAGGAAAGTAGTGATGAGCTGCTGCTACAAAAGATGCAGGTTTTGCAATATAATGAAAATGAGAGGACCCAAATGATTAAAACCACCAACAAAAACACTCATCGGGCAAATCTGAACTCAGTAGAGAGAGGTGAAGATGAAAGTGTCTTTCCAACCACTGTGCTCGTAGCTAAACCTAGCAAACCAACTAAAGAAAACCCACTATTTACAAAAATGGAGGAGAACAACACAGCAATTAGGGAGCTTACAGGCCAAATAGCATCACTGGTAAAAACTGTCCAGCGCGAGAGACAAGCGGGTGATAATAACCAAGTCAACTTACCGGTTAATGCTCCTAGGAGACCAAAAAGACAGTGTGTGGCATGTCAACAGGACAACAAAAACTGCAACCATTGTTTAAAATGCGGCAGTGACACACATTGGGCAAAAGGGTGTAGAGTAGGGGAGGGACAAAAAACGGCGGGAAACTGGCGGAGGTTGTGACTGGGGGACACGCCATAACCTCAATAACAATGTCCCAAAAAGACCAACATTAAACCCACCGATGGAGCCTGTACATCTGCATGTAAGGCAGAAGAAAAGGCAAAAACTACCCACTCCTCAACGTGTTACACCTTTAAAGTCAAATGAAAAACAGAGAAGCCAATCCTCTCATTCAGATAACGCTGGTACAAAATACAAACGAGTAGCACAGCTGGTAGGCCGAAAGTGTCTTGTCTGGTGCAAAATGAATAAGGTTAAGACTTTAGGTCTGTGGGACACAGGGGCACAAGTATCAGTCATAAGTGAGGCATGGAAGTCCCAAAATTTACCTGATACAAAAATCCATCCAATCAGTGACTTGTTAAATGGTGAGCAAATGCTGGATGTAAGTGTTGTGGAAGTTTCCTTTGCAGCAGGGGGAGAGGTGTAGATTTCAAAGTTTAGTAAAATGAAACAAATAAGACAGAACTGAGACTAAAACCAAGTTGGGTTTTTGTATTTTATTAAAAGATATATTTTGCAAAATAGGAGGAATACAGTTTCACAAGAAGCACGTAGCTCAGTGTGTAAAGGATTCGTCAAATGAGTAGAAGGAAAGAGTGAGCTTAAATGCACATTGGGAGAAAGGGGAGTGACATTTGAGCACATTCTTACAAACAATAAAGATATTAACCTTCTAGACCCTTCTTTCTGAGAGACAGATAAGATATAGGTCTAGTACTGGCATTTAGAAAAGAAAACACAAACATGCGTCATAAATTCACTTCATCTAATCCTCTGTTCCTCTCTGCCCCAGCTGGGGTCACGCTCCCTGTACATCTAACCAGACAAGATGAGGAACGGAAAGGGAGAGGAGGATATTAAACTTTGTGGCCTCGTGGGTTATCAGTTCACACAAAGCACAGACACCTTCTTCTGAGACTCTCAGTCTCTGAAGTCTAAACAACCCCCAATCCACATGCAGGAATGCAAATGAACTGTCGTTTAGATTGGTGTATGAGAATGCAGTGTGCTGAATGAAAAACACAAGGCACAATAAACAATAAAAGGCTTAAATGTGATTTTGCCATTACAATCCACCCTTTTGATTACAAACTAATCACCACACATAGATTACATTTAAGTGTATAAGAAAAATATTGCTTAAAATGTTTTTTTTTGTCAGGGGACAAAATAAACCCTCTAGTAATAAAGCAAGCACTTCTATGAGACAAAACAATCAAAACAAAGGAAAACACAAAAGTATCATTTTGTGCTGAAAATGGTGTCCAGTGTCCAGGAATGTGAAAACATGAAGATTCAGTGTGGTGCAAAGCTTGATACTGAATCACATGTGTCATGAACAGAGAGGAGAACATTTTCTTGACCAGTGGTACCACACAGCAAACACAAAGCAGAAATGCACAAAAGAAAGTAAGCATGGGTACAATGAACCTTGCAATCCAGGCGCTCCACCCACCTCCCACCAACCATGACCACCAGTCCCAGCCGGTAATCTCACCGGGCACATCTTGTGATTTTAAGTCAGTTAGGAGTAGGTTTAGCTGTTGGATTGTGTCAGTAATATTCCCCTCTACATCTGGAATATAAGTACAACAATGATCTCCGATTACGTGACAGAGGCCCCCTTGTGCGGCTAGCAAAAGATCAAGACCCATCTGATGTTGTAACAGCATATTACGCATAGCTCTCATAGCAGGAGGAAAGTCATTAAATCCTGAAATCACAATAGCCGTTAAATTCTCAAGACTTTCGTGTATTGTGTCAATGTTGTGTGCGTTTCTTAGCGTCAGTAACATCGCAGGTGAGGAGAAATTAATTCTCTGCATCGTTAATTTATGGGTTAAATCTGTGTCATCTCCAGGAACCGTGTGACCCCAATTTAGTAGCATTTGTATGCCGGACATCCTAATGCCTGTTGAAACCATAAAAGTAGATGTAGTGTTAACCATTACAGTGATATTTGCTCTGTGGTACTGATTGTACCCCGAACGCCATTTACTTCTCAACATGGAAAGTAGTGAATTACACGTCGTTTCCCCCCCATGTTCTTCACTAGTGTTCCTAGTGCGCTTGTGTGTATCAGTGTAGTCAGGAGAAGAAATGTTATCAAGTTACACGTTATCAGACTTTTCTAAGACCACGAATGCAGTAACCATAAATGCTATTAAAAAAAAAAAATCATAAATGCAGTAATGAAGAATAAACACACTACAAATGTGGACACCCCTAAAATCTTCTGAGAGGGTACCCATTTCAGTTTATTTTAATTTATTTTTTGTCCAGCTGCTCCATGTGTGCGTATGTGTTTCAAAGCACTCTGCTCCTGTGTCTCAGAGGAATGTCAGATGCTCCTCAGTAAACAAAAGAATGTGCTGTGAGCGTCAGAGGAACTCTGAGTGACACTCTGAGTGTCAGCTCTGGATGATGAGTCTCAGAATGACTGTGTACGTCCTTGCTGTCTTTTTGCAAAAAAAAGAAGTTGTTAGCAGTACGGTACCAGTTTGGTTGATCAGGTTTCTTTTCTCTTTGATGTTCTCATCAAAGAAAACTCTTATTTTTCTGCTGCTATGGGGGGGGGGGGCACAGAAAACGCCGTTCTGTCAGGCCTGCCCTATTTCTTCCTCGTAGGTGACTAAGCAGCGGTCTGCTCGTCACTTGTTGCAGGTTCTGGAAAAATACCTGCTCCTTGTCCTGGATCTGGAACCTTTCTGCAATGGGCCACGTGAATCCACGTAGCTCTCTCGGACACCTTTATCGCTGTGTGTGTGGTCGGGAGGATCTGGTACGGTCCTTGCCAGCGTTTCGACTGCCAGTTCTTCCTCTTGAAGTCCTTCACCACCACAAAGTCCCCGGGTTGGAGTTTGTGCAGGGGACCCTCAGCCAGTTGAGGTAGTGCTGCAGAAACCTGGACTCTGATGGCAGAAAGGGCAGAAGAGAGTTGCGTGCAGTAACTTAACATGTCATGCTCACATAGAGCCGTTGTGGGCAGGGGAGCCTTTGGTGGTTCTGTCCCTACCTGTGGTGGGCGGCCAAATAGAATCTCATAAGGCCTAAGATTCGACCGAGCCCTTTTTCGCATCCTCATGTACATAAGCACAATTGGAAGTGCTTTTGTCCATGGGAGATTCGTCTCTGCACAGCATTTAGCTAACTTTGTTTTTATTGTACTATTTTCTCGCTCGATTGCGCCCCCTGATTGCGGTCTGTAAGCGCAGTGCCGTCTCAGGTCAATACCAATATACAGGCTTATCTGTGTAATGGCAGTGTTTACAAAATGAGCCCCATTGTCGCTCGACAGGCGGTTTGGTAAACCCCATCTGGGAATGATTTCTGTCATTAGGGCTTTTGCCACCACTGAAGCTGTTTGTTTTGAGGCAGGAAACACTTCAATGCATTTGGAAAACATGTCCACCATGGTCAAGGCATACTTTTTACCTTCAGATGGCGATAGCTCTATGAAGTCCATCATCACATGCTCAAATGGTCTCTCAGGTGGTGCGTCTCCTACCTGTTATTGTAGGTGTAACTGTTATTGGTCTGCTTATGTTGTTTTGTGTGCATATGATACAAGCTTTACAAAATTTTTCTGCAAATGTTGTGAAACCTCTTGTGTACCATGTTTGCGTTATCAAAGCCATCATACTCCCTTTTGACACGTGGTCTAACCCGTGTGTCAACTTAGCAAAATGGGAGAAGAAGTGTTGAGGAAGACAGGGCTTGGAGTCTGGGCCTAGCCAGGCCCAGAGTTAAAGGTGCACCCTGCAGCTTTCCACTGCTGTCTTTCCTGCGGTGTAGCGTGTGTTTGCATAGCAGCTACAGAGTCTGGGAGTGAAAAATGTTCAAGGTCTTGCGTAGACCAAAGTGTATACGGGCTGGCGTGCAGCTGTTTTAGCGGCTGCATCTGCCCGATCGTTACCCCTAGAGACAGGGTCTGCAGCTCCAGTGTGTGCAGAGCATTTGCATATAGCTACTTGTGATGGAAGCAGGATAGCAGTCAAAAGGTCATTGATCAAGTGATGATGCAAAATAGGCTTACCATCCGATTTCAGGAAATTTCTGTGTTTCCATACTGCACCAAAATCATGTACAACCCCAAAAGCGTACCTTGAATCCGTATAGATGGTAACGGATGAGCCCTCAGCCAACTTACATGCTTCAGTGAGGGCAACGAGCTCAGCAGCCTGTGCAGAGAGATGTTTTGGGAGAGATTTAGCAATTAGTGTGGCTGTATCTGAAACCACAGCAAATCCTACCTGTCCCTGGCCTGTTTCCGGGCAGCGAGATGCTGACCCGTCCACGTACAGAATAGCATCTGGGTTCTGTAATGGAATGTCAAAAAGGTCAGGACGAGGAGTACACGTGTGCTGCAATTCAGCCAAACAGTCATGAGGCTCACCTTCCCCTGGTGTAGGCATGAGAGAAGCAGGGTTAAGGATAGTACAACGCTTAACAGTTACATTTGGCATGTCCAGAAGACAAGTGTGATATCTTAGATAACGTGCCGCAGACAAATGGGAAGATTTTTGCTCGAGTAGAATCAGAGAGACAGCATGTGGGACTAGCACTGTGAGAGGGGCGTAGCCCACAATGTCCCTGGAGGCAGCCAAAGCTTTTTCAGCAGCTGCTACAGCTCTGAGACAAAGCGAAGACCCGTAGCAACAGGGTCTAATTTCGCGGAGAAATAGGCTACCGGTCGGAGTCTGTCTCCATGCGGCTGCAGAAGGACAGACGTCATGCATCCTAAGCGTTCATCTACTGTCTGAGTGAAAGAAAGGTTAGGGTTAGGCAAACCTAAGGTTGGAGGACTCTGAAAGGCCATTTTGAGGTTTACAAAAGCCTGATCAGCCTCCACATTCCATGTCATGCGGTCATGCGCAGTCAGATTTTTACCGTGAATCAGATCGGCTAGTGGCTGTACTAGCTGAGCGTAGTTTGGGATGAAAACACGACAATAAGAACAAATGACCAAAAATGACATCATTTGTTTCTTAGTCACAGGTTTAGGGAGGGAAACTATTGCCTCAATGCGAGATGGAGACAAGGTTTTCCCTGCTTTTGAGATGTCATGGCCCAAAAAATGAACATCTTCTTTTACAAATTGTAATTTCGACAGGCTTGCTTTGTGGCCTTCGGCTGCAAGATGTTTTAACAATGCAATAGTGTCATGCTCGCACTGTTCCTTTGTGGGACTCCCCACCAGACAGTCATCTACGTATTGTAAAAGACCGGACCCTGGTGAAAGGGTCAAACTTACAAGGCTCTCTCTCAGAGCCTCATTGTAGATTGTGGGAGATTCAGTGTACCCCTGGCAAAGGCGTGTGAATGTGTAGGGCTTACCATCAAAGAGAAATGCAAACCAGAATTGACTCTCTTTGTCCACTGGAACGCTGAAAAAAAGCGTTAGACAAATCGACAACAGAGAAAAACTTAGCATCCCCAGGAATCCCCTGTAGAATTGTGTACGGATTGGGAACGTTCGGTACACGCGCATGGACCGCTGCATTTACTGCTTTTAGGTCCTGAACAAATCGCCACTCGACGGGACGACCCTTGTCTCTGATTTTCTTTACAGGAAAAATGGGTGTACGCACGGGAGAATCTGGACACGGAATAATTACCCCAGCAGCCAATAAGGAGTTAAAAACAGGTCTGATTCCGTCGATTGCTTCCTGTTTTAGTGGGTACTGATGTTTTTGGGGCCTGAAGTCCGAACGCGGTGTGATGACTACAGGCTGGCAGTTTTTAATCAAACCCACATCATATTTGTGCGCTGCCCAGAGTTGGCTCGGTACCTGAGAAAGCAGAGGAGAAATGTCAGTTGGCAGAATATCTCTAGTGCTTTGTAGGTAAGGGTGTGTTGCAGACACAGTGTTACTCAACTGGTGCACACTGCGTGTGCAAGACACCCAAAATGATAAGAGTCTCCTGCAGCACCCCGTCGAGGGAGAGAAGGAGACTTCGGTATCCACGGCGTCAGTCCAGTCAGTCAGTTTGTCACAGTCCAGTACAAAAAGTCCCAAGTCTCTCCATTGATCTGTTGGAGATTTACACAAAGAAATATGAGCATGTGAGTGAGGGACACGGAAAAACTTTCTCTGTTCTTCCGTCAAGTTCACTGATATTGCACATTTGTTATCATGCCAATACAGATAAGTACACTCAAGCTCATCATTTAGGTCAACAAAAAATTTAGCAGTGTATTCCTCATCTAGGTCTGGTGCAGCAAAAGAAGTACAGTGTAGATCTGATGCCTGCATTACCTCAGCTGTGATGGGCACGAAGCCTCGTGCTTCTGTCAGTAATTCTTCAGCCTGACAGAGGGAAACCCACCGTTGAAAAATGTACAAAGATGTGTGTGTCGGTTCTGACATAAAAATGTCAGACGTGTTGTCTTTACTAAGACGTATGACTTTGAGACCGGTTGAGGTTGGAACTACACCTATTCCAAACTCACACATGAGGTCTCTTCCTAAGAGATTTACAGGGCACACAGGAGAAAGCAGGAATGAGCATTTTGCCTTTCTATCGGGTGTGGGGTCAGTAGGGTCAGTGTGCACACAACTCATGGGTGTAGTGAATTTTTCTGGGATCACTGTGCCGCTAGCACCTTTAGAAAAAACTTGTCTACCCGGAAGTTTTTGACCTGGGAACAAATTTCGCATCAAAACTGAATTAGTAGCCCCGCTGTCCACTAGAAATTCAACTGGTTTCCCTTGTACATTCAACACTGTAGTGGGCATTTTCTTATAAGTATTGGATGAGTACATAGAATAAGTCGGAGTGCTTTCCCTAATTTGTTCTTGTTCAAGATGTTCTATAGCATCTAATACAACCTGTCTTTTGTGTGGGGAAAGTAGATGTGGCGTGCGAGGAAGCGGTTCTTCATTGCAAGCATGTGTGTGTGTGTCTGCATTACCTTCCTCAAGCGTTGTGAACACGGATCTCATCCCTTCTGCACCACCACCACTACTCCCTTCCCCCGCAACACGTCAATCTGCGTGCTGGCTGTTGTTGCCCTGGGTCTGCTGTTGTCCGTTCTGGCCGTTCCATGTGGGGTTAGGACAGTTCTTTCTCCAGTGTCCTTTCTGGTGACAGTTGAAACATGTCTCTCGATCCCCAGAGGGAATACGGCCACGTCCACGTCCATGCCCTTTTCCTTTTCCTCTGCCTTTGCCTCTCGGTTTTCTGCTTGCCAGGTCTGCCACAGTGTTCATGAGTGTCAGCTGAGCCTCATCATTCTTTTCACGCCTTTGTTTCTTTTCTTGCTTATTCCACTGGGCCCAGATTGTGGAGCAAGATTCGTCTTACTTCATGCACAGTGGGTGTGAAAGTCTCAAGAAACCTGAAAAGGCATACACTGAAGCGTTTGCCAGAGTCTTTGCATGCAGGCAGGTGCTCGGTGGATCTTTTGAGGTCAGATTCTGTCCAAGGTCGGTATATGAGACCCACTCCGGTTGCTGTCGGGACCTGGAGCATTGGACAGTTGAGCTCCACTTTTTCTTCCTCTGTCTTTTCTGGTGGTGGAGGAGCTGGTATCACAGGGGCAGCACTTGTGGATGGCTGTTCAGCACTGCTGTGGCCTGCCTGTTGCATGGCTCTCGTCTGTGTTTGGAAAGGCACTGCTGTGGGCCTAGGTTGCGCTGAGGCTCCTGCTGGTTGGGCTGAAGCTTCTTCGGGCGGTGGGGGGTATGGGGGTGGCGGCAGCACATCCAGGATCAGATCAGCGTCACTTAAGCTCGGATAGAGAGGAGGGGAAAAATCAGTAAGAGGCTTCTTTGCCTGTACTTCATCAGTGCTATTCATTTTCAACAATGACATATTTTTCTGCATGCGTTTACTTTCCCTGGTTTTTGCTTCTTTCATCCATAAGTTAAAACACTCCTTATTCTTTTCAGCTTGTTCTAAATCACTCGTCTTAATTTTGTCTTTCTCAGTTTTTTCTCTTTTTCCTCTAATTCCTGTCTCAACAGTTTGAGTTTGTACGTGCTAAAAGACCCATTTTCAGGAAAGCCGTAAGTGTTGGACCAATACGGCAGACACTCCAGGCTTTTTGAGCCGTGTTTTCGCACCATGTCATCCACCACGGTTCCCGTAGGGATGTGTGACCCGGATCGCCCCGATCCGTTACCCATTTTACTGGGAAGAAGTACTTCTATCCTACTTACAATCGTCACTGTAAGGCCAGGTTTCTATCTTATTTCGGAAAAACCCAAGCACAAAAAAACCTAACAGTTTCTGAAAAACTGTTTATTAGATTTACTTCAAAACCTAATTAGATTTGTCCCCCAAAAATCTATAAAGCAAAGTCACACCCGTGCGTGGATCAGTTTTATGGTGCAAAAACACTGCTGGAGTCTTCACAATTATGTATCTAAACAACCTTAAAGATACCACAAAACCTATACAAACAACCCCAATGTTTATCCTGTCTCAGTATCCAACGTCAGTATTTGTTTCTGTATTTTACTACAGCCAATTCAATTTACTCAAATTTAATTTAAATTAGAGTGTGATCTTACCCTGCTGCGTGAAATTGCTTCCGTCGGTTCTTTTTGAAGATCAGTGTGGAGTCAGAGGAGTCCTCCGCGGTTTCTGACCCTCTCTCTCTGAATGCTTTTTGGGCGAGGTAGAGGCAAAGATCGTTTGATCTCGGATTGCAGGTCCTCAGTCACACACGGAGCCACTCTCATCTGTCTCTCCACTCTGATCCCATCCTCGTCGCCATTCTGTTGTGGAAGTTTCCTTTGCAGCTGGGGGAGAGGTGTAGATTTCAAAGTTTAGTAAAATGAAACAAATAAGACAGAACTGAGACTAAAACCAAGTTGGGTTTTTGTATTTTATTAAAAGATATATTTTGCAAAATAGGAGGAATACAGTTTCACAAGAAGCACGTAGCTCAGTGTGTAAAGGATTCGTCAAATGAGTAGAAGGAAAGAGTGAGCTTAAATGCACATTGGGAGAAAGGGGAGTGACATTTGAGCACATTCTTACAAACAATAAAGATATTAACCTTCTAGACCCTTCTTTCTGAGAGACAGATAAGATATAGGTCTAGTACTGGCATTTAGAAAAGAAAACACAAACATGCGTCATAAATTCACTTCATCTAATCCTCTGTTCCTCTCTGCCCCAGCTGGGGTCACGCTCCCTGTACATCTAACCAGACAAGATGAGGAACGGAAAGGGAGAGGAGGATATTAAACTTTGTGGCCTCGTGGGTTATCAGTTCACACAAAGCACAGACACCTTCTTCTGAGACTCTCAGTCTCTGAAGTCTAAACAACCCCCAATCCACATGCAGGAATGCAAATGAACTGTCGTTTAGATTGGTGTATGAGAATGCAGTGTGCTGAATGAAAAACACAAGGCACAATAAACAATAAAAGGCTTAAATGTGATTTTGCCATTACATAAGAACAGCCAAGGGCTCAAAGATGGACATTGAGCTGAATGGTGATAACCCAGTAGCTAAAACATATAATGCCATACCACGACCATTGTATGACGAGGTAAAAGCCCACATACAGGACTTGTTAAATAAATGATTCATACGCAAATCCACCTCCCCATATGCATCTGCTGTGGTTTGCGTGAGAAAACGGGACGGAAGCCTGAGACTATGTATTGACTACAGGGGGCTTAATAAAAAGACAATCCCAGACAGGCACCCCATACCGCGCATCCAGGAGATACTTAATGGTCTTGGTGGGAATGCTTGGTTCAGCGTACTGGACCAGGGCAAAGCTTACCACCAGGGAAACATTAGCGAGGACTCCAGGAAATTCACCGCCTTCACAACCCCATGGGGGCTGTACGAATGGAACCGGATTCCATTTGGCCTCACTAATGCACCGTCAGCTTTCCAGCGCAGTATGGAAGAGAGCCTTGAAGGACTCAGAGACAAAATATGTATTCCTTATTTAGATGATGTCTTGGTATACAGCAAAACATTCTCTCAGCATGTTGAGGATATGAGATCAGTCTTAAAACGTCAACAAGCCTGGGGAATCAAGCTGAGGCCAGATAAATGTAACGTTTTTAAAAATGAGGTGCGTTATCTTGGAAAAGTGATCTCAGCTGACGGTTACAGGATGGACAATAAAGAGGTAGCTACAGTACAAGTGCTTAAAACAAAATCACCTACCAATATCAGAGAACTCCGTAAACTTCTAGGGTTCCTGGGTTATTATAGGAGTTACGTGCAGGATTTTTCCAGTCATGCAAAATGCCTGTATGACCTACTCTCATCAGACATAACCCAAGGTACTGAGTCTAAGTCCACATTTCGATCAGCGAGGGCAGGACAAGCTCCTCCAAATAATAAAATAGAGTGGACTGACACACACCAAAAAGCATTGAACTAGCTTGTTGATGTCTTGACTAACCCACCTGTAATGGCTTATCCCAGATTTGAGGATCCATATATTTTGCATGTTGACGCTTCAGAGGACGGACTGGGGGCAGTCCTTTATCAGAGACATGAAGGCAAACTGAGAGTCATCGGCTATGGCTCACGGACATTGACACCAGCAGAAAAAAACTACCAACTCCATTCGGGAAAACTGGAGTTTTTAGCACTCAAGTGGGCGGTTACAGACAGGTTTAGAGACTATTTGTTTTATGCTCCCTCTGTAACTGTATACAGCGATAATAACCCTGTTACTTATGTCCTGAGCACAGCCAAACTAAACGCAACAGGACATCGCTGGTGTGTCTGAGCTGGCTGACTTTAACTTGACATTAAAGTACCGTCCGGGGAAAGTGAACAGGGACGCGGACTTCCTGTCCCGGGCACATGTGAGTATGGATGCATTAATGTCTGAATGCACAGAGCAGTGTGGCCCCGAGGTGCTAGGTGCAATATTCAATGCAGTCCAAAATCAGAAAAAACATGATGTGGACTGGATCTCAGCCATGACCTGCAGCCCACATGTACAAGAAATAGCTGCCGATACCCAGTCAAACATAAAGATAACACAGCAAGAGCTACTGAAGGCACAGCTTTAAGACACCGTTATTTCCTATGCGATCCAGCTGAAAAAGTCTGGAAAGAAACCAGACAAGATGAAAGGTAAACTACTGTTACATGAGTGGAAAAGACTGTATGTTTCTCAAGAGGGTTTGATAA
This sequence comes from Zingel zingel, assembly GCA_023566125.1. NCBI lineage: Eukaryota > Metazoa > Chordata > Actinopteri > Perciformes > Percidae > Zingel > Zingel zingel. Next base: position 40,920,700 of record CM042320.1, on the reverse strand, counting down.
AACGCAAAACGGCAACATGTAGTCAAATTGTGCTTCCTGAAGTGTACATGTTGCCGTTTTACCTTCACTGTGAAATGGGTCACCTGGGGGTGGAACGGGTCTTGCACCTGGCTAGACAGAGGTTTTATTGGCTTGGGATGCAGAAGGACATTGAGTTTTTTATTGCAAAAGTGTGTAAATGTAACTATCAAAAGAAACCTGCGGTCCATAACCAAGCTCCCATGTGTCATATACAGTGCCTTGCGATAGAATTCAGCCCCCTTGAACTTTTCGACCTTTTGCCACATTTCAGGCTTCAAACATAAAGATATAAAACTGTAATTTTTTGTGAAGAATCAACAACAAGTGGGACACAATCATGAAGTGGAACGAAATTTATTGGATATTTCAAACTGTTTTAACAGATAAAAAAACTGAAAAATTGGGCGTGCAAAATTATTCAGCCCCCTTAAGTTAATACTTTGTAGCGCCACCTTTTGCTGCAATTACAGCTGTAAGTCGCTTGGGGTATGTCTCTATCAGTTTTGCACATCAAGAGACTGAAATTTTTGCCCATTCCTCCTTGCAAAACAGCTGGAGCTCAGTGAGGTTGGATGGAGAGCGTTTGTGAACAGCAGTTTTCAGTTCTTTCCACAGATTCTCGATTGGATTCAGGTCTGGACTTTGACTTGGCCATTCTAACACCTGGATATGTTTATTTGTGAACCATTCCATTGTAGATTTTGCTTTATGTTTTGGATCATTGTCTTGTTGGAAGACAAATCTCCATCCCAGTCTCAGGTCTTTTGCAGACTCCATCAGGTTTTCTTCCAGAATGGTCCTGTATTTGGCTCCATCCATCTTCCCATCAATTTTAACCATCTTCCCTGTCCCTGCTGAAGAAAAGCAGGCCCAACCATGATGCTGCCACCACCATGTTTGACAGTGGGGATGGTGTGTTCAGGGTGATGAGCTGTGTTGCTTTTACGCCAAACATAACGTTTTGCATTGTTGCCAAAAAGTTCGATTTGGGTTTCATCTGACCAGAGCACCTTCTTCCACATGTTTGGTGTGTCTCCCAGGTGGCTTGTGGCAAACTTTAAACGACACTTTTTATGGATATCTTTAAGAAATGGCTTTCTTCTTGCCAAGGCCAGATTTGTGCAGTATACGACTGATTGTTGTCCTATGGACAGAGTCTCCCACCTCAGCTGTAGATCTCTGCAGTTCATCCAGAGTGATCATGGGCCTCTTGGCTGCATCTCTGATCAGTCTTCTCCTTGTATGAGCTGAAAGGTTAGAGGGACGGCCGGGTCTTCGTAGATTTGCAGTGGTCTGGTACTCCTTCCATTTCAATATTATCGCTTGCACAGTGCTCCTTGGGATGTTTAAAGCTTGGGAAATCTTTTTGTATCCAAATCCGGCTTTAAACTTCTCCACAACAGTATCTCGGACCTGCCTGGTGTGTTCCTTGTTCTTCATGATGCTCTCTGCTCTTTAAACGGACCTCTGAGACTATCACAGAGCAGGTGCATTTATACGGAGACTTGATTACACACAGGTGGATTCTATTTTTCATCATTAGTCATTTAGGTCAACATTGGATCATTCAGAGATCCTCACTGAACTTCTGGAGAGAGTTTGCTGCACTGAAAGTAAAGGGGCTGAATAATTTTGCACGCCCAATTTTTCAGTTTTTTATCTGTTAAAACAGTTTGAAATATCCAATAAATTTCGTTCCACTTCATGATTGTGTCCCACTTGTTGTTGATTCTTCACAAAAAATTATATATTATATTATATCTTTATGTTTGAAGCCTGAAATGTGGCAAAAGGTTGAAAAGTTCAAGGGGGCCGAATACTTTCGCAAGGCACTGTACCTGCTACAGCACCATTTGAGACCATCTCTATTGACTATCTTCACCTTGAAAAAAGCAGGGGAGGGTATGAATATATTTTGGTAATTATTGACAACTTTACCAAGTTTGCCCAAGCATACCCGTACGTACGTAACAAATCAGGCAAAACAGCAGCAGATAAGATTTTTAACGATTTTGCCCTGAAATATGGTTTACCCGCTAAAATACACTATGATCAAGGCAGAGAGTTTGAGAACCGTTTATTCGGGCAACTGCAAAAATATACGGGCATTGCAAACTCTAAAACTATGCCCTACCACCCACAAGGGAACCCAGCTGAAAGATTTAATCGTACATTGTTATCTATGCTTACCTTGGATGAGGAGTAAAAGGGAAATTGGAGTGACTATGTGAGCAAAGTTGTACACGCCTACAATTGTACGACTAGTGAAGCAACGGGTTACTCTCCTTTCTATTTGCTTTTTGGTAGAAAGCCACGTTTGCCAATTGATGTAATATTTGGGATAAGTGAGGAGGAAGGATGTAACTCCCATGAGGAATATGCTCAAAAATGGCAGCAACAAATGAAAGAAGCTTATGACATTGCATCCAAACCTGTCAAAAAGACTACAGCAAGAGGAAAAACATACTATGATCAAAAGAGGCAAAATGCAGTGCTTTACCCAGGTGACAGAGTCCTTGTGAGAAATATGTCGGAACGAGGAGGGCCTGGGAAATTGCGCTCATATTGGGAAAAGCAAATACACATTGTGGTCTCTCAAAAGGGGAAAGACAGCCCAGTTTATGAAGTCAAGTCTGAAAGTGGCACAGGGAGCGGCAGAATCCTCCATCGTAACATGTTAATGCCCTGTGATGCTTTACCACTGCAGGAACCAGTTAAAAAAACTGAAAAAAATCTGCCTATTCAAAAAACAAAGAGACACAAAGAGAACAAAACAAAAGATACATCAGAGGACTCGGAGAGCTCAAGTGAGGATAAATACTACTGGGCTAATAGACTGAGGCACCATCACCACCAGCCTGGAGAGGAAAATGTTGCACCTCAAAATGCTCCTGAAATAATTCAGCCTGTAGCTGAGGCTTAAACAGAGGAGGTCAGGGTTGAGACTCCAGCCCCAGTGTTTGTGGACAAAGACACTACCAAAAATGACATTTATAGAGTTGACACCGAAAAGGTGCCACAGACAGTTCCAGCTGCAGACTGTCCTGGCAACCAGGAGCCAGAACGCACTGACATGCAACCTCGTCGTTCACAGAGGGAACGACGACCCAGAGAAACACTGACGTATGACTCATTAGGTCATCCAACGCATTGTGTGGTGGGGCTTCACACTAACCCACTGTATGTCAATGCACTGGCCCCAAGATATGGGCAATACTGTAGGCCTTGGCCACCTCCACAGGTGTTTGGATCACAGCTGGGTTATCCTCCACTTGTTTTCATGGGAGGCTACTGAAGGACTGATTGTAGGTTGAACATGGACTGTTTATATAAAAAAATTAAAATAAAAAAAATGTGAACACAGTAGAACTGTTTGTGAACTAAGTACTAACTGTCCATTAAGTGTGTCATTCGGAAAAAAAAGGACTGAGATCAGTGAAGTTAGAAAAAAAAAAAATAAGGAAAAAGAAAAACACGGCTGTGTTCCGTTAATGACTGTGATGATGGTTGATTGTTAATACTTTACTGATTTAAGACCAATTTTCTGATGGTGATATGAAGTGTTTAATATTTCAAAAGCTAAGTATTGTTTTATGGGTGACATAAGAGTCATGATATTTGGTATTTAAGCTTTGGCACTGAAACAGTACAATTGTTATGTTTTCAGACTATAAAAATAAGAAGTCTCCGGAGAAGATATGGAATGAACAGAAATGGTTTTGTATAGAAGAAAACACATAATTACACTGTTGCAACTGCTCAGAGGTAAACTAAACTGAAGTTTAAAATGCTTAATGGTGGCATTTAAGAGTAGAATGTGATTATATCACATGGTATGCAATAGTGATATATTATAAGGGTGAAACCTGTGAAATGCACTTAAACTGTATACTTGTTTCTTACTTTCAAAAGAAAGATATTGCCATTGTGAGTAAAACGTTGATTTTTCATAGTTCATGTGGTACAAGAAAATTGTTAACTAATGTTAAGGACAACATTCATTTTGCATGGGAGGAATGTAGCCCCTGGAAATACCCCCTTTTGAAAGTATTTTTGTGTGTTTACATATAATGCACAATTGAATCTGTATTCTGTTCAGTAATGTATTGAGACATGTAGTTTTATTTTAAGTTATACATTTCTTCACATAACCAGTAGGTGGCTACATGAGTACTGTTTTGTGTAACAAGATACTGCAAGAAACCATAGAATGAGACACGTTTTCAGGTGGTAGTCGAGGCCTTAAGTAAAAAGAAAAAAAAACACAGTGTGTCTGCGCGGTGATGTACCCTTGAACTTGCCGTTTCGTGATAAGTCTTGCTGTGAAGGAATTAAACTGAACTTTTATACACTACTAGCACGGTCGCTGTCTGAGTGGTGTAACATTTTCACATTTTGCTGGTATTTTGGCCCATTCCTCCATGCAGATCTCCTCTAGAGCAGTGATGTTTTGGGGCTGTCGCTGGGCAACACAGACTTTCAACTCCCTCCAAAGATTTTCTATGGGGTTGAGATCTGGAGACTGGCTAGGCCACTCCAGGACCTTGAAATGCTTCTTACGAAGCCACTCCTTCGTTGCCCGGGCGGTGTGTTTGGGATCATTGTCATGCTGAAAGACCCAGCCACGATTCATCTTCAATACCCTTGCTGATGGAAGGAGGTTTTCACTCAAAATCTCACGATACATGGCCCCATTCATTCTTTCCTTTACACGGATCAGTCGTCCTGGTCCTTTTACAGAAAAACAGCCCCAAAGCATGATGTTTCCATCCCCATGCTTCACAGTAGGTATGGTATTCTTTGGATGCAACTCAGCATTCTTTCTCCTCCACACACGACGAGTTGAGTTTTTACCAAAAAGTTCTATTTTGGTTTCATCTGACCATATGACATTCTCCCAATCCTCTTCTGGATCATCCAAATGCTCTCTAGCAAACCTCAGTTGGGCCTGGACATGTACTGGCTTAAGCAGAGGGACACGTGTGGCACTGCAGTCCCTGGCGGCATAGTGTGTTACTGATGGTAGCCTTTGTTACTTTGGTCCCAGCTCTCTGCAGGTCATTCACTAGGTCCCCCCGTGTGGTTCTGGGATTTTTGCTCACCGTTCTTGTGATCATTTTGACCCCACGGGGTGAGATCTTGCGTGGAGCCCCGGATCGAGGGAGATTATCAGTGGTCTTGTATGTCTTCCATTTTCTTATAATTGCTCCCACAGTTGATTTCTTCACACCAAGCTGCTTACCTATTGCATATTAAGTCTTCCCAGCCTGGTGCAGGTCTACAGTTTTGTTTCTGGTGTCCTTTGACAGCTCTTTGGTCTTGGCCATAGTGGAGTTTGGAGTGTGACTGTTTGAGTTTGTGGACAGGTGTCTTTTATACTGATAACAAGTCCAAACAGGTGCCATTAATACAGGTAACGAGTGGAGGACAGAGGAGTCTCTTAAAGAAGAAGTTACAGGTCTGTGAGAGCCAGAAATCTTGCTTTTTTGTAGGTGACCAAATACTTATTTTACCGAGTAATTTACCAATAAATTCATTAAAAATCCTACAATGTGATTTTTTTTTTCTCATTTTGTCTCTCATAGTTGAAGTGTACCTATGATGAAAATTACAGTCCTCTCTCATCTTTTTAAGTGGGAGAACTTGCACAATTGGTGGCTGACTAAATACTTTTTTGCCCCACTGTATAACACAGCATTCATGGCCTGAACAGAACCCCAGTAAAAAACAGTGTACACACACAAACGGTCCCATGTAGAACTGCCACCCTGGCCTAGATACCGTCTACAGCCTAATTTTCCATGCATGCTTCATATGTAGGCCCCTCATCCCGTTCCTGCTGATGCCTTTTCACCTTTTTAGCTTGCGCCTATATTTTGCACTGGCAGTTTTGACGGCCTCAGTTTTCGAGATCCTGAGCATATCAGTTTCTCTCATTGAATTGACAGTCACAACTGTGCTCTGAAGCCACAACTTCTACATAACAGCAAGCATAGCAGAGGCGACTTCATTGAAGGTGGAGATGGCCATACTTGTTGCTGCCTCAAGCTTACTTTTCCCCACAAAGACTGGTTTTGGACACCGCACCCAACAATTGTGGGACTCATTTGCATTTTGAGTCCCTCAGTCAACTAATGGTGAAGCTAACTAACCAGGCTCCCATCAGCACTGGTTCATAACAACACAACAGAACAAAACAAATTATGAATCATTCTGGAAAATGGCGGAGGAAGGCAGTCGCTCAACAGGTGCGGCTGCTGCACCTTTCCTAAAACAAACCGGGAGACGGCCAGATGATTTTTTTGCAAATGGAATTTCTGCATCTTGGAACTCACGCATTAAACACACTAAAACAGAGAACTCATTACATCTTTGGATAACTCTGTATGTGTTGTTTCTCCTACTGACACAACTGTGGGGATCTCGTGAACGCGAACGCCATACTTTGTTGCAGGCTACGGCGTTGCCAATGCCACTTGCTTCATGGTGCCAATACATCATATACTCAAACATTTTAAATGACGGTCGAGCATGTACTCGCGCGCTGCGTGAGCTGCGCTGCTCCAGAGGGACGGTACCAGCAAGTCAGACTCGAGGATATTCTGTCTTTCTCTGCACGGTTCTGCTTCTATGTGGGGGTATTCATCTAAACCCCGGGCCTTTGGATTATCAAGCTTGTGTGGACGCTCTAAAATCAGCTGTTCCCATTCATGGGGTGGAAACGTCGCTAACCCATATTCACGGCTCCAGCGTGGGAAATCGAGGTAACCCTCTGATAAACTCTGCACCTAAGTTAATTCCTGAGAAAATATTAACATCAATGATCCACGCTAAGCCAGCAGCAACTGCAAATACTACTGCCTTACTTAAACAGCAGCAAATGAAACCGTTTCAGAATGTGAATCACGCGAGCGTGCTTTGGAACCCGAAGATAAAGCCGAAGGGCATTTTTGGAGGACATTTAAACATCCGCAGCATTGCTTCAAAGACTGAGCAGATTAAACTTATCTTTGCTTAAACAATTTCTAAAATCAGGACTAACAACGGATCGATTTGCCTTTACAAGTCAAAGAAATAAAGTTACAGCTGAGGTTAGAAAGGCCAAAGCCAGTTTTTTTTCTTGAAATCATTAGAAATGCACAAGGTAATAGTACAATAATATGGAAAACTATTGATAAATTGATTGGAAAAGAAAAGTCAAAATGTGAGAATATTTGTCTCAACATTAATGGAAAAATTATTGATGACTCTTTTGCAATAGCAACTATTTTTAATGAATATTTTTTAAACACTGTCCAAAAACTGGCTCAGAATTTTCAAATTGCTCATCCCCCTCTCATAATCAGTGACACATCTGATTTTAATCTTAGCTTAATAACTAAAACTAAAGTTGAAAAAATAATTACTGTGCTAAACAGCAGCAAAGCAAAATATATTTATGGACTTGATACTTCTTTTCTGAAACAATATAAGGACATCTTCTCTGATCCGTTGACAACAATGATCAATCAATCGATTAGTGAGGGTATCTTTCCATCAGCCCTAAAACCTGTGATTGTCACCCCTATATTTAAATCTGGAAACAAACAAGACATGAACAATTATCGTCCAATAAGCATGCTCCCAGCTGGGTCAAAAGGTGGCGGAGCAACTTACCACCCACTTTGACTCTCATTCTTTCTTAAATCCAATGCAATTTGGTTTCAGACGTAAATACTCAACATATTTTGCCTGTTGTTACTTCCTGGAAACTATCAGGGCATATGTGGATCAAGGAAGGGTGGTGGGAGCAGTATTCCTTGACCTGCGTAAAGCTTTTGATACTGTTAATCACCAGATACTCTGCAGTAAATTAAATCAGTACAGTCTCTCTGAGCACACTCAAAACTGGATAAGATCTTATTTGAGTGAGTGACATCAGTGTGTACAAGTGAACAACATCAAATCTGCGTTTAGAGCCACCTCGATGGGAGTGCCGCAAGGGTCTATTTTGGGACCCTTGCTTTTTAGCATCTATATAAATGACCTCCCTTGAGTGTGTTCAGACGTTGACGTAATCATGTACGCTGATGATATGGTGATTTTCACTTTTGGGGAAAACGAGCTGGAGGTTACTGACAAATTATCAAAAGAGATACAAAAAGTTGCAGAGTGGTTGCAGACGTCCTGTCTGACCTTAAACGTTGATAAAACGGTCTCAATGTTTTTTTTAATCATACGTAAATTACAACTCACTCAAGAAATTCAAATGAATGGACAAAAAATTAAAAATGTAAAGGAAACAAAATATTTAGGTCTAGTACTTGATTCGAACCTTGGTTTTAAAAGTCACATAAAAAAATTGGTAATAAATTGAAATTCAATTTGATGAACTATAAACATATTAGAAATTCATTAACTACGGAAGCCTCAAATATATACCTCAATACTATGATTGTTCCACATCTTCTGTATTGCATGTCCAGTTAGTCTCAGGCGTGTAAAACATCGTTAAAAACACTTGAATCATTATATAAAACAGCCGTAAAAATTCATGATAAAAAACCTTGTCAGTACCATCACTGTAAAGTACAAAGTAAATATAACATTTTGAGTTTTGAAAACCTCATTAAATATAATAAAATTTCTGCTCTGTTTAAAATTATCCATAACATCGCTGCTCCCCCTTTGAGAAAATTTGTCACACTAAATTCGGAGAGAATTTCTAGATCCACACGGTCGACAGTCCGAGGAGAGTGCGGCGTTCCAAGACGTAGAACCACATATGGTCAACAATCGTTCTTTTATAAAGCAGCGAGCCTTTGGAACAATCTTCCAAACGAAATTATTTCATGCACACACTATAGTACATTTACACGCCTGACCAAACAGTGGTTATTAACAAACCAAACCTGTACGCACTGAATGACTGATCGATATAAACTGTGAGTGAGTGAATGATAGATTCCTGAAGTGGAGAGTGTTTTGTCATGTGAGTGAAGTAATGCTTTCATGTATTATTTTGTATATATATTTTATGGACTTTTGTAAGTATAACTTCAACCTGTCCAGGGACTGCGGGTGGAAATTAGCATTTTTTGCTATAACCTGGCACATGACATCTCTTCTTTTTTAGACTGTTTTTTTGTGAATTGTTATTGAATTTATTTATTTATTTGATCAGGGATCAAATAAATAAATAAATTCAAAAGATCAATATTTAGAACATTGGAGAAAGCAAACAAAGTAGACTAAAGTGTTATTTGACAGAATATCTGCACACTATTAGAGATACGAAGAAGAGACGGATCCTGACTAAATACAGGCTCAGTGACCACCAACTGGGTCAGACAGCACTTCCTCCTCCACTGTGAAAATGTATCTTCACTAGAAAGATTTACACCTTGGCCCAAAAAATAAAACTTCCCAATGTTAACACCTGAAAAGAAGCTGGAAGTTCTCCTAGGAGAGGGGACAGCAGCTCCACTAAATATGTATCTGACTCCCAACCACTTTAGGATCCCAAAATTACAGATTGGTTTAGTATTTATACCGTATAGTATAGTATAGTAATTATATTATACAAAAACTGTAACTGTTGTGTAATGTAATTGTTTTGTAATATAGTGTGTTGTATCACGATCAGTACAGTGTAGTATATATGTGACACCTATATATTTAATATATATATAGAGAGAGAGAGTTTCCATACCTGTTACTCTCCTTTGGTGTCTCTGATACGTTTTAACATGAAGGCCAGGAATCCCCAACACTTAGCTGATTTTTCTGAGAGCTATATATCCCAACTCGTGCACTAACAGCACCATTCGCACATTCACATCAAGCGCTACGTCGTTCCTCGATACGTCTTGAAGACGCGTAGATGTATAGACACTTTGCCTGTACACATCTTCTTTGCAAAGACTGCACTAGTAGTAAACTGCTACAGAACCCATGATTCTGCGGATCGATGCTAACTTTAAGCCCTGTCTCTGCACAATTAGGACAAATTAAACCACAGATCTGTTCACTCAAACGCGCTACATGAACTATCAGCCACTGCTGTGTGGCGCTCTGATTACCTCCGCCGTCTGAACACTCCTGTATTCCGAATGACAGTTTATGCATTGACGCACTAAATGAAGGCAGTTCAACATCTGCTGTCTTAGTTTTTAATCCCCTGTCTTCTTGCTAATGACAACTGTTTTCGTCTTCTATGAGATGATTTTTGATGTACTTCTTTCGACATTTTGAACTCCTGCGGAAATGTTAGAGCACGTCACGTGACTAATTTTAACGAATCATATATATATATATATATATATATATATATATATATATATTCATGAATATCAGTCACATGACCTTTTACGTCATCACGCTCTTTTTCCAACTGACTGTCGCCATCTTGAGTACCTACCAGTTGGGTGAGTACCAACCACCAACCGTACCAACTGACAAGCAATAGCTAGCTAGCTAGCTTGCTACAATTTACAGCTTCGTACGGATACAGTAAATGGCTACGAAAGACAACATTTCGCACCTCTTTCAAAAATTATCTTTGTTAGGATGTGATCCCTACTCGATACCCGATGCGTTCTTCCAGCCTCTGTCCGCTGCTACCGAACTACCAATCCTGGCATTCATTGACATATATATTTACCTTATACATAATCCGTTGCCATACACTGGTGAAAGCCTCAAAGCGTACAAGAGTACCGAGGCATATTGGTACTTTGTTGTGGGCTGGGTCCTTGACTCAAAAATATGGCACCTTCACAAGAAGAAGATGTTTCTCGTGAAAGGAAAGGTAAGTGTTCTTTTAACCCAACAGCTGTTAGCAGCTAGCATAACAACTCATGGCTATCTAGACTAACTTCTAGCTGTTCTCTAGCATATGTCAGCACAAGGGGTAGCTAAATCATCTGGTCATGGTTTCAAAACAAACTACAAGAACGAATGCACACTTTGCAACAACAACAAAAAATAGCAAAGAAATGCTCGTTTTCTAAATGAAAAGCGGTGTGTTTTCATGTTTTGGGGAGGAAATAACAGGCATGGTCTTTTTTAAGAGCTCTCTCTCATAATTCAATTCAAGGTTGCTTTAACGTTGAAGTGTTTTTACTGTAACAATTAGAACAATGACAGCATTAAGGGAAACAGTAACATGTAACATGAAATACACATACACTCTCTCTCTCTCTCTCTCTCTCTCTCTCTCTCTCTCTCTCTCTCTCTCTCTCTCTCTCTCGTCGCATATGTCCTGTCTGACTTTCTCTCTTTCCTACTGTGTCATCAAAGTCATATTTACATATACTATTTTGGACCTGTGTTGAAATTCAACTAGCACACACTGCAAAAACTGAAATCTAAGTAAGATGAAATATCTTAAATCAAGTTAATGTATGCTTATTTTTTTCTGATAAGAAATGTTTACTTACCAGCTTATTTGGCTCTTATTGCTGATCTCAATCTGAGATACGGTAGAAACGTGTTCTATCAGTACCACAAAGCCTTTTCTAGGAAGTCTGCGTTTTATATTGCCCGGTCCAACGTCCACCTGAACTGGTCTATACTAGACACCGAGCTTCTGGTCATGATCGCGGGGGGATCTCAAGTGTTGTCGTGCTCAACGTGCGGTGTTGCGGGACACTTTGCCAACTTCAGCCCAGCTGTGGCATTTCAGAGTTCAAACGCCGGGGCGTGTCTTGTGCAGCGGCCTCCTCTGAGAAATCCGGTTCCTGGTGTGGATTCCCATGGGCTTCAGCAACTGCCGAGATGCACATCCCAGGTCATTCTGCCCACGGCGCCCGGCTCCGGCACGGGGGGGCAAGCAACAGTTTCAACGTGGTTCAAAGACATTTTGAAGATACATCCTTCCACTCCAATAAATGTACCAGCATTGGCATTCAAACTATCGTCTGGTCCATGGTTTGTGGACCATATTCTCTCAGGTCTTTCTCAGGGTTTTTATCTGCGGGTAACATCACCAAACGCCAATTGCTCTCTCTACTCGGGAATTTGAATTTTGCAATGTGTGTTATTTCGCAGGGACGCTCCTTCATATCCAGGTTACTGAATATGGCTTCTTATGTGTCGGATCTGCATGATATCCTGTCAGTGGATGTCGGGTGCCGCTCTGATTTGAGTTTCTGGTCTCGTCTTCTGGGTGAATGGAATGGGGTTTCTTTTTTCTATCATGACGTGGTGTATTCCTCTGACTCGTTGCAGTTGTTTACAGATGCACCTCTTCTGCAGGGTTTGGGGGTTTTCTCCTTGGCCAGTGGTTTGCAGGCCACTGGCCTCCCGGGTTCACTATGTCTGATTCTTCTGCGTTGTACGAGATATACCCCATTGCGGTCGCATGTCACATCTGGGGCGGTCATTGGAAGCGGAAACGCATCTCTGTACCTTGCGACAATCAGGCTGTGGTCAGCATTATGTATAGAGGGCGCTCTTCATGCAATAAAATCATGCCTTTTATGAGACGCATCACTTGGTCAGCTGTCATTAACAACTTCATAATCCCTGCCCATCATGTCCCTGTTCACTATAACACAGAGGCTGATGCTCTTTCTCGCTTTCACTTTCAGACCTTTCGGAGCCTCTGCCTGCAGCCAGCCCTGTACCAGTAGTGCTTCCCTCTATGATAGATTTAGCGCTGTATAGAATCAGATACCCCTACAGGCTTATTTAGATTCTGCTAGGTTTTATATGAGGAAGGGTTTAGCTGAGTCTACTTTAAGAACGTATGATTTTGCTTGGTGTACTTTTGCATATATTTTGTGTTTCCATTGATGTACCACTAAAACCTGTTCTCATCAACAATATTTGTGCTTTTATTTACTATTGCACGGATACTCTGCAATTTAAACCTCAGTATACAGTTCAATGTCAGATGTTATGATCCTTTATTTCCAAGTTTATTTTTGAATCCAGCAATTAAACTTATTCTGAAAGGTATATCTAAAGAGCATCTGTCTTCCCCTGACCTTAGACAGGCGATTACCCTCAGGATTTTGCATATATTGATATCGACACTGCGTCTTCGGGTTTTTTTCCTCTTATGTTGATGTTTTATTGGAAGCTGTGTTCTTTTTGGCGTTTTATGCTTTTTTGAGATGTAGTGAATTTACTACACCTTCAAAAATATTTAATCCCAGCAGAGATATCACATTTTCTGATCTAACCTTTCATTCTCAATATTACAGCTTAGAACTCAAAAATTCAAAACATGGAGGTGCTTGGTCAATCATTGTTGTCCACACTGACACTCAGTTTTGCCCATTTAAAGCTATGATTAAGTATCTATCTTAAAGGTCTCAGAGTAGTACCCTGTCACCCCTATTTGTTATTCCTGGAGATTTTCCTATGTCGAAATGTTGGTTCAATCAGCATTTGAAACTAGTCCTTATCAAAGCTAACATTTCACCAAAGTGTTATACGAGTCATTCATTTAGAATAGGGGCTGCTACTACTGCTGCAAGTCAAGGGGTCTCCGGTACTTCTTTACAACAACTTGGACGGTGGGCTTCATCTGCATATACGGAGGGTCGTCTGGCCATCCAGTACAACACCATATAGCGAATTAAATAAAGACTTCAAATTTTACGTTTCATCATTTCTTTGCAACTTTGAAGGTAATTTGCTAACGCTAGCTAGCCTGAGCTAAAAGCCTTCCTTTGGTGTTTTAAGTCATGACTCCGTCCTGCTTCAGGTTAATCATGCTTGAAATAAAGTTTAATCATGTGCACATACCTCTCACTTCATGTGTTTTTACTTTTATGAAAGTATCAGGTAAAAACAGGGCTACAAATGAGATCTATGTGAGAGACCAGCATACTCCTAGCTAACTATTATGTAGCTCAATGCTGGACATTTCACCACAAATTCCGGTCACTTTACTGTATTTGTATTTGTTTAGTATTTGGTTTAGAAGCTTTTATTGGTGATTTTTTTACGGTACAAAGTCCTGCTACATACGTACATATATAGCTAGCTATATATGCTCCGCTATGTCGCGTTAGCATGCAGCTACAATAGTTAGCTATGCGTATGCTAACGTTAGATTGTAGTGGAACGAAGCATAAAGCAGCACTTTACTGTACGTTTACACTTCATCGCATTAATAATATACAGTCTATGGTTATTAGTCAAGACGAAGTATTAAAAGTAAAAACATTAACATAAACAACACAACGACGTCGCTACACGGTTTTGTATCAGTGACAACAAGTCTTGATTGTTTGTATGACTATAATATATAAAGATATATATATATATATATATATATATATATATATATATATATATATATATATATATATATAATATAAAGTTTAAAATTTAATAAAAAAGTTGTGATGTTTGGTCGTAAAGTGTTTCAACGCATGCGTGGTACAAATCGGACAGGGACATTGTTAGTTTTCTACTACGTAATCATGCGCATGCGCAGAACGGATCTTACAGGCAGTACAGATCGGGTACTGACAAAGTGCGGAAATGAGAAACAGTTTTTCTGTTGTTATTCGGTCAGAAACATCAAGATTGAGAGGCAAACGGCTCGTTTTGAACATAATGGCTTGGATATTCCATTTCCTTGGACTCTTTTAAGAAAATTTAAGTTAAAAAAGTTTTGGGCAAAAAATCCCCGCAGTGGCTAAAGGGACAAGGAAAAAGGTAGGGATGCACTAGACACCAGATGCACTGTTTAACTTTGTAGCAGTTGTGTAACTCCTATAAATCATCTTATACTTTGTGTGTGGGCTTAATAGAATCATGAGAGACTAAGCTTTCAATTGGTGTGTCGCATGGCTGTATATTTTGAAGATGTAATGCTTTAAAGTTATAAAAACTTTTATGAATGGAGGTTACAGCGACGCCACAGCCACAAAGTGTACCATACACGGTACAGTGACTCTTAAGAGGCTAATAACCACGGTGCCTGTCCCCCGACTCAGATCGGTTAAATCAAAGGTAAACAAAAGAGGGAATATACTTAACAACCTAATTGGAATTAAAAAAAACAACAAAACTGCAATGATAGAACAGAATAGGAAAATTAGATGTGGACTAAAGCAATATTGGTAAACGATTTGATATCAGATAATCAAATTGATCTTTTTTGTCTTACCGAAACCTGGCTGGGCCATGAAGAATATGTTCGTCTAAATGAAGCCACTCCTCCCAGTCACAATAATACTCAAATTCCTAGAGGCTCAGCCCGAGGAAGGGGAGTTGCAGCCATATTTGACTCAAGCCTGTTAATTAATCCTAAACCTAAACTAAATTATAACTTGTTTGAAAGCTTTGTTCTTAATCTTCAACATCAACACGGAAAACATTACAGCCAATTATATTCGTTGTTATTTACCGAGCTTCAGGTCCGTATTCTGAATTTGTATCTGAATTCTCTGAGTTTTTTAGTCCTTAAGTCAGACAAAGTACTTATTTTTATTTTTTATTTTAATATCCATGTGGACGTTGACAGCAATAGCCTTAGTACTGCTTTCAACTCATAATTAGATTCAATTGGTTTCAGTCAGAGTGTGCATAAGGCCACACACTGTTTTAACCACACCCTCGACCTTGTGCTGGCATATGGCATCGAAATTGAGGATTTAATAATTTTTCCACAGAACCCTGTATTATCAGACCATTTTTTAATAACTTTCGAATTCTTACTACCTGACTATACGAAATTAGATAAAAGCTTCTACACTAGATGCCTGTCTGACATTGCTATAGATACATTTAAGGAAGATATTCCAATAGCATTTAACTCAATGTCATGCCTTAACATAACAGAGGATCTTTATGTTAACTTTAGTCCCCCCCAAATTGATAAATTTGTAGACGGTGCTAGACTCTGTTGCTCACCTTAAAAAGAAGATAATGAAGCAAAGGAAACTAGCACCTTGGTATAACTCCCAAACCCCAAACCCGTAAATTAAATGGCGTTCCACCAAACTGGAAGAATCTCGTTTAAATTGGCAAATCTGGCCTTCCTGAAAACCTATAGGAAGGCCAGGTCAGAAATGCCAGATCAGACTATTACTCATCACTAATAGAAGAAAATAAGAACAACCCAAGGTTTCTTTTCAGCACTGTAGCCAGGCTGACAGAGAGTCACAGCTCTATTGATCCATCTATTCCTATAACTCTGAGTAGTGACGACTTCATGAGGTTCTTTAATGATACAATTAAAACAATTAGAGATAAAATTCATCACCTTTTTCTCTCAACTTCTAAACGGTTTAAACCCAGGACTACTAGAAGGAACGACAAGACCTGACATATACTTTGTTATGGTTTTGGTGTTTTTGTCTTGTCTGTTTGTAGCCTGTTTTCTGTCATGTCTTGTCTCCTTGTGATTTTGTGATTTTTGGTCTTGTTTTATTTTCTGTTTCCTGTTTTATTTTGATAGTCTGGTTTTCTGTCTTCTCGTGTCTAGTTTTACTCCCTGTTTTCCCGCTCCTGTGATTGCCTGATGTTTTCCACCTGTTTCCCAGCTTGTGTCACCTGCCTCTCGTTACCTCATTACCCTCTGTATTTAGTCTTTGTGTTCCCCTTGTCCTATGTCAGATCATTGTTTGTATGCATGTGTGTGTTTGGCTCCGTCGTGCTCCCGGAATTCAGAGCTACTTGTGGTTCCTAGAGTCTCTAAAAGTAGCCGGGAGCCAGAGCCTTCAGCTACCAGGCTCCTCTCCTGTGGAACCAGCTCCCAGTCTGGGTTCGGGGGGCAGACACCATTACCGCATTTAAGAATAAATTGAAAACCCTCCTCTTTGATAAAGCTTATAGTTAAGGAGTGAGGAGTTGCTGCGTCCGCCTAGCCCAGCCCACCTGCTTCTCTTCATAGTCATCAGATTGATCTACCATATAATCAAAGTAGAGGGAGACAGGCCAGTACTGCCCGATCTGGTTGGGGAGAGTTCTGTTCCCTCTGTTCTGGTGGCTGGGAATCTGAATCTAAAATAACTTAAAATTAACAGACTTTCGATCTGTTACAACCTAATATGCAGTTTTGTCATGTTAATCTTTTTGTGTTTTATTTGTTATAGGGGCAATCCACAGATTTTACTAGTAGGTAAATACATCTCAAACTGTAAATACGAAACAAAACTTATTCATTAGTCGTATTCATCACATATAGACAGTACAATGTAGTGAAATTCAATTACTGCATTTTAACCCATTCTAAGTATTCGGAGTAGTGGACAGCTATACAAACAGCATTCGGATGCTGTTTGTATAGCTGTATAACTTGGGGTTCAGTTCAGTGTCTTGCTCAGGAACACTTTGACATGTGGCCGGAGGAGCCTGAGATCAAACCGCCAATCTTGTGGTTGTACCTCCGAGCCACAAGCCACCCCTGCTATACTGCTAAATAATGGCTTCTGTGGCTCTGGGAGAGCTTTGTAAAGTCTGAGAAAATAACCCCTTATGATGTCATCAGGGTTATCTCAGGGTGTACTCACACTTGTCCCAGTGGCCTTGAACTGTCCCCATGCACAATTGTCCCCCAGTCCCCCGCTGGCCTACACTCACACTGCAATAAAACATTCAGAGCAATGTACTCTGGCTTTGGGGTCAAACACTTTTTAACTGGGCCAAGTTTGATTACACCCTCAGCATGGGCTTGGAGACTTCAAATGTATGACAGAAAGTCTGCATTACCAACTTGCAGTGTGGAGACTTGGCATTTATCAGACAAGGAGGGTCTAACAAAGAAAGCTATTAAGTTGCATTATAGGATATGTAAGATCCAGTGGTTCATCATATACTAAGGACTAAAAGTCAGGATATTTCAGCTGTTAGGATTTTGGCCATTCTGTATTTATGTCACTTACAAATCTTTCAACTTTATTTATTTTAATTAAGTGCAAATTGATGGGTGATTGCCCCTTTAAACATGTCATTATGCATAATAAACCATCTTGTAATGCATTTTTATCCTTACGGTTGTCAAATGTGTTTTTAATGTTCATGTCTGGAAACTGGTAGAAAAAAAAGCCAAGTAAATTAAACAGAATTGAAGAAACAATGTGAGTCAAATTTAAAAAAAAAAAAAGGAAACGTTTAGCTCAATTATATAACAACACAATATTTGAGTTTGAATCAGTTCTTCTATTTATGCTGCTCCCAGTAACAACCTGACCTTGATTTCCTCATGGGTTATTTGACTGTTGATTCTTTTACCAAAGAATTTCTTTTACCTGAAATTGTAAGTATGCTACCAGACCCGAGAAAGCTGTTAGGACTCAATTGTTTTACACAATGATAAACATTTAAATAATTTTACCTGTTTTAGATTCATGATCCCTTAAACCCTCTGTTTTCTGGACATTGGCTTTACTTCCTGATTGTTCGGGGTGCCACAGACCCCAGTGCTGCTTGTGTAAAAATGATCATTGCAAAACAAATGTTTTCCCCCCATTTTTTATCTTCTGACCTCACTATATATTGTGGTGCACTTTGAGCACCACAATATATATTTGAGAGAAGGCAGACATCTCTATGGCCAATATCTCCAACACTGAGCAACCAAAACAGTCAATTGATAAATGGCACTACGGGTAAGAAGAAAGATGTATGTATTTTTAATTTTGTGAACTGTCCCTTGAAGGTGATAAACTAAGTATGTTTTTGTAGCTGTTAGAGGGGGGCCGGGATATAACCCAAAGAGAACATTAGGGTTGATCAAAAATAGTCAAATGACATCATGTTTTTTTACATTTACATTTTTTATTGTAAAAGTTTCTTAGAAAATAGTCAAGTGATACAGAGGCCAAGATATATATCTAGAGGCCTAAGTAAAGAAAAGAGTGAAGGCAAGAAAGTCGAGAAAACATCTACAGAAAATAATACTTTGGAGATTACATTTTTATTAAAACAGAAAAAAACATAATCTGCTAAGTAATAAAAGAATAAAAGATTATATAATGAAAGAAGCTTTCGGGTCTGAAAAATAAAGCCAATGTGGAAATGCCTTAAACATGCATTCTATCTAATTTCCAGCTGGTTGCAAAAACTAGTCTGTTTCTGTAGAGGTCTCTTGGAAAATGACCCTACTTCTCACTTGATTTTAGTACCTCAATACACATTTTCATAATGAGTTAATGGGGTCAATTACTACTTTCACGTCTTCTTCAATGCAGCATGATGTTCATTTAGTAAATTAGGGTCCCATTTATTTTAAAATTGACGACAAAGCAGTAGAAGCTTAAGAGCGTGGATACATGCTGACTTGTCATTTAGGACAGAGGCTTAGCAATCCTAACTGTGGCACTGTGTGTATTAAAATAGCCGTTAACTTCTTTTTGGGTGTTGTCTAGCGTGACCAGACGTCCCGGTCTGACCGGGACAGTCCCGATTTTCAGTTGCGTGTCCCGACAAAAGCCTGTCGGGATGCTAAAATGTCCTGGTTTACACCACTATGAAATTGTCCCGGTTGTCAGCGATTACATAGCCGACGTGGTCTTATTATAGCCCGATCATTAACTAAACCCATGTAGAAAGACTAATAAAGTGTGTGTGTGTGTGTGTGTGTGTGTGTGTGTGTGTGTGTGTCGTAGCGGTCTGCATAATCTGTGCTAATCTAATCCTTTTTTTTTTTTTTAGATTGTTGCGGCCCAAAATGCCTGATTTTACAGGAGCTGTCCTGAATTTAGGTAATTCTGTCATCTCGTGCGTGTGTGTGCGTGCGAGCGCGCCAGTCGCGGGGGTAACTGGGCAACAGCCCCGCCCGCTGCAGAGAGCCTAATGCTTTAGTTGATGTGTTGTTCATGAATGAGAGGCTATGAACTCATGTCAATTCCTGATGATTCATAAGATATAAATGAAGTAATGCACAAATAATTACCCTTACCATAAAGTGTTACCATAACTTTAGTTCAAGCCTGTGGCAGCAGTTCCAAATAATTTGTTTAGTGCCATGCAATGAAAAATACCTTTTCACAAAGTTCAGTGGGTGCATTTTCCAAAAGAATGCTTTAATTCTGAAAAATAAAGTTAGTCCCACACGAAACTCACTCAATGTCTTTTAATATTATTTCTTAGATACAGTGGGGCATAAGTATTTAGTCAGCCACCATTTGTGCAAGTCCTCCCACTTAAAAAGATGAGAGGCCTGTAATTTTCATCATAGGTACACTTCAACTATGAGAGACAAAATGAGAAAAGAAATCCAGAAAATCACATTGTAGGATTTTTAATGAATTGATTTGTAAATTCCTCTGTAAAATAAGTATTTGGTCACCTACAAACAAGCAAGATTTCTGGCTCTCACAGACGTGTAACTTCTTCTTTAAGAGGCTCCTGTGTCCTCCACTCGATACCTGTATTAATGGCACCTGTTTGAACTTGTTATCAGTATAAAAGACACCTGTCCACATCTCAATCAGTCACACTCCAAACTCCACTATGGCCAAGACCAAAGAGCTGTCAAAGGACACCAGAAACAAAATTGTAGACCTGCACCAGGCTGGGAAGACTGAATCTGCAATAGGTAAGCAGCTTGGTGTGAAGAAATCAACTGTGGGAGCAATTATAAGAAAATGGAAGACATACAAGACCACTGATAATCTCCCTCGATCCGGGGCTCCACGCAAGATCTCACCCCGTAGGGTCAAAATGATCACAAGAACGATGAGCAAAAATCCCAGAACCACACGGGGGGACCCAGTGAAGGACCTGCAGAGAGCTGGGACCAAAGTAACAAGGGCTACCATCAGTAACACACTACGCCGCCAGGGACTCAAATCCTGCAGTGCCAGACGTGTCCCCCTGCTTAAGCCAGTACATGTCCAGGCCCGTCTGAGGTTTGCTAGAGAGCATTTGGATGATCCAGAAGAGGATTGGGAGAATGTCATATGGTCAGATGAAAAAAAAAATAGAACTTTTTGGTAAAAACTCATCTCGTCGTGTTTGGAGGAGAAAGAATGCTGAGTTGCACCCAAAGAACACCATACCTACTGGGAAGCATGGGGGTGGAAACATCATGCTTTGGGGCTGTTTTTCTGCAAAGGGACCAGGACGACTGATCCGTGTAAAGGAAAGAATGAATGGGGCCATGTATCGTGAGATTTTGAGTGAAAACCTCCTTCCATCAGCAAGGGCATTGAAGATGAAACGTGGCTGGGTCCTTCAGCATGGCAATGATCCCAAACACACCGCCCGGGCAACGAAGGAATGGCTTCGTAAGAAGCATTTCAAGGTCCTGGAGTGGCTTAGCCAGTCTCCAGATCTCAACCCCATAGAAAATCTTTGGCGGGAGTTGAAAGTCCGTGTTGCCCAGCGACAGCCCCAAAACATCACTGCTCTAGAGGAGCATGGAGGAATGGGCCAAAATACCAGCAACACTGTGTGAAAATCTTGTGAAGACTTACAGAAAACGTTTGACTCTGTCATTGCCAACAAAGGGTATATAACAAAGTATTGAGATGAACTTTTGTTATTGACCAAATACTTATTTTCCACCATAATTTACCAATAAATTCATTAAAAATCCTACAATGTGATTTTCTGGATTTTTTTTCCCTCATTTTGTCTCTTAGTTGAAGTGTACCTATGATGAAAATTACAGGCCTCTCATCTTTTTAAGTGGGAGAACTTGCACAGTTGGTGGATGACTAAATACTTTTTTGCCCCACTGTATGTAGGCTACATACCAAAAAAAATCATGAATATTAAATGAGATACTCCAATATGTTGTGAGCAGTAGGCCTACGTGTGCTGTTGGCAAAATTGTGTCTAATCTGTCTGTGTCTGTCTGACCTGGGCTGGCACATGTTCACGTTAAAAAGCGTTTGCGTGCACGAGCACTACGGTCACGTGCAAAGTGTCTGGTCACCCTAGTGTTGTCTGTGTTTTTGGCTTAAACTTTGACCCTCAAACTTTCCAATTAACTTTTAATGAGAGTGTTTTTACTTCAAGTTAATTGGAACATTTTGGTCACCTTAAAATATCTTGTTCAGCGTTCTGCAGTCAAGCTAGGTAGCTACTGCTAGCGTTAGCCCCCTTAAGCCCTTTAAGGGCAAGTTTGAGATTTTCTCAAACTTCAATGGTGCCAGTACCTGGAGTTTCGAGTTAACCTGCCAGTAAATCTCCACTGGTTGACTTCAGATGGGTTGAAAATCTGCAACTTTCTCTCTTTAGCTTTTAGCTTAGCGCAGCACCATTGTAACCTTAAACAAGCCAATGGGTGATGCCACTGTTGCTACGTCTACTGTTGTTACAGTCTATGTTTGAGTTGTCCTACAGTTTTTACTACTATAGGAACCTCTGCAATTTTTCCATACAAACTCTCTTGCAGCCAGGACCAGTGCAGCACAGCACATGTAAGATGTGACACTTGGCTTCAGTTATTTGTGTTTTTAGGAACCAACAAAGGCAGATACAGTACAGCAATCCGTTTTAAGTCAACATCTATGACAGAGAAAGCATAAAGTCCAACCAAACATGATAATCCATACACATGCTAAAATAAGAGGTTTAATGCTGAAATAACAGATAAACAGCCGTACAGTTTATAAAGACTAATTTTAACAGTATAAAATATCTCCATTTAAATGTATCTGTTAATTAGGGAAAGTATTTTTAGTACTTAGATAGTAGTTTCATTAATAAGGGTTTAAGGGTTGGTTAGATAGTAGTTATACAGTACATCCATACGTTTTTTTTTCTCCATAAGAAAATTCCTGTATGAGCATCTATGTCTTGCAAAAAATAGAAAAGAAATCCTTCATTTTAATCTGTTTTTTTGCTTTGAAAACTTACAAAATTCCATACTAGGGTTGAAAGTTGGTCCATGATTTTAAAATGAATTATGTTCTAAAAGGGGAAGGGGCTTCTGTTCTGTTTAAGTTTGTCCTTAGGGTAGTGTTCCTCCACAGGCTTAGTGCTTTTTAAGGGGGTATTTAATGTTATGTAAGTTAAGGAACAAAAGTATCTTGTGTGACAGAAACTCCACAAATGACGTAATTGTAACATGATTGCCTGCATTCTCCCTCTACAAGTTGTGCATATCTTTAGGTAGGTATATGGTAGATCCTCCTGCACAGTGATGGTTGAGATATATATATATATATATATATATATATATATATATATATATATATATATACACAAAACACACCACTATACTCCTAGGAGACGCCAGCCTACACGTCTTATGTTGAACCGTCTGCCTTGTTTTCATTTAAAGATTACGTTGCATTTTTAACACTTATTCTAAACAGCAGCAGCTTACCATTTTAGGATGAAAAACAATCGGAAGAAAGTTGATCCAGTTGTATAAGCACAATAATGTCATTTCAAGGGTGAATTATAGCTACGACAGTACAATGGTATCATTAATGATGGTTGGAAAAGGCAGACACATGCCAAAAATCCCAGGTTCATGTGTTTTTTTTTTCTTAGAAAATAGAAACAGATTTTGGCATGAATTCCCAGGAAATACCTGGATCCGAATCCCAACTCTATTTCATACTCCAGAGAACAAAACTACTGGAAATACACAAACATTTGTGCATTAAAGTTAAACTATTATTGTAGGCTATTGTAGTTGTAAATGTCATCCCTGTTAACTAAATGCCTACAATGGCTTCATTAAACAGCCATCTTCTCCTTTTTTTCCTATTTTCTCCTCCCTTCCCCTCTACTTACCAAAACCCATATCCTGTTTCCAAAAGGTCAGACTAGCCCATCATCTCACCCTCCCTTAACCTTACCTTCCTGTACACAAAAAGTTCCCCTTTATCATCTTATCAAATAAACCCATATTTTCACAACTCATGTTTTACCTGCTACTTCCCTCCCTTCCACTATAACTCAGTAGTGCCCCCTAGCAGGGATGAATGTTACAGGCACGGATCTCCTTCCGGTCCTTACAGCTGGCCATCAGAGTGCCTTTAGCTCTTTTCTTCACCATCATGAAACGTTCCTGGATCCCCCCGCCACATATTTTGGTACAGTCCGTCCAGCTGGCCCACGGCTGCATCCTGCAACCTGTTGGAACAAACAATAGACAGTAGCATCTTAATTTTGGTCTAATGCAGCTTTAATAATATTGACAATATAACAAATTATTCCCACCAACCTTGCTGTTCCTCTGCCGCTGCATCTCTTCCCTGTTTACCCCGTCTACTTCTCTTTCCTCCTGCTGCACCTCCTCTCTCGTCCTTAATTTTTGTCCTGCACTTGCATTTCTTCCTCTTGATGGTCTCGGGACAAGCACTGCCCCCAAACTGCGGCTCCAGTTTAACCATACGTGTTCGAATGGTGTGTCCTTTACCGCAGGACTTGTTGCACTGCGACCACTCGGACCACTCCGAGACCATGCAGTCAATGGCTGGAAGGAAGAACAGGAGGAGGAGAACAAAAGGAAATGTCAGAAATAACAATAACAGAACAATAACAGAACAGTAAAGGAAAAGTTTTCAAGTTTGCAGTAAGGTTTTGTACTTCAGGTACTTACGGCACTCTGGCAGCATGCACTTCTCTGTCTGCTTCAGCTCCTCAGTGCACCCTGCAGGATCAGACTTCAGCATCCTCTGACGTGTCTGCACGCCCTGCCCACACGTCATACTACACTCACTCCAGTCAGACCAGGTAGACAACATGCAGATAGTGGTATCTGCAGACACACACAAGCACAAGTATACCAACACACATACTCAGTCGGTGCGAATTATCAGGTTAAACACTTGTGGTTTACGTAATTAAGCTTGAACTAGATTCAAACTCATGTACAGTATCTCACTCATCATGTGTTAATTTGTGTAAGTGTAAATTTAAAAACAAATACTCATGTAAAAAACATGTAATGTAAACAAAAGGAAAGAGTTAGTGTTTTGGGGTGGCGCTGTTGAGCATGCACACAGAGTAGACACGTCCACCACAATTTTTATTTTATTAGCAAATCAACTCAGTTAAAATGGTAACATTAATTTCAAAACTCTGCACCAAAATTATTTTTTATTTTTATTAAGGAATTCAACGGTCTGTCATGTAAACCCGAAAATATAAATAAAAAATCATTAAAAAACAAATGTGAAACAAATAAAACAAACACAAAATGTTGGTCTATACAGTTGTGCTGTTAGTTATGTGTAGTTTGCTGCAAGCATGCAGCCTGATGTCTGACTCTCCCCCCCCGTGTGGAATACCAAACACCTTCCTACATACACTGCAAAACGCTTTTGTTTGCATCATGTAAAACTGCAGTAATCCAGGGGTATTTCCCTAAACAGTCCTCCCGGTACCTGCAGACACGTTTTTGTTTTTTAGCTACGTATTCATCGGGTCCCAGGACACCAGCCTGAGCCTCCATTTCAACAATGAATGAATGAAAAATAGCAATGTGTGTTAGGGCCTACGTACTGTTGCAGCCAATGAGCAGCCGACGGGAGTGTGTTTGTGTGTTGTCAGATCTCGACCTCTCTCTCTCTCTCTCTCTCTCTCTCTCTCTCTCTCTCACTCACTCACTCACTCACTCACTCACTCACTCACACACACACACAACCGGGTAGTCATCGTCCAAACTGTGACCTCTCCTTTTTCTTTCTTACTTTTTTTCTCCGGGTGGTACGCATGGTGTGAGGTGCGTGTCCGCGCTATTCTCCGACATGTACTCACAACAATCACTCCTGATTGACTGCCTTGTGTACAGCCCGTGTAGGCTAGTTTTTCGTTCATTTGATTTCCGATTTTGAAACGATATCCAAATTTGATATCCAAACTTCACTGTTGCATGAAATGTCGTTTGTGTTTAGCCTACATCATCAGTTTCTATCATGTGAAATGAGGCCAAGCCAGTCTGGTGGCGACGCTGCAGACAGATGCTTCTCAACAGTCAGCTCCCCCTGCTGCTCATAGTGCCTCTGCACCCCTTTCGTTTCAGACCCTCCCACCAGCCTTTGGGCCACGCCTCCTCATTTACATGTGTCAAGTCCAAATGAAAAGCCAATTCAAAATTGAAAAGCCAAATATTATTTCCAAATGGAAAAGCCAATGTTAAATTGAAAAGCCAAATATTAACTCCAAATGGAAAATTAAAAAAAATATTTTTAATTTGATCTCGCTTCGTTTTCTTGGACTTTCAATTTCTATTTGGACTTTCAATTTGAATTATGAATAAATATTTCCTCCATACCTCAACAGAAGATCAACAAACTATTAATGATAATTTCAAAGCGTTGTACTCTAAACTATATTCTTCAAATTGAACACCAGATCATAACCAATTTGATGCTTTTTTCTCTAATTCATATATTCCTACAATTAACTGTGACTCTAAAGCGGAATTGGAACAGAATCTCTCACTGGAAGAAATTGTCACTGCAATAATGTCCTTGCAGGGTGGAAAAGCCCCAGGTCCAGATGGAGTTTTATTAAAAAAAAAAAAAAAAAAAAGTTTTTACCCAAACACAAAAACTCTTTAATATCAAAGTGAGGATGGATTTTTTTTTTACAAACTAATGTCAATTAATATAAAATATATAAAGTAAAGAAGATGATTGCATAAATATTCACCCCCTTCAGGTCAGTATTTAGTAGATGCACCTTTGGCTGCAATTACAGCACTGAGTCTGTGTGGATATGTTTCAATCCAACACATTCTCACACCCATCTCGTGAAATAGTTTGGTCAGGTGCCTTTGTTGTTCTTATTGACGCTAAAGGTCTCCTTTGGCCGTAAGTTTCTTGGTGGCCTCCCTCACCAGTCGTCTTCTTGCCCGGTCACTCAGTTTGTGAGGACGGCCAGCTCTAGGCAGATTTAAACAAGTGCCATTCTCCATCCATTTCTGAATGATGGATTTAACTGATCTCTGTGGGATGTCCAGTGAGTTGGAAATCTTTTTGTAGCCATCTCCTGACTTGTACTTTTCATTGATCTTTTCTCTGAGTTGCTTTGAGTGTTCTTTTTTTCTTCATGTTGCAACTGTAGTAGGAATGCTGATGAACCAGAGACTGGACCTCCCAGACAGGTGTTTTTTATACTACAATCACTTGACACACATCAGCTGAACTCAGGTGATCTCCATTTCACAAAGTGTGACACTGCTAGCATCAACTAGCTGGACTTCTGTTGAATTAGGTCAGTCACTTTAAAGGGGGTGAATATTTATGCAATCATCTTCTTTACCTTATATATTTTTAATTAATTAAATTAATTAAATTAGTTTGTAAAAATCCATTTTCACTTTGATATTAAAGAGGGTTTTTTTGCAAATTCTTGTCAAAAAAGCCAAAAAGTCAATTATATTGACCATGATTTCATGTATAAAAGAAACAAAAGGGTGAAACATCCAAGGGGGGTGAATACTTTTTATAGGCATTGTAGATATAGGAAAGTTGAACTGATATTGAAACCCAATATTTAAAAAAAAAAAATAGATGCCACTTCCCTCCAAAATATCTGAATAGGTGGACAAGACCAAAAAAACATAGGCGTGATCTACCAAGATCTCACCACAGACCCTCCACAGTATAACTGGGTACCAGTTTTCTTAGACTTTTGTTTTTGAGTAATAAAGTGAATCAAGTTTTTCCAACAGAAGTCCCTACAGGTCAGGGAGTTGGTGGAGGAGAACTGTGTTGTACAGGCATTCAGCCATATGTCTTCAGTTATTTCAATGTTCAGTTTTTTTCCCCATCGTTGCTTCACATAGTCTGTAGAGTCCTTCTTCAGTGATATGACGCCACGGTATAACTTACTTATCAAACCTTTGATGTTTCCTGAATAATAAGCATCAATAAATATCTGAATAACAATTGGTAACTCTCTTGGATTAGCCCCTCTAATCTTTTCAGCTGTAGATATCTGTATCTGTCTCGCCCTCCCAGTCCACTATTAAAATCCCATTTTTCAGCAATCTTACAAACAGCAATAATACCAGAATAAACCCACTTTCCCACCCACTATAATTCTGTAGAGGTGACAGAGGTGATATAAAGTCAGGATCGTAGCCCGGCCACCTAAGGGACTGTTTATTTATTTAAGGGGCCACCGGAGGAGTTTTGGGATCTTTAGTCAAAATAGACTTGACCCTCCCCTCGCCAGCAAAATGTTTTTGTATGATCCTCCAAAATGATTTGGAAAAGATGCATGACCCTCCCCAACAATTTATTGATGCCTTATGTACTGGTTTGCACTTGGCTAAGATGTATATATGCCCTTTGATTTTTTTTTTTTTTTTACAGCCGTGACATTAGTAGAGTTAACCTCTGCTTTCTCATCTTACACATCGCACTCCTCTGTATTGGTGTGGTGGCTATTTCAGTAGATTTACTCACTAACATTTTTGTGGAAACGCAATAAGGATGGAAACTAAATGCACACTTCCTGCATTACTGCATTACTTCAAATACTAAGTTACTCATCTAGTAAACTAGTATTCACATGAAATAAAACAATAAAACATTGAGACCGTTAAGCAAAGCACACTGGGTAACAAATTCAACACACAAACTGGTTGCTATGGACTTGTCACTAGGCTTCCTCAGTCATTGTATATTTTAGCATATATGTAAAGCTGCCGAAGCTGAACATTATATTCCAAAACATATATCTTTATTTTTAAAGGAGATTTTAAATTATATTGTAACAATGTAACAATTCGCCCTTATGAAATCCAATCGTGACACGGTTGTCTTGGAACGCAATAAACAGACGGTGGCGGAATGCCCCGACACTTAAATTCAAGTAAAATGTAACCGTGAACAATCAGTGTTCGACCTACAGTCTGTTGAGATGCCTCTCCGAACGCAGAAACAAAGCGCAATCACACCATGAAACGTTAAGACACATTGAGAAAAAAGATCCGTATTTTGCCGTAATCCAATAACACGAAAAAAAAAGTAATCCACAGCGATCAATAGATCCACAAAGAGGGTCATGGTGTATCCAGAACATTCACCAGCCAGCTCCAAACAGGTGAACAAGGCCTCTCCACTTCACCGTTTTAAACAAAGTGGAATAAATGTATAAAAGTCCAAATCTACACAAAACCACGATCAATTAGTAAACTGACATCAAATGTATATACATGGCATTTAGGAAACCTTTTATTGCAAGGTTGGCATGGTAAGATGTCCAGACTAGTGCAACAGTAAGCAGCGATTTTATTGGTGTTAAAGATAACTATATTTTTCCATTTGGCAACATAAGATGGGTTACACCAATATACCAAAGACCTCAACTGAGCCAACAAATAGTAATCTCCTTAAGGACGGAAGTGCCTCCGGCAGCAGGAGGAATTAAATTAAATTTAATTAAATTGGAGATATTGCAATTGCAAATTTCCCATTTAAATGCATTGAGTTATTTGCCAAAACGCATCTAACATGATTATAGAGCCCCCTAATGGCTGATCTGGACCACATTTGGTAGAGAACATCGGAGTGGGATGTCGAACAATAATACCAAGTATTGCCCTGATACCTATTCATTTGGTTGAGATATGCTAAAGTTCTTGATTTGTAGCTAGCTACGAAAATTAGTTTGGTTGTAAATTGCGCATAGTTTAACGTAGTAAAAGTCTTTTGATAACTTCTGGTCAGGTCCCACTGGAGATGCAGTTTGCCAAGTTTTGTGCAGATCAGATGCATGGCCTAGGAAGAGTTTGAAAAAGTTGGTTTTGCACATTTTGCAATATTGCAAAAATGTGTCTTCGCGAAAAATGGGCATGGCCTCTATAATCTGATCCATCTTGATTCAAGGAACACATGGATGTAAATGTGTTTAAAGTGCAATGTGTATTGTGGACGTTATAGGCAAAAACACATTTAAGGCCATTGTAGTGCCCACTAGTGGTCCAAATGTGTGATTTTTGGTATGTGAGGTCCGTGACCCATTGTACATCCTCCCCTGTAAATTTGAAGTTGTTCACATTAGTGTAGACATGGCCTTAAGCATGGACCTAGATGGTACCCTCCACATTTCGTAATAATTGGATGAGACGTTCATGAGATATAAACTTTTCATACTTGTACAAAAATTGACCACTAGGGGGTAGTGGTAAATTTTCGTAAAATTTGTTGGGAATCCTCAGAGGGTCATGGCAAACAAACACCTTACATTTCGCATTAATAACATTCAATTCGGCCGAGATATGGCCAAGTTCGTGTTTTCATAGCTAGATGCACAAATTTGTTTGTGCGAAATTTGCGAAATTTTTAACCGATAACAGTGAGAACTTCTCAATTAGTAGGAATGCTGAAGATTATTCCAATCTACCATTTAAACTCAACTGACTCCCCTCCTATAACAGTTGTAGCAACCCATGGGGCTTCCTGGGAAAGCCAGATTCACAATGACAATAGCCGGTTTCCGACCGGAGGGATTTGTGCAGTTAATAAAATTCCTAGAACACTTTTTTTCTCGTGTTCCGACTGGACCAATTTGGGGATTTTTAAGTTCCTTTGGCCGCAGTTCCTGTAACTCTTTCAGCTCCTACATCAGGGCAGGGTCTTTTCCCTTTTCAGCATAGGAACCTAGGTCAACAAGGGTCGGGTTTCCGGTACAGACAGACCAACAACGGGACAATTTTAACAATTTTCGCCATCTTATTCATCATTAAATACATCACTGGAAACGTAGCAAATTTAGCATCCATTCCTCGTCACCCACATCCTGTCCCCAAAAAATTTGACGGATAATTATTTTAACACACTAACACTAGCCTTACTAAACGTCAGGTCTTTGGCAGTAAAATCATTTTTAATCAATGATTTTATTATTAAGCACAATCTTGATTTTATGTTTTTTAACTGAAACCTGGTTAGACCATAATAACAGTGCTGCTGTTCTGTCATGAATTCTGCTTCCTAAGTTCATTTTTCTGCCTCAGTTTCTATTTTTCCACCCGTGAGTCTTTAATTTTAGGAGTGAGAATAGAGTGAATAAGAAAGGATGTGGCATCGCAGTTTTGTTTAATGACTCATTCCAATGTATGCAAATATATTATGGAAATATTGCATCTTTTGAATATGTGGCTCTTCAGCTAAGGTCCTCCCCTTGAGCTATGTTTCTAAATATCTACAGGCCACCTAAATACTGTGCAACTTTCTTCGATGACTTTACTGAACTGCTGTCTATAATCTGTATTAACTTTGACTGTGTAATTATTGCTGGTAATTTTAACACTCATGTTGACAACCCCCAGGACAGAGGGACCAAATAACTGTTTTGTGTTTTTGAGGACTATGGACTGACTCAGCATGTGATAGAGCCCACACACAATAAGGGGCACACTCTGGACTTGATTATCTCCAAGGGTCTGAACATTTCCAAGGTTGTGGTGACTGATGTTGCTCTCTCTGATCATTCCTGTGTTTTCTTTAACGGCACTATATCTGTGCACAAAAGTGTCTAAACAAAAGGTAATCAGAAAAGGGTATATCACTGAAAACACCAGTGAAACATTCATTCAGCTTTTCTCCGCCACACCCACCCTCTCTGGGGTCTCAGTCACTGAGCTTGTAGATAACTTCAATTGTAAAATTACAAATGTTATTGATGCCATTGCTCCCATTAAAGGGATACTTCACCGATTTAGCATTAAGCGTTGCATCAGCAGAAACACTGTAGTATTTTTGAATGACCGTGCTTCCCTCCCTCATGTCCCCCTGAGAGGGGAGATCTCTGTATTGTGGGTCTGGAAAAATTTATACCGATGACGCAAAAATCGTCATTTTACGTCATCGGTATTAATTTATTCAGAGGCAAAGGACTACAGCCAGTACTTCCCCATAGCCCTTAGGGGGTTGGACTCTGGAGATTCACGGAGAATGCCGAGGTAAAAACGAGTGTCAGCCATCTTGAATCATCGCTTAGCTTCTCAGCAGAAACAGATTTATTAATCCCGAAGGAATTACAATTATGTGCATTCAAACTACCGCACATATGTACCACCGGGATACATAGGTACAGATAGGAGAATATGCAGGACACTTTATTACAGACGGAATACTCGACACACTACGCGAGCTTCGCCCACCGGCTATGGAGACTAGCGGTGCTGTTCGAAGCCTCTGGCCGATAAAGGGACATCATCACAGGGAATGTTGAATGAATGTGCCGGTGGAAAACTAACATTAGCCGGCCACCTGTTCCATCAATCCTGCTTGCAAGTGTCCGCTCATTAGGCAACAAACTGGACTACATCCAACTTCAATGAAACTCCCAACGCGAGTTCAGAGACTGCTGTGTTTTTGTTGTTGTGGAAACATGGCTGAACAACAGTGCTGCAATGTCACCGGGTAAGACTAGCTAGTGAAGGTGGGTTTTTTTAACACGGACTGTTGCAGAAATGGGGTGCTTGTATCCAACTAACTGCTAACCGCTGGTGGAGTTTGTGACTGTTAGATGAGACCATTCTACATTCCAGGCAAATTTACGGCTGTGTTTATACTCTGTTTACAGCCTACCAAGCGCTAGTGCTAGTATGTGTTAGCTGAACTTTACGGAGCATATAATGTGTTTCGTATGTCGTTTTTATATAATGTTTTTTATATATTTGAATTGTGTAACCACTTGAGCCACGGTGAAACGTTGTTTCATGTATATGGTTGAAATGACAAACAGTTGAATTGAGTTGACCGCCTCACTGATTGTCTGTCTGTCTGTAAACAGTAGGCGTGGCTTGGGAGTGGACTCAGAGCAGCGAAGCAAGTGCATTCTGGGATTTGGGGTCTTTCATCCACGTTAGCCAAAAACACATTTGCTGGCTTTTCTCGGCCTAGAAGGCACCCAATTTAAAGATATATTCAGCTTTCCAGCGGTGAAATATCCCTTTTAAGGTCAAAACTGTCTCTGGTAAGAAAAGATCTCCATGGAGAAATGTCATACTGGTGAGAACAGAAAAAAGTGTGAAAAGGGTGTCAAAGCTGAATGCAGGTGGCGAAAAACTAATCTACAGGTCCATTATAACACCTATAAAAAGAGATTTCACATTTATAATTTGGAACTGAGGAATGCAAGGAGGTCCTTCTTCTCTGACATTATCGCCAGAAACAATAATTCATGTGCTTTGTTTGCTACTGTCGATAGCTTCGCATTAAGCTTTGTATCAGTAGAAACACGGTAGTATTTTTGAATGACCGTGCTTCCCTCCCTCATGTACCCCTGAGACGAGAGATCTCTGTATTGTGGTCCTGGAAAAAATCTTTTGACCAGAGGCAATGGACTACAGCCAGTAGTAGGAGCTACTTCTGCATGTTTTCAACCTGCCCATAGGAGGTTGGACTGTCGTCTTTCTCCAAAGATTTCCGAAGCAAAACAAGCGTCATCCACATTGAATCTTGGCTTCTCAGTGTCTCTTAATACATCCATGCTTCTCAGCAGAAATCTTTTACAACAATTATGTGCATTCAAACTACTGCCCATGTGTACCACCGGGATAAATTGGTACAGATCGGAGAATATGCAGGACACTTTATTACAGACGGAATACTCGACACACTATGCTATGGAGACTAGCGGTGTTGCTCGATGCCTCTGGCCGGTAAAAGAATATCCTTAGAGGGCAACGCGGAACGAGTGCCGGTGGAAAGCTAACGCTAGCCGGCCACCTCTTACATCAATCCTGCTTGCAAGTGTCCGCTCATTAGACAACAAACTGGACTACATCCAACTTCAACGAAACTCCCAACGCGAGTTCAGAGACGGCTGTGTTTTTGTTGTTGTGGAAACATTGCTTAACAACATTGTACCGGATTATCCAGCTACCAGGCCTGCTGCTCTGTCGCCGGGTAAGACTAGTGGAGGTGGGCCGTGTTAAATGGGGTGCTTGTATCCAACTAACTGCTAACTGCTGGTGGAGTTTGTGATTGTTAAATGCCGACCATTCTACATTCCACACAAATTTACGGCTATGTTTATACTGTGTTTACAGCCCACTAAGCTCTAATGCTAGTATGTGTTAGCTAAACTTTATGGAGCATATGTGTGTGCACTAAATGTAGCCTGTTTCGAATGTCGTTTTTATATGTCGTTTTTATATATTTTAAATGTGTAACACCACTTGAGCCACGGTGAAACGTTTCGTGTATATGGTTGAAATGAAAATAAAACACACTTGAGTTGAGTGTCTCACTGTCCATCTGTCTGTAAACGGTAGGTGTGGCTTGGGAGTAGATGCTAAAGCAGCAAAGCAAGTGCATTCTGGGATTTGGTGTCTTTCATCCACATGAGCCAAAAACACATTTTCTGGGTTTTCTCTGCCTAGAAGCCACCAATTTAAAAAAAAAAAAAATAATAATCACATTTCTACTACATAAGTGACCCAATTTAAAGATATATTCATCTTTCCAACGGTGAAATATCGCTTTAACAAACCCTCCAGTACCAGTAGCATCTGAACTTTTATCCTTCAGAAAAGACAGTCAGTGCATCCATATCAAGTACAGGATATGTGTTGTCACAGTGTCAAGGCAAAACAAATTCCAATATGACACAAATTCATACGATCAACCATACAAATCTGGAGGACATTATACAACATCTGAAAACCTCCTCCTTTTGCCTTGATATTCTCCCAATGGGCGTTTTCTAAATGTTTCAAATTGTTTGGCTTCTGATCTTCTACAGATTGTAAACACGTCTCTTCTTTCAGGTATCTTCCCACAGGTCCTGAAAACTGCAGTCTTAAGCCACTCTTAAAAAAGATCAATCTAGACACATCACTAATGAGCAACTATAGGCCGATATCAAACCTTCCATTTTTAAGTAAAATCATTAAAGCGTTTTTTCAACAACTCAAACTTTTTCTTGTCACTAAACAGTTTTGATGCCTTCCAGTCTAGTTTGCGACCACACCACAGCACTGAGATGGCTTGTTAAAGTCTTCAATGACATCCACTTAAACACAGATAGTGGCAAAACTTCAGTCTTAGTATTACTTGATCTCAGTGCTGCATTTGACACGGTCGACCATGACATATTACTAGACCGCTTGGAAAACTGGGTTGGTCTTTCTGGCTCAGTACTAAACTAGTTTGAATACTACTTAAATAATAGGGATTACTTTGTGTATATATAGGTAATTATGCATCTGAGCATACAAATATGACGTGTGGTGTTCCCCAAGGCTCCATTCTGGGGCCTCTTCTGTTTAACATCTACATGCTTCCACTGGCTCAGATTATGGAAAACAACAAAATAATTTACCATAGTTATGCGGACGACAAACACATTTAGGGGACTATAGTCCAATACAAAAACTAAGTGCATTGAACAAACGACTGGATGTGCCAGAACTTTCTTAAATTAAATGAAGACAAAACTGCGGTGATTGTTTTTTGGAGCAAAAGAGGAACAAATAAAAATCAGCGCTCAGCTTCAAATGACAATGTAAAAAACAACAGACAAAGCCAGAAATCTTGGTGTAGTCATGGACTCAGACCCGCTATGCTTGCAAGAGACTGAGCTCCTACACTCGCCTCCATATTTCATTAAACAACCAGGTCTATTACTTTTTCTTTGATGCCAAATCATTTTATCTGTTGTCACGGTGACTCGGTGAAATGCCTGCAAGCACAAAAGAGCGCACCTCGTCGCCTGGGCTGTCTACTCGTTTGGAGAAATTCGTTAGCATGTCTGCGCCTAATGGAGTGGTGGCTAATGTGAACACATTCTCTAATAATTTAATTTAATTAATTTTATTTTATTTAAATCGGTGATCTACAGCGCAATGAATGAAGTGCTGGCCGAAATGAATGCCTAACAGCAACACATCGGGGCAGAACCTGAGAAGCAGGAAAGTATGGTATGTGAGCCGGACCAATCTGACTGCATCACGCTCAAGATCCAGCGGCTTCGGCTGCCTGAAGGGATGCAACACAAGCTGTATATGCAGCGGTATATGTACCACGATAAGGAGTAGGAAAATAGCCTTTGTCTCTGTATATGCACCGGCTACATATGAGGAAAGTTTCTTCCAACGCCTAACCAATGAATTGCTCTCTCAATGAATATTCACTAATTATAGGGCGAGACATGAATGCAGTACTAGATTTAAACCAGCATAGATCAGGGGTCAATCAAACAAAAGCCCAAAAAACGCATATCGGACATGTTTAAAGCAGTTGTGGAATCCCACCATCTTACAGACATATGGAGGATGCACAATCCTACTAGCAATGATTACACCTTCTTTTCCACACGTCACCTCACCCATTCCCGCATTGATTATATTTTGTGCTCCAGTGAGCTTAAGGCAATGTTCCACACGATAGCAATAGAACCAGCAATTCTGTCTGATCACAATACGCTGATAACCACATTCCGTTGTGATATGTTAGGAGAAAGATCTAGGAGATGGCAATTTAACAATTCCCTTCTCCAAAACACATCTGTTGATACAGAGTTTGAGCCAAGCTGGCGGAGTTTATATCAATCAATACTGACTCAGTTTCGGACCCGGCGTACATTTGGCAAGCCACCAAAGGATTTAATAGAGATTTCACATCTTCCTTTGCAGTCAATGTGAAGAAAAAGAGAGAGGCAAGGATTGCGGAGTTGGAAAAATGTAAATCGTTAGAACATCTAAAGATGTTTTTCTAAATCTAAAGATGTTTTTCTAAATCTACACTCTTTTAGTCACAAATCGAGCAGAGCTAAATGATTTGCTAAAAAGGAGAGCTGAATTTATAATGCACAGAGTGAGGCAAAATTACTATTTTAATGGTTGCAAACCAAGCAAATTGCTTGCTCTGAAATTGAAAGAAAGCGAATCCAGAGCTGCTATCAACAGTATCCGCACAGACAGAGGTATCTCAACGAATCCTAAAGATATTACCGCCACTTTCCAATCCTTTTATTCAAAGTTGTATGAATCCTCCTGCAATCTGGATCCGACAAAGTGCCAAAAGTTCCTGAAAGAGCTAAACCTGCCTCTTCTTGACCCAGAGGAGGCAGAACAACTTGGTCAACCTATAACGTTAGAGGAACTTAAATCAGCGTTTAAAAACAGCTAAGAAAGGGAAAACACCGGGGTTGGATGGAATTCCATCAGAACTTCTGCTACAATACTTTGCCATACTAGGACCTACCATATTACAAACTTTTTAACCTTGGCCATAGAAAGGGGCACCTTTCATCAACAAACCAACACTGCATTAATTTCGGTCATACACAAAAAGGGTAAAGATCCTACGGAGTGCTCAAACTTCAGGCCCATCAGCCTCATTGGGATGGATATTAAGCTCTATTCGAAAGTCTTGGCAATACGCCTAGAATGCTTTATTGGGAAGCTAGTCCACCCCGACCAATCAGGGTTTATACCAAAGTGTCACGCTGCAGACAATATACGCAGATTATTCCATGTAATAGAAGAAGCCACAAACGTTCCAACAACGGCAGCAGTTTTATCACTGGACGCGGAAAAAGCTTTTGACCGCCTAGAGTGGAACTACCTGTGGCAAGTAATGGAGAGGCAAATTATGTTTTGCTGTACATCTCTGACCTTGAGGACTTTGTCCCACAAATTCTTAAGATCTTTAATGAATTTGGCTATGGCTATAAAATCAAGTGGAATAAATCTAATCTTCTTCTGCTGAACAACAGACAGGTGACATCAGCTATTAGTGATACAATACCAACCCAAAGCAAAATAACATATTTGGGCATCAACAATCAAGCATAGCTACAACGAGTTGTCCAGGACAACTATGAAACTATACTAAGTAGTGTTGAAAGAGATCTGGCCAATTGGTCTGCGCTCCCGGCATCGCTATGGTCCAGGATTGCTGTCATTAAAATGAACATAGTTCCTCCTGTGAATTTCTTAAGTACAATGATCCCCTTACCCCCACCAATAAATTTGTGGAAGAAACTGTATACCGTAATTCGGCAGTATATTTGGAATAATAAACAACCTAGGCTAAAATACTCTACCCTGCAACGTACCACAAACACGGGAGGCCTGGCCCTCCCCAACCTTAAAGTGTACCACAGAGCTTTTCAGCTACGGCCCTCAGAGTGTGGATGGACCCCTCATCTACAGTCCCATGTAGAGAAATAGAGCAAAACCTCACTGGAAGTCTAAGACTGCAAGACCTTACATTTACAAGTGAGTGTTCAAAAGTGTATGCTAGCCTATGGCACTATTATAACCAACACATTGACCAACTTTAAACAGGTCGAGGAGCAACGACGCTACACTAATAAGTGGCATTTGAACACTCCAATTTGGCACAACATACACTAAATGTCTGGTAACAGAGCTTTTGTTTATAACCAGTGACAGGTATTTATACTCTAAACCAGCTATTCAATGATGAAGGTATGTTAAGTTTTGAAGACCTGAGAGCTAGCTTTGAGGTCCCTAGGACATCCTTCTTCCTTTTATCTTCACTTAAGATCAGCCCTGAAATGTTGTGGAGTACCATGGGGAAACCGTCTTGAGATGCACCCAATCATTAAATGGCTTGTCGATTCTCCGGTGAGAGGATTAGTGTCCAGGATATATGCTAAACTGATGCAAGTATCTGTAGGAGAACTCCCTATATTAAAGAAATGGGAGCGAGAGCTGTGTTAAGGCTGCAGGAGAAGGGCAGACCCAAAATGCAGAGACGGAAACTGTGGTTCGTTTGACGATTTAATATAACAGAAAAATACAAACAAAAGGAGTCCTGAAAATGCAAGCAAAAAGTAATCCAACATGAAGACCGAGACAAAATAGAAAAACAAAGCAACCAGGTACATTAAGCATAATAGGGAGGACTAAAACTCACGCAAAACAAACAAGAGTACAATACACAATGATCTGACACAA
The DNA here is from genome assembly GCA_023566125.1 of Zingel zingel. Lineage (NCBI taxonomy): Eukaryota > Metazoa > Chordata > Actinopteri > Perciformes > Percidae > Zingel > Zingel zingel. The sequence continues at coordinate 40,881,921 of CM042320.1, read as the reverse complement.
GACAAGGGGAAACACAAAGACTAAATAAAGAGGGTAACGAGGTAACAAGAGGCAGGTGACACAAGGGCTGGGAAACGGGTGAAAAACATCAGGCAATCACAAGAGTGAACTGAGAACTAGAGAACTGGGGGACAGAGGGGCATAGGCACCGAGGTGCTACAGCCAGCAAGGCATGGGGTCCAGGACTGCGGACAGTAGCGAAGGTGGAACCCCTTGAGCAGACAAGCAGGCCATGGAGGATTCTCAGGAGGTCGAGCAGGATGGCGAAGACCCTCAGGAGGCCGGCAGCAAAGGTAAAACCCCTCCGAAGGCCAAACAGGACGTCGAGGGCTCTGAGGCGGCCAGCGGCGAAGGTGAAGCCTCTCAGGCGGACAAACAGGTCGGCAAAAGTGAAACCCCTCTGCCAGCCGTCGGCGAAGGCGAAATACCTCTGGCGGCCGGGCAAGACATAGAGGTCGAGCAGGTTGGCGAAGGTGGAACTGAACTTGTATGTTAAAATTTGCACGTTTTTACACATGAGAGATTGTAAAAAATCTTAACTTGTAAATTGAAATTTGCACTTGTAGAAAATGTTCACAAATGTATAGATTGATATTTACATGAACACAATGACAGCTGCAAACTTGAAATGCAACATTTACTCGTATACTTGTTTTACTTGGGTTAATTTTCCATCACAACCACAAATCAGTGATTACAACCTCTCAAATCTGTCACTGCAACTTCACGTATGTGCTCTCTCGCATCACGAAGTGGCAAACCTGCTTGCCTCGACTTTTGCAACACTTTTGGTAATACATTTGGTACAAAACTAATTTGTACCTGTGGACTTAGGCTGTGGAGCTTGAGCCAACAGAATGGGGAAAGCAGGGTTTCTGTCGCCAGATGAGGGACAACTCTGTCCGGCTTATTTATGTAGCATGGAAGCTTGGTGGAATAGCATGCTAGCATTAGCCAACTAACCAGCCAGCCCGCTTCTAAATAAATACCTTTTAATTATTTAAACACTTTTTAACAGTCAAACTGAAACACTGGCAGTGAGCTCCAGGTTCTGCAGCCGCCGACGGACCGTCATCAGTGGGTAACAGGTGCCAAGTTCCGCATCCCTGCCAAGAATTGCATTCACAAGGTAAAATAGTTTTATAAGGCAAGCCACTGTTTAAAAACTAGGCTATATAAATTTCTTTGTCATTTTCATCAATGATGATTATCATTTTAGAACATTTAGAGACGTCAATGTTTTATCAGACTCTGTAGCAGCATTTCCTTGCTACCTAGATGACATTTTCGGCAGCAATGTGGGTTAAAGGATGCATTATTCAGCAGAAATTGTTGCTGCCCGTGAGCTGGATGCAATTCTCAGGAGATATGAGTGTTAAGGAACGCTCATCAGGCACAACATCAGCAAAGCAAGCTCTGGTCATGGCCTGGAGATGGGCCGCTGCTAACGGGTGTGGGGCTCTCCATGTCCCGCTGGAGCTCCGACTGCAAGTCGAGGGCAGCAGCGAAGCTTTCTGGCAATAGTAATGTGCTTTGCTACACTGGCCGATCCCCACTGATGACGGTCCATCCGCGGCTGCAGGAACTGGAGCTCACCACCAGTTTTTCAGTTTGACTGTTAAAAAGTGTTTAGATAATTAAAAGGTATTTATTTAGAAGAGGGCTGGCTGGTTAGTTAGCTAACGCTAGCTTGCTATTCCACCAAGCTACCATGCTACATAAATAAACCAGACAGAGTTGTCCCTCATCTGGCGATAGAAACCCTGCTTTCCCCATTCTGTTGGATCAGAGCTCCATGGCCTAAGTCCACAGGTACAAATTAGTTTTGCACTAAATGTATCGCCAAAAGTGTTGCAAAAGTCGAGGCGCACAGAATTGCCACTTCGTGATGCGAGAGAGCACATATGTGAAGTTGCAGTGACAGATTTGAGAGGTTGTAATCAGTGAGCTGTGGTTGTGATGGAAAATAAATCAGAGTAAAAAAAAGTATACAAGTAAATGTTGCATTACAAGTTTGCAGCTGTCATTGTGTTCATGTACAGTAAATATCACTGACACTCTGCTACTGACTGTAAAGGACTGTCACAATTGTGGAAAAAAAGGACATAGAGAGGACATGCAGAAACAAAAGAGCAAAAACAAAAGCTTAAGCACAGAGTAAAAAAAGACACTGTAAAACACAAAGAAAAGACGAAAAAAAAGAAAAGACATGTTCACACACTTAAGCATGGTAATAACAAAACAAGTGATTCCTCAGAGGAAGAGGTGTTGACTGTAAACACTGTGCGGATAATGAACGTGGATGAAACCTCAGAAGGCTTCTGTGCCAGACTGCAACTGGAAGGACATTCTGGTAAGATGCAGATAGACACAGGATCAAGGGCATCGCTAGTGTCATACGAAATCTACAGAAAGTTCATGAAGCATCTGCCACACAGACCCTCAGACACCGTTTTTAAGGGGTGTACTGGACATCAAGTGGCCATGAAAGGAAAGACTGAGGTGACTGTTAACGTTAATGGCCAAACTGCCAAGCTGCCAGTTTACAGTACGAGTAATTATCCTGCTATAATGGGGCGTGTATGGCTAAAGAAAATCTGACTTGACTGGCAAGACATGAGGAAGCTGTCACACAGTTCAACTTGCCTGCAGGCCATACTGGAAAAGAATGAGGTTTTCTGAGAGGAGTTAGGCAGCATGAAAGAAATTACAATGAAGATGCATGTGAAACCTGTGTTCATAAAAGCAAGATCAGTGCCATACGCCAGCCGACCCAAGGTGGAGGCAGACCTGGACGCTCAGGTCAAGAATGGCGTTCTGGAGCCTGTGACAACCAGTAAGTGGGGGAATCCGGACCTGTGGAGACTTTAAAGTAACACTAAATCCTGTGTTAACAGCGGAGCAATATACCCTTCCTCTTATTGATGACTTTTGTTGCTGGACTAAGTGGGGGACAAAAATTAAGCAAAATCGACCTCAATCACGCTTACTACAAATGCATGTGGAAGAACAGTCATGTGAAATGCTGACTATTAATACATAAAGGACTTTTCAGATACTGCTGTTGGGTACTCGTAGGTGTACAGATCCAATTATTGGAAAATTATCAAAGATGTTTATCAATATTAATAAAGTTATGAATATGGTTATTCATAAATTTATCAAATCAACAAACAATCAAAACGGGGCACCACCCTAAAACCTCAGGGGCCAATATTGAACTTTGAAATAGTCCCATTAGTGGTGTTCCCTTTTAAAATACAGATCTTAACTTGGTTAAGCTATCTGATTCTTTAAAGGAACAAATGTGCTACAGACAATAGGCTAGGTGCTAGCTGGTTAGTTTATCTTGTGAATGACTGAGACCGCTAGCCCTCTCCGTCACTCATGTCTGTACTAACGTGAAATTAGGGCAGACTCTGAGAATTTCGTCTGACTGAGGGGGGATTCATTATAACCACTTAGGCGTGCAGTACCTAAACTCCGTGGAAGGATCTAGCAATGTAGCATTTACAGTTTACCCAAACTACATTAATCAACACAACATCAACAGTATCGTGATCAAAGATACATTCACAGCAAAATAATGGGACACAGCGGTCACCATCAGATTAATAATCAACCGTATATCCGTAGCACATTATTAATCAGATCACATTAATGGTAACACAAATATCAAAGATGGCAAATTACTCATTAATAAAACACACCCTGTTCTAATCTGCACAGAACACTATAAAGCCTCTTACTTTGGGTGTGCAGTTCGTTGTTTCTGTCCATAGATTTTCCACAGAAATAACCGAATGGGTCCGTGTGCTTGTCAGCGGCACGGAGAAACTTATCTCTCTTCACGGGCAGTGAAAGACAAGCTAGATCGACTCGATGAAGGAAGAAGCGGCATCTGTGTGGTCCGATTTCCTTGTAGAGAAACGGTGTTCTCTTCTGCAGTTTTGAAACACGAGGTACGTGTTTCCAGGATCCAGTAGTGTTCTTCAGAACACCGAGAGATAAACTCCACTTTGTCCAGAAGTGGAAGTATTTTGCACAAGCGCTGGCGCGCCTCCTTTCAGCAACGGAGTTGCACTGGAAGACATTCATTTCTGTGTGTCAGTGGGTTTTATAGTTTAAGGCTCCATGCTGTGTTTATGGTACGTCTGAACCAATGGGAGAATCAAAGTGAAGCTGAAAGTGTGAAAACTCATTGTTTGCAGTTCTTAGGCCCTCCACCAGTCTGCCGTTTTCTCCTCGTGTTTGAAGGTACATTCTCCATTTTGGAAAATTCCTTTGTCTTAGGAGTCTGGGGTTCCAGGCTGGTGACTTCCCTACAGACCGCTCTCTGGCCAAAGGGGAAGTTTCAGGCCCTGTGAAATTTCTCTGTCTAACAGACTAGTATCGCCAAAACTTTTAGGTTCCAACACTGCAGACTGCCTTTTGGTATCACAATAGCTATCAGCATCACTATTCCAACGAGCTATGGATCAAATCCTGAGCAGATTGCAGGGAGTGATTGTTGAACTATTATGGACATTTCATTCCCAACCTGGCATGACTTCTAAAATCGTTACATGACTTGCTAGGCAAGCAGAAAGTGTGGAAGTGGACAGCCAGCTGCCAGGAGGCTTTTCAGAGGGCAAAAGACGCATTGACTACATCAGAGGTTCTAACCTACTTCAACCCATTGCTTCAGATTTAGCTTGCCTACAATGCCTCTCCTTACGGTGTGGGGACGGTGATCGCTCACATACTGCCATATGGTGAGGAAAAGCAGATTGCTTTTGCATCAAGGACATTAAACACTGCAAAGTCTAATTATGCTCAACTGGAACTAGAGGCTCTGAGCATTTTATTTGGAGTCAGGAAATTAAATTGGTACTTGTTTGGTTGGAAGTTTACAACCCTTACAGACCACCGACCTCTCACAACTTTGGACTGTACACTGGGATACCATCTCTTGGTGCATCCTGACTGTAGAGGTGGGCGTTGCTGTTCTCAGGACACTCATATGACATTATGTATTGCAAATCAGACTCTGATTGCAATGCGAATGGTTTATCCAGATTGCCACTCTCTGTCACAAAGCCAGAGTCAAACACTGTGGACATTTTCTACTTCAGGGAGATAGAAAAGGCACCTGTTTTAGCTGTTCAGGTAAAAAAAGGAGACCAGAACTGACCCTGTGTTGTCTGCTGTCATTGACATGATTGTCAAGGGCCAACCTGCTGGTGAAGGCCTTTGTTGGATAACGGTCAGGACTGTCAGTTCAGTCAGGATGTTTGCTTTGGGGGAGGAGAGTGATTATTCCCTTTTCATTCCGAAACCAAAGTATTACAGCAACTTCATGCAGGACACAGTGGAATAATGAGAATGAAGAAGATAGCAAGAAGCTATTTTTGGTGGACAAACATGGACAATAGATTGAAGACATAAAAGTAAAAGTACAGTGTGCACATAGAGTTTGCAGGTCCATTCAAAGACAGAATGTTTGTTGTAGCTTTTGACACACACAGTAAATGGCCTGAAGTGGCTATCATGAGCAACACCACAGAGAAGACAAACCATCAGCAGCAAAGGACACTGTTCAAAAGCAACAAGCGAAGCCTGCCATCACTAATCAATAATATTAATGGAAATATAATTGTAACCCAAACGCTATGCATTGTTAAACAGCAAAAAAATGCTTGGGTATTCAGAACATTTCTATACAGTCACCCATAATAAATAATCACCTCTTTCAACCATTATTAGACAAAGGCTTCCAAATTTGGTATAACAGCGGTATACATAGCATTGGGGACTTGTATACTTGGCACTTTGCAGTATTTGAACAAATATCCAGAAAATTCAAATTGACTATTTACTTTTTTTCGTTACTTACAAATTAGGACTTTGCACGCAAAAAGTTTGCTAATTTTCCAACTATCCCCACACTATCTTGCCTGGATTCTTTGTTAAGGGGTCAATACCTTTAATAAAGGCAGATTTTCAATGATTTATACTTAGATCATGAAAAGATATAATCCCTCTATAGCTCATATTCGGGAACAATGGGAAATTGATCTAGGTGGCCCACTCTCGGATGATGAATGGGATATGGCTCTTTCTAGCATTCATTCCTCTTATGTATGCTCAAGACATGCCTTAATACAGTTTTAATACAGTTAATAAAGTCTTGCACTGGCTACACTTTTTAAAGCTAAACTTGCCAGACTATTCCCACACCTAAGCCCTATATGTGACAGGTGCAAACAAACCACAGTGACCATTTACCATATGTGGTGATCTTGCCCAAAACTTTAACCTTTCTGGTCCTTTTTGACACTATCTCCAAGTCTTATGGCCATAGTATTATGCAGTCTAAGAGGATTCCAATCTTCATTGTCATTATCTTCGTCATTGCCTTTTTACCCTCTATTAGCTACACATTCTATACTATTTCAATGGAAGGATGTATTTCTTCCATCACATAACCAATGGATTAAAGATTTGATGATGAACGTCAAGCTAGAAAAAAATCTGATGCAATCTCAACGGCTGTACAAAGCGATTTTACAAAACCTGGGACCCATTAACAAACTGTGAATAATTTACCCGGCCTCGAACTATAAACTCATGCATTTATTGGTGAGCTGTCCTATTTCCTTAAACAGACTAGGATGCATGTGATTGTTATATTTTTGTTTTGCTTTGTTCGGTCCTTTTTTTGTGTGTGATCTGTCTGTTTCAGATTTTGCTGTCATTTGTGTTTTTTCTTTCTGTTCTCTGCCCGGTATTACTTATCTTTCTTTACACGTTTATGCGTATAACTTGGGATGACATGTCACTGTATTATTTGATAAAAGGAAAATTCTCTAAAATAAAGTGTTTTAAAAAGAAAACAAAAAAAAAACACGAATGGATAAATATTACTTACAGCATTCTGGCATCATGCATTTCTCCACTTTGGCCACCTCGGTCTTACACATTGATCCGTCTGTAGGAGGCATCTTAACCATGCGTTCACGTCTTCTCATACCCAAGCCACAGGTGACGCTGCAGGGGTCCCACTCAGCCCACTCAGTCACCACACAGGTGCTTGGTGCTGTAGAGAAGGGAAAATACCAAAAACACATTATCAATAAATGCAAGTATTTGCTAAGTTAATGGGCTGCATTTATCTAGCTTTTTCTAGTCTTAACGACTACTCAAAGCACTTTTACATAGTACAGGCACCATTCACACACACATTCAAAGTAACATTCATGCACATTTACACACCGATGGCGCAGCTGAGGGAGCAATTTGGACCACCGAACTTACGATCCGTAGACAACCGCTCTGCCACCTGAGCAACCTGAGTCCTACCACAAATATTAAAGTGCTCATATTATGCTCATTTTCAGGTTCATGATTGTATTTAGAGGTCATATCAGAATAGGTCTACATGGTTTAATTTTCAGAAAACACCATATTTTTGTTGTACTGCACATTGCTGCAGCTCCTCTTTTCACCCTGTGTGTTGAGCTCTCTGTTTTAGCTACAGAGTGCGGCATCACACTTCTATTCCATCTTTGTTGGGAGTCACCCATGCGCAGTACTTAGGTAAGGACTACTACCCAGTCAGAAGCAGAGTATGAGGGCATGACATGCTAGCAGCTAGGCGAGCATTATAACATGTTACAAAGTGACTACAATAGCGCTGGACTACAATAGTAGAGCTGTTTGGAGCAGTTTGTGAACAGTGTTTTCTGTTGGAGATGGTAAGTGCCTTTGGGGTGGACTTTGTGCTTTTTCACTTTGTAAACCGATAACATGCACAAAAAACATGTATAAAAAAATAAAGGAAAGGGGAAAAGCCAAAAAGCATAATATGAGTACTTTAAGGGTTCTAATCCTAAAGGGGGCAATGGGCATTTTACAGGTTTGGAATATTTTGGGCCAATCATCCCAAAACTCACCTATGTGTCCACATAACCAGCAATTTCCACTGGATGCGGAACGTCTGTGGAACGTCTCCGGAACATCAGGTTTCCATTAAAGTCAATGTGTGTATTGCCACTGAAATGCTCCGGCGGTCCGCAGCCCTCCGGAGCAGATACGCAGAGTTTCTATTTTTGCCGGACGCCGGAGAGCTCGGCAGATATTGCTGGACAGGAAGTCGAGCACAGAAACAAAATCAAAATCCGGTTGATTTTCAAAATAAAATACACCGTATTGACGGACGGTGGAGCACGCAGCCATTCCGCAGACGTTCCGCATCCAGTGGAAATTGCCGGTTAGTAACATGCAAAAATTGTGCCATAAATCAATGACTGGTGTTACCAGTAAAACAAGTCAGTACTTCTTCAGTGTGTTGTCACATTAAACCTTGGTAAAAAAAAATGGTAAAAAAGAAGCAATAAACATGAGCAAAAAATGCATTCCAAACATTTTTAAACCTCTTAATATTAGACACCTGAAGACTGAGAAACATAAAGATGTTTTGTTTATACTTATCTAGTGTGACCATTGTGCAGGGTTTTCCCTACCATAATAAGGCTTAGGTGCCGCACCAAAGCCGTTGTGGGCACCACTTAAGCCGAATGAATGTAAAATCAAAACAAACTGAATGACTTTCTCAGATCTAATGTAGCTGTTCCTCAGTGGACTTATTTAGAAAGTTTTGTCTTTAAGTTTTTTGAGTGTTATTTATTTATTATCTGCTGTAGCTTTTTCAACGTTTTAGACACAGATATGGTAATAATATTGGTCTAAAATGGCGTGAAATTCCATTTTTTTTATTGCCAACGTAACATTTTTTTGAGGGAGAAACGCTAGACTCCCTGCAAAATACGTGCACCTAAGTCTTCCACAAACCTAAGGAAAACCACGATTGTGTTTTTGTCCTTACGAATGATGGTATAGGCTGCTCTGGCTAAAAAATTAAAATCAAAATTAAAATCAAGTGGTTTAAAGAAGTTTAGTATATTTCTTTTGCTTGTTCATTGCTATTTTGTCTTTATATTGTTTTGGACTATTGATGATTGATTCACTGCTTAACATGGTCTGTCATGACTTTTACCTATTGACTATGTGATCACTGGCCAATGAGCTATAAGAGACCGCTTAAAGGCGACCATTTTGTACATGCCCTGATGAAGGCCTTAATGGCCGAAACAAGTTGTCATGTTTTATTTATTTGGCCAAGAAGATATATTAAAGGCTTTTTAACCTTTACCCTCTATAGTGCCTTAGTTTCCTTCAACCTTGAATGTTGGATATGCAGTAACTTATAATGCAAACAATGTCATTGAATGGATTTTATGGCAGTGTAAAATTGCTATTACCTAATCTTTGAAAATTGATACATAGTCATTTGCCTCTCATATTTACGTGAGGAAATGTGAACTGAGTCAAGAGGTTATGTTTGTCACAATGAGTCATTTAAGGCCTTCATGTGAAGGGCTAAAAAAAAATATTGAAAGAATTTTCGCATTACTAATTAATTTATTTATGAATGTATTTGTTTGTATAGATTATTGTTAAATGTGGATTCACTTAATTTTGGCAAACAGTGGATTAATATTATGGGATGGTGAAATGGAACAATCACAATTTTTCTTCTGCTGCTATCTGGGTGAATCAGTGACTCCCCCTGGGGAAGCACGGCCTTCAGTAGCTGTCCCAAATGCCTGTGTAATGCAAGTGTATGGGGGCATGCATTTGATATTGACAGGTGTCTTAGCCATTCATATGTTGATGATTTGTGGATGGGATGATTTTGCGGCATTTTTCGGGCATTTGTATACCATGGATAAGTGGCCCGCGAAAGTTGTCAATGAGTGAGGGCGGAGAAAATAAGACCAGTGATAGAGATGAACAGTAATAGAGACAAACAAAATATGACCAATATGGAGAACAGTGTTGACTGGTAATTCAATACTATAACATTTTTAACTTTTTTCCAGTAGCACATTCCATTACCAATTACTATTTCAATTACAATAATGAGCGAAAAAGGGATTAGAACCACAAATTTCCACTTAGGGCTGCTGAAGTCAAATAAGTTGCTCCATTTCAGAGAATATTTATCATCATTATTATGTATGTTCTTTTTTTTCATATAGAGAAGGAAGAATGAGTCTTAGTCCAAGCATGAAATAGAACTTAATCAAACCATGTTTATGAACCATATTCTGCAATTCATCCGTCTGCACACCATGTCTTCATTCAAACAGGAGTTTCATGTTCTAACAAGATACATTATTACGTTATAACGTGAAACGCAACATATTACAACACTATAAATTATCATGTTATTACATGAAAAGTTTTACTTAATAATAAACCTTTCACGTTATAATGTGATAAATAGTATGTTTTAATGAGAAAAATACACAGTCACAAATGAACACAGCAATGCATTAAGACTCACAGCATTCATCGTTGACAACACACTTCTCTATCTCCTCAGTTTGGAGCTGGCACAGCAAGCCATCCTCAGGATACTGTTTGACATATCGCTCTCTAGACCTCATCCCTATCCCACAGGACACACTGCAGGGAGACCAGCTGATCCACTCCGACATCATACACGTTGAGGGCTCTACACAGGAAAAGAAAAAAACAAGTAGCAACAGATACTGTTAGAAGAGCATCCTGTCATTTTATATCTCATTTTTAGGGGTCCAAGCCCGAGGAGGCTGGGAACCGCGTTTGCAATGCAACACGGTTCACAGATCCAGTGGAGCTGTGGAACCCTATTGTTTTTCAAAGGATTATTTTTCTCTGCCTAAAAGTGACGCTACAGCCTAAATGTACATGGTGGGGCGGGGGGGGGGTGCCGTTTTCAGTACTGGTCCAGATCCCTGCAAGGACGTCTGACAAAACAATTCAGCCACTTTTACCACTAGGTGGCACTATAGCAGAAAAAACGTGTTTGGCCTTATAACTCCAAAACTGTTCATCACACATTAAAAATACACATTTCCATGCGTTCCCTGAATACAGCGGAATCGACTGATATAGGCCACGCCCATTTCCACCTTTACGTTTATATGCGAAAAATCGCGATTTATCATAAACCTAAACCTAATTGCACAAATTATGCACAAACAAATTTGTGAAGCTAGCTATGAAAACACAAACTTTGCCATATCAAAATCAAAATAAATGCTATCAAAGCCAAACTTTAGATTCTTGTTTGCCATGACCCTCGGGCGCTCAAAAACAAATTTTACGAAACTTGGCCAGTTTATATCTCTTGAACAGCTCATCCGATTTTTACGAAATTTTGAGGGTACCATCTAGGGCCACTCATTAGGCCATGCATAAAGTGGGGTACTGATTCGTCAAAGTTGGCATGGCCTATGTAACCCAGGTTTGGATTCACCACTTACACTAATGTGAGCAAATTCAAATTTACAGTGTAGATGTACAAAATTACGCTGGTGGACGCACTAGGTGGCACTATAATGATGTCAAACGTGTTTTTGCCTGCAACTCCCACATTACACATCACACATTCAAAAACTTTAGATCGACGTGTTCCTTTAATTGAGATGAATCTGATATAGGCCACGGCCATTTCCGCCAAGACGTTTTTTCGCAATATCGCACAATGCGCAAAACCAACTTTTTTGAACTCCTCCTAGTCCATGTGACCGATCTGGATGAAAGCATCTAGAGATGGACCTGACTAAAACTTATGAAAAATATGTTGCTACGTTAAAGTGTACGCATTTTACCACCAAACAAATTTTCCTATCTAGCTACCAAACACGAACTTCATCATATCTCGGCCAAATTAAATTCTATCAGCAAAGAACTTCAGATCGTTGTTCATCATCCCACTGCGACGATCTGTACCAAATTTGACAAAGATCGGCCATTAGGGGGCGCTATAATAAACGATTATGCATTTTGTCCGATAACTCAATGCATGTAAATGGGACATTTGCGATTGCAATTTCTCTGCCATAATAATAGTGAATAACACGAAACGTGTGATTCTTGTACGGCATGCCGCTCTGAGTCTCTGTACCAAATTTGGCAAAGATCTGCCATTAGGGGCCGTTATAATCACCTCTTTATTTCCTGACATTTGCCTCCCCACTGTTATGCTTTGGGTCCCGCTTTCTTTTGGCAGTCGCATCAAACCTGGTGAATATGTATGTATTTTAAGGATTTCGGGAATAGGCGCACCAAATGGATCGCTAGCGCCCACTTACAAAATAAAAAAATTTAATTTAGCCCCTGCAGTACGTTTAACATAGACTAATGAAGCGTAGTACACATATGTAGCATGTCAAGACGTACAAAAAAGCTCATTGGAGCCATACTCTAAACCCAACAGGAAGTCCGCTATTTTGAATTGAAAGTTAGAAATTAGTGCGATTTTGGCCATTTCCACATGTTGTACTTTAACGAACTCCTCCTAGAGATTTGATCCGATCAATTTCAAATTTGGTCTGTGCCATCTTAAGACGTTAAAGATGAAAAGTTATTAAAAGAAAAAATTTCGTCATAGGGCATGGCTGTGGCGGCAACTGGCGCCGGTAGGCTTGGAACCCATCATAACTGCTTGCAGTTCTAGTTATTATTAGGGGTCCAAGCCTGAGGCTGTAGGAACACAGCAGGGCTGTGGAACCCTATTGTTTTTGTAAGGATTATTAGGGGTCCAAGCCCGAGGGGGAATTTGGAACTGAAGGAATTATTATTCTTTTTCCCGGCAAATTAATTGCCTTTTTGAGGGGCTTAACATACACAAAAACTCACCAAAATTGGCGGATGCATCAAGCCTGGTGAAAATGTACATATTTTAAGGGTTTTGGGAATAGGCGCACAAAAATGGCTCGATAGCGCCCCCTACAAAGATACAAAAATTGAGCCCCTGCAGTACGTTTAACGTAGACTGACAAAACTTGGTACACATATGTAACATGTCAAGACGTACAAAATACATCATTGTAGCCATACCCTAAACCCAAGAGGAAGTCCGCCATTTTGAATTGAAAGTTCCAAATTAGTGAGATTTTTGCCATTTCCACGTCGTACTTTAACGAACTCCTCATAGAGATTTCATCCGATCAACTTCAAATTTGGTCTGTGCCATCTTAAGACATTAATGATGAAAAGTTATTAAAAGAATAACTTTTCGTCATAGGGCATGGCCGTGGCGGGGCGGCCATTTTGTGCGTTTTGCCATCGAAACAGGAAATGGGTGTAACTTGAGTGTACATTGTACAATTGGCTCGAAACTTTTCAATTCTTAAGACTCTAACTTTGAGGACATATACTGGACAAAACTGACTCAAAGTCATAGCGCCACCTAATGGCAACAGAAAGTAAACCTAAATGTCAACGTGCTATACTTTAACAAACTCCTCCTAGAGATTTCACCCAATGGACTCCAAATATGGTCTGTAACATCTCAACACCTTAAAGATGAAAAGGTATTAAAAGAAAAACTTTTCCTCAAACGGTGTGGGCGTGGCGTGGTGGCCATTTTGAGTGTATAGCAATGAAGGAGAAAGTGGCTGTAACTAAATTTCCCACAATCAACAAGAGTCCAGGCCTGAGGACATATACAGGCCAATATTGATTTTTGGTCATAGCACCCCCCGCTGGCAACAGGAAATCAGACTTATATGACAAATGTCATCCGATTTCCATGAAACTTATAATGTGTGGTCTACATGTGATACTGAGCCGCCCCCTGTACTGTAACCATGCCCACTTATTCAGGCCATGCCCCCTTTCATAACATTTGAACTGTTTCAGGTAGGAGTCTTGTGTGAGGTGTCATTAAACTTAGCAGAGAGTTCCTTCTTCATTGGTGATGGATTGGCCCGCCCCCTATGCTTAACCCTCATGCCCTCAAATTTACAAACACCTTTGTGGCAAAAATGTACACACATACAAAAACTGCTATTAAATCATCATCATATTTTTTCTGCTTTTTTCATAAATCACTTAAACAACTTCTAACTTGCTCAAAACTACCAAACATTCAATCATTTTCAGGAGTTTAACCCTTTAAATGCCAGTTTATGTATTCATTTTTTAATTACAAAAAAACACAATTATTTTTTTTCTCCGTATAATGAATAATATGGAGATGGGGCTTTGGTGATGATTAGAGTATTGGATATGTCAAAGATAAGCAACACAATTAATTTGATTGCATTAGTATTTTTTACATAGTGCCAGATATTAAATCATATATCAATATTCTTTTCTGCTTTTTTTTCATGAATCACTTCTACCTTGCTCAAAACTACCAAACATTCAATCATTTTTTTAGGATTTGAACCCTTTAAATGCCAGTTTAATTCTTTAAAGTAATTATTATTTATGAAAAACCCAACAAAACATTTTTTTCCATAAAATAAATTGTAGGGGAATGGGGCTTTGGTGGTGATTAGAGTCTTGGATATGTCAAAGATAAGCAACACAACTGAGGTGATATTCGACATTTTTACTGTATTCCACCAGATTCCGTAAGTTATATCATGGAGCCGTGTCTGTGTGTGTGTTTAGTTTACTTAATTTCCAGCAGCAGACCAGCAAGTCCTGCAGCAAGTGACCTGGTGCTGTCTACAAATGCACTTGTTACACTTGGTGCAAGTGGTAAAAGACCTCTTTTTTAGGCCTGTGCACAATCGGCACACACCTCTCCTTCTGGTGGAGCTGGCGACAGCAGAGGCATTGACGGTGTTGGTGTGGTTTCTGCCAGGGCATCAACATCGGTTTTTAACTCCACCACCATGGCAGCAGCAGCTAGAGTACGTGGGGGATGCTTTCTCCGCACAATCTCTGAGAACACCATGGTTTTCCCCAGCTCCTCTAAGAACAACCTCCGTCTGTATGTTCTTTGCTGGTTCCAGGAGGGATCCACAGCAGTGAACAGCACGAAAGCATTGAAGGCGGAGACATCGATGCAATTGAAGAAGAGGACAAGAGGCCACCGTTGGGTCTGCCTCCTACAGCTGTAGGTGCTGACCACCTAAAAATGTCCAAGAAAACAAAGATATTGAATAAAGGTCCTTCCTCAACATTCATAAGTATTTATATAATGTATTCTTCATATAAATGCAAGAAATAGGTCTATTAAATTATGAGCAATCGTAATAAATACATACTTATCTCAAACAAACACATCATCACAATCAGTGAGAATAAGTAGACTATGTCTGGAATCTATTCATGTAGTAATAAAAGCATACAATCACATACCTTGTCAAGGTTGTCCACGCCACCCTTGCAGCGAATGCATTCAATGATGATTTGTGGTTTCTGCTTCTCATCCTGATGTACAGCTGGTTCCCGGTGTTTGATGCTCAGGAGGACATTTCTTCCCCGCCGCGGGATGTAGCTCACTGCAATGGTGATGGTTGTGAATGCAAACAGAGATGAGAAAACAGCTCTCTCTTTTTTCTGCCTTAGTGTGGGGGGAAGCTCAGGCTTGTTGTTGATAGTCCCTACCAAGGCAACTTTCTTCCTCAGAAGCTCCTGAACAAGTGAGTAGGAAGTAAAGAAATTGTCACAAGTAATTGTGACCCCCTTGAGCCCTTCAGTCATGTCCAGGATAACTCGCTTTCCCTGGCCCATCTCCGGAGCTCCACCAGCAGCTTTTCCAGTATATACCTGGCACCTCCAGGCATATGATGTGGTGACATCTGCAGTGACCCAGATTTTCAGCCCATTCTTCGCTGGCTTGCTGGGTATGTACTGCCGGAATTTGCAGCGGCCTCTGAAGGGTACAAGCTGCTCATCAACACAGATGTCGTCCCCTGGATTGAACAGGAGTGGGAGGCGGTGTGTCCACTTGTCCCACATGTTCCGGAAAGCAGAAAGCTTGTCCTCGTGTCGAGAAGGACGTGTGAGTCGGTCATCAAATCGGATGGTGGCGCTTATCATTTAAAATCGTTTCGGGACATGGTGGGCCTGAAGACTGGTCTCCCACTATAGGCATCCCACAGGCTCCAGGTAGATTCCCCTTTGGGGATTCCGGTACACACCTGCCAGGATGAGAAGTCCTATGTATGCTCGAATCTCTTGAGCATCCACATCACACCATCCTGAGATTGAACGCCTCCCGTGTAGGTTTGTCATTTCCTGAATCAGCTGGATCATGTCAGGAGTGAAGAAAAGGTCGAAAGAAGATGCCACATCATGGATTCTTGATATGGCATATCTCGTGGGCCCTGGCATCGCAGCGTCTCAGTATTCGATGGAGACCCACTCACTGTTAGGATGGACAGGATCTTCAGTGTCCTCTCCACTTTCAGAGGAAGGGTTAGAGAGAAGACACACCAGCCCGATAATCGGCCTTCGGACCGTCTGGCGAGGTCGGTGATTTGAGTCTGTTCAGTGTGTTCCGTGCCGTCGGCCTTCATTTGGGCCGACCCAACATGTTCAGTCAGGGCAGTCCGGACTCGCCCGGAAATGGGGAGCGGATGAGCTTCTCAAAATCTGACGGAAATCTTTTAAACTAACCTTTGTTGATCTGAAATGAAGACAGATTCAGAAACTGCATGGCCTATTTCTCGCTTAAAATGTTTTCAGAAACACATTTCGGTGAACTATTTTAGTACAATATGAGATCGTATTTTGAACATGCCGCCATGACAGTCTGGCTGTGAATTTCCAGAGAAAAAAGAACCATGTGACGCGTTCGTCCAATCAGCTGCCGGTTTTCATTTTCTGGGAAATAATCAGACTGTTAATGGAAACAATACAGAGCAGCGCCGCCTGCTGCTATGGAGACGTATTACGCGCAGAGCGTACGCTCAAGTCGGCATCGCCTCAGTGTGTTCTGAGTCCATTTTTTGGACCTCGGGGACCCGACTGATCAGTCCGACTGCCTTTTCTGCCGACGGTCTGGTTGGTATGTCAGGGCCCTCAGAGGCACTCACAGAATTGGAGGACTCCAGTGACGATTTTGTGTCAGACTCCCCCTCGAAACTTGTGTCGTCTTCAGATGAGTCCTGCAGTTCGTTGGCAGATAAAGGCTGCATGACCATTTCTAAAGCCTCTCTTGCACTAAAATTTCTCTTCATTTTTGCTCCTTCTCTTTGCTCCAGGTCTTTCTCCTTCTCTGCTCACTAATGAAATGACCCCTCAGCCAAGCTGCATTTCTATCTTTGGCTGTGAAAGCAGCCAGGTGCATAAACACACTAATAGTTGTTTTTGTTTACAACAAAGGTAGGAGACAATGTTTTTATTAAAGCACCTCTTCAAAGACACATGAAATGCATCCTTCAAAAGATGCCCTTTTTTTCACCCCTAAAATGATCAGCGCTTGATCACAAACTCTCTCTCACACACAGACACGCACACACACACACACACACACGGCTCCATAATATAATTTGCAAAAATAATTTCATGCATCGGCCTACAAAGGGAAAATGGTTGAATCTGGTGGAATACAGTAAAAATGTCAAATATCACCTTTGTTCAAAATAAAATGCTGACATTACAGAATGCATGGTTTTATAGTGTAAAGGCAGTGAGATGAAAACATGTGGTTATAATGGAAATCAATGAGGCATTTTTGTCCAGGAAGGTGTCCAGAGGGAATATATAGTACTACATTAAAAATACTAATGCAATCAAATCAGTTGTGTTGCTTATCTTTGACATATCCAAGACTCTAATCACCACCAAAGCCCCATTCCCCTATGATTTATTTTACGGAAAATAATTAATGTTTTGTTGGGTTTTTCATAAATAAGAATTACTTTAAAGAATTAAACTGGCATTTAAAGGGTTAAAATCCTAAAAAATGATTGAATGTTTGGTAGTTTTGAGCAAGTTAGAAGTTGTTTAAGTGATTTACGAAAAAAGAAGCAGAAAAAAATATTGATATATGATGATTTAATATCAGTTTTTTGGACATGTACATTTTTTCCACGAAGGTGTCCAGAGGGAGTATCTGGCACTATGTAAAAAAATACTAATGCAATCAAATTAATTGTGTTGCTTGTCTTTGACATATCCAAGACTCTAATCACCACCAAAGCCCCATCTCCATATTATTCATTAACTGGAAAAAAAAATCATTTTTTTGTAATAAAAAATTAAATACTTCAAATAAATAAACTGGCATTTAAAGGGTTAAACTCCTGAAAATGATTGAATGTTGGTTGTTTTGAGCAAGTTAGAAGTTGTTTAAGTGATTTATGAAAAAAAAGCAGAAAATATATTGATATATGATGATTTAATAGCAGTTTTTGTGTGCATGTACATTTTTGCCACAAAAGTTTCCAGAAGGTACAAAATGAATCATTTAAGTATAAATAAAAAACATGTAAGAGTAAAAAACACTGGATTTAAAGATTTTGACTGAATAGAAAGGTTCTGTCAAAATGTCATGCCATAAGCAGTAACACAGCAAAAATTATCACAAAATGAAAAAAAAACTTGAGAGAAATGTACAAGAATGCCCAAAGAGGGCATGAGGGTTAAGCCACGCCCCCTTTCATAACTGGTGAACCATTTAAGGTAGTCTTGTGTGAGGTATCATTGAACACAGCAGAGCATTTGTTTTTGAGTGGCGATGGTTTGGCCCACCCCCTATTCATAAGCCACGCCCCCTTTCATAACATTTTAACCGTTTAAGGTAGACGCTTGTGTGAGGTATCATTGAACTCAGCAGAGACTTCCTTCTTCATTGGTGATGGTTTGGCCCGCCCCCTATGCTTAAGCCACGCCCCCTTTCATACGTGCTGACCCATCTAAGGCAGAGTCTTGTGTGAGGTATCATTGAATTCAGCCGAGAGTTCCGTTTTCATAAATCATGGTTTAGCCTGCCCCTGATGTTTTAGCCACGCCCCCTTTCACAGCTAATTCACTGTATGACGTAGAGTCTTGTGTGAGGTATCATTGAACTCAGAAGAGAGTTCCGTTTTAATTGGTGATGGTTTGACCCGCCCCCTATAATTTAACCACGCCCCTTTTCACAACTAATGAGCTGTATGACGTAGAGTCTTGTGTGTGGTATCGTTGAACTCAGCAAGGAGTTCCCTTTTCATTGGTGACAATTTGCAGTGTCTGAGTGCCGCGGAAATGCACGGTCGCAAGGAGCGGCGTCCGCCAGTAACCCCAACACGCGCAGAGGGCCCGTCCATCGCTGCTTGCAGCTTTAATTCGGGCCCAAGCGCCGACAGCGGCGAAGGCCCTATTGAAACTGAAGGAATTATTATTAGGGCCCGAGCGCCGACAGCGGCAAAGGCCCTATTGGAACTGAAGGAATTTTTATTATTATTTTCCCGGCAAATGAATTGCCTTTTTGAGGGGCTTAATATAGTCAAAAACTCACCAAATTTGGCGGTCGCATCAAGTCTGGTGAAAATTTACGTATTTTAAGGGTTTCGGGAATAGGCGCACAAAAATGGCTTGCTAGCGCCCCCTACAAAGTTAAACAAATTGAGCCCCTGCAGTACGTTTAACGTAGACTCACGAAACTTGGTACACGTATGTATCATGTGAAGCAGCACAGAAAACGTCATTGGAGCCATACCCTAAACCCAACAGGAAGTCCGCCATTTTGATTTCAATGTTCGAAATTAGTGCGATTTTGGCAATTTCCACATGTCGTACTTTAACGAACTCCTCCTAGAGATTTCTTCCGATCAATTTCAAAGTTGGTCTGTGCCATCTTAAGACATTAAAGATGAAAAGTTGTTAAAAGAAAAACTTTTCGTCATAGGGCGTGGCCGTGGCGGGACGGCCATTTTGTGCATTTCGCCGCCGAAACAGGAAGTGGGTGTTATTCAAGTGTATATTGTCCAATTGGCTCGAAACCTTTCAGGATTCATAAGAGTCGAACCATGAGGACAAATAAAGGCCGATATTACTTAATGTCATAGCGCCCCCTAGTGGCAACAGGAAGTAGGCCTAGAAGTCAAGGTGCTGTACTTTAACGAACTCCTCCTAGAGATTTCATCCGGCGGACATCAAATTTGGTCTGTACCATCTCAACACCTTAAAGATGAAGTTATTAAAAGAAAAACTTTTCGGCAAACAGTGTGAGCCATTTTGAGTGTTTAGTGATGAACAAAGAAATTGTTGTAACTTGAGTGTATGTTGTCGTATCTGCCCGAAAAAGGGTCCAGGTCTGAGGACATCTACAGGCCAATATTTACTTTTGGTCATAGCTCCCTCCGCTAGCAACAGGAAATGTGCCTTATATGACAAACATAAAACTTATAATGTGTGGTCTACATGTGATACTGAGCCGCCCCCTATAATTTAACCACGCTCACTTACTCAAGCCACACCCACTTTCATAACATTTGAACCATTTAAGGTAGAGTATTGTGTGAGATATTGAACTAAGCAGAGAGTTCCTTCTTCATTGGTGATGGTTTGACCCGCCCCCTAAGATTTAGCCACGCCCCCTTTTATAACTAATGACCCGTTTGATGTAGACCCTTGTGTGAGGTATCATTGAACTCAGCAGAGACTTCCTTCTTCATTAGTGATGGTTTGGCCCGCCCCCTATGCTTAAGCCACACCCCCTTTCATAACATTTGAACCTTTTAAGGTAGAGTCTTGTCTGAGGTGTCATTGAACTCAGCAGAGACTTCCTTCTTCATTGGTGATGGTTTGGCCTGCCCCTTATGCTTTAGCCACATCACCTTACATGACTAATGACTTGTTTGATGTGTACTCTTGTGTGAGGTATTATTGAAGTCAGCAGAGTTTCTTTTTAATTGGTGATGGGTTGACCCACCCCCTATGCTTAAGCCACACCCCCTTTCATAACACTTGAACCTTTTAAGGTAGAGTCTTGTCTGAGGTGTCATTGAACTCAGCAGAGACTTCCTTCTTCATTGGTGATGGTTTGACCCGCCCCCTATGCTTCAGCCTCTTAAGAAACGCTTGACTTTTCAAGTTTTTTGATCTAAATGTCATACCCATATTAAAAGTGGTGCAGCTCCCATATACTTTTACACTCTGGGGTGTGCCTGATATCATTGGAAAGGAAACACTCACAATATTTTGATACATGTGTCAGGGTGATTCTAGGCCTTTCTGACACAGAGTTACAGAGGCTAGAATGGAGGGTTTTTATTCCTGTTCAAGTCATACATTTGTTAAATTATGAAAATACACTGCTGTAAACACATCTAGTGAGATACAGACAACACACTGTCATAGCCACATGTCTCAGCTTACTACAGAAAAAATCCAGAAGCCAAAAGACTCAAAAATGGATTTTATGAATTTCTTTTCTACATATATGTCATATATGCGTTTTTCTGATTTCCATTTAAAAAGTGCAAAGAAAAAAACCAATAAAGTACAAAATAAAAGACTTCTCAAATACACAAACACACCCACATCAATCATACAAATACTTGAAATAACTATATACATAAATATATAGAAATAAGTCATTATAAATTGTGCAGGGTGTGAAATGCTTATAGGAGCCCCTGTTTTTGCTTTGACACAGCTCCAGCCATTACAGGGTTAAAATTTCAGTGGCAAATTTGGTGTCTATCAACTTGTCTGCTCATTGGCTAAAAATGTAGATGAGTCTTATAGCATTTAAATCTAACTGGTCCGAGCAAATGTTGCTCGAGTGCACGTGTGCTCATATCGTGTCAGAGACTTCTTCGGCTTCCCATTGGTGTATCACAGGCAAACCTGCACCGATTGACTTATACCAGGTCTCTATGGAAACCTTAGAAGTCAGAAAATACAGTGACGCCCACATCAAGTTGCTAGGACCCTCGAGAGAAGAGCGAGGCGCCATAGAAGTGCCAAAATGAGAAACAGTTTAGCAATTTTCTGTTGTTATTCGGTCAGAAACGTCAAGATTGTGAGGCAAACAGCTCGTTTTAGATATAATGGCTTGGATATTCCATTTCCTTGGACTCTTGGGGATTTAAGAAAAAAACGTTTGGGGCAAAAAATCTCAGCAGTGGCTAAAGGGACAAGGAAAAAGGTATGGATGCACTACACACCAGTTTATGCTGTATTGTTTTATTTTCTTTAACTTGGTAGCAGTTGTATAACTGCTATAAATCATGTTATGCTTTGTGTGTGGGCTTAATTCAATCATGAGACTACGCTTTCAATTGGTGTGTCGCATGGCTGTATATTTTGAAGATTTAATGCTTTAAAGTTATAAAAACATTTATGAATGGAGGTTACAGTGACACCACAGCCACAAACTGTACCGTACATGGTACAGTGACTCTTAAGAGGTAAACATGCCTCTTTTTTATAACTAATGACCCGTTTGATGTACACTATTGTGTGAGGTCCCATTGAACTCAGCAGAGACTTCTATTTTCATTAGTCATGGTTTGGCCCGCCCCCTATGCTTTAGCCACGACCCCTTTCAAAAGCCAATGAACTGTATGACGTAGAGTCTTGTGTGAGATATCGTTGAACTCAGCAGAGAGTTCCCTTTTCATTGGTGATGATTTGCAGTGTCTGAGTGCCACGCAAATGCATGGTCGCAAGGATTGGCATCCGCCAGTAACCCCACTGCATGCAGAGGAGCGAGGGCCCGTCTAATGCTGCTTGCAGCTTTAATTAGGTGTCCAAGCCCGAGGGGGTTGGGAACCGCGTTTTATAGTTCCAGCGGAGCTGTGGAACCCTATTGCTTTCCTATGGTTTCTTATTAGGGGTCCAAGCCCGAGTCTGGAAGAACTCACGGTAGCAAAGCTACGTGGTTCATACAGCAGGGTTGTGGAACCCTATTGTTTTCATAAGGATTATTATTAGAGGTCCAAGCCCAAGGGGGCTGGGAACCGCGTTTGCAAGGCAACACCTATTATTTTCCTAAGGATTATTTTTTTTCCACTATTTTTCTTCTCCGCCTAAAACTCCCGCTACAGCCTAAACCGTACATGAGGGGGGGGCATTTTCAGGACTAGTCATACACTCCGCAAGGACCTCAGGTGCCACAATTGACCCACTTTCACCACTAGGTGGCGCTACAGCAGAACAAACGCTTTTGGTGGTAAAACTCCCACACTGTACACCGCACATTCAAAAACCATATATTGACGCCTTCCCTGGATCCAACTGAATCGTCTGATATAGGCCACGCCCATTTCCGCCCAGACTTTTATGCATGAAAAATCGCTATTTATTCGAAAACCTACTTTTTAGATCTCCTCAAAGACCGTGCGACCGATCTACACAAAACGTAGCAGGTAGCATCTAAAGAACAACCTGACAAAAATTTATCAAAATAATTTTTATAGGATAAAAATTCCGCATATTACGCACGAACAAATCTGCGTAGCTAACTATGAAAACACCAACTTTGCCATATCTCGGCCAAAATAAATGCTAGCAACGCGAAACTTTAGGTTCTTGTTTGCCATGACTCTCTGGAGGTGCCCCACACAGTTTACGAGAATTGGCCACTAGGAGGCTCTACAAGTACAAAATGTTTATATCTCATGAACGGCTTATCCGATATTTACAAAATTTGATGGGTACCATCTAGGGTACCCTTCAGTGGGGTACTGATTGGTCAAAGTGGGCATGGCCTATAGGACCCACGTTTGGATTCACCACTTGCATTAATGTGAGCAACTTTAAATTTACAGCGTACAGTAGATGAACAATGGGTCATGGACCTCACCTACCAAAAATTACACATGTGGACCACTAGGTGGCGCTATACTGATTTTTTGCTTTCAACTCTTAGAAAAACTTACATCAACTTGTTCCTTGAATTATGCTGAATCACATGATGTAGACCTCGCCCATTTCCGCTAAGAAGTTTTTTGCCATATCGCGCAATGTGCAAAACCAACTTTTTCTAACTCGTCCTAGGCCGTGCGACTGATCTTCACAAAACCTGAAAGGTAGCATCTCCAGATGGACCTGACCAAAAGTTATTAAAATATTTTTTCTACATTAAAGTATGCGCATTTGACGACCAAACAAATGTTCCTAGCTAGCTACTGAACACAAACTTTATCATATCTCGGCCAAATTAAATGCTATCAGCAAAATTTAAATTTCTAATTTTGCGAAGATCAGCCATTAGGAGGTGCTATAATCAACAATTGTGTGTTTTGGCCAATAACTCATTGCATGCAAATGGAACATTTACGATTGCAATTTCTCTGCCATAGTAATTGCTATCGACACGAAACAGAGCCTCAGAGCATGCCACTATGAGGCTCTGTACCAAATTTGGCAAAGATTGGCCATTAGGGGGCGCTATAGTCAATGTAGATGAGTTTTGACCCTTTTAGTCAATCAATGTTAAAGGTGCACTAAGTGATGTTGGGTGATGTCACTTCTTGTTGATGTTCAAAGTATTGTCAAACAATATGGACGCTAGCTCGCCCCTCCCTCCTCCTCATCCCGTCCCCTCCCCCTCCTTTCCACGCACTAACCCTCTAACCCCCACCCCCAAATCCTTTTTGTCGGTTATTGGCTTGAAGACTGTTATTTTTCATGGTGCTGGTTGGCGCAGTTTGTTTGTGGAGCCTGGGCTGTCTACAGAGACCGTGTTTTTTTTACAGTGTGTTCAGGGGACAGGCAGCTAGCGGATAGTGAGATGTTTACTGTATGTGACAAAAAAAGTTGTAGCCTAAAAAATGCGAGACATCGCTTGGAGCACCTCTAATGGGATATTTGCAATTGTAATGTACCTCAGACCTTGTAGCGCACACCTCTTGATATTTACTGACGTTTGCCTCCCCACCGCTACGCTTTGGGTTCTGGTTTCGCGCGCTCCCTAGGTCGCCGGGATCAACTCGCGTTGGGGCGAACGGCGCGATGAGGTTTGGACCCCGTCATTACTGCTTGCAATTCTAGTTTTTTTTAAAAATATTATTCTCCACCTTAAAATCCCACTACAGCTTAAACCGCACATGGTGGGGGGGTGCCATTTTCAGGACTGGTCCAGAACACATATGGGCGTGGTGGCGCTATAATGACGTCAAACGTGTTTTTGCCTATAACTCCCACATTACACATCGCTCATTAGAAAACCTTACATTCACATGTTCGTTGAATTGAGCTAAATCTGATGATATAGGCCACGTCCATTTCCACTAAGAAGTGTTTTCGCAATATGGCGCAATGCTTTTTCTAACTCCTATTAGACCGTGCGACCGATCTGCACGACACCTGGTAAGTAGCATCTCCAGACCGACTTGACCAAAAGTTATCAAAAGAATTTTGCTAATTAAAACTATGCGGCCAAACAAATACTTTAGCATATCTCAGCCAAATTAATAGGTATAATGGCAAAAGTTGGTATTATTGTTCGACATCCCACGCCGAGGCTCTCTCCCAAATTTGGTCAGGATCGGCCATTATATAACTGAGCTAGAAGTGCTATAGTCAACGTCCAGTTTTGGCCCTTTTACTCAATCAATGTTAATGGGATATTTGCAATGGCAATGTACCGCAGACCTTGCAGCTCACACTTCTCGATTTTTCCTGATGTTTGCCTCTCCACCATTACGCTTTGGGTCCCATTTTCGCGCGCTCCCAGGGTCGTTGTGGCCGACTCGCGCCGAGAGGCTAATTGGACCCGTCATAACTGCTTGCAGTTCTAGTTTCTTTTAAATTTGCAAGGTTATTATTAGAAAAGGTTCTGCATTTGGCGAGAGCGGTTTTAAAAATGGTATCATGCAGGTGAAGTTCCCTTGTTATTCTTCATTGCAATCAGTACATAGGTCCACTTCTGGAGTTGACCATTCATTTCAATGAGTCAACATAAGAAAGTTGCACTGTCGGCACATTCAAATGATACAAGCCTTATGTGATCGCGCATGCGCCCCCCACCCCTCCTTGATGCAGTTGCTAGCAGCTAAGGAGAACAGGAGGATTAAAAAAACATGGTGGATTCTTCAGGAGAGGTAATGATCTTCACACGAGTTTCTGTGTGGGAAAGTCACCGGACGACACAATCTTCTGAACATAGCGATACTGAGAAATCCAGAGAGAGTTGTGTGGAGCTGATAGTCTTAATTAGCTTTGGAGCAACTCATTTGGCAATGGCTTGAATGTAACGGATGTTTATTAATATCAAAAAGTTATGCACTAAAGCTTTAAAGACAGGTGTTTTCACTAAACTTCAATGTTCTTAAACATTTTGCCTTTTGTCAGAGGGGCAACATTTTTAGAGTAACTTTTTAGAGTGCTTTTTTCATAGGGCCAACCACAATAAGTGGTTTATAAATTAGTCTCAATTTATCTCAATTGTTATCTTGTCTCTCGAAGTCTGTGACTTTGTCATGTTGCCTAGTGCTAGCTGTACCTTATGTTTACTGTATGTGTGCCAATTTTCGTAGGTTTTTGAGCATCCCAAAACCCTCAAAATGTGAAAAACAATCTTTACAAAAACAATAGGTTCCTCCCACTTCCGTGCTCAGGCCCTAATAAGAATAATACCAAACATTTAAATTTCAACATTGTCGGTGCACGTGCCCTAATAATCCTATTCGCTGATCGATGTCCGAACTTAGGCCCTAATTATAGTCTGTCACGTCGTCTCAAAGCTGAAGGTGCCATTTTCAAAAAGCTCTTCCTCAGACACTGCTTTAACTCTCTTTTAACAAGGCAAGTTGCATGAGAGACAGTCCTATTTACAGCATGGGCCTGAGGGAGTAAAAGTGTATAGGTGCTTTCCGACCGGAAAGTACTTGTACTTTTTAGAGGAGAAGTACACTTCTAAGCAGTTCTAAGAACTACTCTCCCCCAAAATCTTTTTTTCCGTTTGCATTCCCACTGGCCAAGTGGCCATAGGGACTAGTAGGAGGGGTAAGTGAGTGACGCAAGCACGGCAACGGTCTTTATAGCATCGTCACTAGACCTTAGCGCCACATACAACAACAACAAAACGGCATGGAGGAGGCCGTCGGAATGTTCCTGTTGTGCCTTGCTGGGATCCTCACAACGGAGTTTGAATGGCGGCGTTTAAAGACTAGGCTGGAGTACATAACAGAGAAACACACAAGACAAAGGCTCCAGCGTAATATGATCCTAATTAATATGATGGAAGAAGATAGAAGAGCAGAGCGCAACAGGCAAACGAAACGACGGGTAAGTTTAAATAACAATTAGCTGGTTGAATGCATGCTGTTTGTCTTATGAGTTAGCATACGTAGGCCAATTGCAACAGACAGTGAAGAATATGTTTGTTTGTTTGTGTTTCAAACGTTACTGTGGCTCATTGCACAATGCCGTACAACGTCCGTTTGGGTCCGGTGCAGAGTTGATAACTGGTGGACAGTGGTGGTTCCCAGTTTAACCAATACGCAGTGGATAGATAATTTCCGCATGTCCAAAGAGACGTTTACATACGTCTGCCGCCGCCTGAAGCCTGCATTGGACAGAATGGACACTAACTACAGTCTCTCTGTGTCACTGGAAAAGAGGGTTGCTGCCGCTCTTTGGAAACTTGCTACAAACTCAGAGTACAGGACTATCGCGCATCTGTTTGGAGTTGGCATTTCAACTGCATGTAACTGTCTGAGGGACTTCTGCTTGTCTGTGGAAGAAATCTTGCTTTCCGACGTCATCAAGATGCCAAATGCAGAAAAGCTCAAAGAAATGTGTCTGTACTTTGAGCAAAAATGGGGGGTGCATCAATGCGTGGGAGCTGTCGATGGCTCTCACATACCTATTTTGGCACCCCAGGAGTACCACACAGAGTATTTCAACCGCAAGGGATGGTATTCCATTATTTTACAGGCAATAGTTGATGGAAGAGGATTGTTTTGGAACATCTACACAGGGCAACCAGGCAGCTTGCATGATGCTAGAGTGCTACGTTTGTCTGCTATATGGGAACTGGCTGAAAATGGGAAGGTGCTTTCACAGCAGCACCAGAGCATAAGCGGACAGGATGTTGGCAACTACATCATCGGAGATGCTGCCTATCCACTGACAAGTTGGCTCATGAAGCCCTTTCCCGAGACCGGTGTCCTCACACAACAGCAGGAGGTGTTCAACTACAAGACGAGCAGAGCAAGGGTTGTGGTTGAAAATGCATTTGGCAGACTGAAAGGAAGATGGTGATGCCTGCAGAAACGGAATGACTGCAGACTTCAGAGAGTGAGGTCTATGGTGCTCACATGCTGTGTGCTCCATAAACTCTGTGAGCACCATGGTGAAGAATATAGAGCGGAATGGACTGAATCCATCCTTTTTGCTCAGCCAGATGTGCCACTACATCCACCTGCTGCAGAGACTGAAGGAGTTGGGGTGCGTGCAGCCTTGATGCATTACCTCAACCATGTGCCTCCCAACTAATCACACAACACAAAGTATCACATTACTCCAGTCCCTTTTTTTTGAAGAAATCTTTTTTTAGTTTGTGTTTGATTAGGACTAGTTTTTAAAATGGGTCTGTAATATTGTTTTGAGAGCCTTATTTTTATGGTCAAATAAAAAAGAAAAAGTATTTTGAAATGAGTGCCCTTGTCTCATTTCATGATCTCATCAATATGTGTATGTGACATCATAGGCACAGGCACAAATTCATTCATTTTGTAATGGTACATTTTCACCAAACTTAACCCTTGTGTTGTCTTCGTTTCAACCTTGAAATTTTTTATTTTTTTTTCTGACATTTGTGACGCCTTTTTTATTTCTTTTTGCTTTTTCCAACGTTTTAAATTTTTAAATTTTTCTTCTACACATTTTCAACGCTTATTTCTACGTCCAATATTTTCTGATATAAAACAAAAATTTTAAACGGGCCAATGTGACCCGAAGTCAACACAAGGGTTAAGTGTCCACCATGTGCACAGGTGTTTCAAGTTTATTTGTCACATGCATAGTCGTACACTTACGAGTAAAATTAATTACTGACTCCACTTCAACTGTCTTGTCACATATCCATTAGCATAATTAAGTTAGAGAATACAAGTTAAGTTAAAACATGAATACATTAATTAGTTAAAGATAAAAATAAACCACGGACTACTCCAACTCATAAATATACTGAAACCTTGTACTACTAAAGTAGATCTGGGGCTTAAAGTGCAAGGTGCTTTGTGCAGTTTGTCATATTTTCATTTCATTCAGGAGCCCAACAGCTTGTGGATAAAAACTCCTCCTGAGCTTCTGTATTAGCCATAATGCATTCAGACATTTGTGCTCATGATGCCCACTCAATTAGCCAGTGCCACCTTTTGTGATGATAACAAAATTCACAAGAACGTCAAACAGCTGTGCTTAGATGGCTGTGTGAACACAAAAGGCTTACACTGGCAAATTGAATAGGCATCATGAGTAAAGTTGTCTGAATGCAAGTGTAGACCTTTTGTTATTATAACACCAAACATTCAAAAGAACGTCAACAGCTGTGCTTAGATGGCTGTGTGAACACAAAAGACCTTTTGTTATTATAACACAGCCGTCTAAACACAGCCATCTAACCACCACAATATTTTGTTATACCACAGACATTTAACCTGCTGCTCATTTTAATCAAGCAGGTAGGCCTACCTTCATGTGTGCATGTATAAATAACTGTAGTAACCCACTTTTCTATTAAGTTTTTTTTATTTATATCAGAGTAAAACACAACACAGCAAAAGATAAAGTGCAAAGATAAACTTAAAACTTAAAACAATATTAAAAAGTGCAAGAATAACCATTTACATGTGCATATGAACTTTTAGCAAGTGCACATATGTGCAAACAAACTATTTACAAGTATATTTGTGCAGGAAAACTATTTACAATTGCAAAAACCACACACATCTTTAAAAAAAATAAAGGGTCGATCACAGGTCTTCCTGCCTGGGTGCCAGCCTGTTGATGCTGCGTAGGACACTCTCCATCCAGTGAGCCTGGAAGCGTGTCATCTCTTCCTCCCTTGCCACCAAAGCCGCACGCTCCTCTGCCTCTGTTTTGGCTTGGTCTTTGACAAATTGCAGAATTTCACCATAGCGGGAATCACTGTCCCTCCACAGCTCAGCATCTGACTCCAGCAAGTTTTCCACTGTTGAAAGGATACTGGAGTCAGGCCTCTTTCTCTTTTTTTGCTGGAAAACACAGGGAGTGTGGAGAGAGATACTTAGTACATCAATTGCTGGGAGTAGATGATACAGTGCCTTGCGAAAGTATTCGGCCCCCTTGAACTTTTCGACCTTTTGCCACATTTCAGGCTTCAAACATAAAGATATAAAACTTTATTTTTGTGTGAAGAATCAACAACAAGTGGGACACAATCATGAAGTGGAACGAAATTTATTGGATATTTCAAACTTTTTTAACAGATAAAAAACTGAAAAATTGGGCGTGCAAAATTATTCAGCCCCTTTCAGTGCAGCAAACTCTCTCCAGAAGTTCAGTGAGGATCTCTGAATGATCCAATGTTGACCTAAATGACTAATGATGAAAAACAGAATCCACCTGTGTGTAATCAAGTCTCCGTATAAATGCACCTGCTCTGTGATAGTCTCAGAGGTCCGTTTAAAGAGCAGAGAGCATCATGAAGAACAAGGAACACACCAGGCAGGTCCCAGATACTGTTGTGGAGAAGTTTAAAGCCGGATTTGGATACAAAAAGATTTCCCAAGCTTTAAACATCCCAAGGAGCACTGTGCTGGCGATCATATTGAAATGGAAGGAGTATCAGACCACTGCAAATCTATGAAGACCCGGCCGTCCCTCTAAACTTTCAGCTCATACAAGGAGAAGACTGATCAGAGATGCAGCCAAGAGGCCCATGATCACTCTGGATGAACTGCAGAGATCTACAGCTGAGGTGGGAGACTCTGTCCATAGGAGAACAATCAGTCGTATACTGCACAAATCTGGCCTTTATGGAAGAGTGGCAAGAAGAAAGCCATTTCTTAAAGATATCCATAAAAAGTGTCGTTTAAAGTTAGCCACAAGCCACCTGGGAGACACACCGAACATGTGGAAGAAGGTGCTCTGGTCAGATGAAACCAAAATCGAACTTTTTGGCAACAATGCAAAACGTTATGTTTGACGTAAAAGCAACACAGCTCATCACCCTGAACACACCATCCCCACTGTCAAACATGGTGGTGGCAGCATCATGGTTTGGGCCTGCTTTTCTTCAGCAGGGACAGGGAAGATGGTTAACATTGATGGGAAGATGGATGGAGCCAAATACAGGACCATTCTGGAAGAAAACCTGATGGAGTCTGAAAAAGACCTGAGACTGGGACGGAGATTTGTCTTCCAACAAGACAATGATCCAAAACATAAAGCCAAATCTACAATGGAATGGTTCACAAATAAACATATCCAGGTGTTAGAATGGCCAAGTCAAAGTCCAGACCTGAATCCAATCGAGAATCTGTGGAAAGAACTGAAAACTGCTGTTCACAAACGCTCTCCATCCAACCTCACTGAGCTCCAGCTGTTTTGAAAGGAGGAATGGGCAAAAATTTCAGTCTCTTGATGTGCAAAACTGATAGAGACATACCCCAAGAGACTTACAGCTGTAATCGCAGCAAAAGGTGGTGCTACAAAGTATTAACTTAAGGGGGCTGAATAATTTTGCACGCCCAATTTTTCAGTTTTTTATCTGTTAAAACAGTTTGAAATATCCAATAAATTTCGTTCCACTTCATGATTGTGTCCCACTTGTTGTTGATTCTTCACAAAAAATTACAGTTTTATATCTTTATGTTTGAAGCCTGAAATATGGCAAAAGGTCGAAAAGTTCAAGGGGGCCGAATACTTTCGCAAGGCACTGTATGTTTGTGGTTTGTTGTAATTTTATATATTACACTTTTACATTATTATTGAATAGATTATACATTTCAATATGCAGTGCAATAGGCCTGTATTTCCATTACCTGGTGTAGGGCGACCAGGTAATGGAAAGGCGACCAGCAGGAAACTGCAGGAAACTGGCCTCGGGTTCTGGTGCAGTAGCTAACAAAAAAACAAAAAAACATTTTAGGATTAGAAAAACAGAATGACTGCATAGCAGACAACAGATGGGCAACCCTTGTATGGCGTTTGCTAAAAGAATAATTATCACTGGCCTTGGCTAATTTTCTGTGTAAATATATGAACAACATACAAGGGTTAAATTAGACACAAACGATTGGTGTTAACATAAAGAAGCAAGCTATCAAACTATCGATAGCAAGCTACATATTATTATGCGCATCTTTTACATTTCACAACATATAAGGCACACTTTCTTCACATTCTGCTTAGTATAAAATTAGTACCAACCTTGAAGACTGTCATCCAACAATGCAGTGTTCTCGGAGCCGACGAATGTCTTCAAGATCACGGTGGCAGAGTCCCTCGTGTTGGCGTTGCCAGAGTATGCTGGACGGTGGCCAAGAATACCGTCCAGTATGCCGTACCACTTGCTCGTTTTGCGATTTGCACCGCTCTGGTTGTTGTGGTCCTTTATCTTTTTGAAGTGTTGTTTCATCATTCATTTTTGTTTTGACAAGTTGACATTGTTTGGGTTGTCTTGATTATGACAACTTGACATTAATCAAAGTGACATTACCAGAAGTTGTCTTGGTCATGACATGTTGACATTCAATTTGTTTGGGATGTCTTTGTAATGACAACTTGATATTAACCAGGATGACATTACCAGAAGATGTATTTGTCATGACAGCTTGACATTGAATTTCTTTAGAGTGTCCTTATTAAGACAACTTGACATTAAACAGGATGACATTACCAGAGGATGTCTTTGTCATGACAACTTCACATGAACAGAAAATCCACCTCTTTTTGTATTGATGACATGTTGACATAATGATTATTATAATTAGATGCAACGCTAGAGACCAATTCTAGCACTTGGACAGATAGATGTGTGACAGGATATTTCACAACATTTTGATTTGTCATTAAGATATCATGGTTAAGACTTGCTGTCATTACACTATTATGACAGTGTAATGCATAGATTCTTAGACCTCAAGTAAAGTGTTACCATTTTGAGTTGTCATTAAGATATCATGGTTAAGACAAGCTGTCATGACAACATTATGACAGTGTAACTAATACATATTTTGACCTGAAGTAAAGTGGTACTATTTTGATTTGCTATTAAGATATCATGAAGGATAAGACTGGCTGTCATGACATTATAAAAGTGTAACAAATACATTCTTTGATTCATCTTACGTCCCTTTTGGCGCTTGCATCGGAACGTAGGAGGCTGCCGTTATTCACTCGGTTAGAGAAAAAGAACGACATTTAGTGAATTAAATCAATTCTACATACTAAATACTATCTAATACTGGCTATGCTTTGTTGTAAATAGAGCGAAAGAGAGCTGTGCCTGAATCCACTGTCGTCACAGAGTTAAGCAGTGAATTCCATTAAAATGGTGAGTTATTCCTTAGCACTAGGCCTTGACTTCGCTAGCATCCATGCTAATCAGAGTTAATAGCGCAAAGCTAATGTGTTAGCTAAGGTACTGCATTCATATGCTAATAGGGTAAGTAGCCACAAAAGGCTAGCGGAGTACAGGTATATTGCCTGTGAAAAGGCTAATGATTCTATCTATTGCAGTGGTTTTCAATAGGTGCGGCATGCCTCCCCTGGGAGGCGCCAAAGAGCCACAGGGGAGGTGCGACATGCAAAGAAAAAATAACTCTGTATGCAGCTCTATTGATATCGGTAATTGTGCGTGTGTGTATTAGCTTTAAAATGCATCATTTCCTTGTCCCAAGTCAACAGAAGTAAGCATTAAGGGAGGAAACAGGACCCAGCAAAAAACGTAGGAAATATGATCCTGAGTTAAAGTTAGGTTTCACCTGGTCGGGGTCCGAGGTTGCACCTCTGACGCAGTGTGACAGAGACTGGGAGAAACGATCACGCGTTTATGGTTGTCTGTGAAGAGCGAGTTCCTCCAGATCTCCACTAAGGCTATGAAAGTCCTAATCCCCTTAACCTCCTCCTACTTGTGTGAATGTGGGTTTTCCGCACTGACCCTGATTAAAAACAAATACAGATCAAGGCTGCAGACGGACAACTTGCGTTTATTTCTCTCTGCAGTGCAGCCCCGCATCGAACACCTCTGCGCATCAAAAGCGCGGCCTCACCCCTGACACACAGATCAGCTGATTTTGCCGGGGCTTCAGCCCTGAATGTTTTGAGTGTATTCCTGAATGTATTTTGAAAAGTTGACTGACAAATATGAAACCGGACGTCACTTAGTGTCCACTCTCGCTGTAAAAAGCTGTGCAGCTTCAGGTTTATTGATGCGCTCTGCTGTCGACATGCTGAAGCAGATTTGACGCGTTTGAGCTCTGTGTATTTCTGCCGTAGTTTAGGTTTTCCACCTCCAATGTAGAGCACAGTCCGTGTACAGCCACTTCCCTAAACTTTGTCTCATTCAGAGACAAGAGTCTCAAACGGGGCTCTGTGTCTGTCAGAAGGTCTGAGATCTACCATATCAGCAGAGCAATCACGTAGACTATTGCACAGCAGGCTATGGTGCAGGTAGATTATTTTCTGAAATATAGTGAGTTTATTCTTGTAATAGGCTATTATAACTTTATTTTTCACAAAATATCAGGGCTCCTCCAAACCTCAGAGAACACAGATGTGATGAGATATATTTTGAATGTGCACAAAGTTTTGGACATGAGCAGAAATCTTGCTCAAACATCTGAAACATTCCAGGGGTTTATTAATAAATTAAAATGAATAATGCATCATTGAGGTGAATAATTGTCATATGCACATTTATGGAGGTTACTTCCCCAACAAAAGATGCAAAAGAGGAGGGAAGAGTAAATTATGCCTAGGCTACGTGTGCTGACTCAGATATAATTAGTAGTGCTGTCACTTAAGCGCGTTATTAACGGCATTAACGCAAACCCATTTTAACGGCGTCAATTTTTTTATCGCGAGATAAACGTTCTTTTCGGCATAACAAACTTTGTAGTTTTTTTCACATGCTGTTGCAACAACTAGTAACATTAGAAAAACTACAACACCACACCGGATCTAGCTAGACCGGAAAAAAAACAACACGTGCCTGTTGCCTGAGCCGGCCAAAGAGTGGGAGGCTAACGTTACGTTTTGAGTGGATGGCGAGCGCGAGATGCCGAAATGGATGCCAATAAGATTCTGAATGGAAAGTTTACTTTTAAAAAGTTGCCAAATGGTTCCATTGACAAGACCAAAGTGATCTGTGTGTTTTGTCGTTGTGAACTGAGCTATCATCGCAGCACGTTCAGTCTGAAATACCACTTGATGGCCAAGCACACAACTGATGCGAATTCTCCGCCCTCTCGTCAAAGCCAGGCGACAAAAGCACAAAGCAAGCGGATCCACTTTTCCATGTTAAGAAGAGCATTAAAATGAGAAAAAAATATTGGACAAAAAGAAATCTAGGGACATTTAGAATAGATAAAAATGTGCGATTAATTGCAAGTTAACTATGACATTAATGCGATTAATCGCGATTGAATATTTTAATCGTTTGACAGCACTAATAATTAGAAGTCAATCCAAAGGAGAATAAATAGTTGAAAGCAATACAGAATGCCTAAGAGCCATATTTCAATATATTCCATTATGTTTTTATATTTGGATTGTAATCTGTTTCCCTTTACTTAAAGATATTTCCATCATATTAATTCAGAAAAAGGTAGAAATAAGGGCATACAAATTACGCAGAATGCATGAAATGAAGTGTTTAATGCTCAAATTTTTGTGGAGTAGGACCCCCAGACCCCCCACATCATAAGTCACCACACAGATCTGGAAACAAAACCTTGGCCTTTGGGTTGCCAGGCCAGTTATGATTAGGCCAAATGTTGGTGCCATCTAACTTGCCGATTACACATGTTAAGCATGTTTTGTTGACTTGTGGATAGGCCCACTGATGTGCAGTTATTTTAAAAGTAGCCTCAATTAGGTCTGCATGAAGTTGGAAATTATTTGCTGTTGTAAAGAATCGTTTATGAATGCACTTTTAAAAAAGTTGTGGAAATACAAATTCTTCAAATACAATATTTACATTTTATCAGTTGTTATTGAAACTCATCAAACACACAAAAGATGGCATTTACTGCAGAGGCGTGTGTGGAAATATGGGAGTTGTAGTTGTAGTTTTAAAGTATTAATTTCTTTATTTTAATAATATTAGGCGAACAGGATTTTGGGGAAGGGGGGGCTCACATTCACCCAATTTGAAAACCCCTGATCTATTGGTTATGAAAAGTAATGTTGCTTTTCAACACCATTGCTAGCTGTGGGTATTTTGTTGAATGAATGTTGGTACAAATTATGAGTTTAATTGTTTAATTGGAGTTTATGGTGAAGTAACTTAAAGAGGCAAATTTTTTGTGCATTCTTTCTACTGTTACCGGTGCAGTTTTCATATTAAAATCAACAAACCATTTAATGACTGGGTGCGCCTCAAGACTGTTTCCCCATGGCAATCACATAACATTTTAGGGCTGATCTTAAGCAAAGATAAAAGTAGAAGAATGTCCTGGGGACCTCAAAACTAGCTCTCAGGTCTTCAAAACTCAACATACCTTTCTCATTGAATAGCTGGTCTAAAGTATAAATACCTCTATCACTCCACTGCTGACAAGCAAAGGGTTTTTACCAGACATTAAGTGTGCATTGTGCCATATTGGGGTATTCAAATGCCACTTATTGGTGTAGCATAGTTGCTCCTCCACCTGTTTAAAGTTGGTCAATGTGTTGGTGATAATAGGCTAGCATACACTTTTTTGGACACACACCTGCAAAGGCAAGGTCTTGCAGTCTTAGAATTCCAGCGAGGTTTTGCTCTATTTCTCTCCATGGAACTGTAGATGAGAGGTCCATCCACACTCTGAGGGCCCGTAGGTGAAAGGCTCTGTGATACATTTTAAGTTGGGGAGGGCCAGGCCTCCCGTGTTTGTGGTACGTTGCAGGGTAAAGTATTTTAGCCTAGTTTGTTTATTATTCCAAATATACTGCCAAATTAAGGTATCAAGTTTCTTCCTGAAATGTATTGGTGGGGTATGTTCATTTTAACAACAGCAATCGTGGACCGTAGTGATGCTGGCAGCGCAGACCAATTGGCCAGATCCCTTTGAACACTACTTAATATAGTTTCATAGTTGTCCTGGACAACTCGCTGTAGCGATGCGTGTATGGTGATGCCCAAATATGTAATTTTGCTTTGGGTTGGTATTGTAACACTAATGGCTGATGTCACATGCCTGTTATTCAATAAAAGATTAGATTTATTCCAGTTAATTTTATAGCTGGAGATTGGAGAATTTTTGCAATAGAGTCCTCAAGATCAGAGATGTACAAAAAAATATCATCTGCAAATAATGATATTGCAACACAGTCTCACTCCCTACTCGTCAAATGTCTGACGCATGGTCGAGGACCCCTGGCGTTAAGTTTTAGCAAAAGAGGGGTACCTGTTGCATTATTCTTTGACGTGGGGGTCCGTCAGATAGACATTCATGTTAATCCCTCACCCTCGGATATAGACAAAAGGAAAAACACGCCCCCCTTAACTCGAAATCTGTGACAGTTTTATTATTGGTATTTTTAGCCCAATAACAGCTGTTTTAGTCAACATTTATTCACGAGATCTTATCATGGTTTATATGTATTTCTTTTAATGTTATTATTTCGGTCTATTTGGGCCAGGGAAGCTGGGTTGCTTTTTTGTTTATTTATATTTTTAAAACTATAACGCTACATCTATCAACATTTATTTAGATGTTATCATGGTATCCATTTCTTTATTTTAATAATATTATTTCGGTCTTATTACCGGTGAAATATTACAGTATGCTGTAATACAGAACATTACGATATTATCCAAGCTAGATGCATTCAAAGCCGATATCCCACAATGCAATGCGGGCATTCATTCACAGAATCGGACAGCGATCAGCGGGTCTTTAATGACAGTATTGCTTCAATGTACATACATATATATAGTCAGTGGTTTTGTCACCAGCAACAAGACGTTGCTCAGCTTTGTTCCAGTAAGTTATGCATCGTAATAATGTTTGAAAAAATCTGCGGAATACTCCGGAAGTGACGTCATACGTGCCGCTCGGCGGATAAAAAGATAAAAAAAATTACATAATATTCGTAATATTGATGTTTTTGTCTAACGTTGTGTTTGAGGATGTAAACAATAAAGATAACAATAATAATAAAATACAGTTTCATTATTTGTCTCATGTAGTGGTTGCTCGGCCGGCCGGCGGGCGGCAGCAATCTGAAATGGAATGAAGCCAGCAGCCACGGCAGACAGTAGAAACACAGGAGTCAAACATGTCCTCCCACCCACCCCGGAAGAACTACAAGTACACAAGCTTTGTAACAGCTTCTGTGGTGCGTCTCTTATGGGAGTTGTAGTTTTAAAGTATATTGGTATATTTCTCATAATTAGAAGTTGGCAATGTAGAATCTTGGATACACCCTGGGGTTTTTTTGGGATGGGGAACACACTGGTGTCATCAGATTTTAAAAAATGTAATCGTTAAATAGGTGAAAATAGCTTATTACCATATTTGACAGTGCCAGTGAGAGTGACCATATCTACATGACAGCTGAGGTCCAGAGCTTTCTGTAACAGCTGGTCCTATGTGTGTAGCTCCTTCTGTTGCTTCAAACCTTCAAACATGTACTGGGTTCAAGGTTCAGAGGTCGATATTTCAAAGCAGGAGTAATGTATCCTCTTCAGACTGACATTTGTTACTGTCGAGGTTAAGACCTTTCCAGCGATGTCTTTGTTATAGTCCTACGACAATATTTTAGTTTATACACATCATGGAGACCACTTTGCAGACTTTATTGTCCCCAGAGGGATATTTGCCTTGAGTTAAAATGCTTCACACATAACAATTGACACATTGTATTATCATACAGCTGACATATATTTACAATAAAAAACAAAACAAAGTGATATGTGAATCACATCACACAGCCACACTATATTGTAACAACACACAACAATTTGCATTATACAGTGAGGCAAAAAAGTATTTAGTCAGCCACCAATTGTGCAAGTTCTCCCACTTAAAAAGATGAGAGAGGCCTGTAATTTTCATCATAGGTACACTTCAACTATGAGAGACAAAATGATTAAATAAAATCCAGAAAATCAAATTGTAGGATTTTTAATGAATTTATTGGTAAATTCCTCGGTAAAATAAGTATTTGGTCACCTACAAACAAGCAAGATTTCTGGCTCTCACAGACCTGTAACTTCTTCTTTAAGAGGCTCCTCTGTCCTCCACTCGTTACCTGTATTAATGGCACCTGTTTGAACTTGTTATCAGTATAAAAGACACCTGTCCACAACCTCAAACAGTCACACTCCAAACTCCACTATGGCCAAGACCAAAGAGCTGTCAAAGGACACCAGAAACAAAACTGTAGACTTGCACCAGGCTGGGAAGACTGAATCTGCAATAGGTAAGCAGCTTGGTGTGAAGAAATCAATTATAAGAAAATGGAAGACATACAAGACCACTGATAATCTCCCTCGATCCGGGGCTCCACGCAAGATCTCACGCCGTGGGGTCAAAATGATCACAAGAATGGTGAGCAAAAATCCCAGAACCACATGGGGGGACCTAGTGAATGACCTGCAGAGAGCTGGGACCAAAGTAACAAAGGCTACCATCAGTAACACACTACGCTGCCAGGGACTCAAATCCTGCAGTGCCAGACATGTCCCCCTGCTTAAGCCAGTACATGTCCAGGCCTGTCTGAGGTTTGCTAGAGAGCATTTGGATGATCCAGAAGACGATTGGGAGAATGTCATATGGTCAGATGAAACCAAAATAGAACTTTTTGGTAAAAACTCAACTTGTCGTGTTTGGAGGAGAAAGAATGCTGAGTTGCATCCAAAGAACACCATACCTCCTGTGAAGCATGGGGGTGGAAACATCATGCTTTGGGGCTGTTTTTCTGCAAAGGGACCAGGACGACTGATCCGTGTAAAGGAAAGAATGAATGGGGCCATGTATCGTGAGATTTTGAGTGAAAACCTCCTTCCATCAGCAAGGGCATTGAAGATAAAATGTGGCTGGGTCTTTCAGCATGACAATGATCCCAAACACACCGCCCAGGCAACGAAGGAGTGGCTTCGTAAGAAGCATTTCAAGGTCCTGGAGTGGCTTAGCCAGTCTCCAGATCTCAACCCCATAGAAAATCTTTGGAGGGAGTTGAAAGTCCGTGTTGCCCAGCGACAGCCCCAAAACATCACTGCTCTAGAGGAGATCTGCATGGAGGAATGGGCCAAAATACTAGCAACAGTGTGTGAAAACCTTGTGAAGACTTACAGAAAACGTTTGACCTCTGTCATTGCCAACAAAGGGTATATAACAAAGTATTGAGATGAACTTTTGTTAGTGACCAAATACTTATTTTCCATCATAATTTACCAATAAATTCATTAAAAATCCTACAATGTGATTTTCTGTATTTTTTTTTCTCATTTTGTCTCTCATAGTTGAAGTGTACCTATGATGAATTACAGGCCTCTCTCATCTTTTTAAGTGGGATAACTTACACAATTAGTGGCTGACTAAATACTTTTTTGCCCCACTATATCATGAAGCTATTTCTCAACCCCTGCAGCCTCAAGCAACATTATTTAAAGTTTTAATTGAGGTATAGGTCCAAATAGGCCCATAGTTTAGAAACGTTAAGTTTACATTGGGTTTAGTTTACATATCTTCTGCCAGAGGATAAGAGCTTATACTTGGCATGGAGAATAAAGATAGATCAGACCATGTTCTCTGTGCTTGCCTGGGGAGACTGGTTTCTATTCCTCTCCAAAACCTTCATGACAGTCATATTAAAATGCTCTGTAATGCAGCCTTGTATAACATAAACCCTCTGATTCACCATGAGTGTCTGCTCTAAATGATAACATACACTTTCAACACGGGCCTTCCAGTCAAAAGTGTTGTCCATATAAACACCAAGGTGCCTATAGAGCAGAGCCGATTGATTCGTTCATCATTTATGACCTCTGATACCCTCTGACCCATGTCACGACCCTTTCCTCGGTTTGTGAAATGGTTGAATGAGATGTGTGAGTTGTGTCTGTGTGCAGTATATAGGCTCAGGTAGAAGAACCACGGTGATTGATATGAGAATCATCTTCTGAATATAATTATTAATATGTTAGGCCTACCATAAATTGATATTTTAAAAAAGTCATTTATTTAAAACTGCTAATAATGCAGTGTGATTTTAAATCAAACTAAATCCCAAACATAAATATGCTCCTTTTTTTCCCTTTAGTCTTTGCTATTAATATTCATCAACTGCAAAATTAGAAATTTGCGTTTTCAAATAATAAAAAAAAATAAAAATAAAAATGCTTCTCTTTGTATATAGTTTATTTTTTGTTTTTCACAACAGTAGGCTACAAGTCAAAACAAATGCAAATTAGTCAAACAAGCCGTTAGGCTGTATTTATAAACACTCAACTGTATGTTTTTTTTTATATAGCGTATATATAAAGCAAATCAAAGTGCTTAGCATTAAACACTATTTTTTCATTATTGGTATTTTATTGTGTAAATTCTCACATACAACGTATGCCATTTTTTCACAGACGAGGAGGGGTAATTACTAAGTAAATTCCGCAGATTTTTTTTAAACGTTATTACGATGCATAACTTACTGCAACAAAGCTGAGCAATGTGTTGTTGCTGGTGACAAAAACACTGACTATATATATGTACATTGAAGCGATATTGTCGTTAAAGATCCGCTGATCGCTGTCTGATTCTGTGAATGAATGCCCGAATTGCATTGTGGGATATCGACTTTGAATGCGTCCAGCTTGGATAATATCGTAATGTTCTGTATTACAGCATACTGTAATATTTCACCGGTAATAAGACCGAAATAATATTATTAAAATAAAGAAATGAATACCATGATAACATCTAAATAAATGTTGATAGATGTAGTGTTATAGTTTTAAAAATATAACAAAAAAGCAACCCAGCTTTCCTGGCCCAAACAGACCGAAATAATAACATTAAAAGAAATACATTTAAACCATAATAAGAGCTTGTGAATAAATGTTGACTAAAACAGCTGTTATTGGACTAAAAATACCAATAATGAAACTGTCACAGATTTCGAGGTAAGGGGGGGGCGTGTCTTTTCTTTCGTCTATATCCGACGGTGAGGGATTAACATGAATGTCTATCTGACGGACCCCCACGTCGAAAAATAATGCAACAGGTACCCTTCTTTCGTTAAAACTTAACGCTAGGGGTCCTTGACCATGCGTCAGACATTTGACAAGTAGGGAGTGAGACTGTTGGATATTGAGCTGCTATTGGATTTAATCTGGACATTACAGATTTTATTTTGCCTTATGGCTTGGGCTAATGGTTCAAGATAGTTTGCAAACAGCATGGGGGGAAAGCGGACATCCCTGTCGCGAGCCCCGCTCGATGGAAAATGGCTGAGTATGCAAGCCATTGGTTGAGTCTATGGCCATGGGATTCGCATATAAAGTACGCACCATGTCAATGAATTTGGCCCCCAAACCAAGCCTCTCAATTACTTGCCATAAGTAGTTCCACTCTAGGCGTTCAAAAGTCCACTGATAAAACTGCTGCCATTGTTGGAAGGTTTTTCTATTACATGAAATAGTGTGCGTACATTGTCTACAGCGTGACACTTTAGTATAAAACCTGACTGGTCGGGGTGGACTAGCTTCTCGATAAAGCGCTCTAGGCGGAGAGCCAAGACTTTGGAATAAAGCTTAATATCAGTCCAAATGAGGCTGATGGGCCTGAAATTTGAGCAAACCGTAAGATCTTTGCCTTTTTGGGGTAAAAACGGAAATTAGCGCGGTTTGTTGGTGGAAAATACCCTTCTCTATGGCTGAAGTTAAAGCTTGTAAATGGTAGGTCCTAATATGTCAAAATACTGTAGAAGAAGTTCTGATGGAATTTCATCCAACCCTGGCGTTTTCCATTTTTTAACTGTTTTTAAGTTCCTCTAACATTATAGGTTGACCCAGTTCTTCTGCCTCCTCTAGGTCAAGAAGAGGCAGGTTTAGTTCTTTTAGGAACTTCTGGCACTGTGTCGGATCTGGGTTGCAGGAGGACTCATACAACTTTGAATAAAAGAATTGAAAAGTTGCGCTGATATCCTTTGGATTCACTTTGTTTTAATTTCAGAGCAAGCAATTTGCTTGCTTTACAGCCATTAAAATAATCATTTTGCCTCACTCTGTGCATTATGAACTCAGCTCTCCTTAGCAGATCATTCACCTCTGTTCGACTTGTGACTAGAAGAGTATGTGTAGATTTACAATAACAAGTCTTAAGAGACTGCTTTAAAGATTTACAGCGTTCTTCCAACTCCGCAATCCTTTCCTCTCTTTTCCTCTTCAAGATGACCGCGAAGGAAGATGTGAAATCTCTAATAAATCCTTTAGTTGCCTGCCAGATGAATGCAGAGTCAGAAACTGAGTCGGAATTGATTGATATAAACTCAGCCAGTTTGGCTCGAAATTCTGCATCAAAAGCTGTGTTCTGGAGAAGGGAATTATTAAATTGCAATCTCCTAGATGTTTCTCCTAACATATCACAATGGAATGTAGTTATCAGCGCATTGATCAGACAGAATTGCTGGTTCTATTGCTATCGTGTGGAACATTGCCTTAAGCTCACTGGAGCACAAAATATAATCAATGCGGGAGTGTGTGAGGTGATGTGTGGAAAAGAAGGTGTAATTCTTGCTGGTAGGGTTGTGCATTCTCCATATATCTGTAAGATGGTGGGCTTCCACAACTGTAAACATGTCTGATATATGTTTTTGGGCTTTTGTACGATTGCCCCCTGATCTATGCTGATTTAAATCTAGTACTGCATTGTAGTAATGCAATACATGTCTCCCCCTATAATTAGTGAATGTTCATTGAGAGAAAGTAATTCATTGGTTAGCCGCAGGAAAAAACGTTCATCATATGTAGAAAGTGAATATACCAAAACAAAGGCTATTTTCCTACTCCTTATCGGGGTACATATATAAGATATCCTGTCTGATAGGTCTTTACTACTTTTGTCTATGGTGAGTGCGCATTTCTGCGACAGCAACACAATGGAGCCCTTGGTTTTGGTGTCGGCACTAGATGAGGCAGCAACCTTGAAATATTTACTTTGTAGACAATTTACATATACATATCTTTCACGTAAATGTGACTCTTATACAAGCGCCACATCGATGTTCTTCCTTAGTCCAGGAATTTAGCTCGTTTGATCGGCCCGTTTAGCCCCCTGATGTTAACTGAAAGGATTGAAAGCTCAGCCATCTTTAAAATTTAGTACCCTACCGGAATTCGGTGATACATTTGTAGCAAAGGGTGAACCGTTAGCTCTGAGCAGAGTGTGGTAAAAACATAAAAAATAAAATAAGTCCCCTAACCCTCTGAGAACACAGACCCCAACCCCTATCTGCAAGATACGTGGCCACATCAAATGCAGCTTGCGCAAACTCCAGCCCACAATTACCCCTCCTGTCTAAAGTCACAGGTATGTTAAAACAGGTCTAGTGAATTTGTTATGCTAAACATGAACAGTGTTACAAAAACCCTAGAACTAGGTCTCTACCAGCTATCAAATTCTGAAATAAGCTATGTGAAAAACATAAAAACACTAAAAGCTGGACAGTCAGCATTTATCATGTTTTTTTCAGTCAGGTTAAATATTAACAAACA
This sequence comes from Zingel zingel, assembly GCA_023566125.1. Lineage (NCBI taxonomy): Eukaryota > Metazoa > Chordata > Actinopteri > Perciformes > Percidae > Zingel > Zingel zingel. The sequence continues at coordinate 40,837,289 of CM042320.1, read as the reverse complement.
GATTATGAACTCTGTCTCAAGCTCTGCCCTGATGTATTGCAGCGAGGCATTCATTTCCGTTAGCGCTCCCTTTATTGCGTTGTAAACCACTGATTCAAGCACACTTAGTTGCTTTTCCAAGACCTGAGCGATCAAGTCCTCCATGTTCTGGAATGCGCTAACATCGGTCGCTATGTTAGCCGCCGCCATATTTGCAGATTTTTGTGTCCGTGTATGTAGCTTAGACAACAACAGGACCTGTTTTCTCGCACTTGCTGGCAGTTCACTGAGTCACTGTGATAGCAGATAAAATGATTTGGCGTCAAAGAAAAAGAAATAGACCTAGATAGTCAATGAAATGCGGAGGTGGGTACGAGAGCCCTAGTTTTCTGCGACCATTGCGGCTGCTGGTCACGTGATCTCCATGTTAAATTGCTTTGTTGTTTAATTCCTGAGTGTTGAGTGTTGAGCTTGGTCATCATGTTACAAAACAAGCATTAACAAAGATTTTTACATCACATGATGTGTTAGGAAGGTAATTTGGTGTGCGATGGCACTTCTTAAGACATGTCTTATCCTTAATGATAGCTTAATGACAAATCAAAATGGCACACCTTTACTTGAGGTCTAAGAATCTATCCATTACACTGCCATAATATTGTCATGACAGCCAGCTTTGTCAAATATCCTGTCACACATCTATCTGACTAAGTGCTAGAATTGGTCTCTAACCTTGCACATCTAATTATAATAATTATTATGTAAACAAAAAGAGGTGGATTTTCTGTTTATGTAAAGTTATCATAACAAAGACATCCTCTGGTAATGTCATTCATCCTGTTTAATGTCAAGTTGTCTTAATATCCTTATTAAGACAACTTGACATTAAACAAGATGACAGGATGTCGGCTGGCTGTGAGTTTTTGTTTTTTGTTTCCTAGTTCCTATTTTGTTTTCCACTGTCAGTTTCTCTGTTGGCCCTGCTTCTCTCTGTGTCTCCTCTGTTTCTCCCCCTTCCCCTCCTGCCTGCCACTGCCTGCTCATTACAAACACCTGTTCAGCATTCCACCATTTCCTCTCACGCTGTGCACACCTGCCAGCCATCTACAATCAAGCACAGTATTTGAACTCTGGATCCACTCACCATCTTCGCTTGATCGTTGTCTCAGCCACTCGGGTGAAACTCGCCACAAGCTCCCTTAGAAGACTCAGTACTTACCTGTCTCTGTCTGAACTTTACACTTACCTCTCTTCGTGTTTATCCCCTTCAGCCATCATTTCCAAACCTCTCCGTTGTCTCCAGTCAGCTGGCCTCACGGCTCCCTGCTCCATCCTGCCTTCACTCCTGCTTCCAGTCTTCCCCTCTCCCCGGACTCCAGTGCCTCCTCCTCGGTTCCCTCGGCCCCTGCTCCCCCACACTCCCCGAGCTCCCTCGCCATCTTACTCAGCCTTCGAGTCCCTCGCCATCCTACTCAAGCATTCGTGTCCCTCGCCATCCTACTCCAGCCCTTGAGTCCGTCACCATCTTACTCCAGCCTTCGAGTCCCTCGCCATCCTACTCCAGCCCTCGAGTTCCTTGCCATCCATCCCCAGTCCTCGAGTCCCTGGCCATCCTATCTCCATCCCCGTGCCCTCACTCCTGCGTCTGCCTCCCCACACTTCCTTCCCTATTTATTATTATTTAAATAAACTTGTTTTTGTTGAGCCATGCATTTGGGTCTGTTCTGTCTCCAGCGTAACAACTCCAAAGAAATGTAATGTCAAGTTGTCATGACAAATACATCTTCTGATAATGTCACCATGTTAATGTCAAGTTGTCATTACAAAGACTTCCCAAACAAATGTAACGTCAACTTGTCATGACCAAGACAACTTCTGGTAATGTCACTTTGATTAATGTCAAGTTGTCGTAATCAAGACAACCCAAACAATGTCAACTTGTCATGACAAAAATCGAATGACGCTTAAGGACAGAAATCATGAACATTCATTACTTGTTTATAACATTTGTGACATGTTCATGACAGTGTCATGTCATAGTTATGACAGTGTCATGTCATGATTATGTTGATACCTTCAAGTAAAGTGTTACCGATTTTTCTTTGACTCACAACACTGACTCTCTTACACTCACTTTCCAACAATCTGAGAACAGCATTGCCTAATGGGTGTGGCTTAATGAAGCAGCGCTAAGTGAATCATTAATAAAAGATAGAGGTATCTCCAGCTCGGACAAGGCTTCCAGAGAGCCAAAGTGTTCCCCAGGTTATTAATTATACTGAGCGTCTGAGCATGTCCTGCCCCAGCATGAACCACTAATTATCAATCTCCCACTGCACACTAACGGAGCGCTAAATGAAAACAAAGGAGAGGTGCTCAGGAACAAAAAGCTATCTGTGTTGCTGTCTATTATATTGATAAAAAGAGCAGTGATGGGAGTGTGTGTGTGTGTGTGTGTGTGTGTGTGTGTGTGTGTGTGTATGTGTGTGTGTATGTGTGTATGTGAGAGAAGCTCTTTCCATCTTCAACAGTCTGAGCTTTACTTGTCCGATGGCTGGTAGACATCCTGAGAGCGAGGGTAGAAGAGTGAGGAAGGAGAAGACAGATGCTGACTCTGCTAAATGGTTCAGATGTTATGAAAGGGGGCGTGGCTTAAGCATAGGGGGTGGGCCAAACCATCACCAATGAAGAAGGAACTCCCTGCTGAGTTCAATGACACCTCACACAAGACTCAAATGTTGAGTAAGTGGGCGTGGTTAAAGTTATTATAATTATGCACAAAATATGATGCAGTTTATTGCGTGTTTTATTGTACAGATTTTCTCACCCCCTTAGAGCCCCTGGTATGCCTGGAAAGGCAACCAGAACTCTTCTGTGCATGGCCGCTATTAGGTCAGCTTCCGTAGTGGGCTGTACCTGGGCGGGTTCACAGAGCATGTCATGCAAGGTGTACAGTACCCCTCTCTCCAGCTCGGACATCTCCCTCTCTGACTCTTCATACAAGTGAGGAAAGGCAGACCATAAATCCAGAGAGGGGTCTGGAGACCAGCTCTCTTTTCACACAAGTGGATGTTGTGTGAATCTTCCTTTCAACTGCACACATGTCTCCTGCTCTCACAGTGGAAATCAATGAATCAGTGAACCCATGCACACCTGGGCCTATTATACCTGGGCATGGGCCACGAAGCAGTGTGTCTTAAAGTGTTATCCATGTCAACTGCCCCCAGTGGGTCAGTCACATGTGGAAAATGTAACTGTGTGGAGTGTGTCTCAATACGATACGAACAAATAGTACAACCGGCTTAATTTCTGTCTCAATCATTGTTTCGATCACTTTAGTTTCTTACACTCTCCAAGCTTACTTCTCATACGTCCATTGTACAGTGTATCTGTGTATGTTGTTACCCTCCATACTGCATCCCGGTCCCATGCAGGGCTGAAAATCTTGAGTGTGGGGACACGGCACGCTGAGATCCAACTGGGCCTTCAACATCCTCTGCCTCATCCTGCGGCCTTTTTCACACGTAGCGCTGCTACAGGCTGACCAGGGAGACCAGCCTGAGTAGATACATGTCTCTGGTGTGTCATCTAAGAGAGAAACACATAGAGGTGTTTAGTGAATGCAGGACATACCAAAGAAAAAGAGGCATTTTAATATTTTCTTTAAAATCTTTTGCTCATTAAGTGGTCGACTGGGCTCACATGGTTAGCATTACCAATTAAAAATGCTTACAAAACCTTTTTTTTTCTATTTCATTCCACTACAGTAACATACAATAACACTGTATCCAAAGATGATTACTGCAGTTACTGGACCACAAGAGGCCACAGAGTGACATCTACGGGGGGATTTGTGAATGTCTGCCTAATTATCAGTGGTAACAGAGATACATGAAGTAGCAGAGGTACTGGCTTCAATGAAGAAGCAGAGGTACTGGCTTCAATTAATGCTCTTTCAAGGTACAGATGCAGAGAAAATGAAAGGAATCAGAATGTCAAAAAGAGCCATTGAACACCATAGCAGCAATTAAAGCCACTCCACATCACAATGACCAGGTGCTAAGTCTTAACCCAGCGGATGTCCAAAATCTGAGGAAAATCAAACCACGGAAAGCTGCAGGGGCCTCATGTATAAAATAATGTTAAGCTTATCTAAAAGATGGCGTAAGTACAAAAGTTGAAAATTACATACCCACAGAAATATTTACTAGACACACTACAGTACACTAGAGTTTAGATTCTCTGCTCGAGCCCAAGCCTGAACCCATTGGATCCATTTGCAATCCATTCCATTCTGAATCAACAAACAATGCAGTTTACATGCTTCATCCTTGTTGCATTATTCATTAAGATAATTCTAAACAGATTTCTGTAGTTCAAACAACTCGGAATTGTAGTTGAGAATGTCAGTTATAGCGGCCCACGTATTAAAAAAATTGTTGGGTTTAAATCGGGCTCAGGCTCATAATTACAGTTAATGTGTCAGGACGAGCCGGGCTCGGACACAACATACACGGGCTCGGGTACGGTCAGGCTTGATTTTTTTGGGCCCGAGCTAAGCTTTAGCATACGCCAGGTCCTGCGCACCTTTTCTGTATACATTACAATCAACGTGAAATTGAGCACACATGAACGAGCCACTGACCCCCCTTTGCCTTCTCCCATAAATGAGTATGCAAATTACTTTAAATGCGCTCCTGACGTAATTCTTTGTCCAATCACAAGGCTAATCCTGCTGCAAAACACACAACAAATTATGTTCTAAATAACATAAGTGTATCATTAAAAGAACTGGTTAAACCGTATATGCCACGTCTCCTACTTTTTTACATTCTGTTTATGACATCCACATGGCTCTGTGAAGCTGCTGCATTCAGCCCAATGTTTGGTGAGCCTGGGTCGGGTTCATTTCCTACACCTTGTTCACTTACTTACACATCATCCTCATGATCAGTTATGCATCAGACGTGAGTTTGCCCACCCAACGCTGCATTTTTTCATGGAGAGATGGATCAGTGCGTCTGTGAGGATGTCTGTGAGACTCAGCAACTGTACAGTCTAACAGAGACGATTGCATTTTCCCGTTGCGATCTTGTTGTTGCACAGTGAGTACTTTGGTCCCAGCTCTCTGCAGGTCATTCACTAGGTCCCCCCCGTGTGGTTCTGGGATTTTTGCTCACCGTTCTTGTGATCATTTTGACCCCACGGGGTGAGATCTTGCGTGGAGCCCCGGATCGAGGGAGATTATCAGTGGTCTTGTATGTCTTCCATTTTCTTATAATTGCTCCCACAGTTGATTTCTTCACACCAAGCTGCTTACCTATTGCATATTAAGTCTTCCCAGCCTGGTGCAGGTCTACAGTTTTGTTTCTGGTGTCCTTTGACATCTCTTTGGTCTTGGCCATAGTGGAGTTTGGAGTGTGACTGTTTGAGGTTGTGGACAGGTGTCTTTTATACTGATAACAAGTTCAAACAGGTGCCAAAAATACAGGTAACGAGTGGAGGACAGAGGAGCTTCTTAAAGAAGTTACAGGTCTGTGAGAGCCAGAAATCTTGCGTGTTTGTAGGTGACCAAATACTTATTTTACCGAGGAATTTACCAATAAATTCATTAAACATCCTACAATGTGATTTTCTGGATTTTTTTTCTCATAGTTGAAGTGTACATATGATGAAAATTACAGGCCTCTCTCATCTTTTTAAGTGGGAGAACTTGCACAATTGGTGGCTGACTAAATAGTTTTTTGCCCCACTGTAAATGGCTTGTAATATAGTGACATATTTGGAAGTATCTATATAGGTCATTCGATGAGAGTCTAAATTGTTCTTGGAGTTGAGAAAGTGATTTGATTTCTGTTCCATCAAATAATTGGTTAATTATTTTAAGACCTTTGTCAGCTCATCTTCTAAACCCACCATGCAGTGCGGATGGGGGGAAATCAATATTTCCTAACATTGATGTGGCCCTTTAAATTAATCTTGGTCCCCCAAGTATTATCTTAACGGATATCCAAACCTTGAAAGTGTGTTTTATCCATTAATTTTCTATTTTGATTTTGTTGATTGACTTTAGATCAATAAAATGTATTGCTGATAATGATATGCCCTTAGCTGTGCCTTGTTAAAATAAATGAGTCCACCCGGTTTATTGCTATTGCTGATAGTTGTGCGGCCCAATAGTAATATTTAAGATTTGGCAAACCCAGGCCTCCCTTATCTTTTGATAGCATTACTGTTTTTAGTCTCATCCTTGGTCTCTTTTTTTCCCAGATAAATTGAGAGAGTAATCTGTTTAGCATATCAAAGGTGGCGATGGGAACTCTTACAGGCAGAGATTAAAATAGGAACAGGAGTCTCGGTGATACATTCATCTTAATCTTATCGTGTCCACTCTCCCTAGTAGAGACAGGAGAAGAACCTCCCATCGTATATCATTTTTTATTTCTTTAATTAATTTACTATATTTTGCCTCCCTCATCCTCGATTCCTTGGATCTGTATATTTTGGCATATTGCCTCTGCTAGGGGTTCAATACTAAGGGCAAACAGGATGGGCGAGAGCGAGTCCCCTTGTCCATGCCCCTCTCCACCCTTAAAAAGTCCAAACAGAGATTATTGACTCTCACTTTTGATTTAGGGTATTTATAAAGCAAATTAACCCAGGTAACAAATTCTTCTCCAAAGCCCATTTCTGTTAGTGTCGGCTCTAAAAAATATCCAATTAACTCTGTCAAATGCTTTCTCAGCATCTAAGCTGAGAATCATTGACGGTTTTTGATGCTTTGCTGCCATTGACTGTAAATTTAAAGCTCTCCTTGTGTTGTTTGTTCCTTCATGGCCTGTTATAAATCCTGTTTGGTCTGATTTTATTAATTTCTTTATATTAGTTTGGATCCTGTTAGCCAGGATAGAAGTTAAAATTTTACAATCAACACACAAAAGGCTTATTGGGTGATAGCTAGTGCACTGTAGGGGTTCCTTTCCTTCTTTATGTAGAACTGTTAGCTTCCAACCGTGATTTTGGGGGTTCTCTTGAGTTTAATGCATGGTTATATAGTTTGCAGGGTATAGCAAGTTCATTAGTGAAAGCTTTATATTTTTCAGAGTAACCATCTATTCCTGGCGATTAATTAGGGGTCCAATCCCGAGGGGACTTGGAACCCTGTATGCAAGACTACGTGGTTCACAGATCCAGCGGAGCTGGGAACCCTACTGTATTTCTAAGGATTATTATTCGTCTTCTTATTAGGGGTCCAAGCCCGAGGGAGCTGGGAACCGCATTTGCAAGGCAACACAGTTCACAGATCCAGGGGAGCTGTGGAACCCTATTGTTTTCCTAAGGATTGTTTTTCTTATTTTTACGCCTCTAAAACTGTTTCTACAGCTTAAACCGTGTATGGAGGGGTGGTGCAAGAAGTTATCTAAATTGACAAGTTATCTAAATTATTTTTATTGGTTAAAAAATGCGCAAATTACATACAAACAAATTTGTGTAGCTAGCACATAAACACAAACTTAAACATATCTCAGCCAAATTAAATATCAATGCGAAACTTTAGATTCTTGTTTGGCATGACCCTCTGAGGCTGGCCAACACATTTAAAAAAAATTGGCCACTACGGGGTGCTACGCAAAGCTTATATCTCATGAACATCTCATCCGATTTTTACAAAATTTGAAAGGTACCATCTTGAGCCACTCCTGAGGCCACGCCTAGAGTGGTGTACTGATTCATAAAAGTGGGCGTGATCTATGACACCCACGTTTGGATTCACCACTTACATTAATGTGAGCAACTTTAAATTTACAGGGAAGATGTACAATGGGTCATGAACCTCACATACCAACAATTACACATGTGGACCTCTAGGTGGCGGTATGATGGCGTTAAATGTGTTTTTGCCTATAACTCCCACAGTACACATCACATATTTAAAAACCTCATACCCACACTTTGTTGAATCAACCTCAATCACATGACGCATGACACTCCCATTTCCACAAAGTTTTGTTTCGCAATATCGCAAAACCAACAAATATGTGCAAAACCAACTTTTTTCGAACTCCTCCTAGGCCATACATCCGATTTGCATGAAACTTGGGACTTAGCATCTCCAGATGGACCTGACCAAAACTTATCAAAAGAATTTTGCTACGTTAAAGTACAAACGAAATGTCCTAGCTAACTACCAAACTTTAGCATATCTTGGCCAAATTAAATGCTATCAGCGCAAACTTTTTTGGCATCCCATTTTGAGGCATCCCATTTTGAGGCTCTGTACCAAATTTAGTGAAGATCGACCATTAGGGGACACTGTAATGAACGTAACCGCCTTTTGCCAATAACTCAATACATGTAAATGGTACATTTGCAATTGCAATTTCTCTACTGTAGTAATTGCTATCAACATGAAACTTGTGATGCTTGTCCGGCATGCCACTATGAGGCTCTGTACCAAATATGTTGAAGGTCGACCATTAGGGGGCGCTATAATCAATGTAGACGCATTTTGGCCTATAACTCAATGAATGTAAATGAGAAATTTGCAATTGCAATTTTGGATTCCGCTTTTGTGGGCTCCACAGGTCGCCTAGGGCGATGTGCACCAGGGGGGACTCGCTTCGGGGAGGCTTGGACCCTGTCAAAACTGTAAGTAATGGTTTGCTCAATGGTTGATTGAGTCAATTGGCAACAGTTTCATGGCCTCTGGTTGCCCCCTTTGGTAACCACCTGTTCAATATTTATGTTTTAGGGCCCGAGCGCGACAGATGCGAAGGCCCTATTGAAACTGAAGGAATTCTTTTTCTTCTTTTTTTCTTTCTGGAAATGAATCGCCTTTTTGGGGACCTTATCATACTCAAAACTCACCAAACTTTGCACACCCATCAGGCCTGGTGAACAGTTTGATATTTTAAGGGTTTTATAGACAGGCGTGGAACAAATGGCTCACTAGCACCCCCTACAAAACTTTAAAAATGTAGCTCCTGCAGTAAGTTTGACGTAGACTCACAAAATCTGGTATGCATATGTATCATGTCAAGACGTACAAAAAAGCTCATTGGAGTAATACCCTAAACCCAACAGGAAATCCGCCATTTTGAATTGAAAGTTTGAAATAAGTGTGGCTGTATCTCATTCCACATACTTCCGTCAGTACACTGCTAATGTGCACTGACCACTTACTGCCGTAGTGCCCACTTTCGATGGTTAGTATTGTCCCAAAAGGAACACTCATGTTAAAACACATACTGGAAATGATGAGCGGGATGAGCGTGATAAACGCGATGAACGCGACGAATGCAATACATGTGAACGCGATATTCCAGCCCGCCAAAAATACGGGCTTTCCTGTATGCATGAGTAGCAGTCGCTTGGCTCCCCGCCTCTCAAAATCTCGATCAAAAAAACAGACAGATGTTCTATTTCTCACTAAAAATGTTTTCAGAAACACATTTGGGTGAACTATTTTTGTAAAATATGAGATTGTATTCCGAACGAGCCGCCATTACAAATTATGAAATTCGGGAGAAGCCAGACCCACGTGACGTGTTCATCCAATCAGCTGCCAGTCAACGTCCCTGGTCCCTCCCCTTCCGTTTTGTAGTCCAGATGGCGCCCGTTTAGTGCAAGTAGGGTCCATCGCTCCACACTGAACTTTTTGACCGTTTTTTTCGGGGTCATCCGGGTACTTTCAGTGCACTGACTTTTTGCATTATCTACACTATATACAAGTGTTTGAAGTGTGCAAGTAGGCGGTTTGAGACACAGCCTGTGTTTTTGGCCATTTCCACATGTCGTACTTTAACAAACTCCTTCTAGAGATTTCATCCAATCGACTTCAAAGTTGGTCTGTGCCATCTTAAGATGTTTAGGATGAAAAGATATTAAAAGAAAATCTTTTGGTAATAGGGCCATTTTGTGCGTTTCGCCAACGAAACAGGAAGTGGGTGTAACTCAAGTGTACATTGCCCATTCAGCTAAAACATTTTCAGGATTCATAAGAATCCAACCCTGAGGACATCTATAGACAGATATTTACTCAAAGTCATAGCGCCCCCTAGTGGCAACAGGAAGTAGACCTAAAAGTCAAGTTGCCATACTTTAACGAACTCCTCTCCTAGAGATTGCATCCGATCGACTTCAAATTTGGTCAAGACCTCAACGATGAACGACTTTTTGTCGAACGATGTGGGTGTGGCGTGGCAGCCATTTTCCAATCTGGAAGAAATTTGTCATGATTGACAAGAGTCCAGGCCTGAGGACATGTACAGTCCAAAAATAGATAGGCGTGAAAAAATGACTCGCTAGCGCCCCCTACAAAACTTAAAAAATTGAGCCTATGCAGTATGTTTGATGTAGACTCACAAATTCTGGTATGCATATGTAACATGTCAAGACATACAAAAAAGCTCATTGTAGTAATACTCTAAACCCAAGAGGAAATCTGCCATTAGTGTGTTTTTTGACCATTTCCACATGTCATACTTTAATGAACTCCTCCTAGAGATTTCATCCGATCGACTTCAAATTTGGTGTTTGCTATCTCAAGACCTCAATGATCAAAAGTTATTAAAAGCTAGAGTTTTTGTCCAACGGTGTGGCCGTGGCGTGGTGGCCATTTTGGGCATTTGTCGATGAACAAAGAAGTTGTTGTAACTTGAGTGTACACTGTCATATCTGCCAAGGGTCCAAGCCTGAGGACAACTATAGGCCAAAATTGACTTTTGGTCATAGCGCCCCCTGCTGGCAACATGATTTCAGCTTTATATGACAAACATCATCCGACATACATGAAACGTATGTGTGGTCTACATGTGATACTGAGCCACTGTCTATACTTTAACCATGCCCATGTACTCAGGCAACGCCCTCTTTCATGACTTTTGAACCGTTTAAGGTAGAGTCTTGTGTGAGGTATCATTGAACTCAGCAGAGAGTTCCTTTGTCATTGGTCATGGTTTTGCCTGCCCCCTATGCTTAAGCCACGCCCCTGTTTAACTTATGACTCTTTGACATAGACTATTGTGTGAGGTATCATTGAACTCAGCAGAGTTCCTTTTTCATTGGTGAGAGTTTGCAATGTCCGACGTTCGCACAAATACATGGGCGCATTGAGCGGCGTCCGCCAATAACCCCGACGCGCAAGGATGTGCGAGGGCCCATCCAACGCTGCTTGCAGCTTTAATTTTAATATATAAACACTACGTTCATGTGGAACACATTTCAGCTTTCCACACATGCACGTTTGCCGTAAAAAGGTACAGGCAATGCCATTTTCTGTTCACGTTAACAGCGCATGTTAAAATCCGGTGCTAATATGGCACCAGTGCCCGGTATCTACCGGACGGAATAGCAACGCGAATTTCAGTGCCACTTAAATGTCTGCGCTGCTCTCTGATGCTCCGAAACAGACGTTGGAGGCAACAGAAACATTGCTGCATGTCAAGCTAGTAAACACTAATAACACGTTACACTTGGCAACAGGTAACAACCTACCATTAGCTACAACAGTAACTGAATTAAACACGGTTAAAATGCTGACAGCTAAACGGTGTAAAAGTGTGACTGAATTTCACTGTAGAGGATTCCAACACCAGGACGTTCAACCGTCTGCCGCTAAAGCTATGAACTCAAAGATACAAACTAGCACTAGTAACTGCTGTTGTCAGAAAAACAAGACAGACTTCAAAGGATTGCGTTTACTTAAAACTGGTAAACCTCTTGGTGCATTCAAAGTTGTTTTAAAATATCATTTTCTCATCTGTTTTTGTCATTAACAGCAATTTACTGGTGAAAGAAGTAATTATTGTTAAAAGTTATTATTACATTTTTAAAAAATAATTTAAATTGCCCCCTTTTGTGCTGATCCGAAAATTGATCCAATCCATGACTCAAAACTGTGATCCGAAACGTGAGTTTTGTGATCCGTTGCACCCCTATTTGAGAAGGATGGGAAATTATATTGCAAGCCATTCTCTCATTGTTTCAGTATTAAAATGTGTGGTATAGTTACATATGACATTAATTACTCTTAAATATAGGCAGTTTAAAATATGGCAACCGTATTGTCAATTCCGGCAACTAAAAGCTGATGCCTGGTTCCCAAGCCTGGCAACCACTTTAAAAAGTTAGCGTTGAGCCCTGACTTTTTATAGCCCCTCCAGTTTCAGATTTGCAGTCATTTTACATTAGACGTATTGGGTTTTACTCTGAAAACTCTTCGAATGTATGCAGTAAAAATATGCAGTATGTCTAATTTTCAGTATGAGTGTAGTCAGAGATGTCATTAACTCAGATATATAAGTAATTGTCTGGAATTATTGAGCACAATCTTTTTGTAATACCTCAAGTTACAGATTTAAAGTCATTTTACAGTAGAAATGTGGGACTGTACCTCCATATAAAGTAAAAATGTTTGATTTTTTTATTATGGATATTGTTAGAGATGTCAACTAAAATATTTTAATCATTGACTGGATTTATGGAGCAAAATAGTTTTATAGCCCCTCAAGTTTCAGATTTGATAAATGTGGGACATTTACTTTGTAAAATCTGAAAATATAAATGTTTGCTTTTACTTCTTGTAAATATAATCCAATAATCTTATTTTTATATGTACTTTAAATATAAACTTTCTTAACACCTTATTTTGAAAACCCAAAGTAGTCCCATGTGTATCTTTCCGCTAACTTTGCTAAGACCGTTGATGTGCGCCGTTTAAATGCATTTACCATAAGTAGCAGTATATGAGTGCACTACAATTGTAGCGTTGGCTGATTTGACCACGGAGATCTGAGTGTCGGCTGGCTTGACTGCAGTGTTAACTGTTACAAGAATATTTATTAAAATGTAGTCAGGCGCAGTTCTCACTCCACATCACTTTCAGCAAACTTCCCACAGGTTGAGAATTTACTTGTGATGGTGGGTGGCGCAGGATGTGACGGCACAGCAAGTGATTGCTGGGTTCACTAATAAACTAGTCAAACCAAGGTGAAAACAAGGACTACATAACATTATCAGATAATTTAGAAAGAAATAACTATTTACATATTAAACAAATTAAGACTAAAAGATGATACAGAAACAGATGAAAATATTGGGATCTGACACAATTTCAGGGTAGTTATTAGGGCTACACGATATAAGAAAAATATGCGATATGCCCTAACATTGTTAAATATTGCGATGATATTACTTGCGATATTAAAATGCACTCAGTTCTGCTTTTCTGCTGATTTCGGTATTCTGCTAAAATACAACAAATTGCTTGTTGAATTTAAAACAAATGACAGGAAAGTGTAGCCATGATGTGCTCTGCCAATTAAATGGTTGTTTTTTTGCCAAATGTTAATGTTTCAGCAAATAAAATACCTGTAATGCTATACTATGATCCATACAGAAAGTTACGTTATTATAAATCTCAGCACTGTTTTCTCCTAACTCCTGTTAAATCAGTAGTAATTTCTTGTTCATTTTGGTTGTTAGATCATAATTTTTAATCTATGTTTTGGGCATCCTAAACATGCTGTTCTGTACTATCCATGTCCTGTTGCACTCATTTATATCTCATCTGAGCAGATTTCTGTCATTCAAACAACTCTGAGTTGTAGTTTAAATTTGTTTACAGCCAATTTAATAAATGAAGGGTTTTATTCGGGCTCGAGTCCATTAATACAGTTAATGGATACAGGCACGGAGAACTGAAGGCTCGGTTAGCAACGATTAGCTCCAATTAGCGGTTAGCTCCAGTCAGCTCCGTTATAAATACTGTATATGGAGTGGAGGAGACTGAGGTCAGGGGTAACAACCATACTCTGATAAATGACATTCGGGGAGCTTTCACAGCGGTGCGCACGCAACTTCACAAGGGGGAGGGGTTGGAGGCAGCAGGTCTCTGTGCGCTTTAAAAAATACGCCGTTGTTTGGAGAAAATAAAGATTATTTGGATTTTATGTTTCTTGGCGGGTCTCAGTCTACCTGGGTGGGGTACAGTAGCTTCCAACAACGTTTTTTTCGCTTCACCTGTTCAAATAGCTTAATGTAATAACCCAATTGACTTTCCTGCTGTTACAGACATGAACTCACGTTAACCACGGACAGTTGTCTCATTCAGCGACTCGCGGCAGTTCACGCTGTTATTTTGTACAACTATAGGGAAAACACTGGAGAGTATGCTGCACTAACATTAACATTAGTTGACACAAGCCTAACGTTAGCTTATTAACGTAAGCACCACTTGAAACGAAAACTGTGTTTTCAACTGTGTTTTCAACTGTGTTTTCAACTGTGTTTTCATTTATTATTATTTCAGATTTATTACTGTTGCCCCCATGCTTTCCAATGTAAATACCAATGTAGCCCTGTCACCAAGGCCGGGCGACACAAACAAGCTGCTTACAGCCATGAAAGCAGCTGGTCACAATAGCAAAATGCTAACTCACTCCTCAGTGTTGCAGTCCACTTTTTAATTAAATTGGAAGCGAAGTAATATGACAGTATGGGTCAGCAAACGTTTAAACCAACTCTTTAAATGAAACAACTGAAAATAAAAGGTCTAACGTTAACACGTTTCTCTAAACCATATGATTTTAACCTTACCATTTTAGCTCAGAGTCACAGACAGTCCAAAAAAATGGCGACTCAACCCCAGGGCAGAGACGTCAAGTCCAGGGGGAAAGCCTACGTCAGATGCAACATATACAAAGCGAAACTTAACCTATGAACTTAAACCTCCAACTTTTAACCTTTCAACTTTAAGTTGATACAATCCACAAAAGTGAACTACCACAACTAAAGCACAAAGTCTAAATGCAAATCAATCAAAAAATTACTACTACTGAAATACCATTTTTACAGTGTATATAATAGTTCTCCTTTAAACTCTCAACTGCTAAATGATCAATTAATCTATTAAAATCCAATTAAATTGGTTGCCTAAACATTAAAGATATTCACTGATTCTACCTGGTCTACACAGTGATTCACTGTCATGAATAATGAATTGAATTCATCATTCATTCTACTCATTTTCTTATTTACAGTGGGGAGAACAAGTATTTGATACACTGCCGATTTTGCAGGTTTTCCTACTTACAAAGCATATAGAGGTCTGTAATTTTTATCATAGGTACACTTCAACTGTGAGTGACGGAATCTAAAACAAAAATCCAGAAAATCACATTGTATGATTTGTAAATAATTAATTAGCATTTTATTGCATGACATAAGTATTTGATCACCTAGCAACCAGTAAGAATTCCGGCTCTCACAGACCTGTTAGTTTTTCTTTAAGAATCCCACCTGTTCTCCACCTGTATTAACTGCACCTGTTTGAACTCGTTACCTGTATAAAAGACACCTGTCCACACACTCAAACAGACTCCAACCTCTCCACAATGGCCAAGACCAGAGAGCTGTGTAAGGTAACATCAGGGATACAATTGTAGACCTGCACAAGGCTGGGATGGGCTACAGGACAATAGCCAAGCAGCTTGGTGAGAAGGCAACAACTGTTGGCGCAATTATTAGAAAATGGAAGAAGTTCAAGATGACGGTCAATCTCCCTCGGTCTGGGGCTCCATGCAAGATCTCACCTCATGGGGCATCAATGATCATGAGGAAGGTGAGGGATCAGCCCAGAACTACGCGGCAGGACCTGGTCAATGACCTGAAGAGAGCTGGAACCACAGTCTCGAAGAAAACCATTAGTAACACAATACGCCGTTGTGGTATCTGAAGGGCCTATAAAGTCTGTATAAAGCTCAAATGTGTTGAGACATTAGGAGCATTGTGTTAGTGATGTAAGTCTAATGATTTTCCTCTCAGTGGAGTGATGTCTTGAAGAGGATGTTCTATGTGAGTCTGTGATTGTGGGCTGAGTGGGATCAATGATTTTATGTGTAGTGTTGGAGCCCCCCAAAGAGACTCTGACCTCAAAGGGACTTAGACCTTTACTTGCCAACTCACATCTGTTTACTTTATCTAACATGTTACCTAAATGTACCCTTTATAAGCCTGCTCTTGCTGAAGCAAGACAGAGTGCATTTTTGGGCTGTGACTCTCCGGGTTCTGCAGAACTCGTCATGATGCTGAAAACTTGATGTAATAAACGTTTTTATAATCAAGGATCAGTGTCAGCAGAGTTCCTTTCCACACATCGCCAACGCAGCACTACAACTAAATATACGGCACCGCCATGGATTAAAATCCTGCAGCACACGCAAGGTCCCCCTGCTCAAGCCAGCGCATGTCCAGGCCCGTCTGACGTTTGCCAATGACCATCTGGATGATCCAGAGGAGGAATGGGAGAAGGTCATGTGGTCTGATGAGACAAAAATAGAGCTTTTTGGTCTAAACTCCACTCGCCGTATTTGGAGGAAGAACAAGGATGAGTACAACCCCAAGAACACCATCCCAACCGTGAAGCATGGATGTGGAAACATCATTCTTTGGGGATGCTTTTCTGCAAAGGGGACAGGATGACTGCACCATATTGAGGGGAATATGGATGGGGCCATGTATCGCGAGATGTTGGCCAACAACCTCCTTCCCTCAGTAAGAGCATTGAAGATGGGTTGTGGCTGGGTCTTCCAGCATGACAACGACCCGAAACACACAGCCAGGGCAACTAAGGAGTGGCTCCGTAAGAAGCATCTCAAGGTCCTGGAGTGGCCTAGCCAGTCTCTAGACCTGAACCCAATAGAAAATCTTTGGAGGGAGCTGAAAGTCCGTATTGCCCAGCGACAGCCCCGAAACCTGAAGGATCTGGAGAAGGTCTGTATGGAGGAGTGGGCCAAAATCCCTGCTGCAGTGTGTGCAAACACTACAGGAAACGTATGATCTCTGTAATTGCAAACAAAGGTTTCTGTACCAAATATTAAGTTCTGCTTTTCTGATGTATCAAATACTTATGTCATGCAATAACATGCTAATTCATTATTTAAAAATCATACAATGTGATTTTCTGGATTTTTGTTTTAGATTCCATCACTCACAGTTGAAGAGTACCTATGATACAAATTACAGACTTCTACATGCTTTCTAAGTGGGAAAACCTGCAAAATTGGCAGTGTATCAAATACTTGTTCTCCCCACTGTATATATTTATATTTAGTAGGTCCATTGTGTAGGTCAATAAACATTTCATTTATAAAAAATGTAATCCTGTGATTAGTGTGTGTATGAAATTTTAGTTTTAAAAGTATCGTTTTAGCATCAGAATCTGAAAAACCCAAATGATACTCAACCCTGGTAATAGGTCATAAAGATTTCATATAAGATATTGATATATATTTAGTCTGTAACTGTTTACTGCAGGGGCAGGGTGTGTGTCTTCCACCCTGCGACTGTAGTTCATGATGCATGCCCCCTACTACATGTTCACATTAGAAAGATGCAAAGGGATGCAGTATCTTTAGTGTATCTTCTTTAGTGAACCGAACTTGAACTCAGACTCAAACTCAGGTAATGCTGACTCGAGTCAGCTTCGACTAGGACTATTTCGGTGACTTGGACTCGAACACTGGGGACTCAAGACTTGACTACAACACAGGTGAAAGAGACAATTGGAGGCTGCTGTGGAGTTAAGTGAGCGACTAACTGAGAGAGTCAGCGGCAGAGGATTTTGTTTTTGATTTAACTGACATTTCCCCCATCGAGTTAATGTTAGTGTTATATCTGCGTTTTAAACTGTCAACTGAGTATGCTGTTGTACTCTTTTAATCAAGTGCTTTGACTTTCCTAAACATGTTCATAAAATCACAATTTAGTTGAGAGGTGTGGATATTGTAGGGAAAGCTAATGAAATACGATAACAGTGACCATTTTGCATATGTCGTTTTTCTGAAAACATGAACTAAGTGGCATTATTTTTCTTACAAAATGTATTAGCTAATACACATTTGTTGTGTATTAATGTAATTTTAGGTGACAGGGTTGCAAAAATTCTAAATGTTTTAGTTCTGTCATGGTCTCTCTATTTATCCCCCAAACAAGACACAAATATTACAGCAAAAATGTGTGAGAGAAAGTGAGACAGAACTAGACAGAAGTTTAACAGATTTGCATTGTTGTAAGCACAATGACAATACAGATCTATAGTATTTGGTAGTGGCCACAAACAGATTTCAAATGCAGTACTGCTGAAACACCATTGCCCAAAGTGACAGGATCTGTAATGTATCACAGAATATAAATTATGTTTGATAGGGACAGGACTTGCTCTAGAGCAGTGTGGCACCCACGCTTTCATAGCAGGGTGGAGACCATAGACTGTAAAAACATGGACAGCCTGTCTGTGACATCACCCATTGGTTTCTGAAGAGGCCAAATGAGGCTCAAAGTGGGCGGCTTCCGCCGACGCCATGTTGGCAGTGCTGACGTCAGGAGGCGGAGCGTGGGTGGAGCTGAGGCGGACCGTGCAGGCTGAATGAAGCCTGGTTGCTAAAACTACGCCAACCTCGCTCGAAGCTCCCAAGCCAGCAATGGCTAAGAAGCTAGTCTAGGATAAGCTACTCTGTGCTAGCCCTGTTGTGATGCTGCTTGCTGGGCTACTGGAGACAAGTTGCCCCTGGATGTTAATCTCGTTCGTCCCAGCTTGTTTGAGGTAAGTATCCTGAAATTATAAAACTAAACGTAATATAATTTAATTTGTTATTGAAATACTAATGTTACACAAGCTTAACATGTATAACAACTAAAACATCCAAGTTATATAGCTATCTTAACTCAGCTGCAGGCCCTCCCCCTGCTTTTAGGAGGAGAGCGGCCTAGACGAACGTTATAGCCATAGTAGTACCTCAAATTCCGCCACTACAAAGCCAAGCCCCAGTGCACAGTCACAGTGGGTGGCCAGTGAGGGGGGACGGGGCACTCCTGGATCAGACCACAGTGCTGGGGCATGTGATGGCTGAATACGGTCAGATAACTTACCACCACAAATACAATCTAAATCTGTATTGTTACATGTTTAAATAATAATTTGAATCAAATCAATGTGCACCACGTGTGCACTTTGATAATATTTACAATGATTATCTTTATATTGTAATTCCTCACGCCGCTAGTGAAAACAGTGCTCATATTAATGATCTTAACATTTGTTGAAGTCCACAGGGGACTAAAGCTTTGGGTTATATTACTATATTATTATATGCAACGGCCACGTGCCGTGATTGTAACATTCTAAGGGGGAGGAATGACTGTCAGCACATCTTCAAAGGGATACAAGTGGAGATCATCCCTCACTGGCCAGAAAAAAACGGTTTTCCCCCACTTTGTGCATGCACTTCACCTGGACATGGGTCTCATTCACCTGTTGGATGATCCGTGGGTGGATGATGCGCTTGTACAGCAGTACACATGTCTCTTCTGTGTGGTCATCTGTTTGATTAAAGCTGAAGCTAATATTTTGCACATGCAGCTGACATCGTGGTAGATTATTTTCCCAGAGGAAAAAGTGACCACCTGGTGAAGTCTCATTGTGGATGGAATAGCTGGAAGGTCAGCTGGCATTTTTTTTCACTGCATCCTCCACATCTTGCTCCATTTGATTGTCCCTCACTCAGAGCTTGGTACAGGGACAATGCCATTGGTATATCAACTCCTTGGCTGACAAGCCTGTCAGCCCTCCTCTTCAGTGTGCCACCTATGCCATCTGGGGCACCTTTGCCATGGCTGGCTTCGAAGAAGTTCCAGGTTCCCCCTGTAAACCCCTTCTTAAAGATTTCTGTACAAAAGAGGTAACAATTGCCCTGCTGCTTGTACTGTGTGCAGAGCTCGTCGTTAAAAAAATGGATGGTTGTCATATCCGGGTATTTATCTCTAATTTCTTTCAGGAGGGGCTCCAGGTGTTGCCATATTGCAGGTGGTACCTTCAATCTGGAGGCTGATATACTGCAGAAGGACGTGGGAGCAGATGTTCCCCTCACATAGTAAACCCCAGTGAGCAAAAGTAGCCTGTTTGTGTGACGCACCAAAATGGACAGATCAGCACTATATTTGCAGCCGTAGTTCTCTGAGAAGTCAACGTGGACTCATTCGCAGGGAGGTTCAGCTTCAGGGCCCATGAGAAAGCATATTTCTGCCTGATGTTATAGAGATGGCGCCTGAACTTCTGGAGCAAAGTGGCAAACATTTCCACCAGCATTTCTTGGGAGCATTCTAATTCTTCTTTCAAAGTGATCTTTGAAGTTGCTCCAGAATTTTTTTTGTGCACCTTGTCTACAGTGGCCCACTGAAGGTAGGACACGCGATCAGTGGCTCTGAGTGGCTTGTAAGTGGTTGGGAATTACTGCTGCATTTCTCACATTCCCCATACACACATGTATTGCTGTTGGTGTCACACGTGATGGCTTGTGTCGGGCTCTCCAAATTAAATGTGTCAATGATGTGCATCTGGTGGAGCTTTTTTGTGATTAAGCCTAGATTGTCATGTTGTTTGCACATACATGTTTTGCAATCTGCTAGTGTTGGATGCACAACCCAGTAGGGGTGAAGTGTGCAAAACAGGGAGTATGATAAATGGTGGTTGATCTGCTCAGCCAGGAACTTCAAATGGAGGTTCTTCATTGAATCCACAAGTAATCTTTTCTGCATTTTCTTCTTTTCTTTGATCAATGTTTGCTTTTCTCCAGTTGTGATCAGGCTGACATCGTCACATAAAAAGAACAACCTTACCTTGGATCTCAGTATGGCAGCAATCCCATTGTACAAGAGAAAGAACCCTTGTAGCAGCAGATATAGGATTTTCAGGATTTTTCTTGTGATTAATCCCACAATAATTTCTCTGTGACTCTCTTTCTTTGAATTTACGTACTTGGTGCGCACCTCCTCAGCTACTGCTGTATGAAACAAAAGAGTTCTCCTTAGGGATGTGCGCGAGACATGACGGAGCAACTTGTTGACTTTGGATCTTGGAGATGGATGGTCTTTCTTCAATCGCTGGAGTCGCTTTCTTATAAAGATTTTTACAATTAACATTTAGATTTAACATTTAGATTTAATTATTAGTTTTAGATTTAACATTTAGGTTTAGATTTAATATTATATTTAACATTTAGATTTAATATTTACATTTAGATTTAACATTTAGATTTATCATTAGATTTAATATTTAGATTTAACATTTAGATTTAATATTTAGATTTAACATTTACTTACTTAAAGTTTGTAACTTCGACTTATTCGTCCCTCACTGAATAGTTTGGTTTCTTTTTTATTCTTTTCAAGCAAGAGTGGGGTTCTCCAACTTAGGCGTACCTTCTTCCCCCCATTTTAGATATAATATTTAGATTTAGATTTAACATTTAGATTTGATATTTATATTTAACATTTAGATTTAATATTTAGATTTAACGTTTAGATTTCATAATTAGATTTAATAATTAGATTTAAAATTTAGATTTAATATGTAAATTTAATATTTTACTTTTTAAAACATATTGTTGATAATTGCAAAGAACATGTTTGTCTTAAATGTGAGAAAAATTAGCAAAATGTGAGGAAAATTAGCTAAATAATCAAAATACATAAAATTGCATCTGAATTTTTACATCTGGCACCCTGTAGTAATACATTAATTACATGAAATTTATGCAAAATTATAATCAAAATTATATTCATTATTTAGTTGAACTATTGATAATAGATTGCCCCTTATGAGTGGATTGAAGGAGATGCAACCCCATTACTCTAATTATGGTAACAGGGTTGCAAATTAATGCTAATTTTAGCTTTTTCTCATGAATAGAACTAGCTGTTTAGCTAGCTCTTACTGTCATCTTTAGGACAAACTTACTTATGTAAACAAGAAGAAAACCTTTAAATTAATTTGTCTTATTCTGATAATACGTGTAACAGGGTTGCATTGGTTAAAGTGACACATTCAATAAAGGCTAAAAGTTGTATAATAATATGAAAAATCAAAAAGAGAACATACCTTTGTTCTACCCATTCTGGCGGCAAACTGCTTAGTGATGTCATTTCCTGCGAATCATGTCACTCACTGTTTATTTCTTCTTCTGCCAGGCTAAATATGTTTCGGTAAGGGTTGCATGTATGTTGTGGGACATAATTTTATTGCAAAATTACTATTATTTGAAATATTTCCATAATTTAAAAAATGTTTTAACAATTAAAATAGGCATGTATAAACAAAATCATACAAAAAAAGGATATTTAAAATGTATTTTAACGGTTGTATTTAACATTGAATTTGGTCATCTAGAAGGTGGGACAAGAGAAAAATGGCACTTAAGTGGGTGCTAGAGACAGTTATTTTATTTTCCTTAATATTTAAAAAAAGAAAAATCTTCAAGTCTATTTATATGTTGTCTTAGGACAAGTGTTTTTTACACAATGACTGCATTTTTTGTATATTGTATTTGAAATTTCATAGGTGGGACATGAAATGTCCTCCAATTCAAAACCTTTTACCATCACAGCCACACGGATGGCGTCTAACATCAAAAGACTCGTCGCTATTGCTAATAGCGTCACCGACCTTCGTTCAACTGAGGAAATGTGTCCTAGTCCATGCGAACAGACTCGGCCTTTACTGCTTGTAACTCTGACTTGTTGTCCGGCCCCCACACAATAGTTTGGTTTAAATATTAAAGATTTAATATTTAGATTTAACATTTACTTACTTAAAGCTTGTAACTCCGTCCCTCACACAAGTTTGGTTTCTTTTTTATTCTTTTCAAGTGAGAGTGGGGTTCTCCAACTTTGGCGTACCTTCTTCCCCCGCTCCCCTCATTTAGATATAATATTTAGATTTATATTTAACATTTAGATTTAGATTTCATATTTAGATTCAACATTTAGATTTAGTTTCTTTTTTATTCCTTTCAAGCGAGAGTGGGGTTCCTCGGTGTACCTTCCCCCCCCCCCCCATTTTTCACCCCACCTTCCTCACACCTGAAAGGCTATCTTGACCTTAAATCTTTACTCCTGATAGGGTGATACACCTGTCACAAATGATATGGGGCTCAGACATTATGGCTATATTAACTATTTGTACCGTTACAATAAGACACTAAATCCCCACAGTAGCTACTCACTCAGTCTGTAGGTGGATAGTTAAAAGTGAATATTTTGCAAATACAATGTAAATTAAAGAGTTCAAAGCTAAAATAAAATTGAAAGAACATAAAGAATAGCAATATCATGTAATGACAGATTCTGAATAATTAAACATTACATAAAGCCCTTAAAGTTAATCCATTGTATCTTATTTGAAAAGTGTGTGTGTGTGTGTGTGTGTGTGTGTGTGTGTGTGTGTGTTTGTTTGTGTGTGTGTGTATCCTACAGCAGTTAAACCACCTTTGAATACCCTCACCATGACACTAGGACATTATCGTGTGGAATAAAGTGATTTAACACAAGGCTCAACACTATAGTCATATACACTATAGCAGAGACATGAATACATGGTGACGGAAGCCATCACTTTTACGCAGTAGGGCAGGATGCTGCATCACATATAGTCAAAATGTATGTAATTACCAAAGAAACAAAAACAAACCCACAACAACCGGTCACATTTACTCACACGACGACCACAAAGCAATCAAAAACACAAATAACACAATCAGCGATCAACAGGCTTCCCCACAAATTCCAGCCAAGCTGCTGGGGCTCAACACACATGTCACGACGCACACAAAGGCACAGTGGCCACGCACACTGCTCAAACCTTCAACACCAAAAACAATCTAAAGCAAGCAGTAATAGCTATTACATTTTTTTCCTAAAATGCAGAAAAACCCATTAAACTTACCAAAAGCTGCTCATCATTTGAAGAAAAAGTACATCCACCTTTTATTCATTAACTTGAAAAACTCGAAACAAACTTGAACTTACGTTACTGCCACGGTTATGTGATGCTAGCTAATTTTGCTTCTCGTCCACCATATAGTAACTAGTCCGAAAAATACCGACATTGGTGGCTGAGCCAGCTCAGTGACTGTAAAAAGAAGCTAGAAGTCTCTGGCATGTCAAAAAATACGCCCACCAGGGCAAACTCGAAATTTGATTGACTAAGGAATATTACAATCAACTAATGCTGCGTTCTAGGCAACCCGTAACCCGTGTTTTCACAACCTTCTACCTGTGAAAGTGCCCTGGAACGACAGTCAAACCCGTAACTTACTACCCGTGAACTCGTACTCCCAGTTACAGTTTTTGACGTCACACACACATAAACAACAATGGCGACCCCTGTTGATGCTGTACAGATACTGGTGATTAACGGTGAGAAATAGAAATAGATAGACATAAATAGGCAACGTAAAGTAATTACGCATGTTGTAATTAAAACAATACACATACAATTGTGTACTACTACAGGTTATGTTTATGATATGAAGCCCAAAATAGTATCAGCTAGCGCTAGCAAACATCAACGTTAGGTAGCCGCTTGTTGTGACTTTGCCTGACTTTACCAAGTCGTGAGTCGTGACTTGAAGTCGTAACTTACAGGCTAATAATTGTGTTTGGAATGCAACATAAAGGCCTCAGAGTACATTTTTCACCTGGATACAGCACAAAGGGGAAATCTGATGGGATGAAAGCTCTAATTTATGAAATGCACTGGAAGCCGCACAACCCGAGGGAGAGAGTAGCAATGAAATTACGGTAATAGACTCATGGGAATGGACTTGGTAAAATACAAATGAAATTAATTTTTATATATATATATATATAAAAATTATAAAAATATAATTTTCTGAATCTGACAATTTCTTGGCAAGCAGAGAAGGCCGTGCTGGCCCTGACGGCCCACCTCTGGTGTGCGTGCGTGCGTCTGTACCTTCTTCCTTCTCCTCCTGTCCAATATCAGCTACAATGTCATCTATGGTGTCTGGGACCATATTACACTGCTCTCCCTGCAGACACAAGGAAAACAATGTTGTCTTATATAGATCACCATTGTATGTGACAATGGCATATCATGAGTTGTGTGTGTTGTATCAACATGGTTACTGAACAATGTCAGGTAAATATCTACTGTAAATGCAGTTTTTCTGGCCAATATTCCGATTTTAATTTAAAGTTGTGATTGTTTTCTACAAGTTCAGCAACTTCCAGGCTTTTATTTGTGGTGTGTAGATCAGCATCATCACAAAGTTCACTTGTTTCAACATGAAAACAATCAGTCCTGCAAGGATTATTGTATTGAAAAACGTATTGTAAGTAAATTACATCTTTTTCATGAAAAAGCAAATATAGCTTACATTTAGGAAGATATTATATCAGTAGCATACTTGAAAATTACCCAATAATAATAATAATAATAATAATAATAATAATAATATAATCATGACCTGACCTAATAAGTTTCATTTAGTTAGGCGTTGGCATCTACATCAGGCGACACTATAGCTGCCCCCTCCCTCTGGAACTCCCCAAACACATCAGCGACTGCACCAATCTGTCCATGTTCAAATCACATGTCAAAACTCTCCCTTTTAGAACTGCTTTTAATGTTTAATAATGTGTGTATTTTAGTGTGTAAATTTCCGTAGTATGCGTATTTCCTTTTAAAAAAAACTTAAAAGCGTCTTTGAGTGTTAAAAAAGCACTATATAAATAAAATGCATTATTATTATTATTATAAATAGCTATTAGCTACAGTGGAGTAAATTTGCTGGTGACAGTTAACAAGTAAGTTATAATGAAATTGGCTCAATGCACAAGATGGCAGTCACTCTCTATCTCTTGCTCTCTCTGTCTCTGAACCCCCCCCCCCAACGACCGCTGTGTGCAATTGCTCTCGAGAAATTGTTGAATCTCTGTAAATTATAGAGTGTGGTCTAGACCTACTCTATCTGTAAAGTGTCCTGATATAATGTACCTTTCTAGCGATGCGTTCAATCACCAGCTTAGCTACAGGGGTAATTGCCCCTCCCTCTGGGTCATAGAATGGGCTCTGGGGGTGGTCCAAACTGGTCAAGGGTCGAATCTTCTCTTGGGGAATGGTGGGCTTGTTCGGTGACTGAAAGAAGACAAAATAAAAGGGTAAGTGGCATGGTAAGTAAAAAACCTTATTGTCATCAGGGAAATATGTACGTGTGAAAATAAGATGCTACCGATGCCAAGATCAGGTCAAGATCTGAGCCCATCTGGACCTATTCTGACGCTCCCAAATTGTGCAAATCACTTGTTGTTGGTGTACTAGAGAAAAACATCTGCTCTGGTATACTGAGTATCAAATCTCAAGTCTATGTCATGCCTAGCTGCTGTGTCAAGTTAATGTTTTCTATTTCTTTTATTAGTTTGTTCTTACCACTTACTGTTTTTTTTAGACTTACCGTCTTGTCTTGTTTCAGGTCTGTTTACTTCCTGGTCTTTGTCTGCCTTCCCACCGTGTGTGATTACATTCCCCTGCCCCAATGTGTTTCACCTGTGTCTCGTTATCTCCCCCGTCCTTGTGTATATAACCCCACCTGTCACTTACCTCATTATGAGATTGTCTTTCCTCTGTGTTAGCTTTTCAGTGTTATCCCTGATTCCAAGCATTCTAGTTTTCCTGACTTCCCGTGTTCTGACCTCTGCCTGTTTGCTCTGGACACTGCAAAGACTGTGGAGATGTGGGGCATTGAGTCGCCTGCTCCTCATTTGCATAAAGTTGAATTCAGGCAACTTCATGCAAATGAGGAGCAGCCGGCTAGGCTCAACGCTTCTCACAAGCTGACGATTTATCTTTTTTAAACTGACCATTGTCGATCTGAAATGATGACAGAGTCTGCATCTGCATAGCCTAAAATATTTTCAGAAACGTGTTGAACTATTTTCATAAAATAAGGGATCGTATTCCAAACGAGCCGCCATTAAGGTCCGTTTTGAAATCTGGGAGCAGACAGCCCCACGTGATGCATCCGTACAATCAGGTGCAGCCATCTGGCTTGTATGAGGCTGTAGCCTATTTACTTTGCTTGTCAATGGTCAGTGAAGAGAAACTAATTACTGTTGGTGGCAAGCCCACTAGTAATGCTGGGAAGCGGGGCAATCCCTTCCGTGAAAACAATGCCTATATCGACATGTACCATAAGTCTTCCACTGAGCAATGGTATGAGTAATCTATGTTAAAACACCCAGAATTTAGGACATGGGAATTATTTGTGGGACAAGAATACTAATGCAACGGCAGCATATAGTGTCTGCATGTCTGTGAAACAGGCTTTTGAAAAGAGAACATGATTTATCTTAAGGAAAGGAAACTAGAATTAATAAAAAGTATTGTAACGCTACAATAACTGACCCACTCTGACAAAAAAGGGTGAGGTAGGTGGATGTCAAGGGTCTGAAAAAGTCACCTACAGATTTCTTTTCTGTTTGATCTCACTATACTGAAAAAAGAAATACAGAGAGAAAAGATAAAAACGTGACAAACATGAATCATTCTTTGTTCTTACGTGTCATTTCAAGATTTAAACCAACTTTGATTTTAATATATGCAGGTGTTTTTTATAAAACAAAAGGAAGACATCTACAAAGAAAGTATTAGAGGTATGAAGTTTCATGCAAAAATACAATTTCCTTTCTAGAGGTTGCTGGCGCTCCTCCAAGGTGAGGAAAGCCAGGTCTCGCAAATTTACAGGAATCAGATGGCATTTATGGCACTCAGGCTGAGTGTCCGACACTTTCCTCATTAATAGGTTGCGTGCGCAACTGCTCAGTCTATGGATTAAGAAAACAATTATTGGGCCATATATAGAGGTTTACTCCTCAACGCAGCGGCCACGGGTTCGACTCCGACCTGCAGCCCTTTGTTGCATGTCATTCCCCCTCTCGTTCCCCTTTCATGTTTTCAGCAGTCCTATAAAATAAAGGCCTAAAATGCTCCCCCCCAAAAATAAATATTTAAAGAATACAATTGATCATTTTGTAACAAGTGGTTTGTAAAAATGTTATGGCTAACTGCCTGTTTTAATGCTTAGGCACTATTCTGCTTTCCTTGCCTTTCTTCAAATCAAGGGAACAGATCTAGCCTGGATAAATACTGTAAAGCACCTTTCTGAAATAAAAAAAAAAAGAACTGACAGATTAAATTAAATTGGTCATATTTGGACAATTAAAATTTGAAAGTAAACATAAACAAGAAAATAAAAATGTATGTTTAGTTATGTTCACTTCAGTAACAAAATATGTAACATTTAAAAATAAAAATAATTTTAAAATAAAAGGTAAAATATGAGCTTTGTACATTATATTGATTATTATAAACATTATACCATTTAATCAGTATTACAGGTTATATTTTAGTATTGGCAGAAAGTCTGCTTAATTTTTGGCATGGCCCCTTCTGAAATAAATTCCACCAGCCATCACTTATCAGTACCAACCCATTATCACTCCCAACCTGTCAAATAGTGAAGCTTGTTCAGTGGCTCTCAGTGTCAGATACCGATGAAAAAGGAACCTTTTAGCGTATCGCTGTATCGGACACACCATGCATAGCAGCAGCTCGACCGCAGCGCTGTAAGATGACGTAGTATGAGCAAAAACGATAAAGAGTAGTTTGAAAGCCTGAAAATCTGTGTAAGGAGGTATATTGGGGTAGTGGATGGGTGAAATAACAAAGGACTTGCACCCAAGTGACCAGGGTTTGTGTCCTGTTCTTGTCACGTGTGTCACTTAAACGTACGTTTTGTAACCCCACCCACGATCTTTTCTTAACCCTAACTGTGCCGTTCTTGTCCCGCATGTCAGTAAAACTAATTTTTTAACCCCACCCATGATCTTTCCCTAACCCTAACTAAGTGGTTTTACCCTGCATGTTGAAAAATGACGCCAAGGGGTCCCAACCAAGAGCAGCAAGAAGACTTTAAATAAGATACAGTTAATATATGTCGTGTATATACAGTATGTTGTAGTTTCGCTTTCAATTATGATATTTTACACATATGAAAGGAAGAAATACTGTGCGCCTACATACCGTGTGAATATAAGTGATTATAAAGGCATGTGAGTGAATATTGGTGTGCAAATTAGTCTCTATGTTCCATTTATTGTCTCAATGTGCTGTACAGCCATCATGCAAATCCATCCATTTGGCTTCAGAGGAGAGGTGTTGGAAACTACCAGCATTTAACAGTGCTGCTCCTGACAGCTGAAGGGGGTGTTATTGTGAAAAACAACACCAAAAACAAGTTTATGTGGTTTTCTTAACATTATTATATCATTATGACGATACAGCCATGTGCAGAATAGGTATTTAGGAAAAGTTGGGGCAGAAGGGAAAGAAAGCAATAACAATAACAGAGAAATGTACATGTTTTTAACACAAGGCCCAATGGAGTCGGCTCTAGCAGTTCTAATGTTTACTTTTATGGCAAAGTGTGGCCAACTCAACAGAACTGAACTGAACTGTGTTTGGAGGTTTGCAGCAAGTAATAGTATGTGTTTATGCAAGTGTTGTAATGTAAAAAAGTACAAATACTGTACTTAATAGGAAATTCAGTTATGTGTACTTTACTTCGTTATTTAAATTTCTGAAAACCTTCACTTTTACTCCGTACATTTCCTAAATAAAATGAATACTTTTACTATACTACATTTTCCCTAAGCATCTTCATTACTCGTTACTACAAAATACATTCATTCTCACCAAAAAAAAGAAAATTCTGCTTCTGTTTTTTTTTTTTTTGTTGATGTCCTCTCTCTCACAGTATACTGTTTAGTCCTTTATTTCGAGATAATTGTGCCTGGAAAGTCCTGGAAAAGACTTTGAATTTGATGTTTAAAAAGGCGTGGAAACCCTGAATATTATGCTTCACTATGAGGAAGCCACAATAAAGTTCATAATCAAAGTTTTTGTTTACTTTAAATAATTAAGTACATTTAATATCAGAAAATTACTTTTGATAGTAAAACAGTAAATATCCGATACTTTAAGATGTTTACTCAAGTAAGTGATTTTCTGGTAAGATACTTGTACTTTTACTCAAGTATTGCTTTGAAGTACTTTATATAAGACTGGTGTATGCTCTACAAACATCTAACTCTAGCTAACATTAGTTAGCAAGTGTTGAAACATCTAATGTAAAAATAGTCAGTAGTTAGCTAGCTTACAAAGATGGAAGTTAACTAGGCTGATATTTGTCAAGCTAACATTACAGTTTAGAGTGTTAGAGTTGAACAGACAGTAAAGACAGTAAAAATGTCAATAACATTACTAACCTATTGGCAGTAATACCTTTTTGGGTACCATTATAATCAGCTTATTTTGCTATCATTTCTTCTTCTTTTGGACCACCAGGACACCCATCTTTCCTCCATAATGGCAACACCTTTCATGACACATCTACAAGTCTCTACTGAATGTTATACCTCTCAGGTGTCTACCACCGCCAACATAGCTTTGAATTAACCAGTCAAATTAATTAGATTACCTCATATGTGACACCACTGTCAGTGCCGGCATCCCAGGGAATGAGGTCTGTCTCCAGCCTCTGGACCCAGCCACACTCCTTGGTGCAAAGGTCCTCTCCTGACAGCCCCACATTCCAGTCTGGGCTGGGCCCAAGCATGGTGAGGAAGGACATCAGGTGATGGGTCCGGTCCACAGAAAACTCTGCTGATGGATCTGCTCGCCTGGTGACAAAGTTAGGTAAAAAAATAAAACAAAGGGCACATCCAGATAATGAAATTACATTTAAAATATTTGTTAATGAGACAGCCCTAAGTATGTTTTGAGACATTGTCCTATATCTCAACACTGCTATTGCAATTTTTAGTTAACTACTTGAAAAATGCCCAGCTCTAATGTCAAGACCTCTGACCTGAATCAACTTCTACTAATTGCTAAATAATTGAAGCTCCAAAGTATCCAATTAGTTGCAGAAAATAGGTCATATTGACATTCTCTCTGAATGTTGAAAACCTACTGAAAATTATAAAATATTTGAAGATAATAATAGGGTAACCTTTTCTTTATTAATGTCATTGGTATCTTACAGCAACAATCACGTCTTAACAGACATAAGTACAACTGTTTTAGAACAACTTGACAACTTGTGTGTGTGCGTGTATGAGAATGTTCTCATTGGTAAAAATAATAGTGGCACAATATATCGCAAATGACAGACAACGCTAGGAGGGGTAATTAAACATGTTTGGTGAAAGATACAGTACACTGGTGTGTGTGTGTGGGGAGGAGTGTTTTTTGTGTGTATGTTCATTCATGCAGTGCTGAAGGCTAGAATTGTCATGGTTGTATGTTTCTGTATATGTTCTGTTTCCTGTTTTATTTTGGTAGTCTGTTTGTCTGTCTTGTCTTGTTTTACTTCCTATCTTGTGTTTCCCGCCTGTTTGCTTATTCTGCCCTGCCCTTATGTGTTTCACCTGTTGTATCACCTGTCTCTTGTTACCTCGTTACCCTGTGTATTTAGTCTGTGTTGCCCTTGTTTTGTGTCAGATCATTATTTGCTGTTCAGTTTAGTTTCGTTTGGCTATGTCAGTGGATTGCTTAGCGCTGGTCTGTGTTTTACTGTTCCTGTTTTTGGGTTCCTACCTGCTCCTGGTTTTTGTTTTTTTGCCTGTTCCAGTTTTTGGATTTTGCCATTAAACCTTTGAACACTACACTGCCTGCTGTCTCTGCAAATGGGTCAACCACCTTCTCTGGAAGACTGTAACAAGAATTGTGATGAGTTTTTAATCGCTTTGCACAATTGAAATAATTCCAAAGAGCGCATAGGTTGCCAGTGTGTGACTATTCAGACACATTGGCCTGGCTTTGAAGAGCTGGATAAAGGAAAGAACCATTAAACAATCAAGAATACATTTATTTTAAATGCACACATTACAATAGTATCTGGATCTCAATTATATTTTATAGTTTATAGTGTGTGAGAAAATGTTTTTCCAACTTTAAGTACGTATTTTGCTAATAAGAATTTAATATTGTTCATAATAAGGATTAGGTCTTTGTGATACATGGAAAGGTCACATTATTAAAGATTTTTGTAAAAAAGAAATAAAATGTGTCTCAAACTGTTTCTGGTGACACAATGTGCAGGCACGTAATTAACGAAATGTAGGTCATTGCTTTCCAACAAACAAAGATTAAAAACACACTTAACATTATCAACATTATTTACAGACTCAGAATTATTGCAAATGAAATTATATTATAAACATACAAATGTTGCAAATGTACTTGTGCAAATGGCATAGTAAATGGAAATATGGCATTGTAAAAACATGGCAGAAAACCATTGAAGTGCAAGAGGAGAAAGGGGCATAAGGGAGAGATCTGGGTAAGATGTTGATGGGGAAGAGAATCATGGATGTGTGCATCACGCAGCGTGTCCTAAATCATGTAGTTCATTGATTAACAGATCACTAAGCAATACATCTGTATATCTTTGTTTACTTCAAACAAAACAGATTATGTTATGCTTTAGGAAAAAAAAAAAAAATTTTGGCCTGAAGGAAAGCTTGGGCAGCTTCTCAACAGAAAGTAATGGACTTTGTAAAGCACAATCCTACTGAAAACAGGATGAACTATAGCGGCACTTGGAGATTGCAGACCTCCGCTAAGTCATGCCCTATCTTGCAATATTAATGCAATGTGAATCTTCTGAGAGGGGAACATATTTTTTTCGATTATTCCGACACCACATGAATGGACCTATCTCACAATGTAAACGGAAGTGAAAAATAACTGTTACCGCCCCATGATTCAGAAACAAATGTAATGCTTTCTTCCTCTGCCCGTGCTACTTTCTTCCACCAATTTTCATGAAACTGTAATCCTTGAGCTTGAAACAGAGCTGGGTGGTGATTTATTTTTTTTACTAGTCTGGCGAAGGCTTGGCCTGCCCTACACTGCCTCTGATTGGTTTACCCTGACATTATTACCCTAACCAATTTAACTCCTCATGCAACCTACCAACCCAAACAACCAAGGCAATGCGTACCAGCCAATAGGAGGCAGAGTAGGGTAGGTCATGATTTTGCCATTCTAGGGAGCGGATCTAGCGGGTCTTTTGGTTACAAAAAATAAAAACTTATTTTTGGTAATCACAAGTGTAACCACATTCAGTACACAAGTTGAAACAAACACAAAGGATATATAGTGTATATACTAATTTCTGAAGAAAAACAATGTTGAAGATTGATGTTGCTGTTTCACAATTTCTAAATTCTTTATTTTAATTTTCAATCATATC
Source organism: Zingel zingel (assembly GCA_023566125.1). Lineage (NCBI taxonomy): Eukaryota > Metazoa > Chordata > Actinopteri > Perciformes > Percidae > Zingel > Zingel zingel. The sequence goes on along the minus strand of CM042320.1, from coordinate 40,804,134 downwards.
TCTTACAGAAGTGCCTTTTCCCTTTTTGTAAAACTGACATTAAGCGATACTTACAGGTTGAGCGGCTGCCATGCCGGCCACTGAGCCTTAGTTTTAATAACAGTCAGTACTTCATCTCCCTGTGAAGAGAAAGAGAGACAGAGAAAAAGGTAGATACATAAAGCAATTTGTCACTAAATGGATGACTATAAAAGGCGAAAAAATAAACATTGACAGAGAAAAGGCCAACATTGACAAATTGACACGCCTGAAGGGAATGAACTCTCGTCCAAGGATAACAAAGTGCGTTCCACTTTTTGTTCACAAAATGGCTCTGTGCTGTAGGATAATGTCTGTTATTCTAGTGGTTAATGGCACTTTACTACTATTCACTCCATAGTCTCTCTGTAGTATTACGGCGACTTTATTGGACTGCACAACACATTATCTATCATACTGCATCGGATGTAATTACTCACCCAAAAGCAGGGAGACAAATGATGGATATATTGTCTTAAGAAGTTTATAAGAATGGAATTTGAAAGTCCATATATGCCTTTTCTAGTTTAATAAGAGATTTTATTGTATTTTCGCCACTTTTACATCTTTTTGACTATTTCTTTTCATACACACACACACACACACACACACACACACACACACACACACACAGATATGCCAAAATGTTTTTTTCTGGTTTACAGAAGGTTTCACGGTCGCCTTGAAAGCTTCACCCCTAGGGGCAGTGTCATTATTGTGTGGGTCATTACTTTTTATTTAAAGGTGACCTATTAGATACTGTTTTCAGATTCATACTTGCATTTTGTAATTCTACTAGAACATGTTTACATGCTTTAATGTTAAAAAAAAAACTTTATTTTTCTCATACTGCCCATGGCTGCTGCACCTGTATTCACCTTCTGTATGAGACACTCTGTTGGAGCACCTCTTTCTTTAAGCACCCATCTTGAAAAAGCCTTGTCTACACTGATTGGTTAGCGTTTTTCTGCATCTCTGAGTATCCTGGAATCTGCAACAAAGTATATAGCATGTATTTGTACCATGAAAAAGGCTTCTAAACCAAATACTTTAAAACCGGACATGTTTTAGAAATAATGTGTCCCGAAATTGGGGGGAAATGACTGGCGTTAGCATGCAGCTACTTGTAGTTAGCAGTAGATGGATAACTCTAAAGTTATCTATGGTGTTCCTCAAGGCTCGGTGCTTGGACCAATTCTATTCACCTTATATATGCTTCCTTTAGGCAATATTATTAGGAAACACTATTAATTTACACCCTTAGGTATAATTGGGTATCATCTACATATCAATCAAGCCAGATGAAACGGTGGGGGAGAGTGTATAGCTATAGACATGGCACCCCTCCTCTTCTCTGGGTCTCTTCATAGTCATCCGATTAATCAACCTTGAAGGGCTGACTCAGGTTTGCCTAGGACCAGCTCATAGTTATGATGCTGTAGTTTTAGACTGCTGGGGGACTTCCTTTGACACACTGATTTAATCTCTCTTTTCATCTAGGTGCATTCATGTCCCAGAAATGCTTTTTACTAACTTATCTCTGGGGAGCTTATTCCCCGGGGTCCTTATGTTTTCTTGCCTCGCAGTTTTCCTTGGATAGGGGTGGCACCTAAATCATGGTTGCAGCTGCCGTGGTCTTGCTTGATGCCCTGCTGTGCCCCGCTACACATTTCTCACATCAAATCCTATGAGTTTAGTCAGCAGAACCAGGCGTTGTTGTGCCTTTTAGTAAATGGAGTCAGTGAGTTGGGAGAAAGACAACAGGCTGTCAATCTCTGTGCCCAGATACTTAAAGGCTTCCACCTGCTTCACTGCCTGCCCATTCACCCTCACGGTTTCAAAGAGAGGGTGATGGGGGTCAAACATTCATCATCCCCCATAGCACAACTCTTTTGTCTTGGGAGATATTGAGCTCCAAGGAGCGCTCTTTTATCCAGGTCATTAGGTTGTTTACCACCTGGTGGTATGCAGCAAGGGATTCCTTATTCTTGATGTGGGTAACCATGGTCATACTGTCTGCATATTTAAAAAGTGACTTGTTGCTATTGTAGGTTATATTGTTTGTGTAAATGGTAAAATAAATGGGGGATAAAAAATGCAGTCTTGGGAGAGTCCCTGAGTCCTTGTTTTGGAATTTAAATCCATTGAATACTATGTTCTGAGCCAGAATTCAATTCAACAACTTTATTAATCTCACAAGTGACAATTCGTTAACAGCAGCTACAGACAACACACACTTCCATACAGCACACAGGCCTACATATAGGCCTACACCCTAGAGAGTAGTTTGAAAGTCGAATTGCAGAAGGGATAAAAGAGTTAGTGTGGCGATTCATTTTAAAAGCAGGTAAAATATAATGTCTTGAAGGCAACAGAGAAAATTCACTCTGAAGAACATGATCTGAAGAAGACAAATTGCTCATTGCTTTACACAAGATTTGTTGATTAGAAAGGTAATTTCAGAAGTGGAAAAAGTCATGCCTCCGAAGAAGCAACCGGCGATAGAGGAAATCAACGACATTAAGAGGTCACTTGACTTTCTCTCTGAGGAGATTATCGCTGTCAGGCTGCAGCAAAAATCCATTTTAGACCTGGTTACGGAAATAAAGGCTCTCTGGCTTCAAAACGAAGAGAAGGACAAGAGACTCGCCTTCCTAGAGAACAGAGTGGCTGATCTAGAGCAGTACACGAGAATGAATGATGTTGTTGTATTGGGGCTCAAATTAAAACCTTGGTCGTATGCACGGGCAGTGACAGTGACCACTGACCACGATCGGGAGCTTGACGTGTCGGTTTATGACTCTGTGGAGCAACAAGTGGCAGCCTTTCTACAGTCCAAGGGCATCGATTTGGACTGTAATGCCATTGAGGCTTGTCACCCTCTGCCCCGGAGAAATAACAGCGACAAACCAGCCATTATAATGAGGATTGTTAACCGAAAACACAAAATTGCACTACTGAAACAAGGAAGGAAGTTGAAGGGAACAGACATCTACATGAATGAACATCTCACCAAACGAAATGCTGATATCGCTTGGAAAGAAGGATCCTTGAAGAAGCAGAGGAAAATACAATCTACATGGTCCACAAACTGCAAAATCTTCATTAAACTAAACGGAACACCAGAGGAGGCGAAAGTGATGGTGATCAAAGACATTGCGGAACTTGACAAGTTTCAATGAAGAGCAAAGGTTTATTAGGATTATGAGGTAACTGGAAAACACAAGTAAATAAACTCACCTCAAACATGATACACTTTGAAAATAATCATTTATCATCTAGGCCTACATCTGGAGATAATACGCCGTTACCTATAACCCAACTGCTTACTGATTGTGATAAGCTGGAACTGAAATAATTTGAATACACTGAACATAATTCACAAGACCATGAACACAATATTAACCCAGAAAATAATTTCTTCTTTAACATCAATGACCAATGCAGCTATTACATCGATGATCAGTTCAATGAGACTATCAACACAGATCAGAAACTATCAGTTATTCATTTTAACAGTAGAAATATGCATGCACATTTTCTCAACATTAAGGAATATTTACGTCAATTCACAAAACTGTTTGTTAATACAAATGTTATCACAAAAGAACAATGCACTGAAACAAACAGCAAACACTAATTTAAACTACTCCAATATAATAGGCTGATGCAGACATACACAACTCCTGTCAAATTAAATACATACAAGAGTAATATACCTGACCTTTGTTTTAAATTGGGAGGGAGGTGATCAATAAAACTATGTTCATCTTGTCTGTGAAAATTCCACATGACCCTAAGATGATATTGCTGCCCCTGTATCCAATAAATCTAAATGTCAAACCCAAGGATATTAGCTAGTAGTCCTCACCTAGCTAGGTAAGGACAACTAGCCAGTCAGAAGCAGAGTATGAGGGAGTGCCACACTAGCAGCTAGGTGAGCAGGCTGGACTACAATAGAGCTGTTTGGAGCAGTTTGTGAACAGTGTTTTCAACAGAAGGGCTTTTTCACTTTGTAAACCTATTACATGAACAAAAAAACAAAAAAAATAAAGGAAAGCAGGGAAAAGCCAAGAAGCATAATATGAGCACTTTAATGGCAAGACAGGTGGGGGAAAGCAGCAGCGAAACAGAGGAGTAAACTGAAATATCTGGAGCAGAGTATTCATCTCTGCACGATGTCTCTCCAGCAGCACCTTTCTTGGCTTTGAAGATGGAAAGCAGTTTAGGGGACTAAAGGTCCAACATTGACATGAATTTTGCCTCATAATTTAGGGTGGTGATTCATTGACCTTTTAAAAAAAATAAATAAAAAAAGACAGAGACCATCAGAGGATTGCAGAGACAACAATTTTCAACTAAATCCCTGACAACCTTTTCATCAACAGTGCAGTTATTTTGTGTCAAAATGTCTCACTAAATTTGGAATATACTGAGATGATGTGCAGAACTGAAGCTGTTCCACAAAGTCATCTCTACATTTACCAGAGATATTATAAATGCTTTCTAACTTAAGAGAGAACCGATAACTTTCACAAACACACTTTCAGTTTCACAATCCAAATCTACAGTAGCATCCAATTCCACATCATCAATGGATTCCAGTAATGCAAACTGGCTGTCATGCTGTCGAACACTGGTAGAAATCGGAAGTTTTACAATAACATCAGCTTTTAAGTCCTTACACAAATAGGATTGGTGCTTTCGGCTTGTATGTTAAGTCCCATATATGTTAGTTTTGAACTCACAACTATCAAACACACGCTTGATTGTTTCTAGTCTTTTCAGATGAGAGTTAATGTGTTGAAAATAATCCTTGGTATTCGGAAAACACAAGTCCCAAATTTTACATTTAAAAGCTTTGACATCTTGCTGATTGTCAGTTTCCACTGATTAGTGAGCTCTATACAAGTGTGTATGTAAGCCACCCCAAGTTTTAAAAAGAACAGGGACAGTTCAAATGAATACAAGGAAGAAAATGTCCACGACCTAAATCTCCCTGTTTCAGTCGGTAGTGTTTAATAAGTCCGCCCTTTGATGATGCGACAAATGTACAGAGCTTACACTGCCATCCCATGAGCGGTTACCTTAAAGAGGAATAAAAACCGGGGAGCCTCGGTGGCTAGTGGATAGTGTCCTGTGAGGCTCAGTCCTTTACACTGTGACCTAAGTTCAAATATGGCCTGCTGTCCTTTGTTGGTGTCCTCCCCTCTTTCTCACACATGCCTTCCTGTCTCTCCAGTCTCTCTGTCAAGTTAAGCATGAATAAAAAAAAGAGATACAAACCTTTATTGCGATAGAAGTTGATAGACTATAGACAATTACCCCATTTCCCCACAAAAAGAAAAAAAAGTAACGTACCTCACATTTTCTTGATCAGCTGTTTTTCCAGCTGTATTCAATCTGAAAAACATTTTTTTATATATTTAGCAAGGATTAAAACAACTCTTGAACTTAGGATATGAACTTTAAGAACAACTTTCCACACAAGTCATGAGTTGCAATTCAAACTAGAAAATGCATTTCCTGCAGAAAATGTGTGGGAATGCTGAATAGCTGAATTGCTAAAGCTAAACTGGATGAATAGAATCAGTAAGAAGAAGTTGAAGTAGTGGAAAAGTGGAAATCAGTAGAATGAGTATGAATTTCATTAAAAAGTTGAATAACACCACTAATGTATAAAATAATTTATTTTTATTTTATCTGAAATTATGAACTATCAGTATGGAAAACCTACAAATGCTGTGAGAAATATTGATGAAAATGCAGAAATATGGAACAAATTGTTTGAAAAAATCTCAAATGCATTGCACTACACTGCTGAAAAACATGGAAGTTGGAAGCTGAACTGCACATAAGTTAAGAGCTGAAATACATTTTAGAAAAGTTGGAAGCTAAACTGTAATACTGTCAAAAGTGGAAGTTTCAATGAATTGACTAAAAATACTTATTATCAGCCATATCCATTGCAATGAATTGCCTGAAAAGGCTGAAAGACTGCTGATGCTGTCTGTGAAAGTGCTGCCATGGTGACGAGTGTTTGTAACCATCCTTTGATCAGTTAACGACTGTTAAACTGCCACCTGTAAAAAATCCTGAAATGATCGCTAAACTTATACAGCTTTTTCACAAAAACTGTAAAAGATATCAAACTGAAAAGCAATAGCCTAATACCTGAAGTTTTTGTGAACATTTTAAAGTTTGTTTGGCGTCTGTAGGTGAAAGTATGGAGGGGCTGAAAATTTTGGGACCAGAAGATTTTAAGGATTTGAAGCATGCTCTCATTGACTTTAATGTTAAAAAAGTGTTAAACAGCTTAATATTTTTAAAAGTATAAATAGTAGAAAAAAAGTTGAAGAAGTCCCATCATTAGCTGAAAGAGCTGAACATTTTAAAAGTTGAATGGTTTTAGTAGCTGAACGTATGCAGAAGTTACGGAGAGCCAAAAAACGTACGAAATAATAATAACTAGAAAATGCATTTCCTGCAGAAAATGCGTGGGAATGCTGAATAGCTGAATTGCTAAAGCTAAACTGGATGAATAGCTTAAATCAGTAAGAAGAAGTTGAAGTAGTGAGAATAGTTGAAAAAGTGGAAATCGGTTTAATCAGTATGAATTTCATTCAAAAGTTGAATAACACCACCAATGTATAAAAGAATTTATTTTTATTTTATCTGAAATTATGAATCAGTATGGAAGACATACAAATGTTGTGAGAAACATTGATGAAAATCCAGAAATATGCAACAAATTGTCTACCTATATCTGTCAGTGGTAACACACCTTTGAGGCAAGTATGGCTTAAGTGTTTACCTCAGGCACACATTGATTGATGTACCTCAGTGGGATTTGTACCCAACCCTCCCACATGACAGGCACGTGTCAAATCCACTACACCATCACCAACCAATGGTTGGAAGATGGTCCTTCAGCTCTAATGTGTGCGTGTATACTGTGTATACATGTGTGTTGGTGTTTGTCTGTGTGTGTGTGCGTGTTTGTGTTCCTCTGTGTGTTAAAAAGTTAAAAGCTTGTGCTAAACAGAGCGGTTGGCTTTAAAAGTTGAATAATGACAAAAGATGTAGAACATTGTGAGGTCTGAATATATTTTCTAACTGATAATGACTCACAAATGCAGAAATGTGAAACAAGTTGTATGTAAAATCTTAAAGCTCAAATGCATTGAACTGCTGAAACATCTGGAAAATTGTCAGAGCTGGAAGCTAAACTGCATTACCTAAATAAGTGAAGAGCTAAAATACATTGTTAGAAAAGCTGGAAGCTAAACTGTAATACTGTCAAAGATGAAAGTTGAAATGAATTGCCTGAAAAGGCTGAAAGACTGCTGATGCTGTCTGTGAAAGTGTTGTCATGGTGACGAGTATTTGTAAACATCCTTTGATCAGTTAACGACCGTGTCACCTGCTGTTAAACTGCACCACACCTGCTAATGCTAATGAGTGAGAGACAGTGTGAGAGAACCCTTCAAACAAGCCTTAATAAATCCACAACAGTACATGCTATCGAAACGACTTCACCGTTAGAGACACACGACCTTTGTGAACGTATTCATGTAACATTTATATTGATAAACTTAAAAATGTGGGCATATCAGCGATTTAAAAAAGTGGTTCGCTCTGCGTTTCGCTGGGACATGTGGAGGACGTTTAACATGGCAATGAATGGAGGGAAATGTGGAACTCTTGTCATTTGGAAGCTCATCGAGCCAAAAGTATAAGACATATCACATAACTGAGAACGTTGGCTAAAACTAGACAAAAATACCTACGTTTTGATGTATAAATTGTGTATGACAAGTACAAATTGTGGGTGTGAGAGCAATTTATAGAGAAGGGACAAAGATATATTTTTTAATGCGTCACACTCTACTTGATGACATCACTCACTCTGGCAGATGCAACACACACTCACTAGAAACGCAGTAAAATCCGAAAAAATAAAGAACAGAATAACAATAGTTGGACTGCTGCTGAACAGCATTCCCACTAAGAAATAAACAAAATGGCCGACAGGAATAACAATAGTTGGACTGCTGCTGAACAGCATTCCCACTAAGAAATAAACAAAATGGCCGACAGGAATAACAATAGTTGGAATGCTGCTGAACAGCATTCCCACTAATAATAATAATAATAAATAAACAAAATGGTTGACAGGAATAACAATGGTTGGAATGCTGCTGAACAGCATTCCCACTAATAAACAAAAAAGCCGAAAGGAATAACAATAGTTGGAATGCTGCTGAACAGCATTCCCACTAATAAACAAAATGGCCGAAAGGAATTTTTAATGTATTCTTGAAATTTTGGAAAAGTTAACCCGACATCGATAGCAATAAAGCATATTTAATAAAAAAATTGAGATGGAGAGATGGAAGCGGTTTAGGAGGGGGGAATCTGTGCGGAGCAGCTTGTGACTCTGAGCTTCATGATAGAGCTAAATAGGTTGTGCTTTTATTGTGCATGGAGACGAAATAAATGTATGAGTGACAATCACCCGACTCCGCCACGTGCTGGGCTGACCATCGATGTAATTCATCAACACTACATTTAAGTCCGGATTTCCCACAGCGAAGCCTCCCGCCTTAACTACCGATGCTGCCCGACTGCGGCCACATTCGCCGTTGGGCACCGGCCATCGGCGTCTGCTGGTAATTACTTCTGAAGAAAACGCATAGCACGTGCAGACTCAACTAGCTAGCTAGCTAAAGTGTGCTAACAAGTCAAATTAGCTTTAGCAAAGAATGACTTCGATGTGACAGTAATGTTGGTCGACTGATATTTCATGCTCAGGTGTTGCTTCTGTAACTGAGACATGGGTAACTTATTATTGTGTTAAATGTTACTTACTTGTGGTCTTGTCGGTGGAGTCCAGTCAAACCTTTGGGTAGCTGTGCCCGCCACGCCACATCCCTGGTGTCGTCGCCATAAGAGTCTCTTTGAGCCAGAACCGTTACCGTTACGTCACTTCCTACCCGCTTACTCGTTCTTTTAAGATGTTAGTAAAGTTTCCAAAAATATTGAGTTGAGATGTCTAATAATTGTAGTTCTTAAAACTATGCTATTTATAGTGCATTCTTAAAAATGTTGTTTAAACATACAGTAATTATTACAAATATCCAAACAATGTAATCTGTCAGTCAAGTCATCATTTCTTTTTATTAAGTAAACTTACTTACTATGTGTACATTTTACAAAAAAATTGCTGTTTGAGATTCACTCATGAATTTTGATACAGTTAACCCAAATACCCATCATATTGAAGGTCAGTATTTTTTTTAAGCAAGAATACCTTTTTTTAACTCTTACATTTACAAGTCCCTTGAATTATTTTTTTGAGTGTAGATTACAACACTGTAGCTGAAGTTATGGGAAAATAATACAATTTGAGAGATGTTTCCATGCAATTCATGCAATTATATTTAGGACAGTGTTAATGTTACTAAGATTCCATACAACTTGAATTAGAAATGTATTTTTTGTAAAAAGGTTGCCTATTCATATTAATATTAATATTGTGCTTTTGATACCTGAAAGGGATTTATATACTTTTGATAACTAAGAGAAGAAATTTAAGAAAGGTTGTACCAGCTGAAAAGAGGTTTAGATATTTCAATATGGGTTAACTGTAATATGACCTCATTTTATTTTCATTGTAGCGTAAGCAGTAGATTGTATTACTGAATAGTAATTGAGATAAATTATTTGGCCTTATCTACAGGTGGAGGAGGTGGAGATTTGAGAAACGCTACGCAGGGGAGGTCCAGTCCACAGTGGGAATTGAATCACATCAACTCTTCATACCTGTGTTTATCTGTATGTATGCCATATTTATGTGTATTAATACACTTCTCAAACTTTATCCTGGCTTTCTAGTCTCTTTATTGATGGTCAATTCTCTGGCTCTTAACAATCTAGTTTTCTTCTGGTTCTGGTCCAAATTCACACTGGTAGCAACTACATAGCACTACAGTGCGATGGCACTTCTTAAGACATGTCTTATCCTTCATGATCTCTTAATGACACATCAGAATGGTACCATTTTACTTGAGGTCAAAGAATGTATTTGTTACACTGTCATAATGGTGTCATGACAGCCAGTCTTATCCTTCGTTATATCTTAATGACAAATAAAAATGGTACCACTTTACTTGAGGTCATATGTATTAGTTACACTGTCATAATAGTGTCATAACAGCAAGTCTTATCCATGATATCTTAATGAGAAATCAAATTGGTACCACTTTCTTGAGGTCAAAATATTTATTAGTTACACTGTCATAATATTGTCATGACAGCCAGTTTTGTGAAATATCTTGTCACACATCTATCTGACCAAGTGCTAGAATTGGTTTCTAACCTTGCGCATCTAATTATTATAATCATTATGTCAACATGTCATGGATACAAAAAGAGGTGGATTTTCTTTTGTCAAGTTGTCATGACAAAGACAACCCAAACAGTGTCAACTTGTCATGACAAAAACCAAATGACACTTAATGACAGAAGTCATTAACGTTCATGACTTGTTTATAAGGTTTATGACACGTTCATGACAGTGTCATCTCATAGTTATGACAGTGTCATGTCACGATTATGTCGGTACTGTCAAGTAAAGTGTTGCCAAATATTTTAGTACTTTTTCCACCTCTGCCCTTTTTCTGTCAGCTTGTAGAGGGTTAATAAGCAAGTGATTCTCCAAGACTCTTCTTCCTCATTTATTCTATCAGACTCTCATGATGAAGTGAACCTTCTTTGCGCAAAGAATAAATACTTAAAAGACTTGGTTGAATGAAGCTTTATTTCAGATCTCACCTAGGTATTAGAATTTCTACCACAAACTCTGTGTCAGAAGTGTATGGCGTGCATGATTTGCATCTGGAGCCTGGAGCAGCAGTGATTGGCCATCCTGGAAGAGAAAATCTGCAGCCTCTACCTCACTTAAGATTCAAAGACGAGAGGACTGAATGTTAAGGGCCCCAGACCATCACCACCCTTGAGAGTCGGACCACGTTGTCCTGAGTGGTGAGACATCTGAAATAAGTTATCTTTGACTAATTTAAATTTGAGTAACTGATAAGGTTTGAGGTTTTGCTTTGTTGTCCCACTGTCACATTTGGTACGTCAATACAGGGCTGAGTATTATGTGCGAGTAATTACATGAGTTAGGAAAATGCCAGAGTTGAGTAGTTGCGTGTGTTCGGAGAAATGCAAGGGTTGACCGGCAATTTCCACTGGATGCGGAACGTCTGTGGACCAGCTCCGCTGCAGAACGGCTCCGTGCTCCGCCGTCCGTCAATACCCTCCAGGTCCGGATTTGTTGCGGCACGGCTGTGGCCATGACTGACAGCTGTAGTCAGGAGGACCCACAATATCTCGCGAATTCACGTAGAATAGAACCACAAAACCAACAACAGTTTGTTTCCATCCAGAGGAGTAGAGGGGAAACAACTCTGTGCTATGTTTTCAAGGTGTAGTGCAGGGAAATATGATCCGCTGTGAGCACGGTGGATTTTAATTTGTTTCTGTGCTCGACTTCCTGTCCCGCGCTATCTGCTGTGTGCTGAATTGCTGCGGAGCTTCTCCGTCGTCTGTCAAAAATAGAAGCTCTGCGTATCTGCTCCGGAGGGCTGCGGACTGACGGAGCTGGGACGGAGTATGGACGCAGACGTTCCGCAGTCAGTGGAAATTCACACATTGACTTTAATGGAAACCTAATGACTCCGTCGTTGTTCCGGAGACGTTCCGCAGACGGTCCGCATCCAGTGGAAATTGCTGGTGAGTAACTACATGCATCTGGGAAAACGCAGCGTTCTGGGAAAGTGTCAGCTGGAACGTAAAGAATCCTAAGGGAAAAAGTAATTACCGAAATACTTACCGCTGTTTTGATTGCTTTTAACTGAGTTGTAGGAAAAACAACTGGACTCATGGTGACGACTGTGTTTTAAAAGAGAGAATTTGCACACCAGGGAAATGAGTGACATTTGTGGAGATGGGAAACAGAATACATAAATCCAATGCTTGTGAAGAAACAGAGCAAGTAGCCTAAATTCAATCCATACAAGAGAAAAGGAAAAGAAGAAAAAAATAAAGACAAAAAAAGATGCAAGTAAATCCAATCCAAATACACATTTGAAGGCTATGAGTATGAGGAAAACTAAAGCACAATGTAGAAACAGGGAAAAATATGCTAAACAATTACTGTGTTGTAAAGAAAATGATTATTTTGATAAAGGAGCAGACAAAGCTTCTCAGAAAAGTTCTGTTTTGTATTTCCCAGTGCCTCAGTGTGGCGGAGCAGACCCAGATCTCACTCCAGTTACTGCATCGGCAACGGCACAACCCCGACCACTAGATAGCAGTCCAATTCGATGAATGCTGGGCTCAGCATTCAATTCTATCGCCAACATGCTCTCTCCCTCTCACACTCGCACTGGACACACAGCTGGAGATGGAGAGCAGGCAGAGGGAGGGGCCGCAGATTTCCAACTGCCCATGATTGAAGTGGCTGAAGGCCAGGGCACCCAGATGGTTTTCAGGGCATGGTAAGAGGTTGACATTAAAGAAGGAATATCCCACCTGCCCCACCCAAAGTACTCTGGCTAACGGTTCTCTGATGAACTGAAGGTGTTTTGCCAGGAGTTCAACCCGACTTTGCCTGAACTAAGGAGACTCATGGTACTTAAACTAGGAGTCACAGACTGGTTAAAAACTGTCAATCAATTTCCCACATGGCGATCCCCACAGAAGACATCTTGATTGGGACCATGACGCCAACACACCTTACAGACAAGCCGTGACAGCACTCTGCGCCGCAATAGAGACAGCTTTCCCAGCACTCATGGACACCGCCAACATTATGACCTGTAGACAGAATGAGGATGAGTCTGCTTCAGAGTTTTTGGCTAAACTGACTGAAGATTTTGCCATTCACAGTGGCATCCCACAACCTAAAGAATACCCAGGACAGGCTGTGTCTACTTACAAAGCCCATCTGCGTGACTACTTTATCAAGGGCCTTCGCCCTGATGTTCAGGAAGCGACTAAAACCAGCGGTTTTGCCTGGGAAGACAACAGACTGGATGAAGTCCGACGCCATGCTGTTGCAAGAACATCATTAAAACTAAACAGAAGCGTAAGCGTGAAAAAGCTGATAAAGATCTCCACAAAGCAGTGCTGACCATGTTTCATGCCTTCCAGAACACCCGTGGCAGAGGGAGAGGTCAAAGTCAGCGCAGGGGCCAGCGTGGGAGAGGAACTTCCAGGGGACGCCAACCATATGACCCTGATGTGTGCTTCAGGTGTATCAAAAAAAGGACACTGGGCAAAAAACTGTAAGAAGCAACACACAGATGCCCAGTTTGCCAGATGCCTAGTTTTAAGTAGACACAGCCTGTCCTGGGTATTCAGTAGGTTGTCGGATACCACTGTAAATGGCAAAAACTTCAGTCAGTTTAGGCAAAAACTCTGACGCAGACTCATCCTCATTCCGTCTACAGGCCGAAAATGACGTCCCTGTGTGATATATTTAGTTTTTATCATTCCACCTGTGTGATGGAATGTTGATGTGTTGTTTTGGATGTTATGATCAGTGATGGATGAAGCAATGATGGGTTTTGGATGTTAAACAGTGTGATACATGGATTTTTCTTGAACCTAAAGCATATTTTGTCTGTAATTCATGGCTTTCAATAGAAATTAGTGGAATTTTGCCATAAAAATCTTTAAAGGACGTTTTCTCAAAATTATTTTTTTCTCACACTCCGAGTGATGATTTTCCACTTCTGTAGCACCTACATACACCAAACTTTACAGTCGTATTCCTAACTATATTGTGAAGGTTTGTCCAGAGGGATTTGTTGATATATCATTCTTGGCCTGACTTATAACATGTTATGCCTAAAAATAGGGCGGAAATTATTTTTTTAAGGCTATTGGCTGTATTTTCTGATTTACTGGGTAACAAAAGGAGTTATTCATAATCCCCTATGGTAATGTCTTTTCATTGAATATATCAACAAAATGCTAAAATAATTTTGAACCTTGTTTTTTCAATGGTCAGATTCGTCACTTCAAAATATATGCAAATTAGCGCATAGATATAGCCTGATTAGCATATTTAAACATAAAATTACAGAAAACTTGCAATAATTTTTTTTCTCCTATTCATGTGAGTGGTAAACTAACTAACTGGCAGTTTGTTGTCTAAAGAGCAGACACTTGCAAGCAGCATTGATGGAACAGGTGGCCGGCTAGCATTAGCTTTCCACCTAGCTCGCCTCGAACTCCTGCACACCGCTGTCGAGGTCCCTTTCCCCGGCTAGCGGCATCGGGCGACACCGCATGCTGAGGTGCTGGTCACCGTAGCAGGCAAAGTGTGTTGAGTTTTCCGTCTGTAATAAAGTGTCCTGCATATTCTCCGATCTGTACCAATGTATCCCGGTGGTACACATGTGCGGTAGTTTGAATGCACATAATTGTTGTAAAAGTTTTCTGCTGAAAAGATGGAGCCAGTTTAGCGAAGCTTGAAGATGGCTGACACTCATTTTGCTTCGGCAAGCTTCGGGTAAAGACGACAGTCCAACCCCCTATGGGCGGGTTGAAAACATGCGGCAGTAGCTTCTACTACTGGCTGTAGTACATTGCCTCTGGGCAAAAAATCTTCCGATGACTGAAAACGATTTTTGAGCCATCGGAAGATTTTTTCCAGACCCACAATACAGAGATCTCTCGTCTCAGGGGGACATGAGGGAGGGAAGCACGGTCATTCAAAAATACTACCGTGTTTCTACTGATACAAAGCTTAATGCTAAATCGGTAAAGTATACCTTTAATGTCTTGCACCCATAAACGTCTTGTGTTTTGCTTCAAATGGCTTCTTCGATGATAGTATTTGATAAAAATAATTTTCTCTCCTATTCCTATTCAGACATCCAACATCACAATACTTTTTTATTTCTTATTCAAGGATCTTGCTGATCCAGATGGCACTGGGCTTGTGTTGCTCAAAATGCCATACATTTGAAAAACTCATTCCAGAAATCATGGCCCATCAAGATAATTTGTCAAGATAATCCACAGACCTTGTTGTGAGCAGTTTCATGTAGGAACTATTTTCTTTCTACCCTATCACTGCGCAGAAGAAAGAGTGCTACAAAGAATGTGTTTGTGTCTGCTTGTCTCTCTTGCTCAGACACAATTGACAAATATGTGGAATAAGTATGTAATTAAAAAAAAAAATCACAAACAGCAGTGATACTGGACCATTTCTAAGAAATATAGTGGATGGGCAGACGCAGACAGGAGGTGCTCCAAAGTGCCGGGAAGCACTGGCTGCTTCAGGAGACAGACAGCACACGCCATTGCGCAGAGCTCCCCGCCCAGCTCGGGATCTGCAGCGATATTTCGGCATCTCATTATCTCACCACTGTCTAAACAATATGATGTCTTCCTGCTGTGTGCTGCTGAGTTTAAAGAAGTACCTCTCTGACAAAGATGTTCTGGCTTGTACTTACATCATCACAGTGAATGCACTCAGGCCTCGTCTTCCCTGTCTGTTTGTCTGTCTCCATGTCTGTCTGGCAGTCTGCCTGTCTTGTGCCAGGCTTAGGCCTGTGTTAGTTAGGGGAGCGCAGGGTGGCTGTGGGCTGTCTTAAGTCTTTGTCCACACATTACCACAGCTGATTGCTCTTCTGGATGGTTAGGATTCTCAGCTAAGAAGGGATTACTGACCCATGTCGGCACCAGCCACTTAGATGTTCAGCCAGTCTGAACTTAGATGACCCAGAGAGTTGAAAAGGTGTGAATGTGTATGTGTGTGCTTTAGTTTGCTTGTGTCTAAAATCATGAAAAGATAACTCCATTATCTTTATCTCAGTTTTCTATGTTTTAACAACCATAGAAAACTGTTTTATGTACAAAGTAGTGTGTGAATGTGCATGCGGACACACAAACACTGGAATGAATATGTAGGAAAAGACATTATCAGTCATTCTGGGAAGCTTTTGCACTTTATTTATCACCCAATTACATTAATTTGTTATCACTAATCGGCCATTAATGCACCATCCTTCACGATCTCTATAGCTCTGCGTTAATCTGTATAGCAGCAAGAACACATGCAGCCCCCACACACTATACACAGCCAGATAGTCTATCTGGCATTTTGCTATATATTTTTTTTAGAAAAATTGTTTTCACTCTGCCTCCCGATGCAGTAATTAGGGCTCTGTATTGGCAAGAATATGGCGATACGATACGTATCACGATACATGGGTCACGATTCAATAGATCATAAGTATTTTTAAAAAAAATAATATTTAAAAAAAGACGTTTACTTTAGGTCAGTGTTTCTCAACGGGGGAGGTACCGCCCCCCCAGGGGGCGTTCAGAAGATGACGGGGGGCACTGGAAGCAATATTTTGGAAAGGGATGCTTTGAAGTGCCCTTGGAGGGCGTTTTTTTGAAAGCTAGTTTAAACCAAAGATTCACAATAACAATACATGTTTACACTTTAAACTACTTGCAAAAAAACAGTGGTCTGCAACATTAAAACCTGCCAGTTTACAGCACTGCGACTGGACGAGACGGTGTATAATAACTCCTCTTCTGTGCTTCTGTCAGCTTTGTTTGGCGCAGCTCTGTGCTGCCTTCATGGAGATGGGACGTCAGAGCATCATCTTAAATGAGCTCTGTACTTCAGCGTGAAGCTGTGTTCAAATAAAAAAAAAAGCAATCGCCTTAAGGTGGTGCGACGTCCTGTTGTGTTCTTTAACCCCCCAATGTAGCACAAGTAGACTTTATATTTCACAGTAACAGTTTTTCGTCAGATCGTTTATAGAACACAACATTTCCTACTGCACCTGAAGGCAGCTTCATTTCACGGAGAAAGAGAGAAAGAAAAGACGTGCAAGAGATATTGATTGTGCTTTGTTGTTTTGCAAACATTTAGCTTTTCCACAAACTCCCGGGCAATTCAGGGCTTATGTTTGGTGTTTTAAAACTTTCTTGTTGAAGCGATAGAGGCAGTGATGTAACTGTTTAGGCTGCTGTACAGGATTCTCACACCTCCTCAAAACGCAGCGTGAAGTGGGGTTGCGTTTCTCCAAACATTTTTTTATGCTATTTACTCGCAAGATAGGCGATAGCAAACCATTACTCTTCTAAGCATCAAAATAGGGCTCTCACTAACGTTCAAAGGTTGTAAACTTATTTCCATTCAGCAGTAGCCTAATGATAAATGATAAGTGCCAGCTTGTTTTCTGTTGGAACAATTTTATTATAGATTTAGATTTGAATGAAAAATAGATTTGAATTTTAAATTGCTTGCTGTTTCTGATTGGCTAATGTTAGTGTTTGTAATATCTAATTAAAGTTTGAATGTTACATATCTAGTTCTGATTGGCTGCTGTTACCTAATTTAAAATGAATGTCAAATGGTTGCCTTT
The DNA here is from genome assembly GCA_023566125.1 of Zingel zingel. Lineage (NCBI taxonomy): Eukaryota > Metazoa > Chordata > Actinopteri > Perciformes > Percidae > Zingel > Zingel zingel. Next base: position 40,786,648 of record CM042320.1, on the reverse strand, counting down.
TTAAAAAACCTGTAAATATAATTTATATTCACATGGTTTTTTTTGGTTCAATACAATGGAGGGAAAAGCATAACAAAAATGCAGAAGGCAAATTTCTTTTTATTGTGCATGTCTCAGGCTGTACTACCTAGTGTCATACAGTATATCCCCTGAGCAAGCTGCAACAGCCTTTAGTGTGTAAAGTAAGATGTAAACAGTAAACAAAGAGTACCCCACATCATCTCCAGACTCCATCTGTAACTTGTAAACAAAATAAGACAATCAGCTATAAAACTGGAAATACAGCATCTCTTATGCTCTTATGGACATGTACCGTCCCACCCCTAATATATACAGTGCTCAGCATAAATGAGTACACCCATGCTAAATTTAAATCATCTCTCAACGCAAATCAAACCAGCTATTAGGCTAACCGACATAAAAACATGCCAATCTCTAGCTATGGTGAAGGGTATGTGATGATGTAGGTCTATTTTAATTCCAAAGGCCAAGGGAACTTTATCAGGATGCGTAGTATCCTGGATCCATGAAATAACTGGCCTTTAAAAATAAAAATCTGCCTGGCTCTATGGGAATTTAACATAGGGGTGGACTCACTTATGCTCCCTGTATTTTAAGGAAGAACATGTATTTATTTATTTACTATACATTATTCATTCACAAAGAAAATTGGTGTACTTAAAGGTTGGATTTGTCCTCATTTTTTAATTAAGGCATTAAGTTCAATTTCCAAAAGATGATTTTTTTTATTCCTCTTTTTAGTCAAATTTATGCTGTACATTTTATTTATTTATATATATATATATATATATATATATATATATATATATATATATATATATATATATATATATATATATGTGTGTGTGTGTGTTTACCTTTTCTTGCTACAAATAAATTCCCAGGGGACAGCGCGAGGCTACAGCGCGAGGCTACAGCGCGAGGCTACAGCGCGAGGCTACAGCGCGAGGCTACAGCGCGAGGCTACAGCTAGGCTTCGGGAACGCTATTACTGTGCAAGCCATAGTGTAAGCCATCGTTTATCCCGTTTCCATGTAGTTACATAGTCACTGATATGGTCATAACCACTACAGTGCTCAATTACCTATTTTTGAGAAGGAATTAAACTACAGTTTTCACCGCGAAGGCATGATCTGTTCTCTGGAGGACATCCACCAGACCACCGGGCGCTCAGGGCATTTTTGTCCGCTGTGGAAGGCGGGGACGAAGGCTGCTTGCCCGGCTAAGGGAACTACCACACAGATCGACACTGACAAGCCTCCTACTCACCAACACCAGATCGATCACACACAAAATGGATGAGATACAAATACACACAAAAATGCTGCATGATGATTTTCACAAAAGCCTGGCTGAACACGTATCACGGACGGTAGTTACCAGCTAACAGCTAGCAGCTAAGAGGCCAAGCTACTCACCGGCAGGATCAAGACAGGGTAGGTGAATTTAAACAATGTCTGAGTTTAAAACGCATCTTGTTGTCAGATTAGGGCCCTGTTCATGTGGCACAGGCATATTAATTGCATTTTGTGTCTGTTAAGAGGCACAAAGGGACTCTAAAACTTGCACCGACAACTGCCGTTTTAGCTCAGTGGAAGCTTGTATACGTAGCTGCAGCAACTCCAGTTTGCTAGGACCGATCCAGGTCGGGTTTTCTAAAGTACTCGCATAGCTATAGCGATCAAGATTAACGTAAAAATTGGCCGTAATTCTCCTTTTAATCTAGACGTCCACTCACAGCCAGAACTAGTTGAGAATATACGTTGACGGTGGCTATAATCTGGATGTCCACAGACAACCAGAATTAGTTGGTAAATAACACTGAAAAATGATGTCCAGTCAGGCCGTAATCTAGACGTCCACTGACAGCCAGAAATAGTTGATGTTGATGCTGGCTATAATCTGGATGTCCATTGACAACCAGAATTAGTTGATGAATAACACCCAAGAAAAAAGATGCCAGTTGTGGTGGAGAGACAGCATGGCTAAGAGACAGTGTGTCTGTGTACGCATCTTTCCATGGCCATATAAACATAACGGGAATCTGAAGTGTCATTACTAGGGTTAGGGTTAAAAAACACAAAACTGTTCAACATTTACCACTGAGTGTCAGATAACACTCAATACCTCACACATCACAATACTGCACTATAGCGCAACTTGTGCAAAAATGTTTATATTACACTATTTAAGTAGGTTACATTTTTATTCACTACTTGTATATAATGTATGATGTACATAATTTCCTGCATATATATTTGTATGTAGAGTGTTCTTTTAGTTTATTTTATTTATTATTTATTGTATATATGGGTGTTGTGTACTTGCTGCTGTAGCACAGATATTGCTATACTATATCTAGTCTTTAACATGTTTTAACATAATCACTGCTGTTTAAAAACATACGTATACATATGTTTAAAACATGCCATGAACACAACTTGTAACATTCTCTTCAATGTAAAATGTTTGATAAAATATACAAGCTTGCTACTTCATCATGACACACCACACACTGCATTTGTAGCATTTGTTTTGTCGCTTGTCACTCAAAAATTCTAAATTCAAAATAGCTGCAGGTGATTGGGCGTGGAGGAGGAAAAGGGCGGGGTTAACGAAATTAAAAAAAGACGGACTGCGGAGGGTCAGAGTCCTTGAGGGTGACAGAGAAGCAGACACACTGGGTAAGTTTTGTAATTATAACTTATTTAGATAATAAATAGACGGGTACTGGTTTGATTGAAGTCGAGCTAATCGGTAGCTAGGTAACCATAGATATAAATAATATGTGTTAGGTAAGCTGAAGTATGTTTACTTTAGTTGGAATTCCATTACCAGCTCATGCTAGTGCCAACGTTAGTTTGTCAGTGTTAGCCTAACTAATGAAAAGCCTTGAGTTAAACGATATTGATATACATTCATGAGTTAAACTGGATCCTTCAGCTGGGTTTGTAGTTTGAAGTTGGTCCGTTTGAATGAAGCACAGACAAACTGCCTGGCAGGTGGTGTGTTTGTGGCCCCGTTTTTAAAAGGACATTAACAGAATTTGGGTGAGTTTGTTAACCCTTGTGTTGACTTTGGGTCACATTGGCCCGTTTTAAATTTTTGTTTTATATCAGAAAATATTGGACATAGAAATAAGCGCTGAAAATGTGTAGAAGAAAAATTTAAAAATTTTAAAACGTTGGAAAAAGCAAAAACAAATTGTGAAAAAAGACACACAAGTCACAAATGTCAGAAAAAAAAGTGTTTTTTTTCAAGGTAGAAATGAAGACAACACAAGGGTAGCCTAATATATTTGATCAAATAAATGTTTTGAATTGAGCAGTTGTCACACAGTTGTGTGAGCAACGTTGGGAACAAAATGAAAAGTGTTGTGGTTTGCATGTTTCTGTTGCCGTTTCCTGTTTTGTATATGTATTGTTGTGATTGGGTATTTTTCTGCTCTCCTCTTTTCACTGTTTATTATTCTGAATAGTGTATATTTCTGTTTTCTGTCTTGTCTTGTCTAGTTTTGCTTCCTGTGTTTTCCCGCCTTGTCTGATTGTCCCTGATGTGTTTCACCTGCTGTATCACCTGTCCCTTATTTGCTCGTTACCTCGTGTATTTAGCCTCTGTGTTCCCTTTGCCTCTTGTCAGATAATTTTGCGTGTGTTTGTGGTCCTGTCAGGTTTCCCCGTGTCAGCTCTAATCAGTTCTGTGCTTCCTGTATTTTCCCGTTTTTTTGTGCTTCTTTTGTTTTTAGGATTCCCTTCCTCTACATTTTGGAATTTGTTTTGGCCTGCTGCAGCTCTTAGGACTCCCTTGGTTTATTTTTGTGTTTTGATCAATAAATCTTCAACTTTCTTCTGCCTGCCTGCCTGCCTGCCTCTCTCTGCGATTGGGTCCTTTAATCCTTGTCAACGTAACAGAAAAGCTGCCTAACGACACATTCTGACACAGTAGCAACAGGCTTGTAACCATGATGTAAAGTTATCACATTGTGAGCAAAGATTTTTATCTAATGGTAAAATTAGTTCTAAACTGTCTCTGGTGTGGGTAATTGTAGCTAACGTTACCAGTAGGGTGTGCACAGACACTGTAATGTTACACCATAATGTTACTGATATAACTTAATGTTTTTTTATATGTCAAAGGGATTTAACAAACCATTAAGATTAGACAGTGATTATGCTAAATCAAACCTTGACACTTTTGTGGGGAAACTGAAAAGATATATGTGTTTCCCATCCCTGATGTGTATGTAGAAATAATAATAATAATAATAATAATAATAATAATAATAAACAAAGGCTGATTAAAACATGTTTCTTTGTTACTGCAGCTGTTGTCTTAAAGTGGGACAGCAAGGGCACAGAAAATATTTCCCATGTCAAGGCAAACCACCTTACATGCCCCTGCACTGCAAGACATCACTTCTTCTCCCTCCACAGGCTGAGGAGGTTCAACATAGACTCCAGGATACTCTGCAACGTCTACAGGTGCATTATCGAGAATATAATGACCGGCTGCATCAGAGTTGCTTCACCATCACCCAGAAGGCTCTACAGAGGGTGGTTAAAACTGCACATCACCAGGATAGAGCTGTCATCTATGGGGGACCTTAACATCCAGTGGTGTAGGAAGAAAACTAACAGGATAATCAGAGACCCAAAGCACCCCAGTCAAAAACTGTTCTGCCTGCTATCGTCCGGGGGACAGTAGCCTACCGCTGAGTACAGGACCGGTCTGCACCACAATTCTCAGCTTGCTTCATCTCACAGACCAAGGCAAGAATGTTGAACTCTTGAGCTCATCACAGGACACTGTTTTACAAACTCTTTACACCTCTCTCTAACCAACAATTTCATTAGGTACACATGGACAATGTAATGCAATAAAATGCAACAGCTCTGCCATGAATTATACTTTTACAAAGCTTTGAATTAATATTTCTAATTTGTTATACCCCGAAATGAAAAATACAAATGTTTTCTGTCTTAGATTTAGTATCCATCTAGATTGTTTTGGTGTTTCCCAGAGATATCGGCCAGAAAGTTGCTTGACTTTTAAAAAAAAAAAACCAACTTGTGGTGTTCAAAAAACATTTTTTAGTTGAAAAACTCAAGAGCAATGTTTTTTTTCCATAATGCTCTTTCCAGCTCTTTTTTGACATATCACCTTATCAATGTGTCAGAAAGCAATTGCTCGTTTACATATCCAGCAGACATAGAGCATTAATTACAGTCTATACCAACTCCTGAGAAAAGCACCTTTAACGGCTAAATGCTCGTTTTATAAAATGTCTTTCTAAAACAAACAAACAGTAAAGTTGTGGGGAGTAAAACCAAAAAATGAGCTGAAAGGCACTAAGGGCTGAAAGTATGAACCATGTCCATGTTTTGCCATACATACATTTGATACGTTTTAGTTTTACATTGCAATAATGCCACCACACCAAAGACCTTTACGTGACATACATACGTCCCATCATCATCACCTACGTGGGCTGCGTCTCCCTATACTTGACATTTATTTGTTTTAGAGTGGTTTACCATCCTCTTGTATCATCTCTCTAGTGTATGACTTATTCTGACTGCTTCTATCCCCTTACAACCCCAGCTCGTTTTGTTGAGAAGCAAGACAGGAGCTTTACTTGTGTCTTGAAGAGCTGCAGTATTCATTTAGAGAAAAACAAGTGTTAAACTTTATCAAATTATCAATCAGGAAAGACAGTCAATTATTTTACTGTATCACAGAGTTCAGCATCTAGTCTGGAGCCTTTCCACCTGACATCCCCTCAAACAGGAAGATTTGATCACTACTCTTTCCTTTGCCACTTCCCCTCTGATTGTGGTATTCAGCATCAGGCTTTTTTCCTTTTAGATCCTGACTCTTACATTGGGTAAGCAGCGGTGTGTGACCAGGCTTGTGACCAGCATGAGGAGGAGGTGCCAGGCTGTTGTGGCTGTGTATGGTACTTCCACACGCTACTGAGGCTCCTGTTTGTGAAATGAATGAATTGCCAATATGTCTTGTTTCTTCAAACTTCAATCATCCAATCCACCTAACACCAAACGAGTCAATGGCAGAATAAGCTGTTTGGCATTGGCAGAGAAGATTTGGCAAATTTTTCATGGGTGCAACCCACATACTCAGCGCTGCTGCTCATCCCACAAATGCATGTTCCTTACAAATGGGGCACCATTTGAAAGGGAACTGAACAGGCTTTCCAACGGTATGATTTATTGCCAAAAGGCATTGTTACCACAGAGAAATAATCTACCAAACACAAATTTCCTTACTTTTTGTGCTAAGTTTATATTGCCAGCTACGAAAAACAGTTCTAATGCTGAAAAAAAAGAGACTCATTGTGGAGTAAAAATGTTGGCACATGAATGGGACATAGCACAAGATACAAAACCTTTTTCAATTCACAGACATAAAAAAAAGTTTAAAGACCTCCAGTTACAAAGTCCAACAACTCAATAGCTGACATTCTAGTGTACAATCGAGCTGCTTCATTCTACAGCTCAATAGCTAACATTCCAGTCACACAGTACAGAATCAAGCCATCTCATTCTGCTGTGTAACAGGCTGAAGTTTCCATTGTGTCAGAGTAGCTAGCCCCAGAGACAGACAGAGCCAGCCAAGAGAGGAGTTAGGGCTGTCCGTCAGACTCTAATGTCTCCACACAAGAGCCCAAACCTAAACTGGCAGGCACACACCACACTGACAGCCCACTAACAACACACTATTGTTGCATTGCAAATCGCCTGGGGTCTCATTTATAAACGTGGCGTCTGGACAAAACGGGGCTGAAAATGTGCGCACGCCACTTCCCACGCAAAGGTTGTGATTTATAAAAAACAAACTTGATGGGAGAATGTGCGGCCCTCCACGCAAACTCTGACCCATGGGTACGCACATTTTGAAGACAAAATAGAAATTGGCAACGCAGATGGTGAACTGAAGTCAGACTGCAGAAAGTAAAAGGGAATAACGATTACTCGTAATATTTTCAAGTATTGATGCCTCACGCACATTTTTTCACTACATATCATCGCCTGACTGCATGGAATACATAACATTTAAATACCCTAGCATTAGATAACGGCAGAACAGTGTAGCCTAAATAACTAAATATGTCTTTAATACTGCGCATATATCATCAAATGTCAAAGTCTGTAAATACAGCCGTTAAGCTCTCGCGTAATCGTTACCCTTAATGTCCTCGTTATCAGTCCAACTTTAATACTGTTCGTGACAATTCCTGCATGAAGAAAAGTGTTTGCCTATTACACTTTCTTTCGTCTTCAAATTGTATCTTGGGGTGGGGTGGGGGATACCACTAGTTAATGCTGTGAATTTGGCAAGGTGTTAACAATCGCAAATTGTTGTAAACATAGAAATACTGCGGTGACCCCGCGCATAATGCTGCATGATGGCACTGCTGGACCTGCAGGAGGACTACGCTAATGGAAGAATCAGGAGAAAAAGAAGCTTCAGGGACCATGAAGAATACTAGCTAATATGCCGATTTAGATTCCCTAAAGCTGAGCTCTTGGATCTATGTACTGAATTGGGTCCAGTAGAGAGGGCAATGCGCCGGAACCGTGCCATCCCGGTCCAAATATCTCGCCACCCTGGGGGCCATCGGCTGCTTACAGAGGGAAATGGCAGACAGCTAAGTGTTTTTTATTTATTTTATTATTTTATAAATATTATATATAATCTTCAACTTTATCACTAAGGCTTGTTTAGATATAATATATAGTTCTGTTAAATTGTATTATATATGTCTGGTATATCGAAGCTGTCCCAGAGTGCTGTAATGCCTGCCGTTTTGGACGTATTATTAATACATGTAGTTATAGGCCAGGTTTCCCTACACTGTGCAAGAACAGGCTTGAATTATAATTCAATTTGCAGCAATTCCTGAACGTGTCATTCATATACTGATCAGCATTCACGAGGTGCTTTGCATAGACTATTTATGGTTAAAAATGGGCGTGTACAGGGCGGGATAAGAGGCTGATTCATGTACGCACACTTGTAGGTAATCTGATTTATAGAGGGAACATTGCTTGCAGGTGTGCGTACACATGGTTTTATAAATCCGACTTTGTTTGGCGTACGCCATTTTGGGCTTTTGGGCGTACATACACTTATAGTAAGGATCCTACGCACTGTTTTAGAAATGTGACGAGAGAGAGAGAGAGAGACTGTGGGCCTCAGTACACAGGAACAAAATACATGTGACATAGATTAGGATTGGTCGATATGGATACAATTTTGTATCAATATATGTAATTGTGTGAATGCTGATTTTTTTTTATATTGTTTTTTTTTTTATCTTTATTTTTATTATTCCGTACATTTGGTCATCTCTAACTTCTGCCTACGTTCAGCTACAAAAACAATATCAAACTTTTTTTCTGCCATTTATACTTTTAAAGATATTAAGCTTTAGACATTTTTTTTTTTTTTACAATGAAAGTCAATGAGAGCAGGCTTCAAAACCTTCAAATCCTCTACCACTTCAAAATGTTTACCTCCTTCATACATTCAGGTACAGACGCCAAACAAACTTTAAACCATTCACAAAAACTTCAGCTATTAGGCTATATTTCAGCAGTTTGATATCTTTTACAGTTTTTGTGAAAACACTGTTTAATTTTTGTGTTCCTTTCATGATTTTTTACATTTATAATGGGTGTGTATTGCGTCACTGTCATCGCTTGAGTGCGGAGCTTTGAGAAAGTCATTTTAGTCCCTTCTTTATAACTTGCTTTCACACCTGCAATTCTTAGTTGTCATACCTTACTTATATGATAAAACGTAGGTATTCTTGTCTAGTTTCAGCAAATGTGTTCATTTAAGCGATATGAGTTCTAGTTTTTGAATTATCTGCCTCAGACCGACAAGATGGTCGGTGGAGCTTTCATTGACGATAATGTTATTTATCCTCATTCTCTCTTGAGCCAAAACACAAACGTATTTTGAAACTGCGATTTCTGAGTCATTTTTTATTTTTATCTACACAAATTATGTAAGGGTTAATGCCCGACGAGGTGTCCATTGTAAGGTATTAATGGACGACGGCGAGGTGTAAACCGTCCGACGCGCAGCTTATACCATGGTCACTTGACAAATAACATATTTTTAAAACATTAGTTTATATTTTAATTTGTTTTACAATCAAAATCTAAAGTTTATCCAAACAATAACTCTGTTTCCCTGGTTACGCCTAACGGTTTGACTAATACCTGGAACAATCATTCCCTTCCATCAGGTTCTTATGCAATGCAAACGTTGTTCACTCCCCAGGAAATAGGAAGGACCTTAGATACAACTTGCCACCTTTAGCAACCGGAGATATTTATAGTCCGCTCAACTGATAGAACCCTTCATTTTAGCTACAAGCCAGAAAGCTAACACTATGCTAGCAAGATCCAAAGTCAATAACATTGTGTACATTTGGCAATCAGTAAACGGTATGGACAACAAGACAAGCTAGCTATCCAGCCATGTCATTGTCCCCAAAACAATATAACGACTTTTAAGAACAATTTGATCCACGATGTGTAACGTTACTGTCGACCGCAGCGGCGCAGTCTGAAGTAGCGAGCGACCTGAACAGTGAACGGGATGTGAGATAACGTTATTCTCTGTGAAACAAAGTCAGTCCAGAGGTGAAGTATAACTTACTTCTTGCAGCTTGTGTGTTAGCGCCAACCTGTGGTTTTCAGAGGACGCGTTGGAAATAACAGATCCACATTTCCTTTTTGATTTAATGTAGCACATTAATTTAGAACAGTAAACAGTCAGTTTCACCAGAACTCCTTTAGCAGGTGTCCTACATCACTTTTTTATGGACACCCTGCAGCCAATCAGAATCAAGAATTCACCCAGACCATGGTATAAATACCATTACGTTCGCGAAGGCCTTGTGGCGATCACGATGAGGTCATTTCACTGCTGCCACCTATAGTTTAGGCTGTGTGAGCCTTCTTTTCACAGGTCACTCTCAGTGTCCTTTAATGGCAGCAGTCTGACACAGCTGACATGGTTGTTAGCTGATTACAGAGATCAAAGGGATCTCCGCTGTGTTTACAAACATGGCAACTGATTAGTAAGCTTGACGCAGCATTTTTGCCAGACAGTCAAATTGCAACTACAAACAATAACAGAACATTAACATTAAAATATATACAGTGAGGAAAATAAGTATTTGAACACCCTGCTATTTTGCTAGTTCTCCCACTTGGAAATCATGGAGGGGTCTGAAATTGTCATCGTAGGTGCATGTCCACTGTGAGAGACATAATCTAAAAACAAAAATCCAGAAATCACAATGTATGATTTTTTAACTATTTATTTGTATGATACAGCTGCAAATAAGTATTTGAACACCTGTCTATCAGCTAGAATTCTGACCCTCAAAGACCTGTTAGTCTGCCTTTAAAATGTCCACCTCCACTCCATTTATTATCCTAAATTAGATGCACCTGTTTGAGGTCGTTAGCTGCATAAAGACACCTGTCCACCCCATACAATCAGTAAGAATCCAACTACTAACATGGCCAAGACCAAAGAGCTGTCCAAAGACACTAGAGACAAAATTGTACACCGCCACAAGGCTGGAAAGGGCTACGGGGAAATTGCCAAGCAGCTTGGTGAAAAAAGGTCCACTGTTGGAGCAATCATTAGAAAATGGAAGAAGCTAAACATGACTGTCAATCTCCCTCGGACTGGGGCTCCATGCAAGATCTCACCTCGTGGGGTCTCAATGATCCTAAGAAAGGTGAGAAATCAGCCCAGCACTACACGGGAGGAGCTGGTCAATGACCTGAAAAGAGCTGGGACCACCGTTTCCAAGGTTACTGTTGGTAATACACTAAGACGTCATGGTTTGAAATCATGCATGGCACAGAAGGTTCCCCTGCTTAAACCAGCACATGTCAAGGCCCGTCTTAAGTTTGCCAATGACCATTTGGATGATCCAGAGGAGTCATGGGAGAAAGTCATGTGGTCAGATGAGACCAAAATAGAACTTTTTGGTTATAATTCCACTAACCGTGTTTGGAGGAAGAAGAATGATGAGTACCATCCCAAGAACACCATCCCTACTGTGAAGCATGGGGGTGGTAGCATCATGCTTTGGGGGTGTTCTGCATATGGGACAGGGCGACTGCACTGTATTAAGGAGAGGATGACCGGGGCCTTGTATTGCGAGATTTTGGGGAACAACCTCCTTCCCTCAGTTAGAGCATTGAAGATGGGTCGAGGCTGGGTCTTCCAACATGACAATGACCCGAAGCACACAGCCAGGATAACCAAGGAGTGGCTCTGTAAGAAGCATATCAAGGTTCTGGCGTGGCCTAGCCAGTCTCCAGACCTAAACCCAATAGAGAATCTTTGGAGGGAGCTCAAACTCCGTGTTTCTCAGCGACAGCCCAGAAACCTGACTGATCTAGAGAAGATCTGTGTGGAGGAGTGGGCCAAACTCCCTCCTGCAGTGTGTGCAAACCTGGTGAAAAACTACAGGAAACCTCTGTAATTGCAAACAAAGGCTACTGTACCAAATATTAACATTGATTTTCTCAGGTGTTCAAATACTTATTTGCAGCTGAATCATACAAATAAATAGTTAAAAAATCATACATTGTGATTTCTGGATTTTTGTTTTTAGATTATGTCTCTCACAGTGGACATGCACCTACGATGACAATTTCAGACCCCTCCATGATTTCCAAGTGGGAGAACCTGCAAAATAACAGGGTGTTCAAATACTTATTTTCCTCACTGTGTATATATATATATATATATATATATATATATATATATATATATATATATATATATATATATATATATATATATATATATATATATATACACACACACACACTCACACATGGCTAACCATAAATTAAAGTTATTATAGATCAACTCTTCAGGCTTTAGACCTCATCTGTTGCTGTAAAACTCCCATTTTAACTTCTGTATTTGCTGGTATATATTGGAATTCTTCTTGCATATTTTATCCAGCAGATGACTATGGCAGCCATTCTGTTGCAGTTAGTAAAACAGAGTTTATTGATATAAGCTAAATAATACAGTTTGACACACACACACACACACACACACACACACACACACACACACACACACACACACACACACACACACATTTTGTATGACAGGTGTGGAGAATCAATTACATTGGATAAAACAACATTTATTCAATTCTAATTCGCCAGTGACACAGCAAACTAAGCCCGGAGGAGAAACCAATCAGAGACCACTTCAGGTCACATGCTTGCTAGAAGTTGAAAGATGTACATACACATTCCTTAATCCAGCAATGCTGGCCCATGAAACCACATTAAACATGATGTAGCCTACACATCGTATGATTAAACTATTTTAATTTCAAAATGATTTTGTTGTTCAACTAGGTCTATAGATTTGTTTTTCTTGAATTGTGATGGGGGCTGGCGCCCTAGCACCCTTTAATAACAAGCCACCACTGGAGCTAAGAAATTCTGTTTATGAAATGGGTTGAGAAATGGAAACGTTATAGTGATATTCAAGAAAAATATACTGCTCCCTGTTTACTTGTTGCCATTAAAACAGATTTACGGCAGCTATGATTGGCCAGGCGTCCATGCTGTCTCTCGATAACAGATCCGGATTTGTTCAGGTCCCCTGTTGTATCCCCTGACCAATCGGCTATCCTAACCTTAAAGGAACCCTAGGTTCATTTACACATGGGTACCGAGTCGACCGTGCAACCAGCAACCAGTAACATCAAGCACGGCGTTCGTGGTTTGACTGGTCATGACTGTTTTTACAAGATGGCGCCTGCCTGTATACCGAAAGGTACTGTAAACTTACATAAACTGTCTGTACTGTCTGTACACTTACAAAGTTCTCATGCTTCGTTTTACATGGAGGGACCCTAATTATGCTACCGTGGAAGTGTGATGCTATTTTGAGCCTTGTTAGTGGTATAGAAATAGAGATTTCTTTTTACTTTACCAGTGCCCCGAATACTAGCATTACAAGCTAATTAGCGTTTAGCGCTAAAATTGGTCACATTCGATTAGCATGAAAACATATCCCAGAGACTGGTCGACTCGGTACCCATGTGTTATTAACCCCTAGGTTAATTTTACGCCGGAATTGTCCTTCAAAGTTGCTCTAAGCGATGTTGGGTGATTTTACTTCTTGTTGACGTTCAAAGTATTGTCAAACAAAATGGAAGCTAGCTGACACCTCCCTCCTCCTCGTTCTCTTAATACATCCATGGTCCCCTCCCCCTTGTGGAAGTAGCCTACGTGCTAACGCTGCTGCGGTGATGGCTCAAACAACTCCTTCTTGTCGGTTATTGGCTGGAACACTGTTATGTTTCGTGGTGCAAGTTGGCGTAGTTTGTTTTTATTGCCGTTTGTGGAGCCTGAGCTATCTACAGAGACCACTTTTTTTACAGTGTGTTTAGGGGACAGGCAGCTAGCAGATAGTGATGTTTGCTGTATGACAAAAAATGTAGCCTAAAAAACGCGTGACATCGCTTAGAGCACCTTTAACTACTCAAGGTCAATGCCTGACTTCAACCAATTGGGCTGCTTCATATGGCGGGACATGCCTACAACTGCTCTGGGATCCATAATAATGCAAACCATGCACACTTATCTTGTGGGTTTTCCGAGGAAATCTAATTTCTGATTGACGACAAATTGAGGCAGGGTCTCTCAACTGCCGACAAATTGCCACTGTGGTGCCACGATGTGTGCCAAACGGATGTCGCTCACTTACCACTGCTGTGCCACTGTTGTAACATCTACAACTTTCATACAATATGGCTATTATTCAACTTTTAAATACATTAATATTCATTAAAACAATTATCACTTTTCCATATTTCCTACAATTTCACCTTCTTCTTACACATTTTAACCAGCAATCCAATTTCAAAGAAAACTTTAATTATTCATCATCTTTTTTTACATTAGTGAAATTCATACTAATTAAACACTTTTCCAACTATTCTCACTAACTTCTTTTTATGTATTTAAGTTATTAATCCAGTTTAGCTTTAGCAATTTAGCTATTCAGCATTCACACACCTTTTCTGCAGGTAATGCATTTTCTAGTTTTATATTGTAATATTTATATAATGTATATTGTGATATAGTACATTTTTCTGGAATCAGATTATAGACCAAATAACCAGATGCCAATGTCTATGTTTAAGAAAATTAAATACCTGATAATTTAAGCATTGATATAAAATCCTATGTACCCTATATTGCCAGTAATCAGTCCTACTCACTGTTATGTTATAATATTAACACTGCCCCGAATTGGCCCTAATACAAAGAGATATTAAAGAATAATTTAATACTGATTCCATTAATTACATGTACAGCTATTGTTCAGTAAGTGGGTCACTCATTAATCACCGGATTGGTGGCTGATTCTTCTGTCCACGTATTGAAGTGTCAATGGTCGTTTAAAGATGTTGTGACATTTGAGTGAAATTCTCATTAAAACTGTAAAACTGAGACGGGCAACTTAAAAAACATGGCCGAACACATTTGGTGGACAAGGGGTTAAGATACTGTAGAAGGCCATTGGAACAACATAGTGACAGAGCTAACCTTTTACTTTTTATTCGAAACTCAAACTATTGTTTTAACGTGAAAAAAAAAAAAGTTAATCTGACTAATTACATGCCATTTTCCAATACCAGTAAAATAGGCAATAGTTTCTCTTTCCGCTTATGCAAAAGTGAGAAAACTAGACCGTAATATGTTGGAGAATTTAGGATTGAACAACATAGATGAAAAAAATAATTGATAAAGATTGAGCTGTTTTGATAACTTGGTAAAATGCAAGTGAAACAGCGGACGCTCTGTGAGTGGTGGGCAATTGCTATCGTCTCACAGTACCTATTGTCATGTTACACAATACATTAAGAATTTCAATAGACATACAAGCATTTGACTCACCTACTTACACACATATACAAAAGTATGCGCACACACACACACACACACACACACACACACACACACACACAATATGCATCAGGTTTAATGAAAAGGATAATGAGAGTGTGAGCATATGAAGACGCCCTGTGTCACTATGTAAACGCTTTGCCCATGTGGCAATGAGAATTTAATTAGCTGCCATTTTGACAGAAGAAAATTAGTGTGTGTGTGTGTGTGTGTGTGTGTGTGTGTGTGTGTGTGTGTGTGCGTGTGTCGACTTGATTCTTATTGTCTTAGCCTGTCATTTATCTCTCAGTATGTTGTAATAGCCCCGGACCATAAACTATAAAAAAAATAATTGACGTACCAGCACTCCCATTGGTTTGGGGACAGCTGTTTTGAAGCCTTGCATTTTGCAATTCAGCCTTTGCCATCTTGTTTGTTTTTTAAACCGCACATAGTGATTTTTGGACAAGAGGGTGGAGCTGGGAAGGATGATGCAGTCAAGCCAGTGTTGTTTATGGTTGCTTAATGTTGGTTAAAGCTGCCAATTTTCAACCCTTCTGAAGGAAGTCATCTAGTAGAGATTTACAGACGGGTAAACGTGGACTTCTGGGTACTGGCACAAATTATCTGCATGTACGGCAGTACGGAAAATTGTCAGACTTTACCTTCAGTTACCAGCTAAAGCTTCTGGTAGATAGATAGCTAGATAGCTTGGTTCAATTGAGAAGTAGGGTCCTTTTTTCCCATACACTTCTAAAACAATTGACTTCTTTTTGCAATCAGTGAAGTTGCCCCCTGCTGGAAATGAGATAGAATGCAGGTTTAAGGCACTTGCATTGGCTTTACTAATCAGACCCGGAAGCTTCATCCATTGTTTTTACAGTCTATGCCCCTGACAAATGGCAGGGGGCGTAAGCACATATAATGGTGGAGACCAAGTGCAGATGGTGTAGCAAGTGAGATAAACACATATTATGCTCATTTGAGGCCATCGGCAGCCAAAAAGCAAAAACAGCTGAAGCAGAGGTTAATTGGTGGGTGGGTGCACCTCTCACACTCATCTCCCTTTCTGAACATGAAGTCGGGAGGGCTTTTAAGCATGTAAACATCAAGGAAGCAGCAGGACTTGACTATTATTGGGTGGGTACTCAAACTGCTGACCAACTAGAGCCAGGATATAGAATAATATTCAACCTGTCACTGGCTCAGTCTGTCACACCCACATGCTTCAGGAAGTCCACTATCATTTCTGTGCCAAAGAAAACAAGACCAGGCTGTCTAAACCAGACACTCTATCTGATTCCCCTACCTTCTGTCGAATCTCTTCTTCCATCTTGATAGGGGAGCCGAACTCAGCGACCTGGCGGACTCCCTCGCTGGCGTAGCCCCCGTATTCCCATAGCACGTAACTTCTGGTGTGAGATGCACCAATCAGAGCCGACCAGTGGTTCGCTCGTCCTGGAAGACATTTTTTTTTTTACATTTAGGTTTGAGTGGTTTGAATTCTGCTCTCTGTAGCTTCTAGGGACGCTCGTTTTAAATTCTGTGTGAGCAGACTGTCTGACACACGGAGATTGCTGTTAACAGAACACGAGTCAACTGCCCGTGCTCGCTCACTTGTGCTGCGTCGGTTTTAAAACAAACGACCGTGCTGGAGGCAAGCTGCTTGTCATGACAACGATGAATAAAGTAAAAACCCTTAACAGTAAAGCTTTGGTTTGTAGAAATGGCATTATTGTTGATTAACCATGCAGTAAGGTTCAAGTGTTTCTGCTTTTCTTTACAGTAATGTTAATTTTGCTTGATGGTTTTAGTAACTTGACACTTTGGGGATCAAATGAAAAGATCATTAACAGGGAACATTTATAAATGGAATTATTTATAATTTGACACTCCTGAATGCTTTTAATTGTTTAGTTTCTGATCAGTTTATGCCTTTGCATCTCTCTGTTCCAGTTTCAAAAAGTTAAGGAAGATAACTGGAGATGTGATAAAGATACCAGGTAATCCAATGAATGTGATTTATTCTATCAACCCCCCCCCCCCCACACACACACACACACACACACACACACACACACACACACACACACACCTCTAAATACCAATAACTTAAATTGTTTTTTTTCTCAGACAATGTTTTAGTGTGGTAACCCTAAATCATAAACACTCCCACATACACATATCATTGTTTATTCTACTTGCCTGTTTGATCAAAATAAAGCTTTTTTCCGTATTCAAGTCAACAATTCATGAATGTGTTCTGTTCACGAATATCATCTTCCTAACAGATATTTAACCTTTGGCACTGAACAGATCATATTTTACTTAACTTTGAATTTGCTTGCAAATATTGCTGAAGAAAGATGATGGAGACCATATTTCCCCTATGCCGACAGACCATAGTGATGTCCTGCCCACCAGTGAACGAGCTCATGGACCTCTGGCCTGGTCTCAAAATAGAGTCAGAGGTAATATGGATCAGCGCTCTCTTTTTAAAGTGAAAATTGTGATTCTTACTCATTTGGCCGATATTTTTGCTTTATAAATGTGTGCTAGAGTCTTCAAATTGAACTATTTTTTTTAAGTGTTGTTGCTGTATTCTCCTCCTGCTGTTATTTCTATGTAGTTGTATGCAGAGTTCCAGCGGATTACAAATCAGAACCTGCCCAACACATGCTATGCTGAGCTTGACCGCCATCTTCCTCGACCGATGACCTTATTCAGGCAGAAGGCATCAAAAACTGGGAAGACAGCAGATGCTCTGGCTAAAATTTTAAAAATCCACGATGAACAGGTAAATAGATTTTTACACATTTCATAGGTTGAACCAGTGGAACATTGAATTTTTTCATTTTGATTCAAATGAGCTTTGTGAATTTTGCAATTAGTCCACTTTGTGTTTGCCATTTGTCTGATTGCATTAAAGATGTGAACAGGTTATTTGTGAACATATGTTCTGATTGGACTGGTTAAAATCAGCTTTCTTCAGTAAACTCTTCAGTATATACAATTCTGTTTTATCTGAATAGGAAATCCATGACATCCACACCAAGCACTCTACTGTTCTCCACGCCCTTCCTGTGTATCTGCGCGAGGACGTCTCTGGATTTTTAAGAACCTGCACAGTGAGTCTCCTTAAGTCACTAACATATTCTACTGTGTATTATCTAAACAGTTCATCTAAATACTAACTACAAAGGAACTGTATTGGCGTTTTATTCAATGTTCAGTAAAACATTTTCTTGTAAATGTCCTTGGTTTCATTCACCACTTAGATTATCTGGTAATTTGGCTGAGTCAAGTGTGGATCTTATGAACATATGAACATGGATCTTATGTTTTTCAACTCTTACAATGAGACCCAGGTCTCTTTTGTAAGAGAGGTATTGGATTTCAATGGGACTTGGTTAAGGAAAGAAAAATGATGTCATCTGTTCTGTTCCATGTGTTAGTTTGTGATCAGTATCTCTTTTTCATTCATTCAGGATGAGTCCGATGAGCCAGAGCTTGATGGTGTTGCAGTGGGCCTCATTACTTTCATCAGTGACCATGACAAGTCCAGTTCACGACCACCATGCAATCACTGTCTTCATTGAAAGTGATGCCGTGGTCAGCCTCCCCAGACTTGGCGATGCCTTCCTGGTAAATCTTTGGACTGATCTATGCACTACACCTCAGCTATCCCAAAGCACTGACCAACACTTTTGAATTCACTCAAAAGATTTTACTTGGTCTAGAAAGTGGTAAACTACCACCGAGGTTGCAGACCCTCAAGAATGACTTAATAATGTAGAAACTCATCTGAAAAAAGGCTGCAGCGTAAAGCATTATAAAAGGCTAGTTCAAAGTTATGTCCTTTTTTCTAAATAATGCCTCAAAAAGTTACTGCACTACTTTGCAGGTGTTCAGCCAATAGGCCCAAACTACACAATATGCCTTTGTTCTCATTAATATAAGGCAAAAGTAACGCTAATGTTTTGTATGTTTTAATGTTTTTCTTAACCACTGTGGGCTGCACAAGATGACCCATATTTCACTGTGCATTTGATACTGGTTATGTAAAACATTTACATTTTAGAGTTTTAAGTGAAAATGTTCTTAAACAGTCTATAGAATTTTTTGAAATTTCACCAAAATTGCTGCCCTGTTGCCTTACTCAGGAATTAACCAGGAAGCCAAAAGCAGTGTTTTTTTCTTTTATAGCTGTAACAAACTATAATTTAATTTTGGTATTATTTATTATTGTTTTTGATTACTCTGATTATTTTCCTGACTATCTGATTAGTTGTGTGGTCAATATCAGAAATTTGTGATAGATATTTATTTCTAAAGGAACATGCCTACTTATTGGGACTTATTCAACTTATCTAACCCCCAGAGTTAGATGAGTCCATACATACCCTTCTCATCTCCGTGCGTGTCGTAACTCTGTCTGACGCACCCATGGCTAGCTTAGCACAGATCCTGGAGGTAACCGGCTCCTAATAAGTGACAAAATAACGCCAACATTTTCCTATTTACATGTTGTGATTTTTATAGTCGCAGTGTACGAATAACAAGGTCACATGAGACACAGCCGTCTTCTAACCGTATACATACTGGGAAATATATTATCAGAAGGCGAAGCACTGCTACTTGGGTGGAGTGATTTGCTTGCAGAACTCCAGGCGAACTCTCTGCTCCTCACCACGGGGCTTGTCAGGTGCAAATCACTCCGCCCAAGTAGCAGAAGTAGCAGTGCTTCACCCTTTCTGAGAATAGTTGTCAGTATGTATACGGTTAGAAGATGGCTGTTTCTCAGCAGCTAGCAGTGGGTGCGTCAGACAGAGTTAAGACACACACAGAGATGAGAATAGTATGTATGGACTTATCTAACTCTTGGGGATACGGGGAATAAGCTAAAGTCCCAAGTCGGCGTGTTCCTTTAAGTGACCAGGAACACATTTGGAAGGCTAGAATCAGAGAATTTTGAGTTTATCTTCTTAAAAATCTCTCAAATGTATTTATTTATATACAATTTATTTAAGTATGTTTAAAAAAAAAAATGTTACTCTATTTATTTTAATTTATAAATGTTTGTTTATTTTTGTATTTAATTTGAAATGTAACTGTTCAAAAGCAGACTTTCATGACTTTTAGATATATTAAGTTAGGTAAACTTAATGTAAGTGAGGCAAACTTAATGTAAGTGAGGCAATCAGTTGCCACAAAATTTTTAAGTTTTGAGTCGCATGTTTTTAAGTAAACCAACATATTTGACTAAAGTGTACTTAAAACAATGACAACACAAACTAATAAACATTGAGTTTGGTTAACATAAACTGGTGTGGTTGTGTACTTATTTTTTTTAAAGTTCTGTGTACTTATTCCTCTGGTTTGAAAACTCAAAACTTTAAGTCATAATAACTGAAAATAATTGAGTTGCCTTAACAGAAAACTAAGTCATAGTAACTGCAAATATTTGAGTTGAGTTAAATGAGCACTTTTTATTTAAGTGTTATCAAAAGGTACACGTAGTAATTCATCCAACCTTTTAAGTTCAGAAAATTTTGACTTTTAAGTTAATCAACTTAAAAAATGTGAGGCAATAAGTTGCCACAATTTTTTTGAGTTCTGGTAACTTATTCGGGTTTGCCAGGCAGCCAGTGAAGACGCACATAACCCTTTGTTAAACAGCAACTTGTTTTTCTACTTTTTTTTTCTACGGATTAACACTAGCACCGCCATACACTTTAGGGGGTACTATAACCGCCAGACCCAGTGCCCAAGCGTCTGTATCCTTTTGTTTTTACTGAAAACGTGTCATCACTATAGTGCTGCGGTAATCTCTATAGCACACACACAGCCTCCACACACCATATACAGCCATAGCTTATCTCAGAGCTTACACCTACACAAAACTGGTTACAGTAACTCTTAGCTTTGTAAAATGTGCAAATTTGCTATCCATTTTTAGAAAAAATATTTTCATGCTGCCACCCAATGTAGTTATCATCTGGTAACAGTCTTTTACACTGGGTGTCGTTGTAGATGTTATTGTGAGCAACAACCGCAAAAAAACCCACATCTCTGGTTCTATCTGATTTTGTTTTGAGTTGTAAGCAACCTGCAGTGTGAAAGGCATGAAACAAATGCCGAAACATTGTAGCCTAATTAATTTCAGCATCTTTATTTTGACAAAAAACTAAATGGTAAATATAATCATGGTAAAAATTATTACAATATCACATTTTGTCTTACGAAAGGACAATAATTAGTCCCCCACAGTAGTTATTACTGCCTCTCCATCTCTCCCATACATGTCTTTCAGTTCAAAAGTCAACACACAACCTGCCTCCGGATCGGGTACATCCCAACCAAGCTACAAAAAAAATACAATTTAAGTTTTACATAAATAACATTCTTGATATTATTAAAGCGTGTAGTACACACACAGGACTCCTGTGTCGGGACACAACTTTTATAGCCAGACATGCTAAGCTAAACTAACCAATTGCTGCTTTGTATTGATCTAACTCTCGACAAGTGAATAGGCGTATTTCCCAAATTGTCAAACTATTCCTTTATGAGTTGTTGTTTCAGTAAATTGAGTTGGAATAACCTGTGCTGCTGCATTGATGTTGAGCTTATCCAGTATGGTCCTCCTTTTTGTGGCAATTTCTCTGGCAGTTTTTTTTTTGTCTCATTTTCTGGGAAATTTTCTAATAAAACTCTTTTTACAATAACCCATTGGGGTGTTCAGACTTTTTTGACTAGTGGTGGTCAACGGTTTGTACTTACTTGGGTAGTCTTTGGGATGTACTTTCTCTGACCAGTTACCATAGAAGGTGATTCTGTACTTGGCTGTTCCGCAGGCGCAACACTCCATAGCGGGAGCTTCTGTGGCTTCCCCAAACACACGCTCTACATGAAGAAAGGATGTGAACATGATAACACCCACTCATATGTAAGGATGTAAGCCAAATTAAAGAAAAAAACAGTTCAGGAGCCAACAGACAAAAATAGAGAAGGCAGTGTGCAAGCTTTGACAGAAATGCAAACCTGCATAAATGACCAGATAAATTAGTACAATTTGGCCCCAGTGATAATTAAAATTACATCCCTGGGATAAATTGGTATTTAAATGACATCAAGGATAATGATCCTTGATGCAAACTCATAAATACTCAAATATTGTCCTCGACCAATGTTTTGCAATAATAGGTCAAGGGGAATTATAAAATATTTATGAGTCACCAAATTATTCAGATGAAAACCTCACTTCACATATAAGTTATAGCAGGATAAGTGAAACTCAGAAAGGGCCTAACTTATGTCAGCAAATTGAAACAGGGTGGCTTGATAACCTAGTATACTAGCATGAAAAAATAAGATTTTGGTGAGGTGAGGGCGATGTTATGAAAGGTTTCATAAACCATTTGTTTTGTTTTTTACTCTGATTTTTATTGTACAATAAATGAGTGTGCATCAGAGCTAAAAGAGTCCTGTCACCTCACTGTCTCACAGGAGTTAAGTGTTTATACGGGGAGAAGACAGATTTCCAAATCTGGCATGGCACTTTCCCCTGTAGTAAAATCACAGGATGATAAATGCTGTGATGCTGCTCTGTGTTGAAATACAAATAAATATATAAATTACACACAGACTCCCTGGATATCCATGATTCAATGTCCTCACAGTTTTCCCCGCTGCCCCTGTTGGCCTCATACATTTTTAAACAAAGTAAGACTGGAAGCTGTTCCGCTCCAAAAAGACGAAAAAAAAACAATAGAACAAGGGATAATGGCACCATGATGGGTGGTCAAGGATGAAAAGATAAGCAGCCAACAAGAGAGGGGAAGAGATGATAGGCAGCTGTCATTACCTTTCTCACACAGTCGAATAGTGAGAGAGCCTTCATCCTGGAAATAAATGATTCTCTTCTGGACAATACTGGCCCTAGAAAGACAGAGAGATAGATAGTTAGGAAGGGAAAGTATTGAAAAAAATATGAGCGAAAGAGGAGAGAAAGTTGGATAGTAAAAGTTGCAAAGAGAATGCATTAGACATAGTGTTTTTTTCAATATCTGATCCATATAATCCTTGGCAAGAGGAGAAGGTATTGGGTTCACAATGTTTGATAGTAATAACTGTCTTTTAAAAGAATAAAAAACAATAACCGCTGATACCGGATTGTATTTCTTGTCTTTTAAAGTTTTCTGCTTTATTTTGGAAGAACACCCGCAACCTTCTCTTGTAAGGTAGGTGCAATTTGTTGCTTTTAAATCTCCTCATTGTTTGTAATTACTCTGACACACAATAGAAAAAATGTTTGTCTTTATATTTACGTTCTGAGATAACTTCATGACGTAAAACTGGTTGTACAGTTCTTGGTTTTGACAAATGAATTTGTTGGAGCCACTGTCCCAGTTTGGGGGTTACTGTCCTAAGTGTCCGATTACCACTAGAACCACTGTTGCCTTCACTTTCAAAATGTTCAACATCCTCTCTAAGCCCTTGGTATTTTTCAAGCTTCTTGTGTTTCTTCTAACCCTATGTTGCTATTGCTTGGGATTGCTGCATCTATCACAACTGCCTTCTTTGGCTGTCGACCACCACGATGTCCGGTGGTTAGCCATCACCATTTTATCTGTCTTGGTCTGAAAGTCTTACAGGATCTCAGCTATGCAATTCTCATCAACCTATAGAGGTGCCTCTCACTTGGACATTCAGACTTCCAGCTCATACACAGCACAGATGTTGCTGTACACTATGCCAGCCACTTGGTTCCGTATCTGCCTGCATCTTACACCCTGCTGTTATGTGCTTAACTGTCTCAGGGGAGTCTTTACACAACCTGCACCTGGGGTCCTATATGGTATGGTAAACCCTGGTCTTTATCTACCATGTGCTTAGCGCCTGTTCTTGTGCAGCCATTATTAACTGTTCTAGTAAACACGAGGTTGTCAAATGAATCAAGAATCCACTTAGGAAATAAATTCAGTCACCCTCTGTAAAGCTGTACTGTGCGCAACCCGGTTTATTTGACCATATATTTAGGGCCCGAGCGCCGACAGCGGCGAAGGCCCTATTGAAACGGAAGGAATTATTATTATTACAACATGCAAAATTCTTCATTTTACGAACAGCTGTTTGAGGACGTTAGGATGCACGAAAACTCTCGAAGTTGTGCAGCCATGTGCAAAATAGAAAATTCTTTGATCTGAGTTAACATTTAGGCTTGAGAGTGGTATGATTGCTCTATAGCGCCCCCTAATTGGTTTTAGCCCATGGGCACATTTTTGATGGCCTCAATATATACAAAAACGTATAAAAAAAAAAAAAGTTTTTAAAGATTATTTTTTTGGGGCTTTTCCCTTTATTATAGAGTGACAGTGGATAGACATGAAAGGGGGAGAGAGATGGGGGATGACACGCAGCACAGGGCAGCAGGCCGGATTCAAACCTGCGCCGCTGCAGGACTCAGCCAACATGGGGCGCACGCTCTTACTGGGTGAGCTAGAGGAAAACTCAAAAACATTGGCGCCCACATAAACACCTGGGAGCTTTGTGAGACTGTACAGCAATTTGGCCCATACATGTAAGCGGGCTCCATAGCGCCCCCTAAGGCGTGGAAGGGCTTAACTTCACCAGATTTAATACACATATTGCTCTAATCATTTCGGACATATTTCCCATTTACCTTCATCAGCTCCGCCCAACCGGAAGGCGGCCATTATTCATTTAAGCATTTTTCATGTGTTTTACATGTGAAAACTTGAAAAAGTTGTTCCGCATGGCTGGTTTAGCATCTGTGCCAAACGTGGCGGCAATCGGCCATTAGATGGCGCTGTTTTTATTTGTTTTCAATAATCGGCAAAATATCGATATGTGGGAAACGTACTTTGTCTAACTGCTCCTGGGGCGTGAGTCCAATCGGCTCGAAAACTTGCATATAGACTCGGAGGACCCTCATCACAAAAAGTAATCAAAAGAATTTGGATAGCTAAAACAATGAGCAAGTTATGGAGTAATGCGCAGGTTATCGGCTATTCCGATGGACACAAAACTTAACACAGTTGTTCCTCATGTGCCAGTGACGCTGTGTGCCAAATATGGCGTCAATCTGCCTTTAGATGGTGCTGTTTTCATTTTATTAATTAATTAGCAAAATCGCTATAAGCAAAACCTACTTTTAGGTGGCTGTCGAAACAGGAACAGTTGTATCTTGGCAAAAGTTATTCGGATTTACATGAAACAAAGAATGTGTGGTCTACATGTGATATTGAGCCGCCCCATATACTCTAGCCACACCCATGTACACAGACCACGCCCCTTTCATAACTTGTGAACCGTTAAGGTAGACTCTTGTGAGAGGTATCATTGAACTCAGCAAAGAGTTCCTTTTGGAGAGCCAATTGGTGATGGTTTGACCCGCCCCCCAATGCGTTAGCCACGCCCCTTTTCATAAATAATGACCCTTTTGATATACAGTCTTGTGTAAGGTATCATTGACCTCAGTCAAGAGTTTGTTTGTCATTGGTCATGGTTTGGCCCGCCCCCCTGTGTTTAAGCCACGCCCCCTTTCACAGCTAATTAACTGTTTGCCCGCACCCTAAGCCTTTTATATAACTTATGACCCGTTTGATGTAGACCCTTGTGTGAGGTATCATTGAACTCAGCAGAGAGTTCCTCTTTCATTGGTGATGGTTTGGGCCGCCCCCTATGCTTAAGCCATGCCCCTTTCATAACTGGTGACCCATTTAAGGTAGAGTCTTACAGTGCCTTGCGAAAGTATTCGGCCCCCTTGAACTTTTCAACCTTTTGCCGAATTTCAGGCTTCAAACATAAAGATATAAAACTGAAATTTTTTTGTGAAGAATCAACAACAAGTGGGACACAATCATGAAGTGGAACGAAATTTTTTGGATCTTTCAAACTGTTTTAACAGATAAAAAACTGAAAAATTGGGCGTGCAAAATTATTCAGCCCCCTTAAGTTAATACTTTGTAGCGCCACTTTTTGCTGCGATTACAGCTGTAAGTCGCTTGGGGTATGTCTATCAGTTTTGCACATCGAGAGACTGACATTTTTGCCCATTCCTCCTTGCAAAACAGCTGGAGCTCAGTGAGGTTGGATGGAGAGCGTTTGTGAACAGCAGTTTTCAGTTCTTTCCACAGATTCTCGATTGGATTCAGGTCTGGACTTTGACTTGGCCATTCTAACACCTGGATATGTTTATTTGTGAACCATTCCATTGTAGACTTTGCTTTATGTTTTGGATCATTGTCTTGTTGGAAGACAAATCTCCGTCCCAGTCTCAGGTCTTTTGCAGACTCCATCAGGTTTTCTTCCAGAATGGTCCTGTATTTGGCTCCATCCATCTTCCCATCAATTTGAACCATCTTCCCTGTCCCTGCTGAAGAAAAGCAGGCCCAAACCATGATGCTGCCACCACCATGTTTGACAGTGGGGATGGTGTGTTCAGGGTGATGAGCTGTGTTGCTTTTACGCCAAACATAACATTTTGCATTGTTGCCAAAAAGTTTGATTTTGGTTTCATCTGACCAGAGCACCTTCTTCCACATGTTTGGTGTGTCTCCCAGGTGGCTTGTGGCAAACTTTAAACAACACTTTTTATGGATATCTTTAAGAAATGGCTTTCTTCTTGCCACTCTTCCATAAAGGCCAGATTTGTGCAGTATACGACTGATTGTTGTCCTATGGACAGAGTCTCCCACCTCAGCTGTAGATCTCTGCAGTTCATCCAGAGTGATCATGGGCCTCTTGGCTGCATCTCTGATCAGTCTTCTCCTTGTATGAGCTGAAAGGTTAGAGGGACGGCCGGGTCTTCGTAGATTTGCAGTGGTCTGGTACTCCTTCCATTTCAATATTATCGCTTGCACAGTGCTCCTTGGGATGTTTAAAGCTTGGGAAATCTTTTTGTATCCAAATCCTGCTTTAAACTTCTCCACAACAGTATCTCGGACCTGCCTGGTGTGTTCCTTGTTTTTCATGATGCTCTCTGCTCTTTAAATGGACCTCTGAGACTATCACAGAGCAGGTGCATTTATACGGAGACTTGATTACACACAGGTGGATTCTATTTTTAATCATTAGTCATTTAGGTCAACATTGGATCATTTAGAGATCCTCACTGAACTTCTGGAGAGAGTTTGCTGCACTGAAAGTAAAGGGGCTGAATAATTTTGCACACCCAATTTTTCAGTTTTTTATCTGTTAAAAAAGTTTGAAATATCCCATAAATTTCGTTCCACTTTATGATTGTGTCCCACTTGTTGTTGATTCTTCACAAAAAATTACAGTTTTATATCTTTATGTTTGAAGCCTGAAATGTGGCAAAAGGTCAAAAAGTTCAAGGGGGGTTGAATACTTTCGCAAGGCACTGTATGTGAGGTATCAATGAACTCAGCAGAGACTTCCTTTTTTATTGGTAAAGGTTTGCCCCGACCCCTATGCTTTGGCCACAAACTTTGGCTAATGAACTATATGACGTAAAGTCTTGTGTGAGGCATCATTGAACTCAGTAGAGAGTTACCTTTTCATTGGTGACGATTTTCAGTGCCTGAGTGCCGCGCAAATGCACGGTTGCAAGGAGCGGCGACCGCCAGTAATCACGACACGTGCAGAGGCATGAGGACCCTTCCAGCGCTGCATGCAGCTTTAATTGGGGCCCGAGCGCCTACAGCGGCGAAGGTCCTATTGGAACTGAAGGAATTATTATTAGGGCCCGAGCGCCGACAGCAGTGAAGGCCCTATTCAAACTGAAGGAATTATTATTATTACACCAAATTAATTGGCTTTTTGAGGGGCTTAACATATTCAAAAACTCACCAAAATTGGCGGTCGCATCAAGTCTGGTGAAAATGTACGTATTTTAAGGGTTTCGGAAATAGGCGCACAAAAATGGCTGCTAGCACCCCCTACAAAGTTAAAGAAATTGAGCCCCTGCAGTGCATTTAACGTGGACTCACAAAAGTTGGTACACATATGTAACATGTCAAGATGTACAAAAAAACGTCATTGGCGCCATACCCTAAACCCAACAGGAAGTCCGCCATTTTGATTTCAAAGTTCGAAATTAGTGTGATTTTGGCCATTTCCACATGTCATACTTTAACGAACTCCTCCTAGAGATTTCATCCGATCAACTTCAAATTTGGTCTGTGCCATCTTAAGACATTAAAGATGAAAAGTTGTTAAAAGAAAAAGTTTTTGCTATAGGGCGGGGCGGCCATTTTGTGCGTTTCGCCATCAAAACAGGAAGTGGGTGTAACTTGAGTGTACATTGTCCAATTGGCTCGAAACTTTTCAGGATTCATAAGAGTCCAACCCTGAGGACAAATAAAGGCCGTTATTTACTTAAAGTCATAGCGCCCCCTAGTGGCAATAGGAAGTAGGCCTAAAAGTCAAAGTGCTATACTTTAACAAACTCCTCCTAGAGATTTCATCTGGCGGACTTCAAATTTGGTCTGTACCATCTCAACACCTTAGGTAAATCCTTGTGTGAGGTATCATTGAACTCAGCAAATACTTCCTTCTTCATTGGTGATGGTTTGACCC
This sequence comes from Zingel zingel, assembly GCA_023566125.1. NCBI lineage: Eukaryota > Metazoa > Chordata > Actinopteri > Perciformes > Percidae > Zingel > Zingel zingel. The sequence goes on along the minus strand of CM042320.1, from coordinate 40,758,074 downwards.
GCCCTCTATGTTTAAACCACTCCCCTTTTCACAGCTAATGAACTGTATGACGTAGAGTCTTGTGTGAGGTATCATTGAACTCAGCAGGGAGTTCCCTTTTCATTGGTGACGATTTGCAGTATCTGAGTGCCGCGCAAATGCATGGTCGCAAGGAGCGGCGTCTGCCAGTAACCCCGACAAGCGCAGAGGCGCGAGGGCCCGTCCATCGCTGCTTTCAGCTTTAATTAGGTCCCGAGCGCTGACATCAGCGAAGGCCCTATTGGAACTGAAGGAATTATTATTATTTTCTGCAAATGAATTGGCTTTTTGAGGGGCTTACCTTATTTAAAAACTCACCAAAATTGGCGTGCGCATCAAGTCTGGTGAGAATTTACGTATTTTAAGGGTTTCGGGAATAGACGCACAAAAATGGCTTGCTAGCACCCCCTACAAAGTTAAAAAAATGTAGCCCCTGCAGTGCGTTTAATGTAGACTCACGGAAGTTGGTATACATATGTAACATGTTAAGATGTACAAAAAACGTATTTGGAGCCATACCCTAAACCCAACAGGAAGTCCGCCATTTTGATTTCAATGTTTGAAAACCTTGTTGTTTACACGCTGGTAGCTACTTTAGCTTAGCTGTTAGCAATGGCCTTTTCCTCTCCCTCATCTGCTCTCTCTTGCTCGGTGTGTCAAATGTTTAGCTATTCCTCTGCCTCCTTTAGTGATAATGATACATGTAATAAAAGTAGTTTATTACTATTATTACTACATAATTTTATTATTGCTCTGGAGGAAGGCTTAGTGAGTTCGAGGCATGGCTTAGCACCATGGAATCTCAATTTTATGCTTCTGTAGCTAGCCAGCGCTCCATAGCTGGTGCGGGCCAACATACTGCCCCCGAGCAGCCGGGCGTGACTGACCGAAGGAATCGTAGCTCTAAACAAAGTACCGTGGGTGCATATGGCTGTGGTCGCCCTAAACCAGAGCCCATGGTTAACCACTAACCCCTTCGAGTTACTCTTCCCACTCAGTGACACACCCGCTGAGGAGCCAACTCTGGTTATTGGGAGCACCATACTGAGAAACGTGAAGTTAGCGGCTCCAGCGGCTGTGGTCGTGTGTATCCCTAGGGCCAGAGTGGGCGATGTTGAATCCTACTTACTACTATGGGCTAAAGATAAACGTAAATACAGTAAGATTGTTATTCACACCGGTGGTAATGATACCTGATTATGCAAATTGGAGATTACTAAAATGAATGTTGAGTCAGTGTGTGCATATGCAAAAACTAGGTTGGATCCTGTAGTTTTCTCTGGACCCCTGCCAAACTTGATCAGCGATGAAATGTACAGCTGCATGTCATCATTTGTTGGGGTGGTGCCCAGCAAATGATGTAGGCTACATAGATAACTGGCAGGCATTCTGGGGCAAAACTGGTCTGATTAGGAAAGATGGCATTCATCCAACTTTGGACGCAGCCGCTCTCATATCTAGAAATCTGACCTGACCTGAGTCTTTTAGCGGTCCTAAACCATGACAAACCAGCATTGAAACCAGGAGTCAAGGGTGGAGTGATGCACGCTTCTCTGTGTTTCTGTTGGAGCAGTTACCCACTCATAGTTCCACAACCATGGTGTCTGTCCCCCGACTCAAATCAATTAAATCAAAAGTAAACAAAAGAGGAGTTATACACAAAAAATTAATAAAAATTATAACCACCACTACAATAGTAGATGATAATAGGATAATTAAAGGTGGACTTTTAAATATCAGATCAGACTAAAGCAGTACTAGTAAACGATTTGATATCAGATAAACACATTGATCTATTCTGTTTTAACAGAATAGATTAACATGGCTGTGCTCCGGGAACCATCACCTTATCGTGGTGGAGAGGTTTGTGTGTCCCTATGAACCTGAGGGCTGTGTTGTCTGGAGCTTTGTGCTCCTGGTAGGGTCTCCTATGGCAAAGTGGTCTCAGGTTAGGGGCCAGACAAAGAATGGTTCAAAAACCCTATGAGTGAACGAGGAAGAGATAGAGTGACCCTGCCCGGAGGAAGCCCGGGGCCCCCGTCTGGAGCTCACAAGCCCCCGGCTGAGCACTGCTACATTGGAGTTTACCCCAGTGGACGAGAGGGTCGCCTCCCTACGCCTGCAGGTTGTGGGGGGGGGGAAACTCTGACTGTTGTTTGTGCATATGCACCAAACAAGAGTTCTGAGTATTCGGCCTTCTTGGAAACCTTGAATGGAGTCCTGTATGGGGCTAAAGTGGTGGATGCCATAGTTCTGCTGGGGGACTTCAACACGCACGTGGGCAATGATGGAGATAAATGGAGAGGTGTGATTGGGAGGAATTGCCTCGCTGATCTAAACCAGAGTGGTTGTCTGTTGTTGGACTTCTGTGCTAGTCATGGATTGTCTATAACAAACACCATGTTCGAACATAGGGATGCTCATAAGTGTACCTGGTACAAGAGCACCCTAGGCCGAAGGTCAATGATCGATTTTATAATCGTTTCATCTGATCTGATGAACTCTCGCAAGGATCCTGGAGGGAGCCTGGGAGTATGCCCAACCGGTCTACATGTGCTTTGTAGCTCTGGAGAAGGCGTATGACCGGGTCCCCCGGGAGATACTGTGGGATGTGCAGTATGGGGTGAGGGGGTCGATTCCCAGGGCCATCCAATCTCTGTACGACCAAAGCGAGAGCTGTGTCCGGGTTCTCGGCAGTAAGTCGGACTCATTTCAGGTGAGGGTTGGCCTCCGCCAGGGCTGCACTTTGTCACCAATTCTGTTTGTAGTATTTATGGACAGGATATCGAGGCGTAGTTGGGGTGGGGAGGGGTTGCAGTTCAGTGGGCTGGGGATCTCATTGCTGATTTTTGCAGATGATGTGGTCCTGATGACATCATCGGCCTGTGACCTTCAGCACTCAATGGATCGGTTCGCAGCCAAGTGTGAAGCGGCTGGGATGAGGATCAGCACCTCTAAATCTGAGGCCATGGTTCTCAGCAGGAAACCGATGGAGTGCCTTCTCCAGGTAGGGAATGAGTCCTTACCCCAAGTGAAGGAGTTCAAATACCTTGGGGTCTTGTTCGCAAGTGAGGGGACAATGAAGCGGGAGATTGGTCGGAGAATCGGTGCAGCGGGTGCGGTATTACATTCAATTTATCGCACCGTTGTGATGAAAAAAGAGCTGAGCCAGAAGGCAAAGCTCTCGATCTACTGGTCAGTTTTCGTTCCTACCCTCACCTATGGTCATGAAGGCTGGGTCATGACTGAAAGAACAAGATCCAGGGTACAAGCGGCCGAAATTGGTTTCCTCAGGAGGGTGGCTGGCGTCTCCCTTAGAGATAGGGTGAGAAGCACAGTCATCCGTGAGGAGCTTGGAGTAGAGCCGCTGCTCCTTCGCGTCGAAAGGAGCCAGTTGAGGTGGTTTTGGCATCTGGTAAGGATGCCCACTGGGCACCTCCCTAGGGAGGTGTTCCATTATTATAGTATTATCCATTATAGATTATATCTCCAACCTGGCCTGGTAATGTGACTCGGGAAAGAGAAGTTTGGGGTCCCCTGCTGGAGCTGCTACCCCCGCGACCCGATACCGGATAAGCGGACGAAGATGGATGGATGGATGGATAGCTGTGCCATGACAAATATGTTGGTCTAAATTAATCCACTCCTCCCAGTCATATTATTACTCATCCTCGAGACTCTGGCCGAGGAGGGAGAGTTGCAGCCATCTTTGACTCAAGCCTATTAATTAATCTTAAACCTAAACTAAATTATAACTCGTTTGAAAGGCTTGTTCTTTCACATAATTCAAACATTACAGCCAATTCTATTTCTTGTAGTGTACCAAAGTAGTAAAGTGTTAGCTTACTTTGAAATCTTGGATTTAGTTTTCAGCTGCTGCATTACTGTGTGAGGTAACTTAATTAAAAACAAACACAAAATGGATAAATGTTCACTGTGATGAATATCTCAACTTTTAAGCCTCTGCAGGCTGATTTTGGTTTTGTAGTTTTTGCTCTCTAACAATGGCACCATAACAAAAACAAAAAAAGCCTCTTGAAAGTTTGAAAGAATCTTATTTTTAAAATGAAACTCACTTTAGTATTACACAGCCAGACCCAGTAGGCGGCGCCGTCCAGAAAACCTGTATCCTGGTGCGTCTTCGAGGTGTGCTCTCCGTCACTGCAAGGGTACAGTTGATCATGAATTGTGTGTCCTCCTTATCAATGTTCTAGAAACAGAAGAAGGAAATACGTAGCATAAACATGAATATATTAATAAACTGAGATTGTTTGTCACTATGATCTTAATCCCACTGCAAAACACGCAAAAAAACAAAATCACTGACTGAGACTGAGGTACTGATCACGGAGGTGGAGGCAAGGACATTTTTTTATATTTGGAGGTTTGTCATTTGGGATAAGCAATTAAAGAAGATCTGCAGAGTAGAAACTGGTGACATGGGCGATGAATGCAGCGGGTTCAAAGAATCAAACCATGGCAGAAAAAAAAGGTCTGATGTCAAAATGGAAATCATTGCGTCTAACATCACAGCAGACCCAAGCCAACCCGACGCAAGAGGGGGAGAGGGAGGACCCATGTGAGGCCAGTGTCTTCACGGCAGGTGACAGTGCGCACCTTGGATCCGCTGTGCCACGTACCTCCGCATGAATGAAATAATGAAATAGTAAATACAATAACAGAAACATTTGCAGAATTAAGAAAAAATAACAATGGTCTGAATACCATAACCAAATAATTAAAATAACTGGTTAAAAAGTTTATGCCAAGTCTTTACTTTTTCACATTAGGTTGATAATATCCAAACTGTGCGCTGTGAAGCTCCTGCATTCGGCCCAATGTTTTCTGGGACAGGGTCGGGTTAACTTCCGATACCTTGTTCGCTTACTCCACGGGATCAATTACGTTTCTTAGTTAGTTTCTTCCAGGGGAGATGGATTTGTGCGTCTAGCCTCTTGTGTGTCATGGATATCTGTGAACCTCAGCAAATGTTCAGACTCACAGAGAATTGTATTTTTCCTTGCCAATCTTGTTGTTGCACAGTGAGTAAGGTATGTCATCTGTGGGAAGTAAGCTGGGGTGTGCACAATATAGCTACAGTACAGAGGGTGACTCTATGTTGAAAGCAGTGGTAGCCTAGTGGCTAGAGAAGGGAGCTTGAGAGCAGGTGGTCGCTGGTTCAATCTTCAAACCATAACCATTGCCTAATCCTAGTGCCTTCCAGGTGTGTGGGGCTTAAAACACCAATAAAAGAACTTTTTAAGAGCTTTTAACTTTTTAAGAAAATTCATACTTATTAAAACGATTTCAACTTTTTCAACTTTTTTAGCTTTAGCAATTTAGCTATTCAGCATTCCCACGCATTTTCTGCAGGAAATGCATTTTCTAGTTTATTATTATTCCGTACGTTTTTTTGGCTCTCCGTAACTTCTGCATACATCCAGCTAATAAACCCATTCAACTTTTAAAATGTTCAGCTCTTTCAGCTAATGATGGGACTTCTTCAACTTTTTTTCTACTATTTATACTTTTTTAAATATTAAACTTTTAACACTTTTTTTTAACATTGAAGTCAATGAGAGCATGCTTCAAATCCTTAAAATCTTATTCCGCTCCCAAAATGTTCAGCTACTTCAAACTTTCACCTACAGACGCCAAACACACTTTAAAATATTCACGAAAACTTAAGGTATTAGGCTATTGCTTTTCAGTTTGATATCTTTTACAGTTTTTGTGAAAAAGCTGTTTAAGTGTAGTAATCATTTCAGGATTCTTTTTTGTTTATAATGGGTGTGTATTACGTGAGCTAGAGAGGATGATGTCATAGCCAGAGCACAGAGCCTTAAAAAAGTTATCTTTGTCCCTTCTCTATAAATTGCTCTCACGCCCACAATGTATTGGTTGACGATAGTGTAGTGGACATGACACATGCCTTTGGTGTGGGAGACCCACGTTCAAATCCTACTGTATTACATCAATGAATGTGTCCCTGGGCCAAACACTTAACTACAAGTCTAGAGTCTTTTCGTTTAATTTGAAGATGAACGTTAGCAAGTGGCTTGACTCGAGGCCTCATGTGTGACGTTAAAGCAAAACCCTTGCCAAAATGCATTCTAGGGTCTTTTTGTGAATGTACTTGAGTCAAACGGGATAAAAGGATATTGATGACAAAAGCTGCACTTTTAAGATCGACAATGGTTTAGTTTTGGGGTCAAATGGGTTCGCTACGGGCACCACAACAACAAAAAAAACACTGGTGAATGCGCACCATAACACATAAAAAAACACAGACTGAAAGTCCCTCCAGGATTTCGTGGCCTTTTTTTTAGATTGTTGCGGCCCAAAATGCCTGATTTAGCGATACAAGTTGCGATGTCTTTTGTATGTTTGTTGCAATGAAGTTGCAGAAGACAGTGAAAGTTGCAAAAAAAGTTTTTTGTATAGTTCTTTAAAAAAAGAAAAAGAAAAGGAAACTTGTTTTGGGGAGAATAATAATTACTATTAATTAATTACTCTGGGCTGAGATTTCATAGGAGCCTTACCAAAAAGGCTCAGGATGCTGCAAATGTTGGTATAATATGAAAATGGCTGGTGGATTTAAGACAAAAAGTAATAATTCATTGAATTAATCAAATTTGAACATATGTGTCACTGTCAGTGGCTTGTTGATCTTTAGTTAATTTCCTATCCTAGCCTGGGACACACATTCGTACAGTTTAATAAATTACTTATTGGACTCTAACTTAGCATTGCACTTACAATAACGAGTGTAGCTGTCCTCAATTTAGGTCATCCTGTACATCTCATCTCCGGTTTTTCCTGCATCCACCATGTGTGATTGTGTGTGTGTGTGTGTGTGTGTGTGTGTGTGTGCGTGCGTGCGTGCGTATGTGTGTGTGTCAGTCGCGGGGGGAACTGAGCAGCCCCGTCCGCTGCAGAGATCAGACAGGATGGTAACAGCAGCAGCTTTCAGTGACTTTTAGAGTGAAAAAACGTGTGAGATGGTCAAGTCACACACACAAGAGAACGGTCTCTGAAACAAGGAAATAAATTTGACCCGTTCTCACTCCCGCTTGGTCAGTGGCCAAATGCGATAGGGTGCCCCGGCTGTCAATCAATATCTTCCAGTCATGCGGCCCCTGATTGGTCCGGGCCCGTAAGCACCGCTTACCCTGCTTACCGATAGTTACGCGACGGCAAACAAACCATGTAGCTAAACAGGCTAGAAAAGTTAGCCTAGCGTTATCAGCTAACTTACGTCAGCTTAGCCACTAGCTTTTATTGAGACAGCAAACAATTAAAACGAAACATTAATATCCAGTTTTATGTCTTATCTAAGATTACAGGCTGTCAATGAGTTCGTTAGACTTGGAAGTAGCCTACCACATTAATGACAAAACAGCTAGTTTTGAGAAGCTACGAGCAGGAATAAATATAATATATATATAAAATAATCTGCAAAGAGATAAAATGAAGATCAGATAAATGATAAATGTGGAAGACGTAAAAGAAGTTTAGGTCAATGCAAATCTGAAAACTTGAATTACTATTTTTCATGCATTTCATTTTGGCATTTTTTATATTATAGTGTAGTTTTGGTTAATTGCAGTGGTTAGTAACTAACAATGATGTATCTTCATCAGTTGTCTCTATAACTACACTGGATGAAGGTATCCTTACCAGGTGACTCTACAACTACTGAAGGTTTGTATATACAAACACTTGGTTAATTGTAGTATTGAATGTGGGGCAAAAAGTATGTTCATTGTTCACTCATGGGCCAGACAAAAAGTTGGTTATATATATTTTATGTGGATCCCATGATGGTGATTACATTTGCTAAAAATGCTCTGTTAGTTTACTTTCACAATTTTTGAAAGTCGCACATCTTCCTGTTTTCAAAATTCAAGAGCGTTTTGGGGGCACTTGTTAATTTCCAAGTTCAGCCAGGCACATGCCAAAATTAAACTGCCAAGAAAAACTTTTCTTACTCCATCATCTGTGAACAGAAATTAGCACAATGCTTAGCTCATGAAGCTCTGAGAATAAAAGCTTAACTTATCTGATTAACTGTGGGGGGGAAATGAGCAATATATTTACCTGATGAGGCTGCCAGAATGTACGCTATTCTTACCTGATTACCTGTGTAAAAAATGATTCAGTATTCTTACACTTCCGGTGCAGCATCCCTAATCATTTAAATGTCGATTTCAGTGTAGTCTTTGGATTCATTTGTCTATGTCTTATTCTGTTTCTCTTGCCCATGTGTGTCTGTCTCATTATGTTTCTACATCTCCATGTCTTGTCTACATCTCTTGGTCTCTCGCAGATCGAGGAGGAATTCCGCAGGATCACACTGAAGCCACTGCAGTCCACATTCCTGGGCAAGTTGGACCAATACACACCCAAGCTGTTGAGCCTGTACAGGAGGAAGGGTGGAGCCGTTGGGAAGAAACTTGATGAGACCCTTGACATGTTAAATGAGGCATGTTTTACAACGGTGTAGTAGTAGTAGTAGTAGTAGTACGTTTTATGTAGTTGCTTTCTGACGTCTGTAATCTCATATTTCTCATTAATGAGTAATCTCATTTCAAATTTTTATAGGACAGCAACATTGAGCCCCGAAGAGAAGTTGTGATCAGAGGCATTACACTCTACCTTGGTGAAAACATTGGAGTGTTAATCAAGGACTACCAGGTAAAGAAAATATTACTATGCTGTAGCTCTGATTCAAAGCCCTGCCAATATGAGATAAGTTTGTGCAAAAACAGCTGTTTGCTGATAATTTGACAAGACTTTTAGGAGATTTTAAATAATGTGCCTATGTAGAAATGGGATTTGATTCACTTAATTGTATCAAAATGCCTTGCACATGAAGGACACAAAGTACAATCAAGGATAAAAAACACAAAGTCCAGGAGTTATTTCCATTGTGGTGTATTTCATTATTAACACATAACATAACAATCTGACCCTCTGTTTGGAGAGGGAACAAAGAGTTATGCATCCTTCACATTACTATACAATAAATAAGTTTTATTCTTTTTATCATATCAGTGACTATGTAACTACATGGAAACGGGCCAAATTATGCGTGTTTCTTGTACAGTAATAGCGTTACTGAAGGCTGGCTCTAGCTCCATAGTTACGTTACTCCAAGCTTCTTCCCTTGTGAACACCTCCACTCTTTTATGCTACGATCTGCTGTGAACACACTCACTCATCGCAGACGGCAGCTAGCAGCTAACAGGGTAGGTGAATTTAAACAATGTCTGAGTTGAAAACGCATCTTGTTTTCATGTAAGGGCCCTGTTCATGTTGCACAGACATTTTAGTTGCATTTTGTGTCTGTTAAGAGGCACAAAGGCACTCTTTATGATATGCTCCCAAAACTGCCGTTTTAGCTAAGTGGGAGCTCTCGGCATTAGCTGCAGCAGCTCCATGATGCTAGTACCAATTCAGCTCGTTTTTTTTGCTATCGACAGTACTCACATACTTATAGCGATCAAGATTAACGTAAAAATTGTCCGGAGTTCTCCTTTAAAAGCTATACAGATGGCGGTGAAGGTGTAGGATTTGAGTGCGCTCACTCTTATCAAGTTTTACAGAGTTTTACACAGTTCTTCTGAAGTTCTTCCAATGCACTCTCTCAGGTTAAACTACTCATTATATAAAATAATTAATTTGATAAGAGTTTGATGATGCTGGCGCATGCTTTAGTATGTTATGTATTGTGAATTCTATCTGTTCTTTGCACTTTAAATGGCACACACAATTCAGCTCCAGCTCAAGTAAAGCATTTAAAGTAATCTGAATTCTATTTTTCAAGCAGCTTTTCATGTATTGCCACAAGAGGCAGAGAAACCATGTAGAACTGGACATTTCTTCACTACAGTTTTAAATGTTGAGAGCTGCTGGATTTTTGTTTGTTTTTTTGCCCCATCAATGTATCTGAATGTAGCTGTGGATTTGAATGTAGCCGTTTGACAGCTAGGATTTCATTTTGTTATGGTGTTCTAACCTCTAGGAAAGACTGTCAGTGGGGTTCTGATAGCATGTCCTGCGCTGACGGCACTGATCCCTTCAGTGTTCAAGACTCTGTGGAATGGCGTTCTTATTTTATTGTCAAATAAATTTGTTTATTTGAGCTAAACGACTTCCAAGTCTTGTTTTGGGTTAAGATGCATAATTATACCTGAGATTGTTTGACTCATGTGGGTGTTGTTCATAGTATCCAGTGTTGGGGCTGCAACCAATGATTTAATCTGTCGATTTTCTTGATAAATTGATTTGTAGTTTGGTCCATACAATGTAAGACAATGGTGAAAAATGTATCACTCTTTGTGATAAGAGGATTGTCATTTCTAACACATAGATGACACATACTTAACTTTTTAATTAGACCAAGCATGATACAAAATATTGTGCCTGATCTACTTAAAAAAGGTAAGGCAACTTTTTGCATCAGATTATTATGTATATAATGCAAGGCTAGTCTTTGTTTAGGCTACTTCATTTCTTGAATGTAAGAAATGAGTTTTGGAAGTAAAGTCTACTTAATTTAGTAAGTAAAGTCAACTTAATTTATTAAGTAAAGTCTACTTAACTTTGCCAGTAAATTTACTCAATTTTAAGTTCAGTCATTTTCTAAACTAATTTGACCTTACTTGAAAAATTAAGTTGACTTTACTTGATAAATTAATATTGATTTTACTTCCAAAATCCATTTCTTACACACAAGAAATTAAGTAGCCTATACAAAGACCAGCCTTGCCTTATCAACATAATAATCTGATGCAAAAAGTTGCCTTACCTTTTTTAAGTAGATCAGGCTCAATGTGTGTGTCTGTGTGTGCGTGTGTGTGTGTTTGCGTGTGTGTGTGTATGTGTGTGTGTCTGTTTGTGTGTGTGTTTGCGTGTGTGTGTGTGTGTGTGTGTGTATGTGTGTGTGTCTGTGTGTGCGCGTGTGTGTGTACGTGTGTGTGTGTGTGTCTGTCTGCATATGTGTGTTTGTATAAGTGAAGAGCTAAAATACATTGTTAGAAAAGCTGGAAGCTAAACTGTAATACTGTAAAAGATGAGAGTTGAAATGAATTGCCTGAAAAGGCTGAAAGACTGCTGATGCTGTCTGTGAAAGTGTTGTCATGGTGACGAGTGTTTGTAACCATCCTTTGATCTGCAATCAGTTAACGACCCTGTCACCTGCTGTTAAACTGCCACCTGTGCACACACTGCCGCTATTCGAAGACACTGAAAACAAGCTCTCAAATAAAGGCTTAGACTGCTAAAACGATAAAGTGTATGAGACAAATGATGTAATCGTGACCCCCACAAGGCCTTTATGAACGTATTCATGTAAAATTTATGAAAGTTTTGGGAGCAGAAGAAGATTTGAAGGATTTAAAGCATGCTCTCATTGACTTCAATGATTTTAAAAAATGGTTAAAAAGTATAAATAGTAGAAAAAAAGTTGAAAAAGTCCCATCATTAGCTGAAAGAGCTGAATATTTTAAAAGTTGAATGGTTTTAATAGCTGAACGTATGCAGTTAAGTTATAGAGAGCCAAAAAACGTACGGAAGAGAGAATAAGAACTAGAAAATGCATTTCCTGCTGAAAATGCGTGGGAATACTGAATAGCTGAATTGCTAAAGCTAAACTGGATGAATAGCTTAAATCAATAAGAAGTTGAAGTAGTGAGAATAGATGAAAAGGTATGAACCACTAATATATAAAATAATGATGTTCCTTTAGCACTTATAAAGTCTCTGATTAATTAATCACCACATTAATCACCACACCTGCTAATGAGTGAGAGTCAGTGTGAGAGAACCGTAGGTTCTTTGTTTAGAACTGTAGGTGAAAGTATGGAGGGGCTGAAAATTTTGAGAGCGGAAGAAAATTTGAAAAAAAAGTGTTAAAAAGCTTAATATTTTAAAAAGTATAAATAGTAGAAAAAAAAGTTGAAGTCCCATCAAGTATGCAGAAGTTACGGAGAGCCAACAAAAAGTATGGAAGAGGGAATATAAACAAGAAACAGAAACACAGAGACAGACAGACAGACAGACAGACAGAGACAGACGGAAACAAACAGAGACAGACAGACCGAGACAGAGAGAAACAAACAGAGAGACAGGGACAGACAGAGAGAGACAGAGACAGTGAGAAACAGAAACAGACACAAACAGACAGACAGAGAGAGACAGGGAGAAACAGAGACAGACAGAGACAGAGAGACAGAGACAGACAGAGAGAGACAGACAGAGAGACAGACAGACGGAGAGACACACAGACAGACAGAAGTGGAACGCAAAAGATGTAGACTAATGTTCATATTACTGCCTGTAGTATTCAAGTTGATTGTCTGTGAAAGGGTTGTCATGGCTACTAATGACCTGTGGCCATGTTGATAAACATCCTTTGATCTCTGTGATGAGATCTCTTTGGTCTTTAATCAGGTTAACGACCGTGTCACCTGCTGAAATTGTCACCTGTTATGCCACACTGGAGCTATTCAAAGACACAGAGCAAGCTCTCAAATAAAGGCTCAGATTGCTAAAATGAAAAGGGGTATCAGTGAAATGATGTAATCGTGACCACGACAAGGCTTTTATGAACACATCCATGTAAAATTTATGTTGATAAACTTAAAAATGTGGGCATATCAGCGATTTTAAAAAAGTGGTTCGCTCTGCGTTTCGCTCAGAAATGTGGAGGACGTTTAATATGGCAGCGAATGGAGGAAGATTTGGAACTGTTGTCATTTGGAAGCTCACAGAGCCAAACGTATAAGGCATATCGCATAACTGAGCACATTGGCTGAAACTAGACAAAAACTGTAAAAGATATCAAACTGAAAAGCCATAGCCTAATACCTGAATATTTTGTGAACATTTTAAAGTTTGTTTGGCGTCTGTAGGTGAAAGTTTGAAGGAGCTGAAAATTTTGGGAGCAGAAGCATGAAGCATGCTCTCATTGACTTCAATGTTAAAAAAAATTGTTAAAAAGCTTAATATTTTAAAAAGTATAAATAGTAGAAAAAAAGTTGAAGAAGTCCCATCATTAGCTGAAAGAGCTGAACATGTTAAAAGTTGAATGGTTTTAATAGCTGAAAGTATGCAGAAGTTACAGGGAGCCAAAAAAACGTACAGAATAAGATATAAGATATAAGAAAAAAGAAAGAACCGAATAACAATAGTTGGAATGCTGCTGAACAGCATTCCCAATTATGGCAGTTGTTGAGATAATTAGAAAAGGCTGATAAAATTTCAAATGTGTTTTAAATTAAGTCTGTTACTAAGGGCAATACAAGTGTCAAGTCACGTGATGTGGTAACAAGTGAAGCACGCTGCGTCTCACGCTCTTGCTAATGTTTGCTTATCCTTAAACTCACCATTTGTAACCTAACTCTACTCTACTACTACCTAAGTAGTAGTAGATTTACTAACTTGCTGATCTGCTATTGAGCTGCTGTGACCATGCCGAAAACTAAAGCAGTGCAGACCAACACAAATGCAGAGGCAGTCACCATGGCGTCCCTCACCCACCTGCTTGAGTCTCATCGAACCGCCATCTCCGAGGACTTTAAACAAACTCTCTCAGCTCTCGAGATCAAGTTGAATGGTGTCTTAACTACCGTGACACAACATGCTGAGAACTCGAAATACTTGAGAGTGAAGGTGACGTGCGAGAGGTATGCCTGGAGGCTGCCAAGGAAGCTATCACCAAGCTACAGAGAGACCATGCTGAACTAGCAACTAAAGTTGTCGACCTCGAGTCACGGAGCCGGCGCAACAACATCAGGATTATCGGTGTAACTGAATCCATGGAGGGGCCTGGGCCGACGGCTTTCTTCGCCGGGATGCTTGAGGAGGTCTTTGGAGGGGTCCTCGATTCACCTGTGGAGTGTGAACGGGCTCATAGAACCCTGGCACTTAAACCTCCACCCAACCAGCAACCAAGACCGGTCATCATTCGTCTTCTCAGGTTCCAGGTAAAGGACAAGATTATCTGTCATGCCCGGACCATGAGGGGTAAACTGAAGTTCCGGGATCATCCCATCCTTGTGTTTAAGGATTATCCTCCAGAGGTTATGGAGCCGCGGAATGAGATTAAGGCGGTCATGTCGAAGTTGAACGAGCGAGGGTTCAAGCCGGTTCTGCTGTACCCGGCCAGGCTTTACGTCAAGCTGGAGTCGGGAGGTAGGAAACACTTTCCCACGGCAGCTGAGGCTGAAGCCTTCATCGCTTCCTTGCCACCGCGGAACACCTAAGATTATAGTTTGCTCAAATCCATGCGACAAGGATGACAGGCCTCAAACATCATTCTGATTTAGCTTCTTTACTGTTCATTCAAGTTGTCATTTTGATGTTATTGGGTGTAGTGAAACCTGGCTTAATGATTTTGCATATGCCAATTTACTTAACCTTGATGGGTACAATCTACACATTAAGAACAGACCAAATAGAAGGTGGAGGGGTCTGCCTCTGTTAAGAACAGTCTCCAAGTAAAAACCTGTGATCTTTATTTAGAGGATGACCACTGTGAGTCTTTATTTATTGAGATTAACAATAATGACAAACTAGAACTGCAAGCAGTTATGAACGGGGTCCAAGCCTCCCCGGCGTCAGTCCCCCCTGGCGCGAGTCGCCCCTGATGATGCTAAGAGCCTACGGAAGCGGAGCCCGCGAAAGGAGAACCCAAAGCACGATGATGGCGAGGCAAAAGTCAGGAAATTTGACGTGCGAGGTCCAAAGTCTGTAATGAAATGCAATTGCAAATTTCCTCTTCATTGCGTAAAAGGCCAAAACACTTCTACCTCAATTATAGCGTCCCCTAAAGGTCGATCAACACCAAATCTGGTGGAGAGCCGCAGAGTGGCATGTCGAACAATAATCTCAAGTTTTGTGATGATAGCATTTACTGCAGCAGAGATATTTCCATTTCAACTTATTCCCATTTAAATGCATTGACTTATTTGCCAAAAGGCCTCTACGTTCATTATAGCGCCCCCTAACGGCCGATTTTCACCAAATTTAGTAGGGAGGCTCGGTGTGGTATGTCGAACAAGAATACCAAGTTTTGCTCCGATTGCTATTAATTTGGCCGTGATATGCTAATGTTCGTGTTTTGTGGCTAGCTACGAAAATTTGTTTGCTTGTAAATTGCGACTGGTGTAACGTAGCAACATTCTTCTGATAACTTTAGGTCAGGTCCGTATGGAGATGCTATCTACCAAGTTGCGTGCCAATAGCTCACACGGCCTAGGAGGAGATAGAAAAAGTTTGTTTTGCGCATTGCGCAATATCATCAGACTCAGATGGATTCAAGGAACACGTGGATATAAGGGTTTCTAATATGCGATGTAGACTGTGGATAGGCAAAAACCTGTTTTACGTCATTATAGCGCCACCTAGTGGTCCATGTGTGTAATTTTTGGTAGATAAGGTCCATGAACCATTGTTCATCTACACTGTAAATGTTGAGTTGCTCACATTAGTGTAAGTGGTGAATCAAAACCTGGGTCCCATTGGCCACGGCCACTTTGACGAATCAGTACCCCACTGTAGGCGTGGCCTCAGGAGTGGGCCGAGATGGTACACTCAAAACTTCGTAAAAATTGGATGAGCCGTTCATGAGATATAAACTTTTTGTACATGTAGCGCCTCCTAGTGGCCAATCTTTGTAAAATTGGTTGGGGAGCCTTATAGGGTCATGACAAACAAGAATCTAAAGATTTGCCATGATACCATTTATTTTGGCCGAGATATGCTCAACGTTTGTGTCGTCATAGCTAGCTACACAAATTTGTTTGTTTCGGATGCAATTTTCATCCGACAAAAATTCTTTTGATAACTTTTTGTCAGGTCGGTCTGGTCATGCAGATCCATTGCACGGTCTAGGAGGAGTAAGAAAAAGCAGGTTTATGATAAATCACGATTTTTCATGCATAAAAGTCTAGGCAGAAATGGGCTTGGCCTATATCACGTGATTCAGCTGGATCCAGTGAACGCGTAGATGTATGGTTTTTGAATGTCGGGTGTACGGTGTGGGAGTTATAAGGCCAAATGCGTTTTTTTCTGCTATAGCGCCACCTAGTGGTGTAAGTGGCTGAATTTTTTTGTCCGACGTCCCTGCAGGGATCTGGACTAGATTCTGAAAACGGCACCCCACCACCATGTACAGTTTAGGCTGTAGCATCTGTTTTATTGGCGGAAGAATAATAATAACTAGAAAATGCATTTCCTGCAGAAATGCGTGGGAATGCTGAATAGCTGAATTGCTAAAGCTAAACTGGATGAATAGCTTAAATCAAGAAGTTGAAGTAGTGAGAATAGTTGAAAAAGTGGAAATCGGTAGAATGAGTATGAATTTCATTAAAAAGTTGAATAACACCACTAATGTATAAAATAATTTATTTTTATTTTATTATGAATCAGTATGGAAAACTTACAAATGCTGTGAGAAACATTGATGAAAAATCTGGAACAAATTGTTTGAAAAATCTCAAATGCATTGTACTACACTGCTGAAAAACTTGGAAATTGGAAGCTGAACTGCATTAAAATACATTGTTAGAAAAGCTGGAAACTAAACTATAATACTGTCAAAAGTGAAAGTTTCAATGAATTGACTAAAAGACTTATTATCAGCCATATCCATTGCATAGAACAAACAAGCAGAAAGAGAGAGAGAGAGGAAAAAGTGAGGAAAGATGGAAGCAACTTTCAATTGCTATATTTGTCAGTGGTAACACACCTTTGAGGCAAGTATGGGTAAAGTATTTCTCAGGGACATATTGATTGATGTACCTCAGAAGGATTTGAACCTGGCTCTCCGTCATGACACTCGGACATGACATGATGTGTCATATCCACTACACCATCATTCAGCTCTAGTGTGTGTGTGTGTGTGTGTGTGTGTGTGTGTGTGTGTGTGTGTGTGTGTGTGTGTGTGTGTGTGTTGTCAGAGTTGGAAGCTAAACTGCATTACCTAAATAAGTCTGTGAAAGGGTTGTCATGGCTACTAATGACCTGTGACCATGTTGATAAACATCCTTTGAAGTCTGTGATGAGATCTCTTTGATCTTTAATCAGGTTAACGACCGTGTCACCTGCTGAAACTGTCAGCTGTGCCCCACTGGAGCTATTCAAAGACACAGAACAAGCTCTCAAATAAAGGCTCAGACTGCTAAAACGATAAGGGGTATCAGTGAAATGTGGAGAATGTTAAACAGGGCAGTGAATGGAGGAAGACGTGGAACTCTTGTCATTTGGAAGCTCACCGAGCCAAAAGTATAAGTCATATCACATAACTGAGCGCATTGCCTGGGTCTAGACAAAAATACCTACGTTTTGATGTATAAAATGTGCAGGACAAGTAGATATTGTGGGCGTGAGAGCAAGGGACAAAGATACGTTTTTAAGGCTCTGCACTCTAGTGTATGACATCATCCACTCTAGCAGACGCCACACATACTCATTAGAAACCCAGAAAAATCCTGAAATGATCACTAAACTTAAACAGCTTTTTCACAAAAACTGTAAAAGATATCAAAACACTGAGCACACCCCAAATACCTGAATATTTTGTGAACAGTTTAAAGTTTGAATCACGTCTGTAGGTGAAAGACTGTAGGAGGAGATACATTTTGAAGCAGAAGAGGATAAAGGGAAGGAAAAGGAAAAACCGGAGATGAGATGTACAGGATGACCTAAATTGAGGACAGCTACACTCGTTATTGTAAGTGCAATGCTAAGTTAGAGTCCAATAAGTAATTTATTAAACTGTACGAATGTGTGTCCCAGGCTAGGATAGAAAATTAACTAAAGATCAACAAGCCACTGACAGTGACACATATGTTCAAATTTGATTAATTCAATGAATTATTACTTTTTGTCTTAAATCCACCAGCCATTTTCATATTATACCAACATTTGCAGCATCCTGAGCCTTTTTGGTAAGGCTCCTATGAAATCTCAGCCCAGAGTAATTAATTAATAGTAATTATTATTCTCCCCAAAACAAGTTTCCTTTTCTTTTTCTTTTTTTAAAGAACTATACAAAAAACTTTTTTTGCAACTTTCACTGTCTTCTGCAACTTCATTGCAACAAACATACAAAAGACATCGCAACTTGTATCGCTAAATCAGGCATTTTGGGCCGCAACAATCTAAAAAAAAAGGCCACGAAATCCTGGAGGGACTTTCAGTCTGTGTTTTTTTATGTGTTATGGTGCGCATTCACCAGTGTTTTTTTTGTTGTTGTGGTGCCCGTAGCGAACCCATTTGACCCCAAAACTAAACCATTGTCGATCTTAAAAGTGCAGCTTTTGTCATCAATATCCTTTTATCCCGTTTGACTCAAGTACATTCACAAAAAGACCCTAGAATGCATTTTGGCAAGGGTTTTGCTTTAACGTCACACATGAGGCCTCGAGTCAAGCCACTTGCTAACGTTCATCTTCAAATTAAACGAAAAGACTCTAGACTTGTAGTTAAGTGTTTGGCCCAGGGACACATTCATTGATGTAATACAGTAGGATTTGAACGTGGGTCTCCCACACCAAAGGCATGTGTCATGTCCACTACACTATCGTCAACCAATACATTGTGGGCGTGAGAGCAATTTATAGAGAAGGGACAAAGATAACTTTTTTAAGGCTCTGTGCTCTGGCTATGACATCATCCTCTCTAGCTCACGTAATACACACCCATTATAAACAAAAAAGAATCCTGAAATGATTACTACACTTAAACAGCTTTTTCACAAAAACTGTAAAAGATATCAAACTGAAAAGCAATAGCCTAATACCTTAAGTTTTCGTGAACATTTTAAAGTGTGTTTGGCGTCTGTAGGTGAAAGTTTGAAGTAGCTGAAAATTTTGGGAGCGGAATAAGATTTTAAGGATTTGAAGCATGCTCTCATTGACTTCAATGTTAAAAAAAAGTGGAGAGGCAAACGTCGGTAAATATCGAGAGGCGCGAGCCGAGACGTCTGCGATACGTCGCCGTTGCAAACGTAGCGGTCAACAGTTAATCTCCATGCATATACGGACTACCTTTAAGAATGCTGTACAACAAACAAACTTCTTAACCCCCCTGACCGCAGGGGACAGCAGAGAGAAATGAGAGAGTGACCGAGAGGGTGGAGGGGGAGAGGCAGGTGTGGTGGTTGAAGGAGCAGGGAAGGTGGTCAAGTTGTTGCAAATGGCGTCATAGGCACAGATTTATGTTTTCCTCCGTGGGTGCTTCGTGGGAAATTAAGAATCAATGACACCAACATAACCAAACACACGTTCCACATAGCACCAACTGCTATGTTTAATTGCACGGTATCGGCGCCTATGAATGGTGTTGATTTTGGATTGAAAAAGTGAGAGAGAAGAGTTGCATTTGTCCACTGTGAAGGTTGTAGAAACTGTGTCAGGTGGGTTAAGAAGTTTGTTTATTGTAGAAAACCAGGGAAGCACGCGAAAGAAAAAAAACAAAACGTAGGGACACTCAGGAGTGTCCCTAGATGGTACCCATCAAATTTTGTAAAAATCGGATGAGCAGTTCATGAGATATAAACTTTTTGTACTTGTAGCGCCCCCTAGTGACCAATTTTCGTAAAACACGAACTCTGGAGGTTCACACCAAACAACAATCTAAAGTTTGGCGTTGATAGCATTTATTTTGGCTGAGATATGGCAACGTTGGTGTTTTCATAGTTAGCTACACAAATTTGTTTGTGCGTAATATGCGCAATTTTTATCTAATCAAAATTATTTTTATTAACTTTTTGTCGCACGGTGTAGGAGGAGTTTGAAAAAGTAGGTTTTTGATAAATCACGATTTTTCACGCATAAAAGTCTGGGCGGAAATGGGTGTGGCCTATATCACGTGATTCAGTTGGATCCAGGGAACGCGTGGATGTATGGTTTTTGAATGCACGGTGTACGGTGTGGGGAGTTATAGGGCCAAACGCGTTTTTTCTGCTATAGTGCTACCTAGTGGTGGAAGTGGGTCAATTTTTGCGCCTGAGGTCCTTGCGGAGTTTCAGACCAGTCCTGATAAGGGCAACCCCCCACCATGTACGGTTTAGGCTGTAGTCGGAGTTTTAGGCGGAGAAGAAAAATAAAAATAATCAGTAGAAAAACAATAGGGTTATACAGCCCTGCTGTACGAACGGGATAGCTTAGCTATTGCCCGTTCTTCCAGCCTCGGGCTTGGACCCCTAAATATTTATTGTCGGTGTACTCTATCGCCCACCAGACTCTGCTCTTGACACTTTTTGCTGTAAACTGGAAGATCTATTACATAAACTGAATAAGCTAAAAAAAAAGACTGTATACTACTTGGTGATTATAACATTGATATTTCCAAGGAAGATGGGGCAAAACATGACTTTATGAACACATTGCATTCTTCCTCTTTCTTCCCCACCATTAATAGATTTACTAGAGTTACACAGACATCCAAAACGATTATTGACAATATCATTACTAATATTCAAAATACCAAGTTGGTGACGGGAGTCGTGCAGTCTGACATCACAGACCATTTTCCCATTGTAATATTTCTTGGCTCTGGCAAATCGTTCTCTCCTCCACTCTCTAAAATTGAATCTAAAATCCTCAACGAGAGAACCTTACAGCACCTAATTGTTAACTTACAGACCAAGTTGTGGGACTCCTGATGCAGCATATGACAGTCCGATAAAGATCATTCAAGACTCCATCAAGGACACAATTCTTGAGAAGACTGTCAGATGTAGCACTACCCTCCAGAACCCTTGGATTACAAAGGGAATTTTAAAGTCTATTAAATATAAAAGTAGGCTTTACAAATCCTACATAAAAAATCCTTCTAGCTTAAATAAAGAGAAATATATTTCTTATAAAAATAAACTAACGCAGATTATAAGAAAGAGCAAAAGAAGTCACACTGAACTCTTACAAGCCTCACAGGGGGACTGCAGGAGTGGAATGTGTTAAATGAAGTCCTCAACAGGAGACATAAACCTACTAATCTGCCTGACTTTGGTGATACCAATGCTGATCTTGTACAGAGTTTTAATAATCATTTTGCCTCAATAGGTGTAAATCTGGCAAAGAAGATAAATCAACCCCAGGGTGTCACCTTCAAGCATTTTCTTTCTGGTAGCTACGTTCACTCATTTTTCATTATATCGACAGATAGTACTGAGCTCTTCAAGATCATTTTGGACTTGAGGAGCTCGTACACCGCTGGTGTAGATGGAATATGTAGTAAGATCATGAAAGCCATTGGAAACGTTATTGTAGAGCCACTGGCTCACTGCATCAACCTCTCTTTACTTACTGGCACTGTACCTAAAATGACAAATATTGCTAAGATAATTCCAATTTTTAAATGGGGCGACAGAAATGATATGAGCAATTACCGGCCCATATCAATTGTACCAACTTTCTCTAAAGTAATGGAGACAGTAGTATACACTAGACTCAGTGGCTATCTTCATAAACTAGATATTCTTGTTCCCTCTCAATACGGTTTTAGAAAAAAAGAGTACAACCTGTATGGCAAAACTCGACCTAATTGAACAAATAAATGACTGTATTGAAGAGGGAAAATGTGGTGTTAGTATTTCTTGGATCTATCAAAAGCCTTTGATACCATTGACTTTGATATTTTATTGTACAAATTGCATCACTATGGTATCAGAGGTCTAGCACTTAAATGGTTCCGAAGTTATTTATACGAGAGGGAAGAGTATGTCCATGTCAATGATCATAACTCTACTTGTCAGCCCATGATCTTTGGGGTCCCCCAGGGTTCCATTTTAGGGCCACTCTTATTCATTTTATATATAAATTATTTCATAAATTCCTCTAAAATATTTAATACAATTATTTTGACACAAAGATGACACAAATGTGTTTACATCACACAGGAACCCACTTATTTTACAAGATATAGTAAACTCAGAGTTAACCAAAGTGGACTCCTGGTTTAAATGTAATAAACTGTCATTAAATGTCAGTAAAACAAATTTCATTTTATTTAAATCGTGTAAAAAATTTTAAAACAATGATCACTGCATGATTAAAATTAATGGGCAGGAGATAAAAAGAGTGCATTCCACTAAATTCCTGGGGGTCCTCATTGACGACTCCACTCAACTTTAAATGTCATATTGACTTTCTTGTAAACAAACTGTCCAAGTATGTTGGCTTGTTTGATAAGATCAGACATTTCCTTCCTCTGTCTGCCCTTTTCACGTTGTATAAAACTCTTTTTGAACCACACCTTAACTATTGTAATGTGATATGGTGTAACACTTTCACCAGCCATCTCAAAAAACTTATATCTTTGCAAAAGAAAGTCATACGGGCTCTGTCCTGGTCAGAGATAAATTCCCCCACCCAACCTCTATTCCACCGTTTTGAGTTACTAAGACTGACTGAGCTAAATGAATATCATAATGCCTGCTTTATGTTCCAAATTGTCAACAGGCTGAACGAGATTGAGTAGTCTTGTTCCCATCTCCAGCCCCCAGCATACATACCAAATGAGAATCAAACCACTTATATCAGGGAAATGTCGCCGACATGTGCGTGCCAGTATGAGTGTTGTTTGTAGGGGGGCGCAGATCTGGAAAAGGATTGATGATGGCCTCAAGTAGAGCTGGGCAATGAATCGAGATTATATCGATATCGTGATATGAGACTAGATATCGTCTTAGATTTTGGATATCGTAATATCGTAATATGGCATAAGTGTTGTCTTTTCCTGGTGTTAAAGGCTGCATTACAGTAAAGTGACATCATTTTCTGAACTCACCAGACTGTTCTAGCTGTCCTATTATTTAACTTTACCCCACTTAGTCATTATGTCAACATTACTGATGATTATTTATCAAAAATCTCACTGTGTAAATATTTTGTGAAAGCACCAAAAGTCAACACTACAATATCGTTGCGGTATCGATATCGAGGTATTTGGTCAAAAATATTGTGATATTTGATTTTCTCCATATCGCCCAGCCCTAGCCTCAAAGTGTTGTCCTCTATCTCCAACTTCAAAAGACAACTAAAAAAACATTTCTTATTAACCTATATCTAATATAAAACTGTTCTTTCATGGACTACTGGGATGTATGTGTATGATTGTATGTGTATGAAATGCTCTGTATGTACTGGTGCACTTTTTGCGTGCATTTATTCATCATCTAGATACAGGTGGTAACTGTGTATTCTATAATCTGTACCACTACCCTTCCATGAATCATGGGCCCCCACCCTATACGCTTTTCTAGCTTCTTTGGGGGACCCATTCACTCTACTCAATTTTATCTTGTACCCAACTGTATTATTGTAATGTTTGAAGTGGTATTGTGAATAAATAAATAAATTAAAAAAATGTAATTAAATAAATAAATACAATGCTGTACATTTCTATAGTTGACCAATGCACCTTTAATTATTTTAGTTGATTAACTTTTTTAAATTCTTTAACAATAAAGGATCATGTTTGTTCCGCTTCCATGTGCACTGTATTTGGCATTCTTAGCACACAATTTGTGTTGTCCAGTAAACTGGGACTATAATTTGGGAGGATTGTACAATTTAAAGAACAAATCCTAATTGTACAATCCTCCCAAATTATAGTCTTAGATCACTGGACCAGTAACTATCTAGTGATGTAGGCTACTGTACATTCATGTAACATCACGGAGAGGACACCTCAATAGTTTTTGACCTTATATTTTGCTGGGGGGGAAATAACTGATGAATATACTCTGTTTGCTCTGTTTACAGTGTGCATGGAATTTATCACTTAATTATCTTTATAGTTTCTAGATTTTAGTCCAATTTCTTCAGTGTCTTTATTTTCTATGTCCATATATACAAGGGAGCAAGGCATATAATATGTAGAGAAGGAAAGTCGTCCTCTATATAAAAACAAATAAAAAAACACAAGAAAAAGTGTGGCAGATCATAGCGGACAGAGTGAATGATACTACTGCTCTTAACTGAAACCATTCAATGAGTCACTGTCATTTGCAAAAACGAACATTTGTACACTTTGCATTAAAAGCGAGCAGTGGAAGTTAATGACTTAGGAAATTTATATTTTAGCCCATGAGAGAGAGGGAGGAACAGAGTGAAAGAGATATGTACGCATCATATTCTAGCGTTGTGGAAAATTGATTTTCATGGTAAATTTCCTGAGTAACATTATCTTCTGCTTACTTTTAAGGCAAAGAGTACCACTGTTAATCCTTGAATGGAATGATTATGACAGTTTCAATTCAGAGCAGTGGTCAGTTACTGTATATATTTAGTCTACTTACGCATTCAGTCGGTCCGTGATCGTCTGCTACGCTTTCTCTCGCTGTTTCATTACAGCGGCCGTGTTTCTTTTCTTTTTATACAAATAATGTGTTTCACGTCATCATACTTCCACAAGAAGCTGCTGCTCACTCTGTATAAAGTATGTACAATGCGTATTCTCCATTTTGGCATCAGTAAATCTGTGATCGACCTCACGGTCTTTTGAGGAAAGCCGTGGACGCGCATCTATCTGAATTACTTCAGCCTGGCTCGACCTAGTCGCTCCTCCTCAGCCTGGCTTGGCCTTCGTGAAACGCACCAAGCCAGGCTGCACATATTAGACTAGTTATCCTGGATATAATATATTCTGCTTTTGTGAAACAGGCCCCATGAAGAATAGCTCAAATACAATGCAGGCACTAATGAGGATCCTAAATAAACAAACACAATTATAAAATTAATATTGACTTGACAATTACATTTTTCTGCTCATAGCACCTTTGTATAGTGGCCCTGAGAGTAACCTTAAGTAACAATGTGTTACTTAATGTAACACATTGAGCTTGAGCTCGAGCTCAAACAAGTTAAGAAAACACAACACAATAAGAAAACATGTTTTTTCTTTTTTTTTATTTTCTTGTTATCAGTCATGCAATGTCAATGAAATGACATGGAAAAGCCAAAAACCCTTACATGTAGCTCATTTCCCAACACTACTGACGGATAGCCGACTTCAAAAAAGTTATCAAATATCAAACTGCAGCGGCAAAGCAATGTGTTGTTTTTCGTAATGTGTTGTGTTTTCTTAAGTTGCAGTGTGTTAGCCTATTATGTATATTACATCCTGTAGGTTTATCAAAATAATCACAGAAAATTTTGGAAAAAGCTTGCCTTCAATGCATTCCACCAATGGTCCCATAAGGAAACAGGTGTCCAGCTAAATGAAAGCATAATAGAAGCAACATGGCTTTTTTGATGCCATTTCAACTGAAACTGCTAGCTTTCGTTGGGCTACGTTTTATAAAATATGGCATAGGTGCACAGAATTAGTAGATTGTCATCTCATCAGTAATCAGAGAGTATGAGAAGCAAAATGTTTTGTACTGAATTGTGGTGTGAGCAAAGATGAGTGAAATGTGCATGTCCAGTTTTAATGGTATCAGTATGGGAAGTGAGTCATTCAATGAACTCATAAATCAACATTAATGTCAACTGTCTTTTTGGTATTATGACAACACCAGCAGCAGTAATATGGCCAAGCTTTAATTGTGCTTTTGATGATATTAACAATTATTCTTTTTTCTCCATTGAATCACACAGGTTACACCTGCTCAAGTCAAAAGCAAAGTGTTGTGAAAGAGGACAATTCTCAAAGTCCCTGAGTGAGGCTTGTGTATTCAAGATGTGTCTAGCACAATCCCTGCGGTACTTGGACCCTGTCAGACATTTTAAAGACTAAACACACACGGAGAGAGACACACACATACACACATGGCCTATGACCTTGTAGCCAGTGTTCCCCAGCTGCCTCAGCTTAAAAATAACAATGACCTAACACCCCGCCCCAAAGTCCTGATAGGACATTAAGAGGGAGACAAAAGTCACAGACAGCTATTTCCTTCTTTCTTTATTTCTTTTTCATTTTCTTTTTTTCACAAACTCTCCTTTCTATTCCACAAATACACATCCACACAGAAGTACACAGATGAACATACATGTATATGAGCATACAAACACATACAAATAATTTTCATATATTTCTATATTGACTTCTTATACACTGTTTGATTTACTTGGTGTCACCAAGACTGAAGTTCTGTCAGTCAAAAGCATTCAAAAACAACTGACTAAAAGCCATGAGAACAGAAAAAGCCAGAGAACAGGGAGACATAAAAGAGATAAGGAACAAAGGAAAAGGACAATGTAAGCTACTTCCACATTACTATGTTTTCATTTAAAAAACAGCATTTCAAAACAAAAAGTATAATCTCCGTCCATACTAACACAGCTGTAAACGCATACCGCAGACCATTCACATACACACGCGAGAAAAAAAGGAAAAGAAAGACATAAGTTACAGTCCCACAACTACTTTTTCATTTGAATGGAATTGTCACAAATAATAATAGTTTTCTTTAATGCATGTAGTCAGTAGTAGCATTATAAAATGCTGAATTTAACTGCACAACAGCTGCTAGCATCAACAAACAAGGTCAGGAACGGCTGTAATTTGTTATCCATGTTGAATTAATCACTGGTCATCAAAGCTGATGTCATTTGTTTTCTTCCGAAAAAGGGGTCACGTGATAGAGGCATGACGAATCAGGGAACAACACGTTGGGACTAATAAGAACCAATCAGGAAGCGAATGTGGGTGTCTGCATCGTTTTCAAAGGTCTCTGTTTTTGCCCTTCCAGACTAAAATACAACCCCTGAGTTTTCAAACTAAAATGGGGTCAGCAGTGTTTCCAAATGTCTCCATTTTAGGGGCTCGGAAATGCGGAAGTAATTTAGATGCCAGGTGTAAATGTAGAGAAAAGTAGTCCACGTAGTGTGGATGTAGCCATAGATTTAGGGAAAAGACTTTAAGTTTTGTGAGAGAGGAATGTGGAGATAAATTAGATATTACAACATAATAATGTGAAACAGAAACTGCACAAGGATAACACCTAAATTAAGAGCTGCTGTCTAGACATGAGAAAAATATCTAAATATTAGGGCTGTCGAAATTAACACGTTAATAAGTTAACACAAATTCCTTTTAACGCCACTATTTTTTTAACGCACAATTAACCCACACATGTTCTGTAATTTCACTCCATAGTTTGGAGACAAGACGGTGGAACGGGTCTTACAGGTTTTATAATACATCCATGAACGGGAGTGGATGGCTAGCAGAAACAAAGCTCCTTGCGCAGAAATGGATAAAGAAAAGGGTCTTTTGAATGGCAAGCTAGTTTCAAAACCCTCTCAGGTGGTTCTCTTCACAAGACTAAGTTATGTGCATGTGCTGTCAATGTGAATTGAATTACCACCGGAGTACTACAAGTCTCAAATACCACTTGAGCATTAAAAACTTGAAAGAAAACTAGGACACTTATGCGATTAATCATGATTAAAATTTTGTAATCGATGACAGCCCTATAAATAATGTAGTCAAAACTCAAAACAGGGAAGTCCCAAGTCAAAAAAGTCCAAATGCAAGGCAGGTCCCATATTAAGCCCCAAGTCAGAACAGTCAAATCTCAAATCATGTTCCAAGTCATGATAGTCAAATTCACATAACATGCAGAACAATTAATTATGGTGTATCCTGTATCCTGACGTGGGGTTGCGTTTATCCAAAAGTTGAATTGCTCTCAAGTTTTCGCCATTGGCCCACGGCGTTTCTTTTGCAATGTAAAAGAAAAATAGGCTAGACAATATATTCCTTAACTTCTAGTTAACTTGCTAGTCCTAACTTTGCAGTGTCCAACAGGTTGAGAATGTATGCAGGATGTGACGGCACGGCATGTGATGGCTGGGTTCAGTAATAAACTAGTCAAACAAAGGCTTATGAACTATTGGAAACAATGACTACATAACAGTAACAGATAATTTAGAAAGAAATACCTACATACATACTAAACAAACCAGACTAGAAGATGATACAGATGAAGTGTAGCCATTGATGTGCTTTGTCAATCAAATCTGGTTGGTTTGTCAAATAAAAATGTATGGTTCAACAGATAAAATACCTGATTACCCAGAGCCCAAATTATATATATATTAACAACTTAACCTTAAAACTATACTATGATCCATACAGTTACATGTTATTATGAATCTCAACACTGTCTCCTCCTAACTCCTGTTAAATCATATTAGACTAACGCTATCTAAAGTTATTTCTTGTTCATTTAGTTTGTTAGATCATTGTTCGTTCTTAACCCTTGTGTTGTCTTTTTTTAGTTCATAAAGGCCAGATTTGTGCAGTATACAACTGATTGTTGTCCTATGGACAGAGTCTCCCACCTCAGCTGTAGATCTCTGCAGTTCATCCAGAGTGATCATGGGCCTCTTGGCTGCATCTCTGATCAGTCTTCTCCTTGTATGAGCTGAAAGTTTAGAGGGACGGCCGGGTCTTCGTAGATTTGCAGTGGTCTGATACTCCTTCCATTTCAATATTATCGCTTGCACAGTGCTCCTTGGGATGTTTAAAGCTTGAGAAATCTTTTTGTATCCAAATCCGGCTTTAAACTTCTCCACAACAGTATCTGGGACCTGCCTGGTGTGTTCCTTGTTCTTCATGATGCTCTCTGCTCTTTAAACGGACCTCTGAGACTATCACAGAGCAGGTGCATTTATACGGAGACTTGATTACACACAGGTGGATTCTATTTTTCATCATTAGTCATTTAGGTCAACATTGGATCATTCAGAGATCCTCACTGAACTTCTGGAGAGAGTTTGCTGCACTGAAAGTAAGGGGGCTGAATAATTTTGCACGCCCAATTTTTCAGTTTTTTATCTGTTAAAAAAGTTTGAAATATCCAATAAATTTCGTTCCACTTCATGATTGTGTCACACTTGTTGTTGATTCTTCACAAAAAATTACAGTTTTATATCTTTATGTTTGAAGCCTGAAATGTGGCAAAAGGTCGAAAAGTTCAAGGGGGCCGAATACTTTCGCAAGGCACTGTATGCATTTAATGTTTTCAATGTGTTTATGGATCTGTACTTGAATAGTTTTTTGAAGACAAAAAAAGACAGCCTGGTAGCGAAGCTGATATAGCCTCTTCATTCACATTAGATAGAAACTGATGATGTAGGCTAAACACAAACGACATTTCATGCAACGTTTTCATGTAGTTACTACTGATTTCCGATTTTGAAACAATATCCAAATTTAAAAAATGGGTCATTTTAAACCTTGTTACTATTGATGACAATGTGTTCAAACGTAAAACGAGCCTTATTTAATTTAATTTAGCCCTCAAAAGTAGAATGGTGTGTTTCGTTATGGACTTTCATATTAACAGCAAGAATTCAGTCATTTCAACCAAATGTACAAAGGGGCAATTTTGCTTTAACAATTAACAGGTGAACCAGAAGCATACAGGTGAAACTCGAAAAATTAAAATATTGTGCAAAAGTTCATTTATTTCAGTAATTCAACTTAAAAGGTAAAACTAATTATTTAGACTTATTACATGCAAAGCGAGATATTTCAAGCCTGTATTTGTTATAATTTTGATGACTATGGCTTACAGTTCCCTCAGAAATTTAGAATATTGTGAAAAGGTCCAATATTGTCGGCTCAAAGTGTCACACGCTAATCAGCTAATTAATCCAAAACACCTGCGAGGGTTCCTGAGTCTTTAAATGGTCTCTCAGTCTGGTTCAGTAGAATTCACAAACATGCAAGATGCTCCTTGGATATTACCTGTACAGTAACACACCTAATCTAAGTAGTTCAAAAGGTCGAACACACATACAGATGTCTATACAGTAAAATTTCTACGTGATTACCGTTATATCCGAGGCTTGAAGTCGCATTTTAACGGGGCAGTGCAAGTTGTTGCTGTGGTTTAGCCAATTACAGTTCACTGTTGTTGCATGCAATGTCGTTTGTGTTTAGCTTACATCAGTTTCTGTCACCTAATATGAAACAAGAGGCTATATATCAGCTTTGCCACCGTCTTGGTCCGTTCGAGCGTATGGGGAGTGACGTAGGCAAAAAAAATGACTGATTTGACATCAAGCCCCACCTTCCCGCAGGCTGCAGCGAGATGCTCCTCCTTTTCTTTGCAAAGACCATGGCTCTCTGCTGGACAGTGCTCACAGGGGAGCGATATGTGACATATGCCACGTGATCGATGCAGACTGGCGGGTTAAATTGGCTAATCCTACACACAGTATGACAGGACATATGCTCCGCTGACTTGTCGGTTGCACGGACAAAGCCTGCTTGAAGGGTTACGGTAACGGTTAAAGATTAATTAACAAGGGTCTGCTTTTATTCAGTAAAACAAATCTGAATTAGCATCATTACTGTCATGCCATTGTATTTAAACACACAGAAACAAGTTAGAAACTGTTTTAAGCCTTATTTTTCGATCACCAGTAAGAGAGATGGAAGGACAGACCAAAAGAGAGACAGATAAAGACAGGAAATGAGGGAGTGTGGGAAGACTGTTAAAGGAGAGTTTGTTTTCATTGCACAGGCTGGCATGTCTGTGTGTGTGCACGGTTTGTCTATCTCTCAATCTCTCGCTTTCTGTTGAGACGGTAAACACAGATGCTTCAGAGTGCCTGCACAAGCAAACACAGAGCCCTGTTTAAACACACACACACACACACACACACACACACACACACACACACACACACACACACACACACACACACACACACACACACAGGGCGACAGACAATGCAACCAAGGCTTGAACAGACACCGAGGATCCCTGGAGAAAAGGGCAATAAGTGTTCGCACTAGGGCTGAACGATTTTTGAAAATAATCTAATTGTGATTTTTTTCAAAAATATTGCGTTTGCGATTTAATATGCGATTATTTTTTAAGCTCTTTGTCTTCTGTATTATTCAACAAAGACAAGTAATATATCGTTGTATAGTATGAACAACACAAGATTAGATAGATTAAACTAACTGTTCTTTCCTGGAGGCCAGGCCTGGATGTGATGATGAAATTAGGTGATGCATGAATTTATATGGATGCCATCTTTTATTTAACTACTTAAATCACAGTAGTATGCTGAGCACTGACCAAGCCTGGTGTAAACATTCATATGAAAGTCAAAAACAAATCACACAAACTACAGTGCAGATTGCAGAAATATAAAAACAAATAGGTGGCTTTACCACAGTTAGTAGTATTTAGATTATTTATTTACTGTAATAAACATATGTAAACATGTGGATTGCACTTTTTAAACACTTGTCTTTGAACTTTACTAGACAGTTAAATAAGTAAAAATATATTATATACAGTATATAGTATTTTTTTTTTTACAGCGTACACAGAGGAGCTGCCTCCAAGGGGTAAGTATCTTCTCACAACCCGAACCTCCTATGGCGCCATGTTGATGCTAATGCTAATGCTAATGCCATTGACTGCTATTCATTTTGACGTCACTTTGACAGCGAATAACTTTACATCTGAAGCGTTTAAAGACTTTATTTGTCCATTGTTTATTTCTAAAGAAACACGACAATGTATAAAAGGCTCCATTACCTTGTAGCTCACGTTATGGCTCCGTAGCAGACGTTGTTATAAAAATAGGCTAACGATTGTGTCATAACCACGCAACTTACTGTTGCATAGTAGAGGAATTACCGTATAGTACAGGAGAAGCTGGCAGACAGTTTCGACTAAAGCAGCTGTTTAAGTTTAATTACTAATGTTAACTAGCATTTTAGTTAGCAATAATTAGCCTGTGCCTATGTTATCTCCTTACATATACCTACGCTCTCCGTCTCTGCTAGATTGGGAATGATTGAGATTTCTCTTGGCACAGCTACCAGAAGACTTCCAACTTTCAGACAGGTTGCTCACGTCACATTTACGTCATCTCTCTCAGTTGGAGGCTGCTCAGTAACGCTCGACGCTCACCGGAAAAGTGCTTCTAATGGCCTTCGCTGGTTGAAGTTGCGTGCCGCGTGCATGACAGCGTCAACGTTGCACTCAGAGACAGAGAGGCTATCGTTACGTTAGCAGTAGCATGCTGCTGCTGGTCTTGTCTTGCCGTGGGATTAACTGCACTAATAAAACCGTTGAAACAACACAGCCACGCTGCTGTGAAAGCTCCCCGAATGTCATTTATCAGAGTCTGGTTGTTACCGCTCCCCGCGGCAGTCTCCTCCACTCCATATCTTTATAACGGAGCTAGCTAACTGGAGCTAACCGCTAATCAGAGCTAATCGTTCTGCGTGCCTGTATGCATAAACTGCATGTATAGACTCAAGCCCGAATAAAACCCTTCATTTTATTAAAATGGCTGTTTAAGTTTTAAACTACAACTCAGAGTTGTTTGAATGACAGAAATCAGCTCAAGGTACGGCATAGCGTTAGCGTTCTAAGTTCATTCTTTCTCTGCGGAGTGCAGACTGATGAGTCACATGACCAAATCGCAGCCTTTGCAATTGGAAATCGCATTTTAACATATCGCGATATTATTGCAAATGCGATTAATCGTTCAGCCCTAGTGCGCACACATCGCAGGTTTGCAATTAAATTCAAAGCAGATACAGAGGAGTGAATACAGTTAAAACCTTTCGGACCTGAGTGCAGAATTTAACATTTTTCTTGAGGAAAACACAGGCAGGCAGGCAGACAGATTAAAATGTCACGTCAACACTTGAAGATCAGCGTATTTCTGAAAGTAACAAAGTTCTCTTACTTGATAAAGAGAGTGTGTGTTTATTTTTTCGAGCAAATGGAACAATTCTGTGGCTTGGCGTTCAATTACACAAAACAACATTGGAGAAGAAGTATTGCTCATTGAGTATGTTTAAAATAAAATATTTAAAAATGACCCTCTTTCTAAAATCCACTTTTCACAGTTATATACAGGTCTTGACATGATCTTTTTTGCTTCCCAGCCACTGTGGCTAGTGGTTTACTGGCCACAGTTTTGTGGAAATTACATTTTATTTGATTAAAGTTTACTACGGTAGACGGGCTACAATTCTCCAGACATGGGCTGTGCACTGGATCATAGCTGTGTTCTTGTGTCAGGTGGCAGCACAGTGGCAAAGTGCTCCAGCAGTGACCAGTGTAACCATTATATAGGCCTATACCTGTATGTCACCCACCAAAGTGGCTAGTAAGATTGACTGTTACACGCCACTGCCAAACCCACATTTGGCAGCATGGCAGGTGCTAATGTCAAGCCTTGATTATATACTTATTTTAGTGCTATAATGCTTTGTAGAGGACAATTTAAGATAAATGAAAGTTTCTATTCACACATACTAAATACATAAAATGGACTATTTCTATTCTACTTGTAGAGAAAGCTCAAATGATTTCTTTCCTGCCTTTCTTTGCCCTTTTCTCATCTCTGTTTTTCTTGTGCGAAAGCTCTGACATTATTGTGGCTTTGGTGTGAAAAACTGACAAAAACAGACAAGTCTGTCACTTTTACTAAAGAGCACACTAAGTGAACAGACTAAATGACACGCAAAGGTAAATAATTACGATGTTGTATAGTAAAATACTTTCTAAGACATTGGGCTCGCCCTTCACAAACACTGAGCATTCAGCTTTTTACTTAAAGTCTATTATTACCTGACCTGTTTCTGAACCTCAATAATCCTTTGTGGCATGGAAATATCTGGACTCCTTTTACTTTTGACTTTTGTGGTCTGAAAAAAATACCCATACAATACATGCCAAGCTATGCTTAATTGACATCTGTTTTGAGTTTTATAGCTAGTTTAAATAATATACAATGCCACATTTTCTTTCAGACCAAAGTTGGTCTGAAACATGACCAAATGAGTTAGCCCCTATCCTAAACATTGGGTGGTTGTTCTTGTTATAGACAAATTGAATCTACTGTCTACATGGTGTTAAAATAACTCATGTGCCTAATCAGAAATAAAGGGCTTAAAGCCAAATCATTTTATAAATAAATATTCGGTTTTTTAATAGCAACAAGAAAACAAGACAAGAAATGACAATGAAATGTGTGTGTGTGTGTGTGTGTGTGTGTGTGTGTGTGTGTGTGTGTGTGTGTGTGTGTGTGTGTGTGTGTGTATGCGCGCCTACTGGTGTCTGTTATCAACCTTGCCCAGTCAGTTAATTTAGGCTATTTCAATGTCAATTAGAAACAGCATGGATAAACTAGAGAGGCTCCTGCTCAGACCATGGCTGAGACTACAGCAGTCATCTTTAATCACAAAAAACTGTGGCGACATTTTCTATGACACCAAACAGTGGTAATTAGTTTCATTTTTCATTACAAGTTGGCATGGTTTGTGCACGGCCCAGGGCAAGAAGGGTATGCAGCGGGTAACCGCCCAGAACACCATTGATACCCATTTACCGAGCATTAGTGATATCTGTGATGTGAGGTGCCTGCACAGAGCCCAAAGGACATCAAAAGACAATACACACCCCAGCAACAGCCTGGTTACCCTACTGCCTTCTGGCAAGCAATTCAAAAGTATTCATACCACTAGACTACAGAGCACCTTCTTTCCTCAGACTGTAAGACTCCTTAACTCATCCAGTTTTTTCTTTAGTAGCATAAAGTGACTATAACCATCCATTTCCTTGTGCAGCCTGTGTTGTAGAAATATAAATTAACCTTAAATTTTGCTTGACCTTTTGTTCCAGTGGTGCATATTGTACTATAATAAAAAATAGTTTAATTACGCCTTTATTTGGCAAAATACATGATCATTTTTGTATTCATAGATGGAAAATCTTAGGATCATTATCTAGCTCCGCCTTTGGAGATACATTATATTCATTGTGATTTAATTGCCAGTAATGGTCTCCCCAACTTCATCATGCTTGCTGTCCATCAAACACATTATTTGTGGGTGGGAAGCCAGACAAGGATCAGGCCATTGTTTCTGCACTAGTGACTCCTACTGGTTGGCTGAGAGGAGGAAACTCAGAAGAAGTGGGTATGAGTAGAGTGTTAGTTGTGCAGATGGAATTGGAAATTAGAGAAAAAGTGATGGTGGCTATCAATGCTTAAACTAGCCAGTAATATAAAACAACCACTATTTGCTGCTGTTGAAAATGTTAAACCATTGTGTTTTTTCGCACTTGATCTAGGGTTGAATTTCACATAGCACTATCTCTGGCTTGGTTGTGTTTGCATTTCAATAAATTCAATGATTGTGTGTGGGACAACAGTGTGCCGTGCCAGCAGTCCTTCGGGTTCTGGATTGCCAACTTGTACTTGTTGGTTGGAGCATGTACATGGCGTTGGTGGGACCTTGGAGGATAGCATGGACCTCCTGCACATATCTGTTAGTAGTGTAAAGTAGGGTTAGAAGGACTACTGTGCACAGAAAATTGGAAGAAAATAAAAGATGAAAAATAAAACCTAAAAAAAAAACATAGTGTGAGTAGTACTGAGACATCTTTCTCCATGATTTTTCTGAAACTTGAATTTCTGTAGACAGCACTTTTGTTTTTGTCCATTCAGCTATCACAATTCAAATTCAATTAAATTATGTTTTTTTGCACTGGGCTTCGCACAGATCAACTGCCAATCACACAGTGTGAGCAGTCATATGCATAAGTACAGGGGCAATATGTTTCCCGACTACAGAGACCCAGGGTTCAATCCTTGTAGTGGTGTCCCTGGTTCTGTTGTTATTGTTCTAAAAATGAATGTTCATAGGTGGGACGCCAGTTGGGGAGAAGGTCCTTGTTGCTGCATCTGTGACTAGGAGGTGGGACCTATAGCATGGGTTAGCATGAACCTGTTTTCTCTTTCGTAAGTTTTGTCAATGATAGTGGCTGTCACTGCTCCTGCTAAAAAACTAGCCAGTTATATAAAAAACACTTTTTGTTGCTGTTGGGATTTTAAAATCACTTTCTGTGCAGTACAGAAAAGGTTACCAGACACCAAAGTGGTTGCTTTGGGAATATAAAGAAAACGTTACTTTAGATTATCTGAATGTAATCCTAGCGAATCATAGCGCAATAAGGAAATAGTGGCCTCACACTCATAGTCAACATTATTTATGCAAAGCATCTGAACCAACCTGCTTGTCAAGCATAATAAATAAAGATCTGTAAACTTATTTTAGGAGGTTCCTTGAAGTAAAAAAGCACATCATTGGCCTTTAACTCCTATTAATCAGAAAACAGGGAGACTAGGGCACATACATGTCTTTTGGTGCTTAGAGAGGCAATCATGACTTTTGGATCACATTTGAGTGTAGTTATGCTACATATCAGGTCACCATCACTCTAGTCTATATCCTTGATGTTCCACTTCCGGGATTTCTCCGTTGCCACCAGAAAATCCGCCAGATTTCACTCAGTTAGGCCGGCTATCCATTGCCTTGAGTTTCCTTTGTGATGACATTTTAAACTCCAGTCGATATATGACGACTATGGTTAATCTTTTCTCAGATCTCTGCAATCTCTGTAAATCCAGACAGCTAAAATAGACTATCTGTCTAATCTGAATTTCCTGTTGCAAGGCTAAAACAACTTTTAAATGTACACGTTCCACCAAAACAAGTTCCTTCTAAGTCTATTTTGCAGCGGCACTGCTGCTTTTCTCTGGTGGTTAGCACTGCCAAAGACGATTGTGATTGGTTTAAAGAAATGCCAATACACCAGAGAATGTTTTCCTCCCATCCCCGAATGCTATGTGGAGTAGCCAGACTCTACTCCAGCACGGAGGAGGGTCTGGCAAAGCGAGACTACCATCATTCCAACTTCACACACATCCTACAAGTTCTTTTCTTTAAAAGGGTGATAGAATGCAAAACCAATTTTACCTTGTCATAGTTGAATAACGACAGTTTGGTGGGACATACATAGAACCTCAAAATCCCATTGACACCACTTTCCTCTGCAAATCTCATAATTTGAAACTGACTCTGAAAATGGGCAAATCTCAATGAACCACCGAGTTGACGTCAACTCGGTGGCTCCTCCTTATTTGACTCTAGTCTCTAGTCTTTGTCCCGCCCCAACATTTACATAGGCTACACCACTGATCTGAGATCAGGTAGTCACACACTGGAGGTCGCGCAGATCTCAGAAATTGTATAAATTGTTCATCTACTATTTTACCACTAAATTCACTTCTGAGACTTTTTTATGTGAGAAATCAACTATGTAGAGGTCAAATATTTTACGTTTTACGAAAATTGATGGCTAATTGCAAATGTTGTCCGACTGTGTGTCGGTGTTCAGCAGGAGCTCAGCAGGCTAACGTGACAGCAGCCGGTGCTGCCTCGCCGCCCAGCGTGTCCTACTTCACAGACCCCGGCTCGCTGTGAGCCAGATGGATCTCCGTCACGGCCGGAAGCCCGCAGCGCTCCACACCCACACAAAGTCACCGTTTCTGGGTTACTGGACTACCAAATGCCGAGGCCCTGACGGAGCTCCAGGGCCTGCAGCTAGCCGCAATCTTTACCCCTAGGATTGAAGGGACACTAGCAGCTAACGAAACCCCTCACCTTCACAAAAATACATTAAATTGAAATCGGACACAAGCTGTGGCTTTGTAAGAACTTACGGTAACTGTAATATAAGTGACGTGATGAAATTCAAAGTGTAAATATACTCTAGTTATGCCAAAAGTGTAGCTAACTAGCCGTGATCTTTTCCTATAGGATTGAAGGGACTCTAGCAGCTAACGAAACCCGTCATATTCACAAAAATGCATTAAATTGAAATCGGACAAAAGTGTTAGGTTTGTAAGACCTGGGGGTAGCTGTTATATAGTGGCGTGACGAAATTCAAACTGTAAATATACATACATATACATACACTAAAGCTAATTAGCCGCGATCTTTACCCATAGGAATGAAGATGGACCGCCAATGTTGGTGAGTTTTGTTAAGACCCTCAAAAAGGCAATTCATTTGCCGGGAAAAAGAATAATAATAATAATTCCTTCAGTTCCAATAGGGCCTTCGCCGCTGTCAGCGCTCGGGCCCTAATAATAATTCTTTCAGTTTCAGTAGGGCCTTCGCCGCTGTCTGCGCTCGGGCCATAATTAAAGCTGCAAGCAGCGATGAACGGGCCCTAGCCCCTCACCCCGGGGGTACTAACGGACGCAATATCACATGTAGAACACACATTCTAAGTTTCATGTAAATCGGAATAACTTTTGCCAAGATACAACCGTTACTTTTCAACACCCACCTACAGGAAGTTGGTCGTCCATAACTTGCACATTGTTTTAGCTATCAAAATTCTTTTGATAACTTTTGTCATGAGGGTCCTACGAGTCTATATGCAAGTTTTTGTGCCGATCGGACTCACGCCCCAAGAGCCGTTAGACAAAGTAGGTTTCCCATATATCAATATATAGCCGACTATTGAAAAGAAATTAAAACTGCGCCATCTAATGGCTGATTGCCGCCTTTGGCACAGATGCTAAACCGGCCATGAGGAACAATGTGTTCAAGTTTTGGGGCAATCGGAACAATTGTTGCCAAGATAACGCAACTTCCTGTTTAGACAGGATGTTGCCGTAACTTGCGCATTTTTTCAACTATCAAAATTCTTTGGATAACTTTTCGTCATGAGGGTCAACAGATACTACCTGCAAAGATTCAAGAAGATTGAAATCACAGCCTAGGACTAGTTCGAAAGAATGTAAAACACATGAAAAATGAATAATTAATAATAATACCCAACCTTCCGGTTGGGCGGAGCTAATGAAGGTACATGGGAAATATGTCCGCAATGATTAGAGCAATATGTGTATTAAATTTGCTGAAGATCAGAGCAACTATGTCCAAATTAAGCCCTTCCACGCCTTAGGGGGCGCTATAGAGCCCGCTTACAGGTTTGGGTGAAATCGCTGTACAATTTTTCGCCCAACCAATGTTACATACCCTATTAGGAGACCTTAAGGAACAGTGTGAAATACCCTTTATAATCATTCCATCACCCCTTTAAAGCCCTCTGCTTGGCTTATGTAATTGCCGCTATTTAAAACCTATGACTTAGCTGTAGTACTTGAACTGATTGAGCTTGTTTATCCCCAGCAAAATTTTTAACCCTAGATAATCTGTGCAGGAAAAAAAAAAGATAATATCTCATGTCTGCTCATCTCTCCCCTTATCCAAACAAGCTCTGCTTGTCTCCCTGAGCAATAGCACGTTGCTGGCGTAGATACATATGACTCACGTCTCACATTAACCCAAGGAGGGCTGGGAAAAACAGACATGCAGATCCGCACGTATACCAGCATGCAAATTAGAGCTGTCAGTCTTCCTCTATAATACCATTCAAATTTCATTTTTTTAATATTCTAATAATGTTAGAATATTCCAACAGCCCTAATGCACATTAGGTGCATATTAAGGCCCTGACACACCAACCAGACGGGCCGACCGTCGGCAGAAAAGGCAGTCGGACTGATCAGTCGGGTCCCCAAGGTCCAAAAAATGCCTCAGAACACACTGAGGCGACGCCGACTTGAGCGTACGCTCTGCGTGTAATACGTCTCCATAGCAGCAGGCGGCGCTGCTCTGTATTGTTTCCATTAACAGTCTGATTATTTCCCAGAAAATGAAAACTGGCAGCTGATTGGACGAACGCATCACGTGGTTCTTTTTTCTCCGGAAATTCACAGCCAGACTGTCATGGCGGCTTGTTCAGAATACGATCTCATACTGTACTAAAATAGTTCACCAAAACGTGTTTCTGAAAACATTTTAAGCGAGAAATATGCCATGCAGTTTCTGAATCGGTCTTCATTTCAGATTGACAAAGGTCAGTTTAAAAGATTTTCGTCAGATTTTGAGAGGCTCATCCGCTCCCCATTTCCGGGCGAGTCCCGACTACCCTGTCTCCGACTGAACATGTTGGGTCGGCCCAAATGAAGGCCGACGGCTCCTCGGACGGCCAACGGCACGGGACACACCAAACAGACTCGAGTCACCGACCAATTATCGGGCTGGTGTGTCTCCTCTCTAAGCACAAAGACACACATTTCCAAGCAGACAATGACTGCAGACTCCGTGGGATACTGAATCACACACACACACACACACACACACACGCACACACACACACACACAGATGCACACTCATAGACATACAGAATCAGAATCAGAATCAGAAATACTTTAATAATCCCAGGGGGAAATTTTTGTTACCACTCCAGGTATACAAACAACATATACAAACAACATATATTATCCCGACTATTTACATATATAATAAAAACAAAATACAGTAATAATAAATAAAATATGAAATATGAAATGTACAGTGTTAATGTGCAAATAGTGCAATAAAAGAGAGATGATTGTCTATGTTGAGATAAAAAGAGATATGATTATAGTGCCATAGAAAATAGAGCTGATTGTCTATATTTGAGATGAGATGATTTACAGAGAGGGGGTGTGTGACTCTCTGAGGGAGGCGTTGTAAAGTCTAATGACCACAGGCAGGAAAGATTTCCTGTGGCGCTCTGTGGTGCATCTGGGTGAGAGGATTCTTCTGCTGAAGATGCTCCTCTGCTGGGCCAGTGTGTCGTAGAGAGGGTGTGAGACGTTATCCAAGATGGACTGAAGCCTGGACAGCATCCTCCTCTCAGCCACGGTCGTCAATGTGTCCAGCTCCTCCCCCACGACATCACCAGCCCTCCTGATCAGTTTGTTCAGTCTGTTGGTGTCTGCGACCTTCATCCCACTGCCCCAGCATGTGACAGCGAAGAAGATAGCACTGGCCACAACAGACTGATAGAACATCCTCAGCATCGTCCGGCAGATGTTAAAGGACCTCAGCCTCCTCAGGAAAAAGAGTCGACTTTGGCCCTTTTTGTAGACAGCCTCGGCGTGTCTAGTCCAGTCCAGCTTGTTGTTTAAGTACACCCCCAGGTACTTGTACTCCTCAACAGTATCCACAGAGACCCCCTGGATGGAAACTGGGGTCACTGGTGATTTCGTCCTCCTCAGATCCACTACGAGCTCCTTAGTTTTTGTCACATTGAGCTGCAGATGGTTCCGCTCACTCCAAGTGACAAAGTTGCCCACAACAGTCCTGTATTCACTCTCATCACCCTTTTCTATGCAGCCAACTATTGCTGAGTCATCAGAAAACTTCTGAAGGTGGCAGGACTCAGTGCAATAGTTGAAGTCCGAGGTGAAGAGGGTGAAGAGGAAGGGAGAGAGGACAGTCCCCTGTGGAGCCCCAGTGTTGCTGACCACCCTGTCAGACACACAGTTCTTTAGACGTACGTACTGTGGTCTGTCCGTCAGGTAATCAACAATCCAGGACACGATGGGGGCCTCCACCTGCATCGCAGTCATCTTCTCACCCAGTAGAGCCGGACGTATGGTGTTGAAAGCACTGGAGAAGTCAAAGAACATGACTCTCACAGTGCTCGCAGGCTTGTCCAGATGAGTGTAGACTCTGTTCAGCAGGTAGATGATGCTGTCCTCAACTCCCAGGCTGGGCTGGTAGGCGAACTGTAGTGGATCAGTGAAGGGCCTGACCATAGGCCTTAGCTGCTCCAAGACGAGCCTCTCGAAGGTCTTCATGATGTGGGACGTCAGAGCCACCGGTCTGTAGTCCTGAGGGCCGCTGGGACGCGGCTTCTTTGGCACAGGAACGAGGCAGGACGTCTTCCACAGCACGGGGACCCTCTGGAGGTGCAGGCTCAGACTGAAGACTAGACTTAGTACTCCACACAGCTGGGGGGCACAGGCTTTAAGCACCCTAGGAAATACACCGTCTGGCCCAGCAGCTTTGCCGGAGTGGAGTCTAGTCAGCTGTCTTCTCACCAGGTCAGGCGTGAAGGACACTGTAGAGGTGACCGTAGGGGGAGGGGTGTGGTCCTCAGGTTGTAGGGGACATGGAGTAGAGCAGGGGTGGAGTAAGAAGGTGTGAGTTGAGATGGTGAGGTGCAGACAAAGGGTCTGTAAGGAGGAGGAGTAGGAGGAGGTAAAGTGGCAGATTTTGTTGGGTAGCCAGCAGCAGAGACTTGTGGGGGATGGGCCGCAGTATCAAACCTATTGAAAAATAGGTTCAGATCATTGGCCCGGTCCACACGTCCCTCCAACCCCATGCCACCAGTCCTCTGGAACCCAGTGATGGTTCTCATGCCGCTCCACACATCCCTCATGTTGTTATGCTGGAGTTTACTCTCCAGCTTTCTCCTGTAACTGTCTTTAGCCTCCCTGATTTTGAGTTTGAGTACCCCCTGCACTCTCCTCACCTCATCACGGTTGCCATCTCTGAACGCCCTCTTCTTTTCGTTCAGGATAGCCTTCATGTCCTTGGTGATCCAGGGTTTATTATTGGCGTAGCAAGTTACAGTCCGAGCAGGGACATTGCAGTCCACACAGAAATTTATGTAGTCTGTGATGCACTCTGTGAGCCCATCAATGTCCTCCCCGTGGGGCTCACAGAGTGCAGGCCAGTCCGTCACTTCAAAGCAGCCCTGCAGTGCCTCATAAGCCTCCTCCGACCACCTCCTCACTGTTCTTGTGGTAGTAGGCTTCCTCTTCACCAGAGGCACATAGCAGGGTTTGAGGTGAACCAGGTTGTGATCTGACCTGCCAAGAGGGGGGAGAGAAGAGGAGGTGTATGCTTCCTTAATGTTAGCATACATCAGGTCCAGGGTCCTCTCTTCTCTGGTAGGGCAGCTCACATATTGTTTGAACCTCTATCCATGGTGACGTGGTTAAAGTCTCCCGACATGATGATGAGGGCACTGGGGTGTTGAGTCTGTAGTTTGGAGATGGTGGTGTGAATGATGCTGCAGGCAGATGTTGGGTTTGCAGAGGGAGGGATGTACACAACAACAATGATG
This sequence comes from Zingel zingel, assembly GCA_023566125.1. NCBI lineage: Eukaryota > Metazoa > Chordata > Actinopteri > Perciformes > Percidae > Zingel > Zingel zingel. The sequence goes on along the minus strand of CM042320.1, from coordinate 40,715,268 downwards.
ACATGTGGGATCTCTCTAGGCAGATGGTATGGACGGAGTCCAACGGCCAGCAGTTCAACATCCGGGCTACAGAGCTGTTCTTTAATCGTGAAATGACCGGGATAACACCATCTGCTGTTTACTAGAACGGCAAGCCCCCCGCCTTTCCGCTTACCGCTCTCGGTGCAATCCCGGTCCGCCCGGACAGTGTGGAAGCCATCCACGGAGACGTTCAGGTCCGTAATGTCCCTGTGCAGCCATGTCTCCGTGAAACACATCAGACTGCACTCACGGTACTCCGGGTGGCTCCGCGTTAGCGCCGTTAGCTCGTCCATTTTGTTGCTAAGGGACCGTACATTTCCCATAACAACAGAGGGGAGACAGGGCTTAAATCTTCTCCTCTCCATACGCCCGTTCCGTCTCGACCCTCCTCTATTCCCCCGACGTTGCTTTCCTCCTCTGCGTCCCCGGTGTGTTTTTCTCCAGAGTTCGGGTGGTATATTAGCTGGTCTGGCCACAATGCCGGCCGGCATTAGAGCGATCAGCTGAACTCCGGAGTAAACAAAGGCAGCATGTCCCGGTGAAAGCGGCATTGATCAAAACAACACTAAAAAAAAGCACCAAAACTCTCCGAAGCAACCTCGTTAGAGAGGGCAGGACTTAACAGAGTCCTGCCCTCTGTGATGAGACAAGAACGAACAAAAGAGAATGAAAAGTTAAAAAAAGTTTAAAAAAGTGAACTCAAAAGCTGGAGCAGGTAACAGGCAGCGTGCAGCTTTCGCGCATGCGCACTTAACAAAAAAAACTCTTAAGGGCTGACACATTAAGACAGAACAGACATACTTTAATGGTAGTAATGGGGAAAAACAATGAGCAGCAACTCTCAGTTGTGGTGTTTTAGTGAAACAGCAGGCGGGAACATTCTAGGACAGCTGCCAGAAACAACTGAGTACCAGAGAGCGAGGGGAGAGAACAGCTGCACGGGGAACCACAACTGTGTTCATTTGGCTCCTGTTCCCCTGCACAAAAACAATCATGACATTGCAAAAATAGCCGCATAAATAACTTGTGGGGAATAAACTGTCAGGAATATGAATTGTTGTATTAACTTCATTTTACATAAGTATTATTATATAAACCTATCTGATAAAGAGAAGCTGAGTTTGATGGATTGAGGTAATTCAGATAAAAAGCCAGTCTCAGTGTCGACCCCTTCATATAACTGGGACACAAAGGACAGCATATTTAGGGCCCGAGCGCTGACAGCAGCGAAGGCCCTATTGAAACTGAAGGAATTTTTAGGGCCCGAGCGCCGACAGCGGCAAATTATTATTATTACGGCAAATTAATTGCCTTTTTGAGGGGCTTAACTTATTCAAAAACTCACCAAAATTGGCAGGCACATCAAGTCTGGTGAATATTTATGTATATTAAGGGTTTCGGGAATAGGCGCACAAAAATGGCTCGCTAGCGCCCCCTACAAACGTAAAAGAATTGAGCCCCTGCAGTACGTTTAACGTAGACTCACGAAACTTGGTACACATATCTAGCATGTCAAGACGTAGAAGAAACGTCATTGGAGCCATACCCTAAACCCAACAGGAAGTCCGCCATTTGGATTTCAAAGTTCGAAATTAGTGCGATTTTGGCCATTTCCACAAGTCGTACTTTAACGAACTCCTCCTAGAGATTTCATCCGATCGACTTCAAATTAGAAAAACTTTTCGTCAAACGGTGTGGGTGTGGCGTAGTGGCCATTTTGAGTGTTTAGCGATGAACGAGAAAATGGCTGTAACTACAGTGTACATTGTCATATCTGCTTGAAATTTCCCACAATCAACAAGAGTCCAGTCCTGAGGCCATATACAGGCCAATATTGACTTTTGGTCATAGCGCCCCCCGCTGGCAACAGGAAATCAGCCTTATATGACAAACATCATCCGATTTACATGAAACTTATAATGTGTGGTCTACACGTGATACTGAGCTGCCCCCTATACTTTAACCACGCCCACGTACTCAGGCCACACACCCTTTCGTAACATTTGAACCATTTAAGGTAGAGTCTTGTGTGAGGTGTCATTGTACTCAGCAGAGAGTTCCTTCTTCATTGGTGATGGTTTGGCCCGCGCCCTATGCTTAAGCCACGCCCCCCTTTCATAACATTTCAACCGTTTAAGGTAGACCCTTGTGTGAGGTATCATTGAACTCAGCAGAGAGTTCCTTATTCATTGGTGATGGTTTTGCCCGCCCCCCTATGCTGAAGCCACGCCCCTTTCATAACTGGTGACCCGTTTACATTTTGAGCATTTATCGATGAACGAAGAAGTTGTTGTAACTTTAGTGTACATTGTCCAATTTGGCCAACATTTCTAGGGTCCAAGGGTCCAGGCCTGAGGACATTTATAGGCCAAAATTGACTTTTGGTCATAGCGCCCCCCGCTGGCAACAGGAAATCAGCCTTATATGACAAACATCATCCGATTGATATGAAACTTATGTGTGGTCTACATGTGATACTGAGCTGCCCCCTATACTTTAACCATGCCCACTTACTGATGTGAATTGAGTTACCACCAGAGTACGTCTTTTTCATATCGCTTTATATCGCTAGTTAACTAGGACACCGTTCTAGGCCGTTCTAGCCTCCATTGGACTGTAAAATGAAGGAGGGAGACGAGAATGTGCTGCCTGGATCATTAATTGGAACATTTACTTGTAAAAATCTTCTTCCTGCCAACCCTGGCTACCGAAATCTGGTGCCACTGATATGTCTGCGCTTCTCTCTGATGCTCTGAAACAGACGATACAGGCAACACAAACGCCACTGCATATGTATAGTTAACATTATGCTCGACAGCAGCTAACGTTAGCCTACCTCTAGCTAGTTAACACTATACTCGATAGCAGCTAACGTTAGCCTACCGCTAGCTAGTAGCTGGATTATAAACGGTTAAAATGCTGACAGCTAACGCTAAACGGTGTAAAGTTTGACTGTGTTTTACTGTAGAGGATTCAACACCGGTATGTAATAATCTGCAGCTGCCGTCGGAAAAACACAGGCGGTGCGTTCAATGAAACTGGTAAACTACAGCCTCGTGGTGCATTTGAAGTTATTGTAAATGTCCCTTTCCCATCTGGTGGTTGTTTTTGTCGTTCAACAGCAATTTACTAGTGAAATAAGTTATTGTTATTCATTATTATTAAATTAAATAAACAAATTATTATTTTTTAATTTTGACCATATGGCCTTAGCAATAAACAAGCCGTTCTTTAATGTCACCAACTGTTGTTTAGTACCCTTTTTTTTTCTTTTCTTTTTTTACTTTCTTAAAAAGTATTGGTCCAGGCACCGTTAATTATGTATGCAATTAATTTCGATTAATTAATCACAGAGTATGTAATTAATTAGATTTCATTTTTTAATTGATTGACAGCCCTAATAATTATACAAATAAGACATAATATCAATACAAGTACACATGGAGTAGAGTAAAGTAATAGTGCAAATGTAGTGTGCAAGATGTATATTGGAATGATAAAGTATGTAATGTGTAGGTGAATGGCCAAAGAGGGGATGACCCCACTTATCAGCAGTTCAGGATAGTGATGGCAGTGGGAAAGAAGCTGTTCTTGTGTCTGGTTGTTTTTGTGTGCAGGGATCTGTAGCGCCTGCCAGAGGGGACGAGGCAGGAGGATGGCAGCAGTGTAGAAGATGGCCAATAGCTCTTGTGATAGGTCATGCTTCCAGAGTTGCCGTTGGAAGTACATCCTCTGCTGAGCCTTTTTAAGGATGGCGTTGATGTTGGACTCCCACTTCAGGTCCTGGGAAATGATGGAGCCCAGAAACTTGAATGAGTCCACCTTTGACAATGGGCTGCTGGATATTGTGAGGGGGAGCACTGTGGGGTCCTCCGTGTCTGCTGCAGTCAGCACGGGGAAGTTTTTCTGGGAGGCCGCTAGAGTAGAAGTCAAAATGAAGCAAAATTACAAGTCAAATTAAAACCTCTTATCAGCCAAGCTAAGCATGATACTGATGTAAACAATAAAATAACACCTGCCTGGTATAACCCTGCAGATTGGCAGGTCCTGGAAGGCCTTCTTTGCCTTTCTACCCAGCAGGCTATACGGTTTTAGAACGTCATTGGTTACCACTCACAGTAGCATGCGACGGATGGCAGTACCTCCAGTCGAACCTCCAAGGGTTGTCAGAAAAAGTTGCTGTAAAACATATAGAAATACAAATTATACATGTAGAACAAAGTGGAGAGCTGGTACAATCTCATTTTTTAAGATAAGTCAGTTAAGTTATAATGATATTTGAATTTATGCAATTATATAGTGTTAATCTTAGGGCAGGGTAGGGCAGGACTATGGCCACTTAATTACCGTTTTGTTGACCGAGACTCCTGTCTAACTCCTGCAGCTTGGTGACTGTCGAGCAGGGCGACAGCAACATGTCATCAACTGGAGCAGAGGGAAGTGACTGGGAGCTCCTTAAGAGCATGAGCAGCTCATCCATCTTCTCCTCAAATGCGTCCATCCGCTGTGCTATGCGGGTAATGGTTGTACTCATGGCTATGGAAAATCAATGGTGTTAGTATTAGTTGTAATACATTATATACTTGCATATGTGAACAACTTAAGTGAGTCTTCTTACCTCTCATTTCCGTCTCCTGTGTGATGCTGTTTACAACAACAAAAAAGTTAAGTTACTCTCAAGTTCCTTGTCATGAAATTATATTGAATTGGAAATGGAAAAATCAAAGCCACTGTACCTTCAACAGGGTCCCAAGATGAAGTGGCTCTGTGCTCTGGGCGGCCGACTGGTTTCCTGTGTGGTGTTGACTCATCTAAAAAGAAAGTAGATATGAATATTGGTCAGTTCATTTATGGTAGGTTTCTTGCACATGCCATTGCAAAAGATGACCCTATGCTGTTACATTAGACAATCGCTAAACTTACATGTAGGTGGTGGAGGCAGTGATGTCTGCTGACCTGAAAAATGGCAAGATGAGACAAACACATCAGAACAGTCACATGATATGCATCAGGTTGAGCGTCAGTAGTTCCATGGTAGGAAATATGACTCTGGTTTCTTAAATGCATGTGTAAATGTTAACTTACGGACAGGGCTTCTGGACACACGCTCCGTCCTGGAATGCTTTCTCGCTTGTGGAACGGAATCATCTGAAATAAAAGACCATACAATTTGTACTGATTGCAAAAAGAATATTTGAATGTATGTAAACATTGTATGTGACTGGATTTCTCAGGATTTTTTCATTGTAGCCCAGCTACTTTCTAACGGGGAGACACAGCATCCGTAGAAAAGCATGGGGTTAGTTTGTAAAGCCAGTAGGCAGCTGTGTAGCCTACACATATTCAGTCCCTTCCTGTATGCTTCCCCATTCACTTAAATAGGAAAATAGCTTGCCGATAACTGCCCAAAGTGCGCTGCAAGATGGCAGCCAAGCACACGTCGTGCAGCACAGCAAACAAAGACTTTAACAAAGCGCAATATATATGCAGTCCCTTTAAAGCGTACCTCTACCAAAATGCAACCTATGGTCTTTTTGTGAATGTACCCAAGTCAAACTTTCGTTTAAAAGCATATTTAGGACGGAAGCGCTACTTAAGATTTACAGTATTCTTGTTTTCGGGTCAAATGGCCTTTTGAATGGGAGAGCTAGGAGCTACTATGATCGCATCAAAATTACTATTTTACACTAAGAAGGTTCGGCACAACATGAAACTTTGCTCTAAGTATCACCAGTGTCTCTACACCTGAACTCAGCATTGAGAACATTGTTTGTGCACAAAGAGTTTACTAAAAAAAAAAAAGTTTTGAACAACTCACTGTTTGACTGGCAAGATGGGGAGGGGAAAAACTACTGCTTCAAAACCTTTTTGGTAAACTTTGTGTAGCCCTACGAGGTAAAGGGCTTAAGGTAAAACCCCCAAACCCTTGCATTACAACCACAACAACATGAAAATGTAATGTATTTCACTTACTTTTTCGTGAGATCGTGAAGCAAATTGAATCGTGTTGATTGTGTATCCAAGACTTCCTGATAGTGAGCACAACACGGAAGTCAGGGCAGGACTTGAATCGGTCACCTGAAAGCAGAGTCTGCCCCCTACTGGCATGGGGGTGTAACGGTTGGATTTGTACACTGAACTGAGCCACTTGTTAGAAGTTAAATGTGAAATGAAAGAAGTGAATTGTCTTAGTTGTGAAAATCATTCTATTGATAGATTCTTGTTTTAAGTATTTTCACCTAATACAGTTAAAAAACGAAATCAAGCACAAAAGTATTGTTTTTAGCAAAATTGATATCAGCCTAAAAATAAATTATCTTGTTATGCTGTTTATCTTACTTAGATTTTATGAGACCAATCATTTTTGAGTAAATCTAAATCAAATGACTGCAAACCTTTTATATGCTACTTCAAAAACTTAAATGGAGCTGGTTTAAATAAACATTTCAAAACCGCACTCAGAACAACCAAAAACAACCAAACGGGAACGTTGTGTGGAGGTACAGTGCAACCACAGGAGAACGTTTCAGTTGGTTGGTTCCCTCTACGTTTAGGGAACGTTATAACCCTGAGGGAATTCGTACGTTAGTTTTTGGTTTGGTTCAAACTAACCTTTAGGGAACCAGAAACTAACATTCCCTAAACGTTCTGTGTTAGTGGGGATGCAGCAGACATTACATGAATGAGTTTATCATGGGGTAGCCAAGCACTGTTAATCGTGGTCAAAACAATCCTACTAGAAATAACTATGAGCATGTTAAGCATTAGTAAGAGCCAATTGGCAATGTAGTAAGCTGGAATGACATAGTATGATATCAATAAATGAAGTCTCTACTTCATCAATGTGTCACAAAGTGGCATGTAATAAAAAAAAAATGATCCTGTTACTGTGCATACTTCTGTGACACTGTATGATTTACAATTACTCTCTAACGTATCATTTGGTGTTTCTGGGCGTTTCCTGTGCCACTTATAAAATCCCAAAATGGTTTTGGAGTAGGTGTACTGTTGAGGTGTCCATTGACTTCACTCCACTGTCCACATATCTTTGGCCATATAGTGCACATTACACATTATTAGTTTATTAGGTAAATGTAGCTAAAACTAATAACAGTCTTAACAGTCTTGCAACAAATCCAACCTTCATCAAGAGAGGTGTTGATTCATCTTTATGACCATTGTGGATGTTGTAGCTTGTGGTGCTGTTACAGACAGATAAATAAAGGATACTATTTGGATTAGGGGACTTTTTGAGCAATGTTTTGAGCAATGTTTTTTTCTTTTAATAATTTAGTTTGTTAAATATCCATTCTGGCTATTTACCTTTGTACAGAGTTTTGTTTTGTTTTATGTTTATTACTCCACAATGTGTGGTCTAAGAGTGAATAAATAAATCGGAATTGTATTGAAACATTATGTATTATGTTAATAATATAATTTATTACCACATTTATGACACAACAAGAATGCCATTGTGACAGTTTTAAACGTTAATGAACTTCAAAATATCCCTTCCTATTTTTTTTTTTAAGAGGCCCTGTGGAGTTTTCTTCTAAACAAATACAAGTACTTGTATACTCAGTACCAGCACTTCTGATATTTGTCCACATGAGTACCCATACTTCTTATTGCGTACCGCCACCTCCTGTGGTGAGTAACACACCCCTTAGCACCCGCTTAAATACGTCTCTGTTTAAACACATAGCTAGCTTAAAGCTGAGAAAACAGCACTAAAAATGTAAATGTTAACATGGATAATTGCATCCCTAATAACCTAACATACATAATTGTAATGGATAAACATTATTGTAACCCTGGAGTAGGCTACTGTGCCACTGCCCGACTTAGAGCACGGCCGGTGCACGGTAGCCCGTCCACCCGGGGGTGACTAAATCCTGCACACCAACGCTTTTGTGGCAGAAAAACATTTTGACAAGTTTTTGTAAAAGTAGTAGAGAGCGTGCGCAGAAAGACAACAGACTTTTACCCAGCACGCTCTGCTTCTCGTCGGGGGGGGGGGGGCTTGCCAGCTCTGCTTGAATAACAAGCGAGCTTCCACCATATTTTCAAAACCTGTCCGCCACCGATGGTTGGACAGTATTTACTATGGGTGCAGTAGTAAAACACGGTTTTAATGATAATTCTAACGCTAATACTTACCATCGGAATTTTTACGGTCGTTTATCATTAAACCAGTAACCGTTTCATCCCTACGTGTGCATGAACAATATCAAGTAAAACACAGACCCACTTTTAGACCATTGTTCCATAGTGGTCAAAGACTCCACAGGCTACCTTTAGTTAATGTGTGCATAATTTACATCATATACGAAAGCCACACAAAAACTCTTGAGAGACCCTAAAGGCCCTGACACACCAGCCAGACGGGCCGACCGTCAGCAGAAAAGGCAGTCGGACTGATCAGTCGGGTTCCCGAGGTCCAAAAAATGCCTCAGAACACACTGAGGCGACGCAAACTTGAGCGTACACTCTGCGCGTAATACGTCTCCATAGCAGCAGGCGGCGCTGCTCTGTATTGTTTCCATTAACAGTCTGATTATTTCCCAGAAAATGAAAACCGGCAGCTGATTGGACGAACGCATCACGTGGTTCTTTTTTCTCCGGAAATTCACAGCCAGACTGTCATGGCGGCTTGTTCAAAATACGATCTCATACTGTACTAAAATAGTTCAACGAAACGTGTTTCTGAAAACATTATAAGCGAGAAATAGGCCATGCAGTTTCTGAATCTGTCTTTATTTCAGATGGACAAAGGTCAGTTTAAAAGATTTCCGTCAGATTTTGAGAGGCTCATCCGCTCCCCATTTCCGGGCGAGTCCCGACTACCCTGTCTCCGACTGAACATGTTGGGTCGGCCCAAATGAAGGCCGACGGCTCCTCGGACGGCCAACGGCACGGAACACAATGAACAGACTCGAGTCATCAACCTCGCCAGACGGTCCGACGGCCGATTATCGGGCTGGTGTGTCTTTTCTCTAAGACAAACTGAGTTGTCCTCATATCAATATAGAATTGTTTTGCATGTAAAAAGGCTGAGCCAGCTTCTGGATTGCCTGTTCATCCACATACCAGAAATTGATCACTGTAGTTTGTTTCCCTTTATCGTCAATGGAAACCCAAACTGTTTAACGCAGAAGTGCGAGCAAACACAGATGTTCAACATGATAAAAAGGAAGATAAAGAATTGGATTAACTTACACATTAAACTGAAGAAGTTTTTAATTGATATTCAGATCTGTAGTCACATATAGGGGTGGGACGGCGTGGGGTGGTATATGGGCGCATGGGGTGGGGTGGTGGGTACAGATGTAGGTGTCTTGTATGTTTATGTGCCTTATGTATTTTAATTGTGGCAATGTTTAATGTTCGTTTTCATGTTTAAAAGCCCTTCTAGGGACGGGCATTGGAAATTAGCAATAGCTATAAATGCTGTGATGCTGTACATTGGAGTATTTTTGCACAAATGTCTATGTCTAAGCATCTGTCCCTAATCAAATAAACATGAAATGAAATGAAAAAAAAATACACTGTTCTGTCTGAATGTAGGGAAAGCAGCTTTTCCTACACAATCTCAACAAACATTATTTCTTTTAAAGACAGTACTTGTGGAAACAAGAAGCAAAATCTTCTTACTGTTGGCTACATTAAAACAGCCTCCTGCTCTTTTTGGTGAGAGTCTGGTTAGGCTCAGCGTGTGGAAACAGAGCTGCAGATGTGTGTTCTTGTTTACACTGAGCAGGAGGTAATTGAGGAAGTCTGGCTCTCTCCTCAGGAGCACTCATTGGGAGCTGGGTTACTACTGAACCAAACATCTCACATACCTCTCCTGCTTTTTTTCTGTGTTTATCTCTTTTCTCTCTGTCCGCACATGCCTCTTCCTCTCTATCCTCCTCTGCCATCTCTGTCCCTCTCTCATTCTGCTGGAGGACGTATTTGCAACTTAGTGGGAAAGATGCCATGTCTGCCTCACCCGAGAAGAGCTGCACCAATAAGGCAACTAGATTATCTTTTCTTCTCCACCACAAGTGAACTCAGTTTTCTGGCTTCAACCGAGGGAGCTGTTTGTGTTTGTCAGCAACACCTCCTTTAACCTTTATTTCAGAAGACATCGGGAAGCAGTAAGTCGACTCCCATGTGCATGCAAATGAGTTTAGCTTTTGCTAAATTTCCCAGAAAACTTAGAGCACATTCAGTATTCAGCTATTCATTCTTTCCTCTCCACACTTGCTCATCCTTACCTGGAACTGGCCAGTGTAGTCGTCGTCTGTGGTGCCCTCTCTGCCCTCCTTCAGTGCGATAAGAGTGAAACCTCTGAAATAAGCAGGGCTGATTGCCAGGAGGACCACTGTTAAGGAGGAGAGTGAGTCTGTATTTAATACACAGAGACGCTGAGCAGTGAAGAGGCACAGACATGGACACATCATGGGCACGCCGCATGACGCAGGGTCATTCTGGATAATGCCAAGGAAACACACATGAAAGCAGCATTCCTGTGAGCATCAGTGTGTTGTGGAAGAGTGAGGGCTGTATATAGAGGCTTAGCATCTCACACTAGAATAAAAGAGAGCCTGTAAATCTCATGGCGGGGGTATGGTACGGAGAACCGGCCAGGAACGGGACCCATATAATGAGATGTGGGTGGAATTTTATTTGGCTCACCCTTGTGCCCTAACCTTGCATTTTTCATGCCATCCCATCTTAAGATTTGCTCCTGGCGCTTAGAAGGAAGATCTCAATATTTTCAGTTGTATCTTGTTTTTAAAAAGTAAATGTATTTGCTACTTAAAGGCTGTGAAGGCTTAAGGAATAACTTCTTTTTCTTTGTTGGTGTCTTTTACAGGTCTCTAAAAACTGATTAGAATTAAGTAAGTAAGTAAGTAAGTAAGAAAGTAAAATTTATTTATAAAGCGCTTTTCACAGATAAAATCACAAAGTGCTGTACAAAAGAATAGGTAAAACAAACAATATAAAATGTGTATACATATGTAAAATTAAAGTGACACTAGTGAAAACCCATCAACCAAAGGCTTTCCTAAATAAACATGTTTTCAGATCCTTTTGCCCTGGTTGCTAAATGTGGCATCACAGCCAAACAATTGCATGATCTGGAATCAGACCCTTGATTTTTGTCCTTGTTTTTGAGGCCTGTGTCAAAACTGGAGAATGCCAGGTCTTTGTTAAAATCCACCACATTGTATTCCTGGAGTTATTTGAATGTGTATGACTAAAGTTTGGATTTAAGAACAGAGAAAGTGAAAGAGCTGTATTTCGATTGTTGTTGGTTTTTGAAAAAGGCTTAGTGTTAACTTCTGAACTAGCCAAGAATCTCTATGAGTAGGCCAAAGTCTTTTTTTATGTGGCAAATCCACCAAGCTTACCCAGCGGTCAGTTTAATTAGAGCCAGATCTGTGTGTGTGTGTGTGTGTGTGTGTGTGTGTGTGTGTGTGTGTGTGTGTGTGTGTGTGTGTGTGTGTGCTTGTTTTACTATATTCGTGGGGTCCAAAAACCAGGGAATACAGTATACTTGTGGGGTCTGCACAGCCTTGTGTGTCCCAAAATGCTGGACCCCACAAGGTTAAAGGGCTGTTTGAGGGTTAAGACTTGGTTTTAGGATTAGGGTTAGAATTAGGTTATGGTTAGGGTGAGGGTAAGGGTTAAGGTTAGGGTAAGGGGCTAGGGAATGCATTATGTCAAAGACGGGTCCCCACAAAGATAGTGAAACAAACGTGTGTGTGTGGGACACTGTGTCTTTCTCTGTGTGTGTGTGTTTGTATGTGTGTGTCCCTTTGCTTGCAGGAAGAGGAGAGGAAGTGAATATAGGTCAGACATTATAACACTAAGTAGCCTTATCAAACCACAACTCTCCCTGCAGGAGACAGAGGAGGCAGACTAACTAGTTTGGAAATGGTGTCCTCCAGACTTCAGTTTCTAGTACAGATTTAGATTACTATGGCTGTTAGTTGCAATGTTAGGTGGTTAAACTTACTCAAGTTTTCTAGAAACATAATACAATAAAGATTACTAGATAAACACTCATTTGGTGCAGGTTTACGCACTGATTGCAAGATGGACTGAAAAAACTCTACCTCTGTAGGTGCTGCTCGGCTGATAGGTTTCCGGGTCCCCCTCCACTCTGAGTCTGAACTCATGGTGCCCATCCCTCCGAGTCCCGTGGGTCTGCGCCTGGATGATCCGCCCGCAGTACCCGTCCGACTTGCCTCCGAAGGGCTCCTCAACGAAAGCGACGGCGTTGCACACGAAACTCGAGACGAAATAGTACTGCAAAAACCGCACACGTAAATACATTCCCATTTCGGAGCCCGGAGATAAGTGTACAATTGTAGTTAGGCTATATCAAAATACGCCCTGTGGAAAGGCAAAAGCAGCAGACAGAGGACCAGTTCCAGCCCCTTCCCCAGGAACTCCCACCAAACTACAGCAGCGTCACAGTCAGTGGTAAAGGTGAAGAGAAGGAGACGAGTCCATCCTGAACTGGAGAGAGCGCGTCAGGGGCGCACCACGTTTAAGCGGGACTGAGCGGGGACAGAAGAGAGAGGAGGTGCTGTTGCTGTTCCCGGATCAGTGTGTGGTGTTGAGAGAGAGCATGGAAGCAGCGAGGGCCGCCAAATAACCGAGCGCGGGTGCACGCGGATGTCTCCTTGACTGGAGGCGAGGGAAGGTCCAAACTGTAGCTCCGCACTTTAATAAGAGCCAGCCCTCCCCTAATACACAAGCACAGTTACACACACGCATACAGTAGCCTACACACACTGTGTGTAGATCTCACACGCGGAGCTGCCTTTTGGGGAAACATACAAATGTTCTGCGTGTTGTTCGACGGCAAATTTTAGGTTTTAAAGATTTTAAATCTGTTTCGCTGTGACGTTGTCACTTAATATCACTGAATAAGCACATAGTACCACTGTTCGATGCTCTGAAGTTACAAATATAAAGCAAAGGTGCGCTTTCTAGATATGAGCCCGCACCAGAATGCAGTCTGAGCTATGTGCTCCTCTCATGAGTGAAAAACCGAACTTCAAATGTTATTTAAATGAATTGCTCCACATTGATTCCAAAATGATTTAATTCTAATAAACCTTAAAGTGTATGAACACGAGCTCCATTATAAGATGCTGTCATTTTATTTGATAACATCCTTGTGGATTAAATGCTTTTCTGTATGGACATCTGGTGTACTTGAAGCACGCCATCAGCTTTCCTCACATCTCCTCACCAGGGGCGATTCCAGGATTTTTTAAGTGGGGTGGCACAGAGGGGGACCAATAATCAGTCAGGGGAGGCCCGGGGGCTTTTATCAGAATACAGCATAGAAAATCTGTTTAGAAAAATAGGAAATATTGGATAGGATAGACCAACACAATTTAATTTTGCTAATGTTTCTACTTCTACACTGTGTTACAAATTATTATGCAAATTATATTTTACACAGATTTTATATTTTATATATATATATATATATATATATATATATATATATATATATATATATATATATATATAGTCTATGCAAATGGCAGTCAGTATAATTTTCAAGTAACCAACCGTTAGGGTATAAGTCGAATTTCATTGAACAAACCACCCAATGAAAACAGTATTTCTTTCAAAATAAAAAACTCAAAATGCACTGTTCCAAATTATTATGCACAACAGAGTTTCAAAACATTTTATAGGTTGTAAATAACAGACAATGGTAATTTGCTGAATTTGCAACATTAGGAGGTCATATTTACTGAAATCAAAAGCAATTTCAATCAACATAGGATTGAAATTAACATAGGACCCCTTCTTTGATATCACCTTCACAATTCTTGCATCCATTGAACTTGTGAGTTTATGGAGAGTTTCTGCTTGAATTTCTTTGCAGGATGTCAGAACAGCCTCCCAGAGCTGCTGTTTTGATGTGAACTGCCTCCCACCCTCATAGATCTTTTGCTTGAGGATGCTCCAAAGGTTCTCAATAGGGTTGAGGAACATTTGAACATTTGAGGTTTTAGGCTACGAAACGTGCATGCAGGCTGAAATTCAACCGTGCCGTTTTATCAGGATAAAGCTATAAACAGAAGGAAACTACGCTAGCTGCTAGGCTAATGTGCAATGGTAAACACTGCAGCTTGTTAAGCTAGTTAATGTGTCTACCTCAGCTGAGAACGGAGAAATGTCTTTGCCTTTCCTACCGTAATACATGGTAAGGTTCCTAACAGAGTGACATGACCCGGAAGTAGTTAAGTGGCTGCCATGATAACAGCCGTTTGAATTTTCTAAGTGATAAGGAAAGGCGCTTCAATTCTTGCTTTGTTACCTCGTTTAGCATAGGATACACTGGACCATCCTTTACAAAAGGAAAGGAGATAATGCTCTTCCACAAGTCCTTGTGGCAGCAAAATTTAAAGCGATGCATCGCCATTAATCCGAATAAGGTGCACAGTTGTGCCGGCAGCCAACATTATTGTTTTCTGTGAGACATTGCAACACATCTAATAATAATGATAATGTAGTTTATGGCACAGTCTGAGTGGGTTAAAAAAAACTGTTAATGCAAGAACTTTACTCTCCTCTTCGCCCCCTGGCTTATTTCAATATATATGTTTTGTTGAATGTCACTATGGATATGACTACATCAAAATGACCATGTGTGAAAGTAAGTAATAACCTAAAATCACCCACCCACACCAACCCAAATGCATTATTTCAACCCTCTCTACAGTCTCTGTAGGCTATTGCTTTTTAAATGATGTATTGTAGTGATGTATGAGTGATTTATTTAAAGATTTACTGTAGTGATGAGTGAGGCTGCTTTCAGTAACTGTAAATGTTTCCATGCGCGCAGTAATGCCACTGTAGCTGAAATTGTGGGATATTTAAACAGCAAAACAAAAATCTGTAGTTATAAACTTGACAGAGAAAACATAACTTCACTTTTAGCTTTGGAAATAATCAATGGAATTACTGCTGTTCTTGTGCGTAAATGCGCACAGTATAGCGGACAGCTCCGCTGTTTTTACAGTTTAGAGAATATTGTCCTCTTAATAATGTATTTCTTTCACCCACCCGTAACCATCTAACCCTTATAACATTTAATATGTAGCCTGTAGTAGATTCGTAGGTCTAACGCGTTCTGCTTATCTTGCATACATTTAACAATTATTTCCATACAATAATCCGAATCGGGATGCATGTGGATAAAAATGAGTGAGCAGGAGGGCAATAATGATAAAAAACTTTATTTGCTGAACACCCTTCATACAAGAAACAACCTACAGCCCAGTGCTTTATAATGACTAAATGACATGCAGTGAGTACTTCACACGAAACGACATAATTAATGCAGATTAAGATGGGAAATAAAATGGTGATGAAGTAATATTTTACGGGTTGTCCACCTTTATTGAGCCAGCATAAAACAACACGGTGAAAACGCATGGGGCGAAGTATTCAGATGCCTTTCTGTAGTCCACCTTGAGAACAGTGTAGTTTACTGGCAGACCCATGTCAATAATATCGGCCATAGTATGATTACACAGCCGAGTGTAAGGCCAGTCGGATTCTCCTTGCACCGCTGTTGTATTTTCCTAATTCCTTTTGAATTCTCCTTCACACCTTTCCTTGACCTCATGATTTTTACCATCGGGGTTAAGAAAGGACTTAGGAGGTAATCTTTTTGACTTTTCGACTGCAGCCGCTGACTATAATCTCTTGTAAACACTTTCATAAGACATTCACATTTACAATAGGAGGCCACTAAGTGTTGCCATAGTATCATATAAGTATGGTGGCCCTGAAGTGCAAATCACGACAGCAAATAGGAAAACACGAGAGCAAATATAAAAACACTTCAACAAATCACAAAGCACAACGGCAAATATGAAAACACAACAGAAAATATGAAAACACTTCAACAAATCACAAAACACAACGGCATTAACTTCTACCGGAACAGGTAGGGCCTATCTAGCAGAGGACGGACCGTCCTGATTGGACAGACGCACTGTCTGTCCAGTGGCGGCGCCAGAGATGTTCTTTTGCTGGTGCTTTGGGGTTGCTGGATGTTTCAGTGAGGGTGCTCTGAAATTTTGAGTTTCCCTTGACACAAATAGACTAACACACTTGCGCAGATGCCGACCCACCTCCGCCGCGGTTTACTAAGCGAGCGAACAAGAGAGATTGATTTCAAGTTGCCAATACAACAGCACCATAGAACTCTGTTTAGCCCACCAAACATATTTCAAATACCAGCCAACAAGCCGGGTTCAAACAATCATTACTGCAGCTCTCATACAGTGGCTCAGAAGATTAATGCGGCAGGCCAAACCCACCACCCATAGCCAAGCACACACATAAACACACACGTGAATGTATCCTCACACAGTTTTGCACGTATGGTCAAAATAATGTAGTCATATCTGTAGTGAGTTAATAATATACAGTGCCTTGCTTAAGTATTGGCCTAAGTCATTATGATGAATGGAGAAGAAGTGTTTTCCATTCATCATAGTGTTTTACATTGAGCACATCAGTGTTCAACTGGTTTTTATAAATGTCTATTACAGTTTTTCTCGATTGCTTAAACACATTTCTTGAAACTATACCTCGTATTCTCAAAACAGTAAACACAAATCCATAACGTCTCACCCAATTCACCAAACATCCTATTTTCAGGTCAAAATTAAGCAATATATCAAAACCATTAACTCTTGCTGAAAAACCAAACTTTGACCTCAGACGGGACACACAAGCCATCACAACATACACACTAAAACTTAGTTTTACACACTGGTGTAATAAATTCAAAACAACATTTCCAAAACTGTTAAGTTATGTTGCCACAAACCTTTTCAGATTAACACAAGACACAACCAATGGTTACATTGGCACATTTTATTCATTACTGTATTACAGTAATACACAGTAAAAAAAAAAAAGATTCTGCATCAGCATCCCGTCTTTGCTCTGGGTCAGGCCAGAGAATCTCGTCCACATCACAGGCTATATTGGCCCTAGCCAGGCAGCGGGGGTAAAATCCTCTTGCATGCCTGATCCACCCCTGGCACGCATCTACTGATATGTCTAGGCAGGCTTCTTCCATGGCCTGAAGGAGGTGAACATACATATAAGGTTCTCGGTCATACACTTTCCACCGCCATGCCGAAAAAAAATCCTCTATTGGGTTAAGAAATGAAGAGTATGCAGGCAGAAAGAGGTTGGAAAATATTGGGTTATCGGTAAACCAGTCACGAACCAGAGCAGCGCGATGGAAGCTGACATTATCCCAAACAACAACATAGTGAGGGTGCTCTGGTTGTGCTGGTTCCCTGTGGTCCAGCTGGAACATATGCTCTCTTAGACCATCAAGGAATGCATAGTATTATAGGGTCCTAGACTGGCATGGCGGTGGAGTACCCCTCGTTGGCTGATGGCTGCGCACATCGTGACATTCCCTCCACGCTGACCAGGGACATTTACAATAGCCCGATGGCCGATTATATTCCTCCCCCTTCTCCTTCTTTTGTTGAGGTTGAAACCAGCCTCATCCACAAAGATAATTTCAGGTGGAACAGGCCAGCCTTCAATCTCAAAGATTCTCTGCAAAACACATCAAAACACAATAGAGTATATCACTACCCTGAAGCACAGTTCAAGAGGGCACAAATGGCAGCATAAACTGCTATACTGTCATGGTGCACAATACTTCATACAATATCAAAAGTCATACCTGAACATATTCCACTCGTTGGTCTTTTACCCTGTCAAAGTTTCGTTCAAAAGGGACGCGGTACACCTGTTTCATCCGGAGCCTCCCACCACCAGATGGTCGTCTCTGTATCCTACAAAAATAGAAGCACGCATTACTGTAAATTTTATTGATTTATTTAGTATTACAGAAGTATAGTACAACAGTGCATGTGATGTCGAAGCACAAAGTACAGCACTCAAAGTTACTGGACAGAGCAGTCGTACTGTAAGTACACCTACCTGTTTTCCTCTCTGAAGGTTCTGATGATGGAGGCGACGGTGAAGCGACTCAAATTAGGCTGGACTCGTTGCCCAGCCTCCCTCATGGTCATACCATGGACAAGAACATGGTCCACTAAAGTGGCTCGAATTTCATCCGAGACTGCTTGTCTCCTTGCCCTTACTCCTCTTCTACCTCGTCCTTCACCAAGTCTTCCTCCTCTCCCTCGCCTTCCTCCTTCACCACGTCCTCCTCCTCCTCCTCCTCCTCCTCCTCCTCCTCGACCATGTCCATGTCCTCGTCCTCTTCCTCTCCCTCCTCGACCGTCATTTTTCTGTGGATCCATTGTTCCAAAACTCAATGAACTGACTCTGGCCATTTTATCTATCTATTGAAAGTTCTGATTGGTGTGTGTGATCAATTCTGACTCGTAGTGTTTCCACCTGGGTAATTGTGTGCTAATTGAGCTTCAGCTTCTGACTTGAGTGAGAAATATTGAATGCTGTGCTTTCTAAATGACAACATGGTGTAGGCAATGAGAAATTATGGGATTTGTGTGTAGAGTTTTGCAGTAACAGTTCAACAAATCTGACTCATGTGTCAAAACCAGGGAATAGTGTTTATAGTTTAGTGAAATGGGTGTGCTTTTTGAAAAATGGCGTTATGGTTTTGAAATTTTAGTTCAAAAGCCTGGTTATAGTGTTTAAGCAATTGAGAAAAACTGTAATATGGTTTGTGTGTCATTTGAAAACAAAATACCATTTACAATAACATTGTTTTGAATGTAAAGCTTCATTTTGCAGGATAATTGAGGGGTTTTACCCATTGTGTGTGTGTTTTTTGATTTGTATGTACAGTTCTGAGAGTATGAGTCATGCTTTCAGAAAATGTGTGTAAACAATCGAGAAAAACTGTAAAACAGTTAGCATCTGAATATAATTATTCAGTTAGAAGTTTCCTGTGTCCGGTAATAATTTGATGGAAAAATAAACATTGAAATACAGTTTATATTATATACACACCCAAAAATGTAAAGACACAGACAAACCAGTTAATTTAATGCATTTATTTTTTGAATGGCAATCTATAATTGCCCTTCAAAAAATAATCTATAGTCCCTATATAATATGTAATATATAATCTATAGCAAATAATCTATAGTCCCCTCATTCTATGAAAAAAGGTTGAACAAATTGCAACAGAAGCAAACTCAACTGATTTTGTATCCTCAATCTGTCCTGAGTAAGGAAAAAAGACCCGAAGAATCCCATTAGGGGAAAGTTTAGAAAAAGACTCAAATATAGCCTATTCCTATTCATTCTTTTTCTCATGTGAATAGGGTAACAATGTTAACCTTTAGATATCACCATGAAAATTACTGAGTTGATTATTTACATCAAGACAAACAAAAAATATATTAAAAGTTTTTTGAAAGTGTTTGTTAACATGGGCAAACGGTGCATAATCTAATTACGTATGTGCTAATTTGCATAAATACCACAACAGATCTAAACATTAGGTTTAGCCAGGTGAAAATGTCTTGTTGAATCTTGTTGACATCTTACAGAAAAAGACTTAATGTTAAGGTCAGAATGGAACCCAATTAGAAGAATTACAGGAAGAAGTACTTTAAACCAGCCTTTATTAATTATTATTGCAGAGATGGGGTTTGGGGCTGGGTCCGTGGGACTGTTTCTGGGGGATGAGTCTGAGGGAAGAACAGGAGACAAGGGTATGGAGAATGCAGAAGACAAAAGGTAGGTCCTGTTCCCCATCTCTGCAATAATAATTAATAAGGGCTGGTTTAAATTACTTCTTCCTGCCTCTATGTATTAATGCTCATGGGTAGCCTAAATGGGTTCCATTCAGACCTTAACACAAGTTTTGTACTGTTATATGTCAACAAGATTCAACAAGACATTTTCACCTGGCTATACCCAATGTTTAGATGTTTGCCGACTGTTTGCCCACTGACACTGTTTGCCCATGTTGACAACCAATTTCAAAAAACTTGAAATACATTTTTTGTTTGTCTTGATGTAAATAATCAACTCAATAATTTTCATGGTGATATCTAAAGGTTAAAATGTTTACCCTATTCACGTGAGAAAAAGAATGAATAGGCGTATGAATAGGCTATATTTGTGTCTTTTTCTAAACTTTTGCCTAATGGGATTCTTCGGGGCTTTTTTTCCCCTTACTCAGGACATATTGAGGATACAAAATCAGTTGAGTTTGCTTCTGTTGCAATTTGTTCAAGATTGACCCCCATTTTGGCTTAAAATGACTGGACTACTATTCAACATCTCTCTTTGGCCTCTGTCTCCCTGCTTGTCTTTTGCTTTCCCTCGCCTCCTCATCTCTCCCTTCTGGTGATGCTAGTGCAGCCTCCGTTTGTTCCTTAGTCCCCTGTTAAAAGACAGCAAACACAAGAAAAAGATATGTACCATTATGAATGCTATGACGGAACGTTATACTTGTTACATGGGAAACTACTCATACATTTTAGCTTTCATTTAACGTTGCTAGTGAAGTTAACAAGGTGCAGCTTTACTTCCCATCCTGCAGCTACAACTGATAAACACACCAATTTCTAAATCTCTGCTAACATTACGCATATACAGTAACGGCTTATAAAAAGAGATGAAAATGCCACCAGACATTAAACTTTATGAACACAAATGAAAGACAGCAACCAAGCTAGCTAACAGCCTAATGTTAAATGATAGTTCAGTTAACTTATGTTAGCTCGGGGTGTATCTACAGTGCCTTGTGAAAGTATTCGGCCCCCTTGAACTTTTCGACCTTTTGCCACATTTCAGGCTTCAAACATAAAGATATAAAACTATTTTTTTGTGATGAATCAACAACAAGTGGGACACAATCATGAAGTGGAATGAAATTTATTGGATATTTCAAACTGTTTTAACAGATAAAAAAACTGAAAAATAGGGCGTGAAAAATTATTCAGCCCCCTTAAGTTAATACTTTGTAGCGCCACCTTTTGCTGCGATTACAGCTGTAAGTCGCTTGAGGTATGTCTATCAGTTTTGCACATCGAGAGACTGAAATTTTTGCCCATTCCTCCTTGCAAAACAGCTGGAGCTCAGTGAGGTTGGATGGAGAGCGTTTGTGAACAGCAGTTTTCAGTTCTTCCCACAGATTCTCCATTGGATTCAGGTCTGGACTTTGACTTGGCCATTCTAACACCTGGATATGTTTATTTGTGAACCATTCCATTGTAGATTTTGCTTTATGTTTTGGATCATTGTCTTGTTGGAAGACAAATCTCCGTCCCAGTCTCAGGTCTTTTGCAGACTCCATCAGGTTTTGTTCCAGAATGGTCCTGTATTTGGCTCCATCCATCTTCCCATCAATTTGAACCATCTTCCCTGTCCCTGCTGAAGAAAAGCAGGCCCAAACCATGATGCTGCCACCAGCATCATGGGACGGCCGGGCCTTCGTAGATTTGCAGTGGTCTGATACTCCTTCCATTTCAATATTATCGCTTGCACAGTGCTCCTTGGGATGTTTAAAGCTTGGGAAATCTTTTTGTATCCAAATCCGGCTTTAAACTTCTCCACAACAGTATCTCGGACCTGCCTGATGTGTTCCTTGTTCTTCATGATGCTCTCTGCTCTTTAAACGGACATCTGAGACTATCACAGAGCATGTGCATTTATACGGAGACTTGATTACACACAGGTGGATTCTATTTTTCATCATTAGTCATTTAGGTCAACATTGGATCATTCAGAGATCCTCACTGAACTTCTGGAGAGAGTTTGGTGGGGATGCTCCTTTTATACCCGATCATGACCATTGTTTTTTGAGCATTCCTTAACTTTCCCAGTCTTTTGTTGCCCCTGTCCCAGCTTTTTGGAACACGTTGCAGGCATCAAATTCAAAATGAGTGAATATTTGCACAAAACAATAAAGTTTATCAGTTTGAACATCAAATATCTTGTCTTTGTAGTGTAGTCCAATTGAATATAGGTTGAAAAGGATTTGCAAATCACTGTATTCTGTTTTGTTATGTCCCAACTTCATTGGAACTGGGGTATATTTGAAAGACTACAATCAAATGATCAATGTTGTTTAAGTAATGTATGCGTGTGTGTGTGTGTGTGTGTGTGTGTGTGTGTGTGTGTGTGTGTGTGTGTCGAAATCTGGGGAGTGTTACCTAACTGAAAGCAGTTCTCAGAGCTGGAGTGGGTTAAACTAAAAAGCATCAGCCGTGATGTCTCTGTGTGATGGATCCCATCTGGAGTGACGCTGCACTATAAACTGACGGAGGGCTGACGTCTGGAGCTGGTAAAGAGACCAACTGTGGAGTCAAAAACAACCCGCTGACCTTTCAGAATGGAAACAATCTGTTTGAACACCAGCCAGTAACATTCCTGCATTCAAACATCTAATTATTTTATTCAGTTTGACGAAATCAGTATTGTACGGAGCTCCCCTGCTGTCATCTGAAGAAAACAAATTTAACAGTGCGCATAGATTACAAATCCATGCCCTCTGTTCGCACGGATTCCAAGGGCTTACAATCCATGCCCTCGGTTTTCTAAACTGTGCCCACGGATTTACAATCCGTGTCCTCGATTTAATTTAAACTGTGCCCATGGTTTTACAATTTGTGCCCTAAACTGTGCACAGTTTCACAATCTGTGCTCTCGTTTTGTAAAGATGCACAAACATTTGTAAACAACTTCTTTTCCAGAGAAGAAGTTTTTATCTAGTTTTATTTCATATAGGCTTTGCCCACTAAGTTGCTATTGGGTTTATCCCTCGCACATGCGCATTCGTGAAGATTTCTTTTGCTCCCTTGTGCCCTGCACAGGCCTCTCTTACGTCTGCAGTTACTGTATAATACAGCTGCGAGACCAGAGATCTGCTCCCTATTTTTCTTCAGCAACAAGCAGTTTGAAGACTTCTCCCCCCTCCCCTTTGGGACTGCAGCTGTCTCTGTTCCAGAAGGGGAGCACCGCACCAGTAGCTTTTTCTCTTCCACATCGGGCGGGCTCCCTGCCCACCGCTAAGGGTTTTGTTCTCAACCTGTGTGAATGTTGAGTAGCATTCCCCGAACCCAGGAGAGGTGCGGCTCCGATGTCTCGCTATGCACCGTTCACCAGGGTCCAAGGCGACACGGAAACGGAGTTCCTAGCGGTCCCGCCACGGCGGTAAAGCTTGGCCTCCATCCTGCTTCCAAAGGCCTCTTTTTTCAGCCGATGGAAGCCCATACCGCTGTCTCCCCGAAACCAGGTCCATGTTTCACTGACCGCGCATACCTGTGTACCGACTAGACAGCAGAACAACATCGCTCTGCTGTCTCCGCCATGACCACTAAGCCTCTGGCTGTCCCCTGGAGTTATATCAACATCTGGCGGAACATCTGCCTGCACAGATTACAACTCCCAGCCAATAGCAGACATGTGCTCTTGGGCAGTCCCATTGGCCCTGGTGGGTTGTTTGGACCACACCTTGAACAGCCACGAGCTGTAGGTAGTGGAGCGGATGCGGAAACACACCTCCTGGAGAGCGGCTCCTCGGCCACAACAGCGGCACCAAGATGTCAGCTGTCTACTGACAGCTCAGCCATGAGGCCCGGTGGGCAGCAGTGACAGTGACGGGGCGCCGGGAATGTGTGTCTCACTCCAGCTGAGAGTTGGAAACATAACAGCGCTTTTAAGGGCCACACAGTTTCCACTAAGAGCAGTTTTCCTCTCAGTCAGTCCGCTTTTGTCCCTTCTGAGCATCTTGCAGCCACTGAGACACACGTTCCCCTCAAACACACAGACAGGCTTGCCGCCACGCTCAAACGCAGTAACGCAGGCGAAGCCCAGCCACACTGTGTCAGAATTAACAGGCACAAACACCCATTCAGAGTGCGTGTTGATAGCCTACCCAGTTGTTCTCCACCTTGGTGAGAGTGCTGAGTGAATGGTTTGTGAGAAAAGAACAATCTCTTAACACGGGGAGGGCACGATACTCACTGCTATGTAAACAGACGTGTGGAGAAGCATGTTACCCATAATAAACACATGGATGTTGAAGCTAATTACAAACGGCTATACGCTTCAATTCGCCAGCTCTCCCCCGGTTCTTACCAGCATGGTAAAAACTATCATGCTATCTTAAGTTCAGATAACGGCTCTGGAAAAATATGCTATAGCTTTTTGCTGCCGCTGAGCATCACGCGGGCACGGAGACACTCATTCCCCACATAAGCTCAGACAATGCCTTGCACACATGTGGTGCCGCAGGCAGAGCCCGGTCACTCCCTCACTATGTAAACAGCGGGAGTGAGCGTCCACTCAGAATGTGTGGTGCTACACAGTCACTCCTCACCCCCCGGCCGTCTGAGTGGGATGGGGAGAGCTCTGACTCGGTGACTGCCCCCGCCATGCATTCCCAGCATAGCGGCGACCGGCAGCCGGCCTTTTCGGTTACGCCCTACCATGGGCTGTGAGAAAGAAGCACTCGGTTCTCACAGTGGCGGGAAGGGCTCAGCGCTCTCTGTTGGCTATGGCAACAGACAACACACGGATGTGCTTGCGCCTGCTCTCTGAGCGCGGCGCAGTGTGGAAAAGCTTGTTACCCATGAATGCATGGATGTCAAAGCTAATCACAAAAGGCTATATGCCCCAGTTTGCCAGCCCTCCACCTAGTTTTACCAGTGTGTTGGAAACAACCATGACATCTCAGGTGGAGATAGCTGCTCTGACGTCAGAGCTGGCTGAACTGCTGGCAAAGGATGCTATTTCCCGCATCCCTCCAGGGGAGGAGAACGATGGCTTTTACTCCCGTTATTTTCTCACACCGAAAAAGAGGGGCGGGATGAGACCCAGTCTGGTCCTGTCTTAGTTCAACAGGTGCATTATGAAACGCCCATTCCACATGCTGACTTTCAGACACGTATTGGAATGTGTGCACCCCCATGAGTGGTTCACCTCCGTGGATTTGAGAGATGCGTATTCCCACATCTCTATCATTCCCAAACACAGGAAATTGCTGTGCTTCTCCTTCCAGGGAGCCCAATACCAGTACAATCTGCTGTCATTCGGCTACTCTCTAGCCTCTCGCACATTCTCCAAATGCATGGAGAAGGCCCTACAGCTGTTATCCAGGAAAGGGATTAAAGTCCCTTTTTACTTGGATGATTTAATCATAATGGCACCCTCCCAGGAGAGAGCTGTGTGGAGTACACAGTGGAGGTTGTGCAGCATCTACAGACACTGGGTTTTTGCCATAAACTGGCAAAAGAGCATGCTGGTCCCTTGACAGGCAATAGTGTGTCTGGGTGTGGACATAAACTCATCCACTATGAGAGCCTTGAGTAGTATAAAAAGCCAAAAATCCATGTATGACACAGGACTTTCACCCGGGCGGGTGGGGATCGCGTCCTGCGTGTGGTGTTTTGTTTCCTTCCTAATCACAACCGTCCCGTTATTGTCACGAGTCCCCAGTGGCCGTCTCCCAGCGTGTGAAGCGTCCTTTCCCTGTAGTGTTTTTCCTAAACCCAACCTCCGCCATCCCGTAATTGTGGCGCGTCCCCAGCGGCTGTCCCCAGCGGCCGTCTCCCGGTGTGTGAGGCGTCCTTTTCGGGCGTCTCCCGGCGTGTGAGGCGTCCTTTCCCCATAGTCGCGTCCCCAGGGGCCGACGAGAAAAACTTCCCTGTGAACACGTATCAATAGATTAAAAATAACGTGACATTTACACTGCCGTGAGACCGGGTTGGCCGTTTTCTAGCACTGGGATTTAATCCCAGTGCTTCGGGCTCGGGGGGGGGTTCCTTTTTTGAGCCTCTGGCACAAATCTTTCTCAGAATGTTGCTCCTGACAACAGCGCTCCTCGTAGCCTTGACGCCGGTTAGGAAAGTGAGTGACTTATGCACGCTGTCAGTTTCACCGTCCTGCTGTTTTATTAGAGAGGACGGGAGCATGGCTACTTTACAGCCAAATCCTTCATTCATGACGAAAGTCAAAACTAACTATTTTTTGGCAGAGAATTTCTTAACTTGAGGGTTTCTTCTTTCCGCCTCATAACAGAGTCTGCCCAGTGCGCGCGTTATCTCAGTAGGCCTATGTTTTACGCACAGCAAAGCAGCTGTTTGTTTATTTAACACTCACGCAGCTCTTTCGAAACAGCGGCTGTCTCACCGGCTGTGTAAGGTTATCACCCACGCTTTTAGTGTAAAGGAAGTGGCATCCGGGCACACTCCACGAGAGCCTTATCAGTACCCACAGATGTATCACAGTGGCTGACATCTGCGCAACGGCGTCTTGGGCATCTCCGTGCCTTTTTCATCTGCTTTCATTGCGCGATGTATCTCAATGATTCATTCATAGTCTTATCCACACTTAATGGCATGTGATGCCATTAAGATGTTAGATCTGGTATGCCATGTCTCCATCCTCCTGCACCAGAGTGCCCGTGAGGAATGTGCTTTGTATTAATTTATGAGGATTTTAATCTTAATTATGGAGCACCTTCAGAATCCATGCGGCAGGGCCTCATAACGCATAGCAGATCAGTCATGGAAATAGCCTATCAGGTTTTTAAGCAAACAATATAACTTTGTTACATAAAGAAACCTGTACATTTGGAGATGGAAGAGGAGCTAGTCTATGCTATCTGCTTGTGGTTTTTTATTTTTTATTTAACCTTTATTTAACCAGGTAGGCCGTTGAGAACAGATTCTCATTTGCAATGGTCAAGACACCTGGCCAAGACAAGTGTAGGTGTGCAAGACAACAAATACTTTCACATCCAATACAGTACAAGAACACAGAATACGATATGCTGCATAAAGTGCATTTTTTTGTGTCACAGGTGGCATTGACTACATCATCTTTGCCCTTAACCCAATAGCAACAGCTCTTAGAGGGCGAAGCCTATACGAAATAGAACGATAGTTACGTATTGTAACTCTATGAGTATAAGCATAGCCCTCTAATGGTGTTTTTCCATTACATAGTACCTGCTCGACTCGCCAAGACTCTACTCGCCTTTTTTGCTTTTCCATTACGAAAAAAAGTCCCTGGTACCTGCTAACAGGTACTTTTTTTTTAGTATCACCTCCGTTGAGGTTCCAAGCAAGCTGAGGCAATACCAAAAGGTGACGTGAAAACCTGCGACTACTGATTGGTCAGAGAGAATCGTCACTAATGCTTTATCATTGCTAGGGACAGACGGGGGTGTCCTGCATGGATGGATTAAGAGAACTGTCCTGAACAAATCCGCCATTTTTAAATAGTTTAGCCAGCTGTGTTTTTTTTGCTGCCTCCAGCTTCTTTTGAAACAAAGCTTTTCTTCTGGCTGTGGCAACAGCCACATGCCGAGAGTCAAAAACAACACACCTTCGACATTCTGTGTGTGTGTCGCGTTAGTCACGGTTTCCTGCGGCGTCGCTATGACGACCAGCCACGCTCGCCTCAGGCATGAGGCGGTACTAAATCTACAATGGAAAATGGAGGATGAGGCACCGCGGTCGTGCCGAGTAGAGTTGAGCAGGTACCTTTTAATGGAAAAACGCCATAAGATTCAGGCCACCTGCTTCACCAACACTGGCTGAAGAAAAATGCTGATGTTGGGAGCAGATCTCTGGTCTCGCAGCTGTATTATACAGTAACTGCAGACATAAGAGAGGCCCGCGCAGAGCACAAGGCCGCGAAAGAAATCTTCACGACTGCGAATGCGCGAGGAATAAACCCAATAACAACAGCTCTTAGAGGGCTATGCCTACACTCATGGACTCTGGAGTTACATTAAGTAACTATCGATTTAAGGGGAGACACCTCAGGTGAATAGAAAAAAATGACTAATATATCAGCATGAAACTTCCCCAGTTGATTACTGACATTTAGACAAATATCTTTTGTATTATAAGTTTTTAGAATTTTTTATATTGAAATATGCAAATAAGATATCTCATTAAATATGAGCTAATTTGCATACATTTCCAGAAGAGAAATCTGAACATCAGATGCAAAATTCTTGTTTCATTTTGTTGATATATTAAAGTCAAAGGTCTTTACAGAGGGGTTGTTGGATATATATTTTTAATCACTCCATTAATCAGAGAATACGGTCAACAGCTATAAAATATACCTGTTTTTGGGTATACAATGTTAGCCTAAATACCATCTACAGCTTATTTTGTCATGCCTGCTTCATATGTAGACCCATCGTCCAGTTCCTGCTGATGCCTTTTGATTTTTTTTTGCTGTGCTCAGACTCTTGCGCCTATATTTTTCACTGGCAGTTGTAACGGCCTCAGCTTTCAAGATCCTGAGCATATCAGTTTCTGTCATTGAATTGACCCTCATAGCTGTGCTCTGAAGCCACAACGTATCCATAACAGAAAGCATGATAAAAGCACCTTCATTAAAGGTGGAGATGATCATACTTGCTGCTGCCTCAAGCTTACTTTTCCCCACATAGACTGTTTTTGGACACTGCACCTGCAACAGAATGAGGCACTCATTTGCATTTTGAGTGCCTCCATGTTGCATTCGCTGCAGCAGGCTTTGGCTTGACATGCGCTGATACTGTTACGTCTGCTAGGTCTGGACTCAAGAGCGTACACCGACTCAAAGGTTTTGGGTTAGCAAAAGGGTTTTAATGAACGCTCAGTTGTACAGAAAATCTTGCAAAAGGGGTGGTGGTAGTCCACTGGTCGGAGGAGTGGAGGTAGACGAGGCAGGTATGAAGTACAGGACTGGTGGTGTGGCGGGTAGCGTAGGTGACACCGGCTCCAAACAACTGTGCACAGAGACAAAAAGGTGTTAGCACAGGGGTATCCACAACCAAAGGTTTCACTAGAACTTCTAGGAGTTTTGGCCAAGAGTAAGTTACCACATGAGTGACTGAAACAAACTGGCGCTGGCTTCCTGGATCTCAGGAGTACTTGTGCTGTAGATCGCTTGCCAAGTGCCCTGAAGAAAACCACGCCTGCCCACACCCCCCAACACACACACACAGAAAACCAAAAAAGGGAACACTAAGACATGAGTCACGATAGGCCGTGACAGATAAACTGGGATAAGTTTCTTCCCAACATCTTGTGCTAGAAATCTTCCAGCATGGTGTTTATGACTACCAGGTGTTTTGACATTTTCCTTTGCTTTCCTATACCAACACCAGGAGGGATTGCACCTGGTATGCAAGGGGCTATCATCAGTGGACATAGAGTGGAGGAGACCTGCCCAGATTGCTGCCTTCATCTGATCTAGCGAACCCTGGTTATTAAGAATTGCCCCCCTGTATTCATTTTGCAAAGTTTTGCATTTTTTTAATAACGGGACGGTTGTGTCAGTTTCCCCACACCCTTCCCTCCCAACTTACCCTGTGCACTCAATTTTCTTAGTGCTGTAACCATTCGCTTGTGGGCATGATTAATACACTCCAATTTCACAATGTCATGCCCAAGGTATGGGTTCAGTGCAACCACCTCCCTAAATGCTGCACTATCCCCATTTGAGAGCATCTCAATGCACCTGGTGGCGATTCACTGCTGGCCCACATCCTCTTTGCTGACTCCTGCTCCATTGCATTAAGCCTGGTTCACACAGCAGGATAATTAAGCCAATTTTAGCCCCGATTCACCCCTTCTGACAATCTTAAGGATGCTCCTATTATCGTAAAATTATCTGATCAGATATTCCTGCCGTGTGTGGTGTGTTAAGACTGCGCTCGTCTGCTTTGAAGGACATCGGGACCTCTCCGATCTCAAATCGGGGATATCCAACATGCTGGATTTTTTTGGCCCGAGTTCTCCTCGTGTGTGGTGTCCCCCGGGGACAAACGAGCACGCAGCCTGTGGACTGTGGCTTGTAGCCAATCAGAAAGCGAGGTGACGAGGCGGCGAGGAAAGCACCGGGAAACAAAATCAAAACAGCTGGCGGCATGGCGCACCAGAAAGTCCGGCCATGGTCGTGTTATCTCCACTTCTTTGACCATCGCCTTTTCTTTTGATAACTTTTTTTTTCGGTTAAAAACAAACTACAAACTATCGCCACTGCATCCTTTTCGTCCGTCATGATTATTTACTCTGAAGTCACGTTTGAGCTCGAGGGATTTTGTGAGATTTCCCGTCTGACCTGGGAATACTCAGGAGTCAAATCGGTTTGTGTGTGATGTGTTGATTTTGCCGTGTGCTGCGCACCACACACTGTACGACCAAAACTGTTAGACCCGTGATTTTTTTATCGCCATGTGTGGGGTCTCTCAGGATTGGAAAATTGGCCAGCAATTTTAAAATCGGCCCGTGTGAACCAGGCTTTACTTGATCCTGCAAATTTCTTTGCACAGTCACTGTGTGTCTCTTTCCAGCCAAACGCATAACTATCGGTAAGCAGGGTACGCGGTTGCTTACGGGCCCGGACCAATCAGGGGCCCGCGTGACTAGAAGATATTGATTGACAGCAGGGGCCCCTATCGCATTTTCTTTACTCGCGACAATCCAGTCCCACGTGCAGCCACTGACCAAGCGGGAGTGAGAACGGTCAAATTAATTTCCTTGTTTCTGATATGAAAACGAGACCATTCTCTTAATACATCCATGGACGAGACATGTGTGTGACTCGAACATCTCACATTTACCAACAAAACGTACAGCGAAAGACCGTGCAAAATATTTCAGACCGTCCTGCCAACCTGTATACATTTTAAAGGGGTGATAGAATGCAAAACCGATTTTACCTTGTCATAGTTGAATAACGACAGTTTGGTGGGTAAATAGGACATACATAGAACCTCAAAATCACATTGACACCTCTTTCCTCTGCAAATCTCACAATTTGAAACTTCCTCTGAAAACAGGCAAATCTCAACGAATCTCAACAAGGCTCCTCCTTATTTGGCTCTAGTCTCCACCTTTGTCACGCCCCAACATTTACATAGGCTACACCACTGATCTGAGATCAGGTAGTTCTCTGAATAGGTCGTGCAGATCTCAGAAATTGTATACATTGTTCATCTGCTATTTTATCACTAAATTCACTTCTGAGACTTTTTTATGTGAGAAATCAACTATGTATAGGTCAAATATGGACCATTTTAAGAAAATTAATAGCTAATTGCAAATTTTGTCCAACTGTGTGTTGGTCACCTTTTTGGGGTTACTGGCCTACCAAACGGCGCTGCCCTGACAGAGCTCCAGGGCCTGCAGCTCGCTGTCCTCCTTCCCTTCTTCCTGCTAAATGGCCAGTGTGTGTGAGTGAGAGTGCGGTCAGCGAGCTTGTTACGCCCGCAATCTCTTATCACAGGTTCCAGTTAATATTATAATGGATATGTGTGTTGAGTTATTTAAACAAATGATTGGGGAAATAAACGACTCTTGTCCGCGAGTGTGCTGGATGGAGTGCTATCAATGAGAGCTAGCTTGCCTCCTCCTAACGAGAACTCTGAAATTCACAAAAATGCCTTAAATAGAAATCGGACACAAGTGTTAGCTTTGTAAGACCTTGGGGTAGCTGTAATTAAGTGGCCTGACAAAATTCAAACTGTAAATATACTCTAGTTATGCCGAAAGTGTAGCTAGTTAGCTGCGATCTTTACCCATAGGATTGAAGGGACACTAGCAGCTAACGAAACCCCTCACATTCACAAAATGCATTAAATTGAAATTGGACACAAGTGTTACATTTGTAAGACCTTAGGGTAGGTGTAATACAAGTGGCGTGACAAAATTTAAACTGTAAATATACTCTAGTTATGCCGAAGGTGTAGCTAGCTAGCTGCGATCTTTACCCATAGGATTGAAGGGACACTAGCAGCTAACGAAACCCCTCACATTCACAAAATGCATTAAATTGAAATTGGACACAAGTGTTACCTTTGTAAGACCTTAGGGTAGGTGTAATACAAGTGGCGTGACAAAATATAAACTGTAAATATACTCTAGTTATGCCGAAGGTGTAGCTAGCTAGCTGCGATCTTTACCCATAGGATTGAAGGGACACTAGCAGCTAACGAAACCCCTCACATTCACAAAATGCATTAAATTGAAATCGGACACAAGTGTTATCTTTGTAAGACCTTGGGGTAGCTGTAATATAAGTGGCGTGACGAAATTCAAACTGTAAATATACTCTAGTTATGCCGAAAGTGTAGCTAGCTAGCCACAATCTTTACCGATAGGATTGAAGTGACACTAGCAGCTAACGAAACCCCTCACAAAAATGCATTAAAGCCCGTGTTGCAGGTTAAGCACCACTGTTGATTAATGGGTACATATAGTACTCAAGATATGTATATCATTTTTAAAAATGTCTCCAAATAGTGTTAAAGGCCAGTTTTTGTCATTTTTGGTATTGGCGGGTTTTTTTAACGCAATTCGGTGATGATGTCACGTTGGGGAGACGTGGAGGAGACTAGCCTCTGCCTAGTACTGGAACTATGGCGACTGACTGGGATGAGGAAGAGGTGGCAAGAACATGTACGATGGCCCGCAACTGTATAATTTCGAACCTGTCAGACGTGAGATGGCAAATGAGGAATTACCGAAAACTGATGGCTGTCAAAGCTAATTGTCACATGATCCGCGGAGAATGAGTGGAGAGTTGGTGAAGTGTCCTGGTGAGTTGCTGTCATTTAGTAACGCAGCAACGAGCGCTGGAGCTAATCTACGAATGGCAATGCATACAATAACAACACTTTTTATTTTACTGTCAGTGAACAGCACTGAGTGAAAGTCAACATTTTCTTTATATCTAGTGACAGTTATCATGTTGTTAGTTCAGATACGTACAGGTAAACATATCTATATCTAGAAATATAAGGCATCATGCTAGCTGTGGGCTAACTTGCCAGTCCCACCTGTGAACCCCCCCCCCCCCCCCCCCCCCCCCCCAAGATAATCCCTAATTAAATATTTCCCCCGACATTGTAAACACGTCCAATTAGATATCCCACATTTTGATGGTAGCTTACTAGCTCCAGTAACAACATATTTGCCTAGTGTTTATTTCTAAGCGTTCACTTTAAAATTTAAAATTGAGTGCACAGCTTCTTCCGGTAAAAATGTTGTTGCAAACGTAGCTGCCTCCGCTAGTCAGTGTCGCTGTGTTTGGCAGGTGCTTGTATGGGCGTTGCCGTCCCATGGAAACTGCGGTGGAGAGCTTGTGCTATAGGGAAGTGAGTGTGTTTTGGTCACTGGTCGAGGAGCTCACCCTGCCACCAGCAGATGTGACGTGCCTCACTCAGCATCCAGGATTTGAGGCATGCTGCCTGAATCCGTTTGTGCTGAAGATAGCATACACACATTTCAGGCAGAATCATGGTCCCCTTCAAGCCAGCACGCACAAGTATGTTAATTGTTTATGTATACTTACATTATTTTTACATTGAGTCCTATGAACCAACTTAAACAGTTATAGATGACTATAGATGTGTTGCATAGACAATAAACATGAAAAACAGGATTAAAAAGTGATGAAAAGAATGAAGTTTCCAACATACTTATCCCTAGGCAATACCGGTACACTGTGTACAGGCAGGCTATACGCTGGGCGTATGGAGTTCTTGGCAGGCATAAAGGAAGCCTCTACCCTCCTGTCTGGTTTCAGCCATCAGGCAACAATTTCAGAGTGGTGACGAGACCTATCATGGCTTTCAATGGCCTTGTTTGGATGAAAATTAATAAAAACTATGTTGGCATGTACAACACAAATAAAATTAAGTCTTTTTCAGTTCAAGATTTAAGTCACGCTTGTTCTGTTGTGATCGCTCAACTGCCCTTAAAATGTAATACAATACACAAAACACGTGAATTCCAATAAAAACAGTTTATTAGTTATTTCTGTGTGAAAATCATAATACAAAAAGGACTAGTAGACAAGGCACCACCAAGTACAATGATTGGTAAATTATGTGGAATTACATGAAAGAAATTTCATGCAAACAAAAGTAAAAGAAAACCACAGCACACAGACAGAGCCCAAAACATGCAGCATGCAGAACCCCTTGCAAAACTACATGAGGTAGCGGCACACAGAGTAGGCACAAGAGTGGCAAGGTCCCACCACCAGCTACAATTATTGGTACTTACTAGAGCTGGGTGATATGTTTGTCATATAAGGCGCATTTCCTGTTGCCAGCGGGGGACGCTATGACCAAAAGTCAATATTGGCCTGTATATGTCCTCAGGCCTAGACCCTTGTTGATTCTGTGAAATTTCAAGCCGATATGACAATGTACACTGTAGTTAAAGCCAATTTGTCGTTCATCGCTAAACACTCAAAATGGCCGTAATGCCACGCCCACACCGTTTGACGAAAAGTTTTTCTTTTAATAACTTTTCATCTCTAAGGTGTTGAGATGGTACAGACCAAGTTGGAAGTCCACAGGATGAAATATCTAGGAGGAGTTCGTTAAAGTATAGCACCTTGACTTTTAGGCCTACTTCCTGTTGCCACTAGGGGGCGCTATGACTTTAAGTAAATATCGGCCTTTATATGTCCTCAGGGTTGGACTCCTATGAATCCTGAAAAGTTTAGAGCCAACTGGACAACGTACACTCAAGTTACACCCATTTCCTGTTTTGATGGCGAAACACACAAAATGGCCACCCTGCCATGGACAGGCCCTATGATGAAACATTTTTCTTTTAATAACTTTTCTTCTTTAAGGTCTTAAGATGGCACAGACCAAATTTGACGTTGATCGGATGAAATCTCTAGGAGGAGTTCGTTAAAGTACGACGTGGAAATGGCCAAAATCGCACTGATTTTGAACTTTGAATTCAAAATTGCTGACTTCCTGTTGCGTTTAGGGTATGGCACCAATGACGTTTTTTGTCACCTATTAAAAAGGAAGTCTCTGCTGAGTTTAATGATACATCACACAAGACTCTACCTTAGATGGGTCAGCATTTATGAAAGGGGGCGTTGCTTAAACATAGAGGGCGGGCCAAACCATCATCAATGAAGAAGGAAGTCTCTGCTGAGTTCAATGATACTTCACACAAGGGTCTACCTTAAAAGGTTGAAATGTTATGACAGGGGGCGTGGCTTAAGCATAGGGGGCGTGTCAAACCATCACCAATGAAGAAGGAAGTCTCTGCTGAGTTCAATGATACCTCACACAATAGTGTACAATAAATGGGTCATTAGTTATTAAAGGGGGCGTGGCAAAAGCATATGAGGCGGGGCCGAATCGTCACCAATGAAAAGGGAACTCTGCTGAGTCCATTGATACCTCACATAAGACTCGACCTTAAATGGGTCAGCATTTATGAAAGGCTGCGTGGCTTAAGCATAGGGGGTGGGCCAAACCACCATCAATGAAGAAGGAACTCTCACTCAAGTTACAACAATTTCTTTGTTCATTGCTAAACACTCAAAATGGCCACCACGCCACGCCCACACCGTTTGACGAAAAATTCTAAATTATAGGGGGCGGATCAAACCATCACCAATTAAAAAGGAAGTCTCCGCTGAGTTCATTGATACCTCACACAACACTCTACCTTAATGGGTCAGCATTTATGAAAGGGGCGTGGCTTAAGTACAGGGGGCGGGCCAAACCATCACCAATGAAGGAGGAGTTCAATGACACCTCACACAAGGGTCTACATCAAACAGGTCATCAAACAGGTCATTAGTTATAAAAGGGGGCGTGGCTAAAACTTGGGGGGCGGGTCGAACCATCACCAATTTAAAATGAACTCTGTGCTGAGTTTATTGAAACCTCATGTAAGACTGCCCTAAGGCCTACTTCCTGTTGCCACTAGGGGGCGCTATGACTTTAAGTAAATATCAGAATTTATTTGTTCTCAAGGTTGGACTCTTGTGAATCATGAAAAGTTTCGAGCCAATCGGACAATGTACACTCGAGTTACACCCACTTCCTGTTTCGTCGGCGAAATGCACAAAATGGCTGCACCGCCACGGCCACGCCCTATGACGAAAAGTTTTTCTTTTAACAATTTTTCATCTTTAATGTCTTAAGATGGCACAGACCGAATTTGAAGTTGATCGGATGAAATCTCTAGGAAGAGTTTGTTAAAGTACAACATGTGGAAATGGCCAAAATCGCACTAATTTTTAACGTTGAAATCAAAATGGCGGACTTCCTGTTGGGTTCAGGGTATGGCTCCATTGACATTTTTTGTACATCTTGACATATGTGTACCAACTTTCGTGAGTCTACGTTAAACGCACTGTAGTGGCTACATTTTTTGAACTTTGTAGGGAGCGCTAGCTATTCCTGAAACCCTTAAAATACGTAAATTTTCACCAGAAAATAATAATAATTCCTTCAGTTCCAATAGGGCCTTCACCGCTGTCGGCGCTCGGGCCCTAAATAGCAGACAAACAATGTATAAAGTTTCCAGTTGTTGGCCACAACAGCAATTCATAGTTGTTGTGATTGTTGCAACTCTTTGCACACCTACACACTTAACTTTGAATTTCTGATTGGGCAGGCCAGATGTCAATATGGGTTATTACCCAGTGTGCTTTGTTGATTGGTCTCAATGTTTTATTGTTTTACTTCATGTGAATACTAGTTTACTAGAGGAGTAACTTATATTTGAAGTACTGCAGTAATGCAGGAAGTGTGCATGTAGTTTCCATGCTTATTGTGTTTCCACAATAATGTTAGTGAGTAAATCTACCAAAATGGCCACCATAATAGTGGAGTGGGATGTGTAAGATGAGAAAGCAGAGGTTAACTCATGTATGTCATTGTTGTAAAAAAATAGTGGCTGGCATCTTTGCCAAGCGCAAACCTATACAAAAGGCATCAATAATTTGTTGCCATTTTTCCCAATTATTTTGGAGGGTCATAGAAAAATGTATTGCTGTCGAAGGGAGGGTCAAGTCTATTTTGACTAAAGATACCAAAACTCCTCCAATAGCCCCTCAAATAAAAAATGAACAGTCCCTTATTAATAGCAATTTGGACTGGCAAAAACGCATTTCACTTCCGCCATTGTTTATTTTTCAATGAGCTGGCAAAGCTGCATGCATAGGATTGTGGGTGCTTTCGGAGCGCAGAGGATACATACTGTACATGCATCCTTGGAAATTCTCTGAACGAAGGATTCAGTCCTTGGTGGAATTCCGAGGATCCTCGACATTGGAAGAGTCCTTAGACGGACTTCGATGGCGTAGCATCCTCGAAATTCAGTCGTTAAAGGATCCTTCCTTGACTGTGTTTGAGACAGAGACGCTGTAGCAATGGGCAATATGAAAAAGATAATGTGTTTTTTTAACAATAAAGCATGTAATCCTTTTTTACTGTAGTAGACCCTAAGAGTACAAATATAATGCTAAAAAGGAGTATAATAGTGGCTCTTTAACT
Source organism: Zingel zingel (assembly GCA_023566125.1). Taxonomy (NCBI): domain Eukaryota; kingdom Metazoa; phylum Chordata; class Actinopteri; order Perciformes; family Percidae; genus Zingel; species Zingel zingel. Next base: position 40,677,944 of record CM042320.1, on the reverse strand, counting down.
CATCCCCCTCCCCTCCCCTCAAGCCCACTCTTAACGGACTTTCTGGTTATTAATAAGTCTCACCAAAACTATCTGCATGTCTAAAGGCGAGTGAGTCATTTTTTGTTATTTGTGCGAACCAACCCTTTACCAAACGGTACAGAAAACTGTGCTTTATGTGACAAACTGATGCTTTTGGTGTTGTTATGACCCACCCAAAAATCATTTATTGCTTTAAAACCAGTATTTTTTGGCTCCTGACTCATAGCTAAAGGACTGCTCAACAACTGGAAACAAAGCAGGTCCCTCTTACCATCTTCCTCTCCTCTCCTGCACTCTATATAAAACTGTAATTGCAGCGTCTTCTTTTTCTTTTTAGCAGATAAAACTTTCATAATGGTTCCCCGGACAGCCTGTCCAAACTTAATTAACGCTGGCTAACAGTCCCCTCTCTCCTTCCGTCTCTCTCTCTCTTTCTTATGCCCTCTGTCTCATGCTCTCGCGTCCTTTCTCAAGGGATAGAGAGAGAGGGGTGAATAGTCACCTCTCTCTATATATATATTTGTCTATCTCCCTCTTATTAAGAGGACTAGTAAGACTAGTAGAAAGCCCTCCACAGGAAAATGAAAGCTGGACTTGACACGGTCTTGACTCATACAAAACGAACAACCATTACGGAGGATATAGCTGTTGCTGTTGTGTGTTCTAATTCACTCGTTGAATTAAATAGTTTGTGTGTGTGTGTGTGTGTGTGTGTGTGTGTGTGTGTATGTTTGTGTGTGTGTGCATGCGTGCGTGGGTGCATGTGTGTGCAAGGATCAAATTCCTTGGAGCAGTGTAAGCCCTAAAATCGTGCTCTGATCTTCGGTTGAGTAGCCCGCTCTTTGAATTCCCATTTGTTTGACTTAGAGAGATTAGCCATTAATTACTGGCTAGAGAAATTAAGCACACACGAACACATGCACAACCTCATAAAGTGTGGTGTAGAGCTGTTAAATAGTGCTTATTACAACGGATGTACCACACGGGCCCAAGGGATATAGAGCTGAGACAGCATTGTCTAACAGTACTCACAAAACACACACACACACACACACACACACACACACACACACACACACACACAGCTGCTGTAGAAACTGTTGTCCAAAAGATGTTCTGGGAGAAATCAGGCAGGTTTCATCAACCTCCCGCATGAGAGCGCAAGGGATTAGCACCGGAGAGACAAGCTGACCAAAGCTGAGACAGGATGAAGAATATCACAAACACATGACACCTGAGCAAGCACAAAGGCAGGCTGTTTAGTGTTTTCACAGGGCCCATCAAAGCTTTCCAAAACCCTTTACATCATGTTGACCTGCATTTCAAATTGTCTTAATGAGTCCTTTGGCAGCCCCTGAGAATAGAACAAGAATAGAACACATTCGAAAACAACTTAAAGCAGCACTTTTTCAGTTTTCCATCTTAACAATGGATAAAATCACAATGTGTAATGTAAAATGGGTTGCTTGTAGTGACAAACCCACAGATAATTCACCCACTCAACTCTACAAAACGTCTTTCAGCCAACTTTCCATAAACCCACTGTATGTATGCTACCTACCCTTCATGAACGGGTAATTTTCAGTATTTTCAACCCTATTTTCCCATTCATGTGAAAAAAAATCTTGAAATGAAATTGGTTTAGTATAAATGTACATCCACTTAAAGTGGATGTAGAGCCATTGACAGGCTTAAATTATTGTTATAACTGTCTGACTACATTATGGAAAGATGGTGAAGTCTCATTTTGAAATCTTGCGAGTCACTATGCCTTGCCCGAAGACAGCGGTGTGGGACCATGAATGTAGTGTTGAAAGCGAGGGGGGTTTCCAAGGAGTTTGTTGTTTTGGAGTACAGAAAGACTGAAAAACATAACTGCCGAAATGAGCGGGGATAAGAAGCCAAGGAGTTAGAAAACTCAAAACAACCCGACGAACACCACGGAGAAAAGTGAACTGGAAGATACTGCTGTTCGCGGGACAGATGAAGATGGCCACCATTAAAGAACAGGCCAGTTGGGCAATGAAGCCAAGTTTCACTCACTAGAAAACATTAGCATGGAGATTTGAGGTTTAAAATCGGAGTTAAAAGAGCATCTCCTCTCATTTGGTGAGGTTCTGCGCAGCGACATGAAAGTGGACTTTGAAAGCTTCAAGAAAGAATTTGACCAAAGATTTCCTTCACTGACCGCATAACAAAAACTACAGCGCGCAAGAGTGACCGAAGCGGAGACATGGGTTGTAAAGCTGGAAAACTGGGCTCAGGAGGCGCACGATGCTCTTACTTTCACTGGAACAACAAAAAGTCCTACAAGAAAAGCTCACAGACCTAGAATCTCGGTCAAGGCGAAATAATATCCTTATTTACAAAGCTTCGGAGAGGGCGGCGGGAGAGTCCGTAGTCCAGTTTGTGGAGACTCTGCTTAAACGCGAACTCTCTCTACCGTAGGACTTCAACTTGCTCATACAAAGAGCCCACCGATCACTCACTCAGAAACCCGCTGATGGCGCCTTGCCGAAACCTATTATTGTGAGTTTTCTACTAAGGAGAGAGTCTTGAGGGAAGTATGGAAGAAGAAAATCCACCAGGGAAAAATATTATTGTCATTTGACCATGACTATGCAACTGAAATTGTGGTTAAGAGGAAGTAATACAACCCCGCTAAATGGGCTTTAAAGGAGAGAGGAATCCAGTTCCATACGCCGTTTACCAAGATGCAAATCCATTGGGACACGGAACCCGAACATATAACAACGCAAGGGAGGTGAGGGCGTGGTTTCATGGAGATGGTGCCCGCTCCAGTGGTGGACGATACATCGCCGGAGGCGCGGCTAAGAGCAGCAATGGAGTGGCAGCGCAAGGACGGGACCTAGAGGAGCGACGTGACAACACCGACCGTACTTTTAACGTAGACTAACGAAACGTGGTACACATATGTAGCATGTCAAGATGTACAAAAAAGCTCATTGGAGCCATACCCTTAACACAACATGAAGTCCGCCATTTTGAATAGAAAGTTCGAAATTAGTGCGTTGTTGGCCATTTCCACGTCATACTTTAACAAACTCTTCCTAGAGATTTCATCCGATAAACATGAAATTTGTTTTGTGCCATCTCAAGACCTTAACGATGAAAAGTTATTAAAAGCTTGAGAAAAGTCCAACGGTGTGGCGGCCATTTTGGGTATTTATTGATGAACGCAGAAGTTGTTGTAATTTTAGTGTACATTTTCATATCTGCCCGAAATTTCTCACGATTAACAATCGTCCAGGCCTGAGGATAACTATAGGCAAAAATTGACTTTTGGTTCATAGCGCCCCCTGCTAGCAACAGGAAATCTGCCTTATATGACAAACATCATCCAATTTACATGAAACTTATAATGTGTGGTCTACATGTGATACACACTATACTTTAACAACGCACACTTACTCAGGTCCCCTTTCATAACATTTGAACCGTTTAAGGTAGTCTTGTGTGAGGTATCATTGAACTCAGCAGAGAGATCCTTCTTCATTGGTGATGGTTTTGCCCGCCCCTTATGTTAAAGCCACGCCCCCTTTTATAACTGGTGACCCATTTAAGGTAGAGTCTTGTGTGAGGTATCATTGAATTCAGCAGAGAGTTCCCTTTTCATTGGTGACGATTTGCAGTGTCTGAGTGCCGTGCAAATGCACGGTCGCAAGGAGCAGTGTCCGCCAGTAACCCCGACGTGCAAGGAGGTGCGAGGGCCCGTCCAACGCTGCCTTCAGCTTTAATTAGGGCCCGAGCGCTGACAGCAGTGAAGGACATATTGAAACTGAAGGAATTATTAGTGGTCCAAGCCCGAGGCTGTAGGAAAGACGGTAGCATAGCTACGAGGTTCACACAGCAGGGCTGTGGAACCCTATTGTTTTCTAGAGATTATTAGGGCCCGAGCGCCGACAGCGGCAAAGGCCCTATTGAAACTCAAGGAATTATTATTCTTCCGGCAAATGAATCACCTTTTTGAGGGGCTTAACAAACTCAAAAACTCACCAAAAGTGGCGGTTGCATCAACCCTGGTGAAAATTTACGTATTTTAAGGGTTTTGGGAATAGGCGCAAAAAAATGGCTCGCTAGCACCCCCTGCAAAACTTACAAAATTGAGCCCCTGCAGTAAGTTTAACGTAGACTACCGATACGTGGTACGCAGACGCGTAACTATCGATAAGCAGGGTAAGCGGTGCTTACGGGCCCGGACAAATCAGGGGCCCGCGTGACTGGAAGATATTGATTGATAGCCCATTTCCTTGTCCCTTCTCTTTACATGTGTGACTCGAACATCTCACATTTACCAACAAATCTACAGCGAAAGACCTTTCAGACTGTCCAACCTGTAAACATTTTAACATCAATGTATGCTGTAACTTTTTCACTCTAAAGTCACTGAAAGCTGCTGCTGTTTACATCCTGTCTGATCTCTGCAGCGGGCGGGGCTGCTGAGTTCCCCCCGCGACTGACACACACACACACACACACAATCACACACGGTGGATGCAGGAAAAACCGGAGATGAGACGTACAGGATGACCTAAATTGAGGACAGCTACACTCGTTATTGTAAGTGAAATGCTAAGTTAAAGTCCAATAAGTACTTTATTAAACTGTATTAATGTGTGTCCCAGGCCAGGATAGGAAATTAACTAACAATGTAAAGATCAACAAGCCACTGACAGTGACACATATGTTCAAATTTGATTCATTCAATGAATTATTACTTTTTGTCTTAAATCCACCAGCCATTTTCATATTATACCAACATTTGCAGCATCCTGAGCCTTTTTGGTAAGGTTCCTATGAAATCTCAGCCCAGAGTAATTCATTAATAGTAATAATTATTATTCTCCCCATTATTCTTTCCTTTTTTTTTTTTTTAAAGAACTATACAAAAAACTTTTTTTTGCAACTTTCACTGTCTTCTGCAACTTCATTGCAACAAACATACAAAAGACATCGCAACTTTTATCGCAAAATCAGGCATTTTGGGCCGCAACAATCTAAAAAAAAGGCCACGAAATCCTGGAGGGACTGCCCTTGTGTGTTTTTTCATGTGATATGATGCGCATTCACCAGTGTTGTTGTTGTTGTTGTTGTGGTGCGCATCATCTCATCTCTTGCTGTGTCTCTACGATCCTATCCTGTCCTATTGATGGTAGCCTACTCGTGGACATTGCGACGTCATCACGTGCTGTAGTAGGGGGGCCCACCTTTATAATCCTGCTTAAGGGCCCAGTGTTGGCTCGTTACGCCACTGGTGGTACGCCTATGTCGCATGTCAAGATGTACAAAAAAGCTCAGTGGAACCATACCCTACACCCAACAGGAAGTCCGCCATTTTGAATTAAAAGTTTGAAATTAGTGTGATTTTGGCCATTTCCACGTTGTACTTTAACAAACTCCTCATAGAGATTTCAGCTGATCAACAATAAATTGGGTCTGTACCATTTCAACACCTTAAAGATGAAAAGTTATTAAAAGAAAAACTTTTCGTCAAACGTTGTGGGCGTGACGGCCATTTTGAGTGTTTTAGCGATGAAACTTGGCACCTACCATCTCCAGACCAACCTGACAGAAAGTTATCAAAAGAATTTTTATAGGATAAAAATTGCGCCGTTCGCAGTGCAGGGCTGTAGAACCCTATTGTTTTTCTAAGGATTATTTTCCATTATTCTTCTCTGCGTAAAACTCCCACTACAGCCTAAACCATACATGTTTGAGGGGTGGCATTTTCAGGACAGGTCCAAAACTCTGCAAGGACCTCAGGCGCAACAATTGACCCACTTCCACCACTAGGTGGCGCTATAGCAGAAAACACGCGTTTGGCTCTATAACTCCCACACCGTACACCGGACATTCAAAAAACATATATCCCCGTGTTCCCTGGATCCAGTTGAATCTCCTCAAATAGGCCACACCCATTTCCGCCCAGACTTTTATGCATGAAAAATCGCGATTTATCAAAAACCTACTTTTTCGATCTCCTCCTAGACCGTGCAACCGATTCGCACGAAACGAAGGTACCATCTCCACATTGACCTGACAAAAAGCTATTATTAGAATTTTTATATGATAAAAATTGCGCATATTACGCACAAACAAATTTGTGTAGCTAACTATGAAAACACGAACTTTGACATATCTCTGGCAAAATAAATGCTATTAATGCCAAACTTTAGATTCTTGTTTGTCATGACCCTCTGGAGGTCCCCCTCACGTTTTACGAAAATTGGTCACTAGAGGGCGCTACAATTACAAAAATTTTATATCTCATGAATGGCTCATCCGATTTTTACGAAATTTGAAGGGTACCATCTAAGCCCACACCTGAAGCCAACCCTATAGTGGGGTACTGAGGGGTCAAAGTGGGCATAGCCTATGGGACCCAAGTCTAAATTTACCACTTACATTAATGTGAACAACTTTAAATTTACAGGGTAGATGAACAATGGGTCATGGACCACACCTACCAAAAATTACACGTGGCGCTATAATGTTTGTTTGCCTTTAACTCCCACATTACACATTGCACATTAGAAATGCTTACATCCATGTGTTCCTTGAATCAAGCTGAATCACATGATATAGGCCACGCCCATTTTCGCAAAACCAACTTTTTCGAACTTGTCCTAGGCTGTACAACCGATCTGCCCGAAACCTGGTAGATAGCATCTCTAGATGGACCTGACCAAAAGTTATTCAAAGATTTTTGCTACGTTAAAGTATGCACATTTGACGACCAAACAAATTCTCCTAGCTAGCTACCACACACGTCATATCATATCTCGGCCATATTAAATGTTATCAGCAAAGAACTTGAGATCCTTGTTCAACATCCCACTACAATTCCCTGTACCAAATTTGACGACGATCGGCCTTAAGGGGGCGCTATAATCAACGTTTATTTGTTTTGGCCAATAACTCAATGCATTTTTTTTTATTACTTTAGTTTTTATTGAATTTTCAGTACATTATAACAACTGAACACAGTCACCTCAATTTGTGAGTGATATATGGAAAACAACATGAAAATAAAATCAAAACAGATCCTGTGAGGAAAGGTGATGATAGCCACAAAAATAGAAATAAAACATTTCAAGTCGCTAGCTTTATCCACTAATGAGTCCTAGCTGTGAACCAATGTCCTTATGCTTTATTTAAGTAAAATGTCCACTTCTGCCATCTTTTGGCATATAAACCTTCTTTCAAACCTAAGCCAAAAGTCAACCTTTCCATTGCACTTATTTCATGTATGACCTCAAACCATTGTTGCCGCTTAGGACAATCAGGCTTATACCAGTTTCTGGTTATGGCTTTCCTCGCTGCTGTGAGGAGTATCTTCACCAGGTATCTGTCCCTCTGTACTGTTACAAGTGAAATATGACCCAAGTACAAGACAGTGCATACGAAAGGAATCTTATAGCCAAGCACATTACTCAAAACTAAATGTACATCCTCCCAAAATGACTTCAATTTTTCACAACTCCAAAAAACATGTGTGTGATGTGCTTCTAAGCAGCCACATTGTCTCCACCAGGGCTGGTGTGTTGAAGATGTTTTACTTCTAATCTTAGGTGTAATAAAGAAACGCACCAAATTCTTCCAGTTAAACACCCTCAGTTGTTGTGAACTTGTGGAAGTATGTTGGATTTCACACATATCGTACCATACATCTGATGAAATTTCCACTTTCAGTTCCTTTTCCCACCTTGATTTCAAATATAATGTTGAGTTGCCCCTACATTCCATAATTCTTTCATAAAACATAGAAATGATTTTAACGCAGTTACTATTCGGTCTATAAGCATTCATCATATGTCTTATAACTGGATTAAATTCTTGTGAGTTCTCCATTTTCAATTCTTTGTTATAGTAATCTCTAAATTGTATATACCTAAATAAATCCCGATTGTGAAGGGAAAAATTTTCTTTTAATGTTTGGAAAGTCTGTAATTCCTTGTTGTCTATTATCGTACACACTGCCTTAATACCTTTTACTGCCCAATCCTTGAATATGGCATCATTAACTCCTGGCTTAAACTGTGTGTCAAAGGCTATCCATCTAAGCACTCTCTGGTCTCTCCTTAGTTTTAGCTGCCTCACAAAGTTAAACCAGAACTCTAGAGCACTAGAAGTTACAGAGTCTATTTTACCTTTGACTAATAAGGGGATTTATTTTTCTCCTAACACTGACTGGATCTGATAACCTTCAACGTACGTCTCGATTTCCTTCCATCTAGCAAAATAGTTTCAAGTCATTACACTAAAGGAATAGGGGGCGGAACTGAGCTGCATAAAAATAATCTTTAAGATTCAGGAGCGCCATCCCTCCTTTATGTTTGGCCAACTGAAGTGTTGCATATTTTACTCTAGTTTTTTTTCCATCCAAGATAAATCTAGAAAAAAGCATGTCCCAGGCTAAGAACTGATGTTGAGGGACCTCTACTGGCAAGGTCTGGAATAGATATAGCAGTCTAGGCAAAATGTTCATCTTAATTACATTAATCTTACTACTAAAATCCAAAGGGTGGGTAGACCATCTCTCAATATCTTTCTTAATATTTTGGTTAATTAAATTATAGTTTACCTCATATAATTTAGATTTTTAATTATGTTCAACCCTAAGTACTTTATTGATTCCATATCCCATCTTACATCATATATACATTTTATTTCCTTTGAAGGAGTATAGTTGAATGACAAAAGTTGTGTCTTTGTAATATTTATTTTATAACCAGCATAATAACTAAAATCCTCTAGGATTTCCATCCATCCATCAGGGTCGATCAAATGAACCAAAATATTGTCCGCAAATAAACTAATCAAGTTGTGTCCAATTTTAATGCCTCGTATTTTTCCATGTTGGCGAATTGCCTGGGCCAGGGCTTCAATATAAAACGCAAATAGTGTGGGACTGAGACAATAACCTTGTCTAGTGCCCCTCTCCAATGTGAAAAATTGAGACAATGATTCGTTGACTTTTATTCTTGCTGTTGGTTGTTGATAAAGTGTTCTAATTATCCCTATTGATTGTTCGCCAAAGCCAAATCTTTTCAACGTTTGATATAGGAAACGCCAATTAACCCTATCAAAAGCCTTTTCGGCATCAAGGCTTAATAGTATCGCAGCTTTATTTTCCTTTTCTATTCTATCTATCAAATGTAGCGTCCTTCTGATATTGTCATGTGTTTGCCGGTTTTTAACAAACCCAGTTTGGTCTTCGTCAATTAATTCCGGGAGAAGTTTCTCAAGTCTTTTTGCAATAATCGCTGTGTACGATTTATAATCCACGTTGAGAATTGAAATAGGTCTATTGTTACTGCAATATTCCCTGTCTTTTCCCTCCTTTGGGAGTACTGTAATACGTGCCTCTTTCCATGATGGGGGAAGTATACCTTTTCCTTTAATCCAATTAAATGCTTTCAATAGGAGGGGAGATAGCTCTTCTTTAAAGTTTCTATACCACTCTGCTGGAAAACCATCACTACCTGGAGTTTTACTTGGCTTTAAGTTGGCTATTGCATTATTTATCTCTTCTAGTGAAAACTCTGCTATGATACAGTCATTCTGTTTTTTGCCAATACGAGGTAGATCGAGATCGATAAGAAATTGTTCCATTGCTTCTACTTTAGTAGTGGAGGTTTCGGTATATAGTTTTTTGTAGTAGTTTAGGAGAATGGCTTTTATTTCTACTGGGTGATATTTTAGTTGATTTGTTTCTGGTTCTCGCAACTTATGTATTTTACTATCCGCTTGTTGTTTACGTAAACGTCGGGAAAGTAATTTAGCTGCCTTAGGGCCTGATTCGTAATATGTCTGTTTGTAAAAACGAGCTTTCTTCTCAATATCTTGTTCTAATAGATCATTAATCTGTTTCTTTAATTGTTGTATTTGCACTAAAAGTTTTGGATCACTATTATTTTTATGTTGCTGCTCCACATTAGATAGGTCTAATACAAGGTTATTATATTCCAAGACCATCCTCTTTTTATTTGATGATGTTAAGGCAATCAATTTGCCACGAGTCACTGCCTTCAAAGAGTCCCATAGTATAGATGGATCCACCTCCCCGTTGTCATTAATCTTCACATATTCTCTTATATCCTATTTAATTTGTTCTACAGCTGCTTTGTTATTTAACAAGCCTATATTTAACCTCCACCCCGTATTCCGCCTCCTACCTTCTAGTTGAACTGTTAGATATAGTGCACTATGGTCAGAGACGTCAGCTACTCCAATTCTACATTCCCGCACCCTATAATAATCACTCTTTGGCATAAAAAAATAATCTATCCTGGAATAGGTAGAATGTGGGGCCGAATAGTGGGTATAATTTCTGTCGAGTGGGTGAGTCACAATATATCACAATATCCGATTTTATCCCAGGCTGTTTTGATACATTTTGATAATTTGCTTTTATTTTTCTTTAGACTAGTAGTATCCAGGTAGTGATTCAATACTATATTAAAATCGCCTCCACATAAACAGACCCCCTCTGCTTCCAGTGCAATTACATCCATTAGTGATTTGAAAAAAAGTTTGTTACTATTAGGTGCATAAACATTTACTAAGGTTACTGTATCCTCTGCAATCCTTCCCTTTACAATGAGATATCTACCCTCGTTCTCTTTTATTTCCTTAATGAATTCGAACTTAAGTGTATTTGCAATAAGAATAGCTATTCCTCTCCTGTGACTAGGCACAAATGGATTATAGTAGGTATTTTTAAAACAAAACCGTTTAAATTTGTCATGCTCTTTCTGAGAAAGATGAGTTTCTTGCAAAAAAATATATTTGCGTTCTCTTTTTTTAGACCTTTTAATCGGGTTTCCCAACCCATTCACATTTAAGGACAGTACCCTCACTTCATTAGACTGCATCACAGCTGGGCTGAAAATATCTCACACCATTATTCAATTCAATTCAATTCAATTCAATTTTATTTATAGTGTCAAATCATAACAGAAATTATCTCAGGACACTTTACAGATAGAGTGTAGGTCTAGACCACACTCTATAATTTTCAAGGACCCAACAATTCCAGTGATTCCCCCAAGAGCATGCATGAATGTGTACGTGCGACAGTGGCAAGGAAAAACTCCCTTTTAGGAAGAAACCTGGGACAGACCCAGGCTCTTGGTAGGCGGTGTCTGACGATGCCGGTTGGGGGTTTGATGAACAATGGCAATAACAAAGTCACAATTAAGATAATGACTAGAGTAGTTGTAATAGTTCATGGTGTCGTAGAGCACAGCAGGGCGTAACAGGGCGTGGCAGGGCGGTGGCCGGACATAGCAAGTCGACGCCGGGCATTAAAGGGTCTAATGGGGCACAGCAGGTCGTAGGGCAGGACCACGGCGACAGCTGCCACCATGATGTAGGTGCCTTCATGATCCAAGATGATGGTGCTGGGGGGACAAAGAACATACGGACTCCGGGGAAGCTCCCCGGAGCTAGGTTAATAACAAGCATTTCTGGAACATGAATACACACAGATGGAAAGAGAGAGGAGAGAGGAGCTCAGTGTGTCAAAGGAGGTACCCCGGTAGTCTAGAACTATAACTGCATAGGGAGGCTGTGTTGTGGCTACACACCTTCCCCCGCTGGTCGAGGCTAACGCTGCGACACCTTACTCCCTAAGTATGCGTAAGCTTTCTATGGGGAGAAGCAGTGATAGGATGGGGGTGCGCCATGACTGAGGCTACACACCCACCCCTGCCGGTCTAGGCGCACGCTGCAACTCCTCATACCCTAAATATAGTAAGCTTTCTATGAAGAGAAGCAGAGATATGGAGGAGGTGCGTCATGACTGTGGCTACACACCTTCCCCCGTCAGTCCAGGCAAATGCTGCAACTTCTAACTTCCTAACTATAAGCTTTATCGAAGAGGAGAGTTTTAAGTTTACTCTTAAAAGTGGTGACGGTGTCTGCCTCCCGAACCCAGACTGGGAGCTGGTTCCACAGGACAGGAGCCTGATAGCTGAAGGCTCTGGCTCCCATTCTACTTTTAGAGACTCTGGGAACCACAAGTAACTCTGCATTCTGGGAGCGTAGTGCTCTAGTGGGACAATAAGGTACTAAGAGCTCTTCAAGATATGTAGGTGCTTGACCATTTAGAGCTTTGTAGGTCAGGAGAAGGATTTTAAATTCAATCCTGGATTTTACTGGAAGCCAATGCAGAGAAGCTAATACAGGAGAAATATGATCTCTTTTCTTAGTTCTTGTCAGAACACGTGCTGCAGCATTCTGGATCAGCTGGAGAGTCTTAAAGAGACAGGTAGAAGGCTTTGCTGAAGAGACCTTTAGCATTAATTGTTGAAGGTCTATAGGAAAAATGGAGTCACAGTATATTTCAGGTCTTATCGTTCTTTCTAGCACTCCTGTATCAAAAGGTGAACCGTTAGAAGTTGAGGGCAAAAGGTGATGAATTCCATCCCTAATTGTTATGATTTTATCATTAAAGAACATCATGAAGTCGTCACTACTCAGAGTTATAGGAATAGATGGCTCAGTAGAGCTGTGACTATCTGTCAGCTTGGCTACAGTGCTGAAAAGAAACCTTGGGTTGTTCTTATTTTCTTCTATTAATGATGACTAATAGTCTGATCTGGCATTTCTGAGGGCCCTCCTATAGGTTTTTAAACTGTCTTGCCAATCTAAACGAGATTCTTCCAGTTTGAAGGAATGCCATTTAGTTTCAAGTTTTCGTGAGATTTGTTTTAATTTGCGAGTTTGGGAGTTATACCAAGGTGCTAGTTTCCTTTGCTTCATCGTCTTCTTTTTGAGGGGAGCAACAGAGTCTAAAGTCGTCCGTAGGCAGGTCGTAGCACTGTCTACAAAATTATCAATTTGGGAAGGACTAAAACTGTTATATTAAAGCACGACATTGAGTTAATTGCTGTTGGAATATCTTCCTTAAATTTAGCTATAGCACTGTCAGATAGGCATCTAGTGTAGAAGGTTTTATTTAATTTCATATAGTCCGGTAGTACAAATTCGAAAGTTGTTAAAAAATGGTCTGATAATAAAGAATTCTGTGGAAATACTATTAAATCTTCAATTTTGATGCCATATGACAGCACAAGGTCGAGGGTGTGGTTAAAACAGTGCATGGCCTTATGCACACTCTGACAGAAACCAATTGAATCTAGTAGTGAGTTGAAGGCAGTACTAAGGCTATTACTGTCAACGTCCACATGGATATTGAAATCACCTACAATAATTATTTGATCTGATTTTAGGACAATACATGACAAAAACTCTGAGAATTCAGAAAAAAATTCAGAATATGGGCCTGGCGCTCGGTAAACAACAACAAATATGATTGGCTTCAATGATTTCCATGTTGGATGTTGAAGATTAAGAACAAGACTTTCAAACGAGTTATAATTTAGTTTAGGTTTAGGATTAATTAACAGATTTGAGTCAAATATGGCTGGAACTCCTCCTCCTCGGTCTGAGCCTCTAGGAATTTGAGTATTAATATGACTGGGAGGAGTGGCTTCATTTAGACTAACATGTTCTTCATGGCCCAGCCAGGTTTCAGTAAGACAGAATAAATCAATTTGATTATCTGATATCAAATCGTTTACCAGTAATGCTTTAGAAGACAGAGATCTGATATTTAATAGTCCACATTTGATTCTCCTATTCTGTTCTATCGTTGCAGTGGTTGTTTTAATTCCAATTAGGTTGTTAAGTATTGCACCTCGTTGGTGCACAGAGGAGCGTGTAGCGCTGTACCTTTGAGTAATGTTATTACTGACTCTTACTGGAATGATATAGCTGGTCTATGGGTTAGCAGAGTTATTTGTAAAGGAGTGAGAGCTTATGGGAGAGTGTGATTGGGAGGTGCGCCTGTGCATGTCTTTACGCGGTGTAAACAGTCAATCTAAGGTCCAAGTCTGCACCCAGGTCTGGGTCTGCACAGCGTGTCGTAAGTTCTCACATAGCACCTGGCTGCCGCGTCTATTGGGATGAATCCCATCCCTGCTAAACAGGGAGTCACGTTTCCAAAACAGATTCAAATTGTCAATAAAACCTATCTTGTGAATGCATTATGTTCCCACAGGTAAAGTAAAGATAACTGGAGCACAATAACGTGCTTAGAACGGATTAGAACAAACATTATAACAAACACAAAATAAGACTTCCAAAGTCTGAATAGCATTATTCAGTTTTAAGTGAAGGGGGAATGATACCTTTTACAGAAAAAGGGCCCCCTCCCAGTTAGTCCGCTACAGGCTGTCTCTGAACTTAAATGCGGGCCAGTAGGCAGAGCTGAACTCTCACTGCTCCCGCGAGTCAGCACATGAATACAATATAGTATATTATGGGACAATTATTTACTGTCTGTTTTAAAACACTACTGCTCATCCCGGTGGCTGCGCTGAAATTCCTGGAGGCGCACTCTAGCTCGCCTGGCACTGCTCTCAAGGTCTACACCTGTGTGCGAACCTACTTTCTGCCAAGGTGAAGACAGTTGGAGATGCTCCATCAGATGTTTCCTACCAAATGGTTTCTCTGGCACCTCCATACTGTAACCCCGCTGCCGGAGCTCCTTTGCTGCCTCCCAGGCACTGCTGTACACCTGCACACCGCTTTCCCAGTGGATACGCATCCTGTTAAAGGGCGTCTAGAATCGGATGCCTTTATCTTTCAGTGTCTTTTTGATGCCGGCGTATGCCTTGCGCTGCTGGAGAACGGTGGCTGTATAGTCGTGGTCAAAAAACAGCGGTTTCTCTCCTATTGTGATTTTCAATTACAGAGGTCAAATGTTTCCTGTAGTTTTTCACCAGGTTTGCACACACTGCAGGAGGGAGTTTGGCCCACTCCTCCACACAGATCTTCTCTAGATCAGTCAGGTTTCTGGGCTGTCGCTGAGAAACACGGAGTTTGAGCTCCCTCCAAAGATTCTCTATTGGGTTTAGGTCTGGAGACTGGCTAGGCCACGCCAGAACCTTGATATGCTTCTTACAGAGCCACTCCTTGGTTATCCTGGCTGTGTGCTTCGGGTCATTGTCATGTTGGAAGACCCAGCCTCGACCCATCTTCAATGCTCTAACTGAGGGAAGGAGGTTGTTCCCCAAAATCTCGCAATACATGGCCCCGGTCATCCTCTCCTTAATACAGTGCAGTCGCCCTGTCCCATGTGCAGAAAAACACCCCCAAAGCATGATGCTACCACCCCCATGCTTCACAGTAGGGATGGTGTTCTTGGGATGGTACTCATCATTCTTCTTCCTCCAAACACGGTTAGTGGAATTATGACCAAAAAGTTCTATTTTGGTCTCATCTGACCACATGACTTTCTCCCATGACTCCTCTGGATCATCCAAATGGTCATTGGCAAACTTAAGACGGGCCTTGACATGTGCTGGTTTAAGCAGGGGAACCTTCCGTGCCATGCATGATTTCAAACCATGACGTCTTAGTGTATTACCAACAGTAACCTTGGAAACGGTGGTCCCAGCTCTTTTCAGGTCATTGACCAGCTCCTCCCGTGTAGTCCTGGGCTGATTTCTCACCTTTCTTAGGATCATTGAGACCCCACGAGGTGAGATCTTGCATGGAGCCCCAGTCCGAGGGAGATTGACAGTCATGTTTAGCTTCTTCCATTTTCTAATGATTGCTCCAACAGTGGACCTTTTTTCACCAAGCTGCTTGGCAATTTCCCCGTAGCCCTTTCCAGCCTTGTGGAGGTGTACAATTTTGTCTCTAGTGTCTTTGGACAGCTCTTTGGTCTTGGCCATGTTAGTAGTTGGATTCTTACTGATTGTATGGGGTGGACAGGTGTCTTTATGCAGCTAACGACCTCAAACAGGTGCATCTAATTTAGGATAATAAATGGAGTGGAGGTGGACATTTTAAAGGCAGACTAACAGGTCTTTGAGGGTCAGAATTCTAGCTGATAGACAGGTGTTCAAATACTTATTTGCAGCTGTATCATACAAATAAATAGTTAAAAAATCATAAATTGTGATTTCTGGATTTATTTTTTTAGATTATGTCTCTCACAGTGGACATGCACCTACGATGACAATTTCAGACCCCTCCATGATTTCCAAGTGGGAGAACTTGCAAAATAGCAGGGTGTTCAAATACTTATTTTCCTCACTGTACCAATCATTTAGACTACAATCAGAGGCCTAATAAGCAGGACTGGCTGTACTGTGATTCGTGGCAGTGTCTGTCATTTACAAAATTACCACAGCCACATTTCTTCCTGTTGTCTTTTTTGCTTGGGTTTGAACACAAAACTAAACAGATAAGTCATTTTGATCACTTGCTTTAAGAATTTTCCGAAGGTGGAAAACACTGAAGAAGCATGTCCGAAGGAGTGCTGAAGATAAGGCCTGTACTGTATGTGTCTGCTTCCCTCTAGTGGTCATAAGATGGGGATCTACTGTATACTGTATACATGCAAAGAAGTTCATTAGTTAATAATATGTACCATATATCAACAAGGCAATGTATGTTGTATCACAAATGTATTGTAAAAAAAGAGTAAAGTACACAAAAATTAAAAAAAAAAAAAGCGTGAGAGCCAAGAATTGTAAGTTGTCTTTATTTTTTAATTCACCAAAAAGTTTTCTGCTTAACTACATCCAACAGCATTTATTGGTTTCACTGTGACCTCATCAACACCCGAGTGACGATGGTGTGACATCATCAGTGCCGCCATGATACCTCAGCATCATGACATGGCTCAAACGGCAGAAAAAAAACGACTGACTGTCAGTTCATCCCAGAGTCCGTCGTCAATAAAAGCATCTTGCCGCTACCCGTGTAAAGCACAAACATTGCACATTAACTTATAGCATAGCATCAAGTCTCCTTAAAATTACTGCTTAAAAACTAAAACCCACCCCTCTCTTTTACATTTAGTCAAATAAAATGATAAACAGGAGTGGAAGAGTTTTCTTTTCAACAATATACTGGTTCATACAGTATACAGCGTATGATGTAAAATATGATTGCTGCAGATCTCCAGTGAAGATAATGATTTAAAACACCAATTGTGCGCGCTCATAATGCTCTAGTACTGTCATCTCTTACCTTTGCTTCCCCCCTTTCTTTACTATATATTTATTACCTACCTAAATACTTCCTCAATACTTTTCTAATATTTTTTCATTTGGTATAATTTTATCACTTTTAACATAACACTGTATATCCTAGCTGTTAACATATGACTATATTGTACCATCTAAATTATGAGGAGCCTTACACACAGTGTGCTCACAGATTTCCAGTTCCCCTATAAAAAATAGGGTAAATATAATTTAGACTGTGACATTCTCTATATTAAAGAAATTGCAAAAAATGCATTATTTTAACTTGTATATGGCTTTGTTCAAACGTAAATAATACTGAACATGCCAGGTAAGATCTGCCTGTTTACTGCATGTCACTCTAAACACTCCATCTGTTCCTTTAGTAATGTATGTATCTGTAATATTTTCTGTCTTCTTTTTTCTAAGTAATACTATGAAAAAAAGATGATCCAGATGATACTGAAATGCGTGCAACCTTCAGAAATTCAAGGAGATTCAAAAACAGTACATCATAAACAAAGTGGAAATTCAAGAAAGAAAAATGGGGTCAGAAAAATGTCAAGTGAAGTATCCCTCCCACAGAACTTGCATAAATCTCTTTGTTGAATCATCTGCTATATACAGTAATACATTTAATCGTTACATATAAGGCTCATCTGAGCCCGGCAAGTCTCTTGAACAGTACTACACCATAGTCCAGTGACCAAGTATTCATCAAGACCAAATTAACCAAAAGTCAAATTTCCTCGTACAGTAGAATACAATAGATCTTTCAAGTAAAATAACTTGTTTTCCTATCAATAATTGTGTGTTCTCATAATTTCATCAGACCCGCGTCAAACCAAAATTGAAATAAGTTAAAATCAAAGTCATTATGTAGTAAATGTTTTTATCTTTTGTGAGAAGTCAAACAAATCCTGCAGCGGCTGCAAAGCTACAAAACGCAGAACTTAGAATAGTTGACCCAGGTCTGCCTAATGATTTGCAGACAAAAACTTCATAATTAGATGATCAACAGAACAAAGTGACTAATTCCTGTTTTCATTACTGAATCTGATGAAGTAAAAGAGTAAACGAAGTAATTATTTTTAAATGTACAGTAATGCCATTATTTCCATAGACAACTAAGCCGCCGATTTCTCTGTTTTGAAAAATGTAATATATATTTTTTGACTTAAAATACTGTGAGAAACACTAAGTTATTTTTTGTACAGTAATCCATTGATAATAATCAATGCACAAAAGTAAAAGACAAAAGCACACAAATATTCAAAAACTGAAATTGAGACAGCTCAAGACGAGATTTTTTTCTCCCTTTTCCTTAGATTTGTTTTCTCACTTAAGTTTAAAATACACATATTAACCAGCTGTATAATGTTAACATACAGTAAGAATTTGGATTCATCAAAAAAAGCACAGTTTTAAGTCAGTCCAGGTTTCCTGGTTTTATGGTGGAAATTAGGGACAAGTCCAGGATGGTCCAGTCCAGTTGAGAGGAGTAGACTACTGGCCACGGCTGGGGCACTACGATACTGATAATGCAGCGTTCGTGTGCTGGGCAGATGTAGCTACTGTGCGATGATTGCTGGGGCAGAGAAGTAGTTAAAATGTCGCCCTGCATGTCACACTGTAATGTACTCACCCTGTTCATCCATACTGCACATGTGTTATTACACAGGGAAGCACAGTACAGCAGTACACGCAGCTCAGCTCAGTTCAGTTCAGCAGTGTGAGGGGCCTCTTGCTGTACAGTGGTAGTTACCACAGAGGAGGCAGTGCACAAAGAGATAGTGTCTAGGGGCCCAGAGGGGCCTGCTAGGGCCAGTGAGGCCAGGGGCTCAGAGAGAATACAAGATAGAGAATTATGGTTGAACATTTACATTGGTAAGGAGATTAAAGCAGAGCTTTGACCAGGTGAAGGGGCTTATGGGACAAAGGAGTTTTGGAGGATGAGAAACGATATGAGCTGCAGATGAAGCGGGCTGAGAGAGGATAGAAGGAGGCCAGCCCAGCAGAGAGAGGAAGAGGTGGGGATAAAGTGGTAGCGGAGACCTGATGAATAAATCGGACAGGAGGAAGGCCAGGTCGAAGTGAAGGAGGGGTGATATAGCTTCAGGGAATTCCAGTGAGAGGGAGGTCTTCTGCCCATCCAAAGAGACACCTGGAGAAAAACACATATAACTGACCTGCCCTTCCATTACAGATTTAATTTAAATTAATAATTAGCTCATCAGCTACTATTTGTGTGTCCTTCAGTACAAATGCCTGGACACACCAGGATTCAAAATGGCGCAATTTGTTTAGAGTTCAACTGAACAATTACACACAAATGTTTGCTGTTGATCAATAACAAGCTGTCTTGACAGTGCTGACCTTTGAGGGGACGGAGAGCCTGAGAATTCAAATAGAGGAAGCTATAGTAGCTTATTAGTTGTGTTGCACACATAAAACACTTTTATTTGTCCTCCTCTGTAATATAAATGCTCCAATAAAGAGCAATGATTTGCAGAACACGTATTTTGAATCAACTGTTTGGACTTATTGTCCCGTTAGTGACCAATTATTATGTTGAAAACTGAGCATTAGCAAGTTCGTTAGCTCTGGCAGCTTTATTTTTCCTCTTCAATAACTTTTGTATTGCACAAAATGGTGTGCAAA
This sequence comes from Zingel zingel, assembly GCA_023566125.1. Lineage (NCBI taxonomy): Eukaryota > Metazoa > Chordata > Actinopteri > Perciformes > Percidae > Zingel > Zingel zingel. The sequence continues at coordinate 40,658,190 of CM042320.1, read as the reverse complement.
GGTGAACAAAATGCAAAGTAGCGATATTGTGAATGTCACTTTATGGTGTGACTGCCGCTTAATGATGTTTCAAGTCTCAAAATTAGGCCTAGAGGCTTTTTAATGCCCTGCTGACTTGTTTTGTGAGATGTGGGATTTTTTGTGTTATTCCTAGATTTTTGTATTTTAATCTAATTTAAGGAATGCCACTGCAAGTTAAACACAGTTCAGTATATTTACTACCACATAAGCTTTAATTATCTACTCTGGTTCAAATTAAAGTATTTTCTAAACTGACTTAAAAAAACATCAGTGTAGGTACAGCGTCACCTTCCATTGAGCACTAGTGCAGCACCTGAAGGCTGGTCTGCAATCTAAACTCCAACAGAGATCATGTTTTTGCTGCCTGAATGGTATAACTTGACAAAGGCTTTCTAGACCAGCAAAAGAAAAATTAAACAAGGCAAAAAAAAAAACATATGTTTGAACAAATTAAATGTTGGCAGGCAGATTTTAAGTAATATGTTGTACAGTTCATGTATTGGTACTGTAGCAACCGGCTGCCAATCACCCACGTATAACCCCAGGCATGCTGAGGGTTGGCAGCCTGGTGAGAGGGGGGCAGACCCCCTGGGGATATAGTCAGCAGGTAGAGGAAGTTCTGTCTCTTTGAATTCCGGCCGAGACTTGGGCCTCTGTGATTCAATGCCTGTAGGTTGTGCTTTTGGCTAATAAACAAGCTAACTGAACTCTGGCCTCTGTGCGAGTCATTACATTGGTGTCAGAAGTAAAACGACGGAAAGGTGTTTAGGGACGACTGAGGGTGCACCCAGCACTGTTAGTTAGTGACCAGTTTAGTTAGCCTAGGTTAGCGTTAGCAGGACCGTGCCGCCACGAGTGCAAGGAGAAATTTTCTCATCTGTTAAGAAGACGGGGGAGATGAGTGATAGGGACGGAGACGGAGCCGCTGGATGGACATTTGGTGGCCTAAGTGAGGAGCTATGATGGCTGGAGGACAGCAGAGCCCACCTTCGGGGCACGGTGGGAGCGATGGGCTCCGAGGCCAGCGACCGGTTCATGCAAGCCCTCTCACCACCCAAAAAAAGGGCGTTGCCCCAAGCTGGACAGTGACTGGGTAGGCCCCTATAGAGTGTTCGAGCGGCTAGGGGAGGTGGTATACAGATGTGGCTACCCCCTGTGGCAGACGGGTGGCCGTACACAGAGATAAGATGGGCCCCTACCATGGGGACGCTACCCCCCAGCTCCCACAGAGGCCCTCACAGACCCCCTCCCTAACAACCCCCACCCAGATACTCCCACCACGCCCCCCCTCCCCAGTGCCACTGTCTCCCACACACCTAGAGCTGAGGAGGAGTCCCACACATGATATCGCGGCCCCCGGAGGGAGAGCATGCTGTTTACATGACCTGTGTCAAATTCTGATATATTGTCATATTAGGAATAATAATTGAATATAGGTGTGCATGTAAGGGTATTGTTGAATCCTATTCTATTTTTTTCATTAAAATCTAACATCTTAATATCTAAATACTGTAATGTTATCACATTTCTCACCAAAAGTACCAAATATCTGCTATCTTGAGGTATAAATATATTTTTAAATATATAAAAACAAATCTCCACCCAGTATAAAAGCATGATAACATAACATTGCAGTGCTGAGATGGTATGACCCACCAAGCTATCGGCAGTTTCCACTCAGTGTCACAGGCAGACGACTTTAGCAGATGGTTTCAAGATGACGTGAGTTCTGCGGGGGGAAAGAGAAGAAATACTTCACACACTGAACAAAATACTGGTTCAGAAAGTGTTTGCAGCTTGTCATGTATGACTGTAAACTACATTATAAAGGAGCTGTATGTATCTCACTGGTGTGTCGTTCCAATGGCGCGGCAGGTCTTCAGGCTCAGGTGGGTAGGACATCCAGGATGGGCTACGGTATGAGGACGGCGGTGACATGACAAAGTAGTCTGAGTAACCAGGGCGGTTAGCAGATATAGCGTAGACTGCTGTTATTGGGTTTCCTGTAAGATGTGAAGATCGATTTAGCAAATGACTGAACTTCACTTATCATAGCTACTGTCTGTATTACAACACCACCACTATGTCATACCTGAGTAGGTGCTGATGGACTGGTCGACAGTGACAGCAGGGAAGGGGGTCCTGGACAGCGGCAGGTACGGGGCACCGTTGTGCTGCTGGGCCTGCAGGTCTGAGGCCTCTGACACACGGGGCTTCAGACTAACATCAGGGGTGGAACTGTCAGTGGAGAGGAGGGACGGATGTTAACCTGATCTACAGTAAACACATAACTGCAGCCGTTAACCTAACAGTTGAACATGTGAACTGACATCTGAACTGTAAGAAGAAGAAGACATACTTTATTGATCCCTGAAAGGGGAAATTCGATTTTTTTCAATTCAAGCCAAGTCCCTACGGACTGAGCTACTGCCAACCCCTAAAGTAAGTGATGGTAGCTGAAATGAAAGTGAAAGTTAGTAAGTACCGCAAGCTGTTGAACTGTCATTTGAAAAAAAAAAAAGCAGATAAACTATCATTTAAAGAGAAATAAAAGCAGTTGAAATGTCAGCTAATGTGCAAATGATGAAAGCAATTGCAATTTCAGTTAATTGTAAGGGGTCAGAGATGAATATGAAGTTTGTAAGATGTTAACAGTTGAAGTTTCAGTTGGTATCAAAGCAGTGACTAGGTAAGTCAGCTGAAGAGTCAAAAATTAGGTTGGTGATGTGTTTACATTCAAGACAAGCACACCCACATCAAAGTCCATCCAATAAACAAGCATAATTGTTATGGTTTTGGTGTTTTGTCCTGTCATATTTTGGTAGCCTGTTTTGTGTCATGTCTTGTCTCCTTGTGATTGTGTGATTTTTGGTCTTGTTTTATGTTCTGTTTCCTGTTTTATTTTGATAGTCTGGTTTTCTGTCTTGTCTTGTCTGGTTTTACTTCATGTCTTGTGTTTTCCCGCTCCTGTGATTGCCTGATGTTTTCCACCTGTTTCCCAGCCCTTGTGTCACCTGCCTCTTGTTACCTCGTTACCCTCTGTATTTAGTCTTTGTGTTCCCCTTGTCCTGTGTCAGATCATTGTGTGATTTTGTGTTTGCTTGTGCCTCCCAGTGTTAGTTTGTGTCTGGTTCTTTGCGCCCTGGATTTTCTTTGTTCTCAAGTTCTGGTTTGTTTTCTGCTCTTGTTTTTTGGTTTCCCTGTTTTTGTTTTTTACAATCTGGATTAGTTTTTGCCTGCCGCTTTCAGGACTCCCTTTGTTTATTTGTACTTTGTTTTTATTGTCTAATAAATCTTCCACCTCAAACTTTCTCCAGCCTGCCTGCCTGCCTGCTTTCTGCCTTTGGGTCCTCTACTTCCCGGAACCTAACGGAATGATCTGACCACTTGGACCCAGCAGAGAGGCTTCCTTGTTCCCGGTGGGTTGCCAGGTTTTTTTTTTTTTTTTTCTTTTCTACTGTTTGCTCCTTCAAGCTACCTGGAATATGGATCCTGCATCCTCCATGACTGATGAGCTTTACGAGGTAATTTGTGACCTAATTGAGCTTAAAACCATGTGGAAGGAAGCTGATAGTGATTACCAGAAGGAGGCTATTCTGTCGTTTGCTCATGTGAAAGTGTCAGAAAAGCCTTGGCTAGAGGACTCTATTCCAGACTGGGTTAAACGCTTCATGTCAACTCCAGCTCATTCCTCTGCTAAGGGTTTGTGTGCTTCCAAGCCAGCTAAATCTACAAACGCTACTCTTCTCACTCCCGGCCTACCCCAGTGCCAGCAAACACCCACCAACCTGTCTGTTGCTCAGCCCACTATGACTTTGACTACTGGATTTTTGTCTGTCACCCAGCCTTCCCCTTTGCCTGCTTCGCCCAGTACAGAAACTAGCAGCTCCCCTGACCTCCTGTCTGTCAGCCCAGCAGCTGCCGGTTCTGCAGATACCCCCGACTGCAAGCAATCTTTTGAGGGAACTCGCCTAGCCATATTCCCTGAGAACCGTGGAGGCCGGAGACGGGGAAGAAGACAACATGGCTCCCGACGCCATGCCCTGCTTCACCCTCTCTTCAGCCCAGAGTCCTCGCTGTCCAGCGAAATCGGGCCCGTTCTGTCCAGTGTTCCAGAGCTGACCAGTGTCTCCGAGTTGCCCAGTGTCTCCGAGGTCTCTAGCGTCCCCGAGCTTTCTAGCAGCCTCACAGATCCCTGGCTGGTTAGCAGCTCCCTAGAGCTCCGCTGACGTGCAGCCTTCCCGAGTCTACGTCGACTGACCGCTCTCCCAGAGTGTACGTCGACCGCTCTCCCAGTGTTTGCTTACGGGCAAGCCAGTGACTATGCTAGTCTACAGCGCCCCAGAGACTGCCCCTGTGGCTTTGCCCTTGTTCTGTACCCCTGAGACCTTGCCTATGTTTTCAGTCAGACCCACTCCTGCCCCTCGTGTCCTGTCGGCGCCCCTGTCGACCTCTGTTCCTGTTGTCTGTTTTCTTGTCTTCAGCCCAGCTGCCCCTTCTCCTGCTCGGTCTGCCTGTTCTCCTGAGGGGTTTCGCCTTTGCCGTAGACCTGCTTGGCCTTAAGAAGGGATTCGCCTTCGCGGACGGCCCACAGAGGGTTTTTGCCTTCACTGCTGTCCGTAGCCCTGGACCCCAGGACTAGCTGGCCGCAGCACCTTGATGCCCAGGCCCCTCTGTCCCCAGTTCCCTGGGTCCCGCTGTCCTCAATTTCCCTTGCCCCGTGTGACTCTTGTGCCTTCCCTCGCCCCTCCAGGGTTGATTTATGTTGTCTGTTTGGGTCGTTTTTGGTTTCTCTGTTTTTGTTTTCTACAATCTGGATTAGTTTTTTGCCTGCCGCTTTCAGGACTCCCTTTATTTGTACTTTGTTTTTATTGTCTAATAAATCTTCCACCTCCAAAATTTCTCTTGCCTGCCTGCTCTCTGCTTTTGGGTCCTCTACTTCCTGGAACCTAACAATAATATTGTTGGGAATTCATAGGTGTACAGATTCAATCATTGGTAAATTATCAAAGATGTGTTATGAATATGGTTATTAACTTTATCAAATCAAAACGGGGCACCACCCTGAACACTTCAGGGGCCAATAACCGAACTGTAAAACAGTCTCATTAGGTGGTGTTCCCTTTAAAATACAGATCTTAACTTTGTTAATCTCCTATTCTTTAAAGGAACAAAAGGAAGGGTGAATTTGTGCACTGACCTGTGTTCAACCAGCAATTATTACAATAAGTACACAAATAATCAAAGACAACTGCTATTTAAAATATAGTATTTATTAACTTCAAAATGATCAATTAAAACCATTATACTTTTTTTTTTTTTTTTTTTTTTTAAACTACAACAAACAAGACGGCTAGAGCAAGCCGGTTAGTTTTCAGGCTAACGTCTTACAGAACACACTAACTACTTTGCTATGTTCTATCTTTGTAGCTATTCGACGCACGTGTGTGTCGAGAGAAATGGAGGGAAAACACACTTGAAATAAAGAAAAGGCACCATGAGTCTTGATTTTTTTTCAGGTTCTGACAATGATCACCCTCTCATTCAGTACAGTAGCTAACTTCTTCCCAGCGGGAGAAAAGCAATGTAGAATTTACAGTTTTAAACCAGGCTACATTAGTTAAATACAACATATATCAACAGTATTGTGATCAAAGGATACATTCACAGAAAATAATGGGACACGCGGTCCTGATCACAGATTAACAATCAGACTTGCACCCATAGCACATTATTAATCGAAAACATTAAATGGTTAACAATGGCAACATTAGCCTTTACACATTAATAAACATACTATATTCTATCTTTGCCCAGAACACTAAGCCTTACTGTAGGTTGTCGTCCATCAGTCCATAGGTTTCCATGGAAAAATAGAACTAAGTTAATCACTCGTCAATGATTAACTAGAAATTCCTCCTCGGGGCAGTGGAGGGAAAAACAGTTCAGGTCGACTGTTTACGAAAATGGTGTCTCTGTTGTCCGATTTTCTTCTGGAGAACTGTGTCCTCTCCTGCAGTTTAGAACACACGAGGTGTGTGTTTCAGATCTAAGAAATCCGCCTTTTGTCCGGAAAATGGACCAATTTGGCACAAGCTTGTCGTGCTGACCTGTCTTCAACCGGAGTTGAGGTGGAAAGCAAAGATTCAGTGGTGATTGAGGCTTTTGTTCCTTCGGTCAGCTGGTCGGACCCCTGTTGTGTCCAGTGACCGTTGACCAATAGGAATTCACAGTTCAGACTTCCAGCAGTTTGAAACCCTCTTTCCTCGTGGACTTCTCATATAGGTGTGACATTCCAGAATGCTACAGCTACATGCAGACCTTTCTTTGAAAGGCCCATGTTTCTCAGAGGTCAGACATCCTTCAGGCTGTGGCTTTTTACATGTAGCCTTATTGTTTAAGATCATAATGCTTAACTCTTACTTTCTGATGGTCCCAACAATAGTCATGTTTGTTTGTTTTTTAAATTACTTATTCCAATAGACACACAAGACACAAGACAAGTATGGGCTGATTAAACCCAAATATTTTATATATTAAATATATTATATATATAAGGTCTCTAAAAGACTGCTGCATAGCATATTAATGACTATTAAAGAAATACAATATTACAACAGTATTACATGGCATGTTTTTTTTCACAGGAATTGAAAGAAGAGGGAAATATGTAAATTGTTTTTATGATATGACTGTAGTTTAATTTTCATGAAATGGTTAATCATTTTAAGGATAAAAATATCCACTGTCCAATAACACTGCACTCAAATGAAACATCTGGTCAAAGCAAAACACCCACATGTTGGTGTCAAAATACTAAATAATTAGCTATTAATATGCTGCCATTAAAAAAAGTAAACTAAAATTTCAGGGAAGGAGGAGGAATTAGTAGAAAAATTATGGTTGGTATTTTATATGCTGATTTCAGTGAATTTAGACTTGATGTATTTAAATGTTCCCACTTTCAGGCCAACAAAAACAATTAAGGATTCAATATTTCCCCACCAGAACTGTTTTCATAGTAACAAAGGGAAAACCTTGCAACTTTGCAACTAGACCTTCCGTTGACAGAATATTACAGAAAACATAACAAATTATACAATATAAAAAATCCAAACAATTGAAACCTTTTTTGGACTGTTTTTTTGGTGTCAGGTTGAAATTTCTGGGTATTTTGGGTACTTAAACTCATGACCTCACCATCTGAAAAACCTTAGCAATGTTCTTGTTCCAAAGCCTTGCTATTGCTCTCCGTGTAGATCACAATGTTTCAGTGCGACAGTTATTGTCATTATCCTTTTCCACCTCTTCTACATTGCAGCATCCTCCTCTGTACTTTAGAAATACTAACCACTGTACATGTTACACTATGGAGACCGGATGAGAGATGATGTCATTGCCAGGGCTCAAGACCATAATGCACTACGCACACTAATGCCTCAGTAACACTGCATACTAAAGAGGAATTAAAATGCCGCACTCTTCTACCCTTAGGGCACAGAGGAACTGATGTATGACAAGCTGACTTATTAACTACTCACACATTTCTGTTTCTGGTTTTCAAGCAAGAATAATGGTCACACACCCTAAATAATTGTAAAACCAACAGAGCTGTCTTTGTCATACAAAATACAAACATTTAAAGTCCTGTATTATATCTCAATTATAAAAAGGTGAACAACTGCAAAAAATTAAATAAAAATAATAATATATTTTCATGAGTGTCAGTTTGTTCCTGGCAGTCTGCAGTACATTGCAGGTCAAACATGTTTACTCGTGTTATTTAATCAGTTTGTCCACTAGATGGCCAACATGTCTCTCCATGCAATCCACAACAGCTGAACAGTCAATCACTCTCTGCAGTGCTAAAGTGCCCAGCAACACGGTGCACACAGCAACAGCATTTAAATTAAGAAGCTGCTCGGTTCAAATGATACAGACTAACATATGGGCCTGAAAGAGAAATAGTGAGAGACACAGATAGTGTGGATGGAGGGCAGTTGGTTCAAATGATGCTGATTAAAATTCTTTAGCCCATTTTAAAACTCTGTATTCTCCGGTGTGCTATCTTAATTGCAGGGGTGCTTAGAGTGAAAGGCAGATACTAGCTTATAGTGGTGGGCAGATCGATCCAAATATCGATAATATTGATACCAACGTTGGTATTGATATTGATCAATACCAGTGTAATGAGATCAATACTTTAGTTTCAGTTTCTGCGGTTTCATCAAAAAGGCAACCTGGATGTCTGTGTAAGTGCCGCTGCTTTCAAATGCCGCTCCTGTCACAGCGCAGAGCAGGCACACTTTGCTCCTCCTCCCCCCTCTTGTGATTTGATGTTGTACCGTCACGTGACTCAGCTGCACCAGGCAAACAAGCAAGCAAGCAGCCAGGCCTGGTGGTGGCCAGCAGCAAACACACAAGCAGGACAGAGATGGAGCAGAAGAATGGCAGAGAGGAAGAGGAGTGCCATGTGGCGATATTTTCAGGTAAAAAATGAAACAACGGCAAGCTGTATGATTTGTAAAAAGGCTATAAGATACAGTGGTAAAACAACAGATGTATTCAAGCATATGAAAATTATTTCCTGGATTTTAAGTAATTAATAATCCAAAAGGTACAATCACAAAAGCACTTAAGGTCATACAAATTATTTCAGATTTAGCAATTTTATGATGCATCCACCTTAATTATTGAGAAGTATTGATATTGTATCGGTATCGCCGATACTGGCCCTGTATCGGATCGATACCAAATATTGCAGTATCGCACACCACTACCAGCTTAATAAACACATGATTTTCTTAGTACTTGTAGAGAACAAAATCTAACATCAGACCAGTTGTTGTTGGGACAAGCCCAATGCCAGAAAGAGAGAGCCCTTGTATTTGCAGCCCAGTAAAAGTGCTTAAATATCGGAAAGGCTGAGGCCACCACTTTTGACATTCTTCTGTGGGTGGGCCTTAGAAATGCGAGCGGGTTTATTAGGGCCCGAGCGCCAACAGCGGCGAAGGCCCTATTGGAACTTTTTGAGGGGCTTAACATATTCAAAAACTCACCAAAATTGGCGGGCGCATCAAGTCTGGCGAAAATTTACGTATATTAAGGGTTTCGGGAATAGGCGCACAAAAATGGCTCGCTAGCGCCCCCTAGAAAGTTAAAAGAATTGAGCCCCTGCTGTGTGTTTAACGTAGACACACGAAACTTGGTAGACATATGTAACATGTCGAGATGTACAAAAAACTTCATTAGAGCCATACCCTAAACCCAACAGGAAGTCCGCCATTTTGATTTCAATGTTCAAAATTAGTGCGATTTTGGCCATTTCCACGTCGTACTCCTCCTAGAGATTTCATCCGATCAACTTAAAATTTTGTCTGTGCCATTTTAAGACGTTAAAGATGAAAAGTTGTTAAAAGAAAAACTTTTCGTCATAGGGCGTGGCCGTGGCGGGGCGGCCATTTTGTGCGTTTTGCCGCCGAAACAGGAAGTGGGTGTAACTCGAGTGTACATTGTCCGATTGGCTCGAAACTTTTCAGGATTCACAAGAGTCCAACCCTGAGGACAAATAAAGGCCGATATTTACTGAAAGTCATAGCGCCCCCTAGTGGTAACAGGAAGCAGGCCTAAAAGTCAAGGTGCTATACTTTAATGAACTCCTCCTAGAGATTTCATCCGATGGACTTCAAACTTGGTCTGTATCTTCTCAACACCTTAAAGATGAAAAGATATTAAAAGAAAAAGTTTTCGTCAGACGGTGTGGGCGTGGCGTGGCGGCAATTTTGAGTGTTTAGCGATGAACAAAGAAATTGTTGTAACTTGAGTGTACGTTGTCGTATCTGCCCGAAATTTGTCACGATTGATAAGGGTCCACGTCTGAGGACACCTACAGGGCAAAATTGATTTCTGGTCATAGCGCCCCCCGCTGGCAACAGGAAATTCGCCTTATATGACAAACATCATCCGATTTACATGAAACTTATAATGTGTGGTCTACATTTGATACTAAGCCGCCCCGTCTACTTTAACCACGCCCACTTACTCAGGCCACGCCCCCTTTCATAACATTTGAACCGTTTAAGGTAGAGTATTGTGTGAGGTGTCACTGAACTCAGCAGAGACATCCTTCTTCATTGATGATGGTTTGGCCCGCCGCCTATGCTTAAGCCACGCCCCCTTTCTCAACTTTTTAACCGTTTAATGTATAACCTTGTGTGAGGTATCATTGAATTCAGCAGAGACATCCTTTTTCAGTGGTCATGATTTGCACCGCCCCCTATGCTTTAGCCACGCCCCCTTTCATAACTGGTGACCTATTTAAGGTAGTCTTTGGTGAGGTATCAATGAACTCAGCAGAGAATTCCTTCTTCATTGGTGATGGTTTGGCCCACCCCTATGCTTAAGCCACGCCCCCTTTCATAACATTTTAACAGTTTAAGGTAGACCATTGTGTGAGGTATCATTGAACTCAGCAGAGACTTCCTTATTCATTGGTGATGGTTTGGCCTGCCCCCCTATGCTTAAGCCACGCCCCCTTTCACAACTAATGAACTGTTTGACGTAGAGTCTTATGAGGTATCGTTGAACTCAGCCGATAGTTCAGTTTTTATTGGTCATGGTTTAGCCCGCCCCTGATGTTTTAGCCACGCCCCCTTTCACAGATAATTAACTGTATGACGTAGAGTCTTGTGTAAGGTATCATTGAACTCAGCAGAGACTTCCTTATTCATTGGTCATGGTTTGGCCCGCCCCCTATGTTTAAGCCACGCCCCCTTTCATAAACGCTGATCCATCTAAGGTAGAGTCTTGTGTGAGGTATCATTGAACTCAGAAGAGAGTTCCTTTTTAATTGGTGATGGTTTGACCTGCCCCCTATAGTTTAGCCACGCCCCTTTTCACAACTAATGAACTGTATGACGCAGAGTCTTGTGTGAGGTATCGTTGAACTCAGCAGGGAGTTCTCTTTTCCTTGGTAACGATTCGCAGTGTCTGAGTACCGCGCAAATGCACGGTCGCAAGGAGCGGCGTCCGCCAGTAACCCCGACACGCGCAGAGGCGCAAGGGCCCATCCATCGCTGCTTACAGCTTTAATTAGGACCCGAGCGCCAACAGCGGCGAAGGCCCTATTGGAACTGAAGGAATTATTATTAGGGCCCGAGCGCCGACAGCGGCGAAAGCCCTATTGGAACTGAAGGAATTATTATTAGGGCCCGAGCGCCGACAGTGGCGAAGGCCCTATTGGAACTGAAGGAATTATTATTATTATTATTATTATTATTATTATTATTATTATTATTATTATTATTATTATTTTCTGCAAGTAAATAGGCTTTTTGAGGGGCTTAACATATTCAAAAACTCACCAAAATTGGCGGGCGCATCAAGTCTGGCGAAAATTCACATATTTTAAGGGTTTCGGTACTAGGCGCACGATAATGGCTCGCTAGCGCCCCCTAGAAAGTAAAAAAAATGGAGCCTTTGCTGTGCGTTTAACGTAGACTCACGAAACTTGGTACACATATGTAACATGGGTGTAACTCAAGTGAACATTGTCCGATTGGCTCGAAACTTTTCAGGATTCATAAGAGTCCAACCCTGAGGACAAATAAAGGCCGATATTTACTTAAAGTCATAGCGCCCCCTAGTGGCAACAGGAAGTAGGCCTAAAAGTCAAGGTGCTATACTTTAATGAAGTCCTCCTAGAAATTTTGTTCGATGGACTTCAAACTTGGTCTGTATCTTCTCAACACCTTAAAGATGAAAAGTTATTGAAAGAAAAACTTTTCGTCAGACGGTGTGGGTGTGGCGTGGTGGCCATTTTGAGTGTTTAGCAATGAACAAAGAAATTGTTGTAACTTGAGTGTATGTTGTTGTATTTGCCCGAAATTTGTCACGATTGACAAGGGTCCACGTCTGAGGACAACTACAGGCCAAAATTGACTTTTGGTCATAGCGCCCCCCGCTGGCAGCAGGAAATGCGTCTTATATGACAAACATCATCCGATTTACATGAAACTTATGTGTGGTCTACATGTGATACTGAGCTGCCCCCTATACTTTAACCACGCCCACTTACTCAGGCCACGCCCCCTTTCATAACATTTGAACCGTTTAAGGTAGAGTCTTGTGTGAGGTATCATTGAACTCAGCAGAGAGTTCCTTATTCATTAGTGATTGTTTGGCCCGCTCCTCTGTGCTTAGCCACGCCCCCTTTCATAACTGATGACCCGTTTATGGTAGAGTCTTATGTGAGGTATCAATGAACTCAGCAGAGACTTCCTTTTTAATTGGTAAAGGTTTGCCCTGAGCCCTATGCTTTGGCTATGCTCCCTGTCACAGCTAATGAACTGTATGACGTAGAGTCTTGTGTGAGGTATCATTGAACTCAGCAGGGAGTTCCCTTTTCATTGGTGACGATTTGCAGTGTCTGAGTGCTGCGCAAATGCAAGGTTGCAAGGAGTGGCGACCGCCAGTAACCACGACGTGCGCAGAGGAGCGAGGGCCCGTCCATCGCTGCTTGCAGCTTTAATTTCTTTATGCTTCTTTAATGATAAAATTAAAACGATTAGAGATAAAATTCATCACCTTTTTCACTCAACTTCCAACGGTTCACCTTTAAGCACAGGACTAGAAAGAACGACAAGACCTGACATATACTTAGACTGCTTTTTTCCTTTAGACATTCAACAATTAATGGTAAAAGTCTCTTCAGCTAAGCCATCTACCTGTCTCTTAGACCCCATCCCAATGACGCTACTTAAAGACGCGTTACCCATGGTTAACACTTCATTACTAGATATGATCAGTATGTCTCTATTAACAGGTAATGTACCGCAGTCATTTAAAGTAGATGTGATAAAACCTCTTCTGAAAAACCTCACCCTCGATCCTGAAGCCTAATCAGTTATGTGAGTTTCTACATAGCAATAGTTTGTGTGAGGACTTTCAGTCAGGATTTAAAAAGCATCATAGCACAGAGATGGCACTGGTGAAAATTACTAATGACCTTCTAACTGCTGCCAACAAAGGTCTTGTCTCCATACTTGTCTTATTAGATCTTAGTGCTGCAATTGACACTATTGACCATACCATCCTGTTACAGAGATTGGAACATTTAGTTGGCATTAAAGGGATCGCACTAAGCTGGTTTAAGTCCTATTTCTCTGATTGATCTCAATTTGTTAATATTAAAGATTAATCCTCCAAGCATCTTATCAATATACCTAAGGCGACCATTAAAGGGTAACAATGTTTTTTTTCAACGTGGACCCTATTTTCCTATGTTTTTGTGTCTGACTGATGGGAACAACAATGTTTAATATTGTGGTAGTATTAAGCAAGATCGCTGCAGTCGGCAGTGTGAAACAAGCTACAATGTTAATAGAGCAATTGTACAGCTGGTATTTATGTTCACAAAAGTGCTTGTTTTGCCACTGACAGGCTCAGATTAAAGGGGTGGTTCAGAATTTTGGACATAGGACCTCATTTCCAAGTTAGCCAGTGTGTTATTTATCAGTGGAGACCGTTTTCAACACTTTTCATCCTGTCCTTCCAGTTGCAGAGTTCGCTGGTGCTAGGCTAGCACAAGTCAACAGTATCTCCTAGACTGCCACTAAAAACAGTCTTACCCACTCCACAGTTCCCCAAAGGCAAATAAATTATAACGCCAGACTATCGATGTAAATGTCTGTGTTGACAGAATAATGTTAGAAATAAAACTAACCTAATCCAAAATTCTGAACCACCCCTTTAATATTCTAAGTGTCTGACAACATTATGGAAAGGATTTCTAAGGAGGTCGACTTTTCTGTTAAAAGTAAGATTCTTTTTTTTAACATAAAAACATCCGTGAAATTGCCTTCGCTAAAGCCACCAGACTCCATGTAAATAAACAGTAATTTTAGCATCGTAAAATACAAGTGGACAGACACAAAATCAACCTATGAAAAGCTGTTTTGGGTTGTCTTTCCACTTTTCCAACCATCACAATTCTAGTTTTGGTTTAGTCATAGTTTACCGATTCACATGTGAAAATATGTTGGCTCTATTCAAGCTAAGAGTATTGTTTTTTTAAATGGAGGCTGGTGAGTTTAGCGCTAGCTGGTTAAACAGAACGGTCTTAAAGAGGTTTTAAAAAGGCCTTTCTCCGTAAGGATCCTTTCCATAATGTTGTCAGACACTAAGAATAATAATCTAAGTCTTTCAGTGGCAAAAAAAAGCACTTTTAGTGGACCAAATTAGCGATGCACATTTGCCCCGTCTGTGGTTGTCGATTAGAGCATTCATGCTTAATACTGGACCAATCAAAGATTGCTGTTCCTATCAGTCACTTCCGCACAAAAACATAGGAAAGAAGGGTCCACGTTGAAAAAAAAAACTAAATTACCCTTTAAGTTCTCTCTTTTTAGACCATTGAAACTTTTCTCCGATCTTTTGATCTGCTAATTTTGATCATATCCTACGCAACTGCCCGACAAAAGAGGTGTGCAAAAAAGCTTTCTTACGTAGACCATTGAAATGAAATAATGTTACCTCTCATCACTGCCTTAAAGGGGTGATAGAATGCAAAACCGAGTTTACCTTGTCATAGTTGAATTACGACAGTTCGGGGGGTAAAATAGGCATACATAGTACCTCAAAGTCCCATTGACATCCCTTTCCTATGCAAATCTCACAATTTGAAACTGCTGCTGCCCGTGGAGCCCCAAGTGACTTTGCCCTGGGTATGGAGTGCCGCGGGCTGCCTTGTCTCGTCAGATTGTGTGGAGCTCCTGAAGTCCAACACCATCTTACCAAATTTGCAATTAGCCATCAATTTTCGTAAAACGGCCCATATTTGAGCATTACATAGTTGATTTCTTGCATTAAAAAGTCTCAGAAGTGAATTTAGTAATGAAATAGCAGACGAACAATGTATAACATTGCATTGTCTGAAATCTGAGACCTGCTGTCTCGTTTCCACTGTGTGTGTATGTCCTTTGCTCAACCAATCAGCGCGCAGCTCATCTAAATATTCATGAGCATACCATATTTGGAAGAAAAGCTCTCGTTCCAAAATCGGCCATTCCACAGGGCACATCGGCCTAACATTAGGGCCCATAGAATAGCACCCAGGCCATTTTCAGCCCAACCAATGTTACATACTGTATTAGGAGACCTTAAGGAACAGTGTGAAATACCCTATATAATCATTCTATTACCCCTTTAAAGGCCTCCCATAGAGTGGAATCAGAGACCTCCCCATTATCGTTGGTGGTGTGAAACTCATCTATACACATGGTCATATGGTCAGTAAAGGACTGGTCATTAAGAAGGAGGGGGTTAAAGCACCAGATGTGCTTCTGTTTGGACAGGATATCTTTAAATTGAATTGATGCCGGGCTATGGTCAGAAATCAAAATATTATGATAAGTGGAAATTGTATGTATGTGTGTATGTATTGTATGTTGGGTAGCAATTCAGAAGAAATCAGAAATAACCAATTCTAGTGTATTATTTGTGGACATGAGAGTAGAAAGAAAAATCTCTGTCAGCAGGATCATGCAGTCGCCAAATATCAACCATGTTCCTAGTCTTAGTTAAAACATACAAAGTTTGCAGTGAAGCTATGGAGGAGATGGTTTTGTTGAAAGTTTAGTCTGAAATGTCTAGAGTTGGGTCCAAGTAGCACTTAAAGACACGTCCAATAATGACATTTGTACTAGAGGCTGGTTTCATATCAAAAGCTTTAAGAAAAAAATCAGGATTGTCACAATTCGCATAGATATTAAGCAATATTACTGGAAAGGAGTTTATGTGACCTGAAATCATTAAAGGTATAGTAAGTGATGTTATTCCAATACCCTTTTTGTAAAATTCAGCGTATATCTCCTCACGTTCACCTAGCTATCTTTTTTCTGTGTGTATGTAACCGATGTGTTGATATTTTGTTATTTTTTCCATATAAATCTGGTTTAGTGTGTATTTATTTTGGGGAGCTTTTATTTTGTTAATTGTATTCTGGCGGTGTGACCGTTGACCTGTTAGTGATGTCACTTGAGGTAGATTGAGGTAAGACAATCTGAGCGCTCTGGTTCAAAGCGACTTAAAACATGTTAAAACCGCTAAGTAGAAGTTCTTACTATACTTTAACTGTCACTAGCTTTGTTCTTTGTCATGGTGATATTTGTTTGAATGTGTACATACAGTTTTATTGTGTACAGCACTTTATGTGTGAGATGCTAGCTCACTTCTCTCAGGCTAGCTTAATGAAGAGCACACGTGGATTCTTATGCGCTGGCTCTTTTCTCTCTCTCATTTAAAGGTGTGCGTGTGGGAACCCAGAGTTGCTGTACTGATTTAATGTGTATTGTACACAGGTACGTGAGTACTCCCCTTGTTTTTTGTGACAAAAATGTTATTTTTATACATGTAGTTTTTTTTGTTTGTTCATGTTTATATTTTACACTTATTAATGAAATATAAAAATTGCCGTTGGTATGTGGGGAAATGGTTTTGATTTTATAATGAGGTTTTGACTATACGATAACATTGAAATGTATTTTGTTATATTATTTTAATAAGAACACTGCACGTGTTACTGAGTAGCGGTACGCTATGCTGAGGAGAGGTGTGCGTGTGGGAACCCAGAGTGGCTGTACTGATTTAATGTGTGTTGTACACAGGTATGCATAATAAACCCCATGTCCAACTGGCAAAGCAGAAGATGTCTGTTGTCCATTACTACGCAGAGTCAAATTAAAGGAGTGTCAGGCCAGACCGGCTACAGGTGTCAATGCCACCGGAGTTACTGCAAGTCTGCGGAAGAATGTTGGAGAAACTCAGCACAAGTTTTGGCTTGCTTACTTGCAACCACCCACCCTGTGAAAAAGGCAAAGAAAGAGACTGAAGCTGAAAAAGCGGCGACTAAAATGGGCTGCAGATACTGAGAGGAAAAACTGGAGGAAACATTGGCATAGTTTTTGAGCAATGGTGACAGAAGAAAGCTGCAAGGCATGGAAAGTGAAGCAGTGGTTGCAGTCTTTCTGTTGTACAGGTATGTTACGTTTTTTTTAATTTGGGACGGGGGGATGACTTGTTTTCAGCAAATGTCTAGCCAACATTAGCATTTTATTTTGTGTTAGTCATATTAGCTCAATGCTAACATTAGCTTCACTGTCAATCTAGGCTACTAGTAAGCTAACGTTACACTAGCTAACTTATGTTATCTAACAAAACGCTAATTTTTGTAACGCTATTTCTACCCCCCTGGGTCTGAACATGTGTCATTTACACATTGGCTTTCCACAAATGTGCTAATGCAGTGTCTGCATTTTTCTTTTTATTATTTTTCTTTGATAGGCAATACATACACAAAGGTTATCAATGATATTGGTACTAAATATTCGCGCCAGAGAAATGGTCACGGTACTGTTGTTCATTGTGGGTGTCTTTCTATATTCTCTCGAAAGGACAATCACTGCCAGAGTAGTTTGCCACAGCTGATGATACTGCATCCAGAGCCAGACCTGTCCGCTAACACTGGAGCCCTGGACAAAGTTTTGATTATTGTATGATATTTATTATTGTTTATATGAAAAATAAATAAGTTTTACACCACATTGGTTGTAATTATTTTGTGCAGCATGTACGGAGATGAGATATAATGTTGTATGTTGTAATAACATAAATGGAAAGTAATTTATAATTTTTTTTATTTGAAGAAAATATAAAAACAAAGGATACTTTGTACTGTTAATTCCTACTGGGAATAAATAAACAGGCAAACTATGTAAATTCTTTGAAAAATAGCAGAGCAGCGCCTCACATTAAAGTGGCATGTCTACTCCGTGCACTGCTCACTAATGCTCCCCAACATTTTTTTTGAACAGCACAGTGGATGTTTTGCTACCTGGTAGAGCATTGACCTCTATAGCATTTAGTCTATATACTGTCCTTTACAGAGGGTGCAGTGTGTTCCTTGTGTTTATTTGTTTCGATACATTTATTTATTTATATATTTAATATATATTTCTCATCCAAGTGTCTTTTGTTGTCTATATTTGTGTGAGTGTGTGTGGTACCGTCGTAATGAGGTCCCAGGTGGTGGTCCTGGTCTTGAGGGGATCAGTGGCGGGGGAGGCCCGATGCCCATATCAGGAAGCTGGGTGAACCGAAAACCCTGCAGAAACCACAAATATAACTTTGTCACATATTTAACTAGCATTTGGACTCTACAAAGTACAAAATACAATGAACAACGGTGGAAGGAACAACAAACAAATCTTGATGGATAAAAAGGGCTACAAAATCAGATGGATGTCTGATCAGAGCAAAACATAAGATAAATACAAATTCAAGCTGCATTAGTCTCTTTAATCTCTTTAAAGCTTCTCCCTTGCAGATCAGCTGTTGACAATTCACATACTGACAGCGCTAATGGCAGCTTTTCTGTCCAACCTACAGAAAACAGACTTGTACAGACAAGTCTGTGTCTGTGAGTGATATAAGAATTTGAGGGTGTTGGTTGTATGAAATGTTGGGTTGCGTGGCCCTATCTACAAATAAAAATTAAATGTGTGCAAAAATGTATATACCTGCATATGCAGATGAACCAACATATGATTATATGATGGGCTCAAAGAGGCAAAAAAACAGTTAGTGCAGATTTAGGTACATTCTCCTACTATTATAATATTTTCACTGCTGATTTCACATAAATCTACTTTAATCATGTAGGATGAATTGATTTTATTTTATTAAAGGCAAAAGACAAAAAGTCTTTCACACATGATAGTTTTAACAACTACTTCTCATCAGTTGCTAGTAAACTGGTGGAAAACTACCTGACCAGTCAGGGCAATACAGTGAAAATCACATCCTTGACTTTTAGTCTCAGCAAGAGGTTAAAGGTGATGGCTTCTCTTTTGAAAAGGTGTCAGAGGCAGTTGTACTTGAGAATCTTAAAAACCTAAATAGCTCTAAAGCCACTGGCTCTGACAATATTCCATCTAGATTCTTAAGAGATGCTGCTGAGGTTATCACCCCATGTATCACCCATATCATAAACATGTCTATAGAGCAAGGACATTTCCCCAGTGATTTTAAGCTTGCCAGAGTGATTCCACTTTACAAGAAAGAGAGTAAATTAGACCATGGAAACTATAGACCTGTTTCTATTCTGTGTAGTCTGTCAAAGATAATTGAAAAGATAATTTTTGAACAGATTGACAAGTGTCTAGTATCACACAATCTACTCTATGAGTTCCAGTCTGGCTTTTGTAAATCACATTCCACTGACACCTGTTTACTGTATCTAACTGACAACATCAGTAGGGAGGTAGATAAAGGTCATGTTTGTGGTATGGTCATGTTAGACCTGCAGAAGGCCTTTGATACCACTGACCATGGCATTTTGGTACGCAAATTAAAAGTCATTGGTTTTAATGGCTTAGCAGTCAGATGTGTGAGTTCTTATCTGAAGGATAGGAAGCAGGTGGTGGATATTGGGGGAACAATGTCTCAACCACAATGCATAGACTATGGGGTCCCGCAAGGGAGTGTCCTGGGTTCACTTTTTTTCTTTCTATATATATATATATATATATATATATATATATATATATAAATGACCTTAAGTCTGTATGTTCATGTGAACTTTTTTATATGCAGGTGATTCTGCGTTATTGGTTTCTCAGAACTGTCAGTCTAGAACTATTGAATGTCAGCAGGTGGATGTCAGACAATAGGGAAAACTGAAGCCATACTGTTTGGGTCAAAGATAAAACTGAAAAGATCCCCTGGTAAGTAAAGTAAATCAAATAGTATGTTTCTTGGCCAGAATCTTAAGGTTTCTGGACAAGAAAGCCTTATTTTGACTATGCATGCTGCTCATGGTACAATAGTGTCTTAAAGCACCTGAAACATAGCTCAGAATAAGGTTATAAGGCTTATTCTGAACCTCCCCATGAGATCTCATCTTGACACACTCATTTTGAGACTATTGGGTGGTTAGAAGATTGAGTCTCTCAGATTCACCTGTGCATGGTACATAGGACTGTGTATGGGGTTGTCCCCAAATATTTAATCAATTATTTTAACAGAGTAAGAGATGTTCACAGCTACTCCACCAGTGGCAGCTCTACTGATTTTGTACCTCCTGGAGTTAAGAGTAATTTAGGTAAGGAGTCCTTTTTTATGTAGCAACAAGCCTGTGGAACAGGTTGCCAGGAAATCTAAAGATGGTCAGAAGTTTAGGATGTTTTAAGCAGGCACTGAAAAAATGGCTCGGATGCCAATCTTAGTATGACTTTTTAATACTGTATTTTCTTGATTTATTATATGTATGATTGTGATGATTGATGTTTTATCTGCTGCCCCCCAACCCCACCCCCCAAGGGACTTAATTGTGTTATCCTGACTTAGTTTTTTTTTTTTTTTTTTTAATGTATGGTGCAAAGCTGTATCATATCTTATAACAAAATAGTCAAATAAAATCAATCATTCAATTTACTTCTGTTCTCATGTAGTTCATCAGATGTAGTCTGATAATGATAAATGATAACAATGTGTTTGGTGGGCTGTTTCGCGTGATTAAGATTGCCACTTGACAGCTTTCTCTTTGACCTCTCTACCTTCCCAATACAAAAGCCTATAGGTTACTCATTTGACTATAAAATCCAATACATTTACTAAAATATATATACTGTGTGTGTGTGTGTGTGTGTGTGTGTGTGTGTGTGTGTGTGTGTGTGTGTGTGTGTGTTTGTGTGTGTGTCTGTGTGTGCTTCATAACTAGAAACTAGCATGCACTGGGGCCCGTTGTGACTACCTTACACCACTGCACTTCCTTGGGTCCTGAGCAATACACCTGGACATGACATAGTTGCCTCACACATCCAACTCACGGCAACTCACGATCAGAAACACCGGTTAAATACATTCAGCCAAGGTATTTATTTCCTAACAGGCGTATTAATCGCTTGCTTTGGCATAACCACCATGGTTATAACATAGAGCATATATTTAATTAGTAGAGATATTTTGCCTGTGGTAACGTTATTAGTGCTATCAGTGTTATCATTTAGTATGGCAAGCTTACACAATTTGAGTTAAATTTGAGTGGCGATGTTCCTCTAGGATATCTGCTTGTGCTTGTTGACCCCAGGGAAGTGAAAAAGAGTTTGATTGTAATTGTAGTACTGGTGCATTGAAGTTGACTTGGGAAGTTGGAATTTCCGAGTTCCCAGTCGGAAATGTCAACTGGAACATGCCCCCTGAAGTCGGATTTCCAATTTCGAAAATTGAGAGAACTTTACCAATCCCTACATCACAATCCAAAATGGCTGCTCCAAGCATGAACAGTAGTGATAGTTGTATGAATATACTGGGTTTTTTTAGCACTTCTGTCTCATTTGACGTGGGCCTTGTTTGGCAGTTGTCCCCCCATGACCCCCCTCCCCCTAATTCTAGGGGAGGCTTTAACATGTAAATGAAAATGCTGTGAGCTATACAAATGCAAATCAGGGTAGCAACAGGGGGAGTTTTACCCCAGGTGACATTTTTCTAAAAGGTATTAACTTCATTTTAAGAAAATCTCTGGTATAAATAGATCAGGCTCAGTATAGCCTAATTATAGACTCTTGCATTTTAGCTTGAATTGATTTATTTAATGAAAGTATACTAGATTAATTAGTGTGTATGTCATTAGCAATGGCAAATGTTATTACATTACATGTCATTTAGCTGACGCTTTTATCCAAAGCGTATTACAATTGCTACATATGTCTTAAGTGTTTAACTGTATTTCTAATTTTAAAATGCAACCAAGAGCCAGCTTTCTCACTTACTCAAGAGAGGAATTGCTGGCTCTGCGCACAAAGGGACAAGCCGGGATACGGCACCCTATCCCGGCAGAGCTGAGGAGGAGACCCAGGGACTGCAAGGCTGGGGATAAGCTAAAGGCCAAGTTAGCGGAGAATCGGAGGTGCTACAAGCCATCGATTCCATCTGTAATCATGGGGAATGTGAACTCGCTGCCGAACAAGATCGACGAGCTGTCCGTGCTGAACAACCAGCGGCTCTACCGTGAGAGCAGCTTGTTCATCTTTATGGAGACATGGCTAAACTATACTACCTTGTACCGGATGCTAATGTGGACCTGCTGGGATTCACTGCCGTGAGAGCCGACAGAGACACAAAAGCAAGCGGAAAAAGCAAAGGTGGGGGACTCATCATGTATGTCTACAACCGCTGGTGTAACCCAGGACATATCTCCGTAAAGACAGCCTCATGTTGCCGGGACCTCGAGCTGTTAGCTGTTAGCCTGCAGCCATATTATCTGCCGAGGGAGTTCAGTCACGTAATTACCGTCTGTGTTTACATCCCTCCGAGAACGGACGCAGCCACTGCCTGTGAAAAGATCCACTCCGTCACAGCAAGAATGCAGACACAGCACCCGGAGGCTTTTATGATAATCTCTGGGGACTTTAATCATGCAACTTTGGATTCTACTTTGGCTGTTTTTCACCAGGTTGTAGACTGTCCTACGAGAAACAACAGGACAATTGATCTCCTGTATGCTAATGTGAGGGATGCATACAGAGCGACTCCCCTCCCCCACTGGGGAAGTCTGATCACAACCTGGTTCACCTACAGCCACTGTACACTCCCCTGGTCCAAAAACAGCTGGTGACAACTCGCACCATCAGGAGATGGTCCCCTGAGATGGAAAGTGCCCTGAGAGACTGTTACAACACCACAGTCTGGGATGTGCTGATCAACCCGCATGGTGAGGACATAGAGGGGATGACACATTGTCTGAC
This sequence comes from Zingel zingel, assembly GCA_023566125.1. Taxonomy (NCBI): domain Eukaryota; kingdom Metazoa; phylum Chordata; class Actinopteri; order Perciformes; family Percidae; genus Zingel; species Zingel zingel. The sequence goes on along the minus strand of CM042320.1, from coordinate 40,635,367 downwards.
GGACTACCTGAACTTCTGCGCAGACGTGGTCTCCCCCATCAAGGCTGTCTGCTGTTACCCTAATAACAAGCCATGGGTAATGCGGGTAGTCAAGGCTGTCCTCAGGAGAAGAAGGCTGCCTTCAGGAGCAGGGACAGGGAGGCCATGAAGGCAGCACAGTAGAAGGTGAAACACTGTGTGAGGGAAGCTAAGGACAGCTACAGGAAAAAGATGGAGCAGAAGCTGAGGGAGAACAACATGAGGGAGGTCTGGGAAGGTGTGAAGACCATCACAGGTCACAACACACAGACCAGAGCTACAGGGGGGACAATGGAGAGGGCAAATGAGCTGAATGACTTCTTCAACAGGTTTAACCAGCCCTTGTCCTTGTCCCCCCCACCCCCACCTTCACCACAGCCATCTCTCCTTCTTCCATCTACACACCTCCCCCCTGACACCACAATCCCCCCTCCTCCTCCCCCACCTCAACGCAATCCCTGCCTCACATCACCACAGACCAGGTCAGAGGACAGCTGAGGAAGCTCCGGCCCAGGAAAGCAGCAGGCCAGGATAAAGTGTGTCCAAGACTATTAAAGACCTGCGCTGCAGAACTGGGGGAACCACTACAACGGATCTTCAACCTTAGCCTACAGCTAGGGAGAGTGCCCACCATCTGGAAGACATCTTGCATCGTTCCTGTTCCCAAGAAGAACAGGCCCAGCGAGCTGAACGACTTCCGAGCGGTGGCACTCAATTCACACCTGACGTTGGAGCGGCTCTTCCTTAGCCTCCTCAGACCTCAGGTACAACATGCCCAGGACCGACTGCAATTTGCGTACCAGCCAAATGTTGGTGTGGAGGATGCCATCCTCTACATGCTACACTGAGTCCACTCCCATCTGGATAAGGGAAGCGGCACAGTGAGGATCCTTTTCTTGGACTTCCACAATGCCTTCAATACCATCCGGCCCCCTTTACTTCAGGACAAACAAAGGATGGGAGTGGACCCCTATCTGGTATACTGGATCAAGGATTACCTCACTGACAGGCCACAGTACGTCAGGCGGAAGGACACCACGTCTGACACTGTGGTAAGCAGCACTGGAGCCCCCCAGGGCACAGTGCTGGCTCCTCTTCTCTTCACCCTGTACACCTTGGACTTCTGTTACAACTCGGAGCTGTGTCACATACAGAAGTACGCCGATGACACAGCCATCGTTGAATGTATCAGGGGTGACAGAGAGGAGGAGTATTGGAGTCTGGTGAGGGATTTTGCTCTCTGGTGTCATACTAACTGCCTACAGCTCAACACCTCTAAGACGAAGGAGCTGGTCATTGACTTTGGGAGGTCCAGACCAAAACCGCGACCAGTCCTGCTAGAGGGAGCTGAGGTGGAGGCTATGCAATCATACAAATACATCGGGCTGTGGCTGGATAATAAACTGGATTGGACAACACACACCAGCCACCTGTACAGAAAGACACAAAGCAGGTTGTACTTCCTGAGGAGACTGCAGTCTTTCAACATCTGCAGCAAACTGCTGTTGATGTTTTACCAGTCTGTGGTTACCAGCGTCCTCTTCTACACTGTGGTGTGCTGGGGGGGCAGCATATCCAAGAAGGACACCTCCAGAATGGATAAACTGATCAGGCGGGCCGGCTCTGTGGTCGGCATGAAGCTGGACACACTGGTGACGGTGGCAGAGAGGAGTATACTCGACAAACTGCTGGACATTACTGACAATCAGTGGTGGAATGTAACAAAGTACAAATACTTCGTTACTGTACTTAAGTAAATTTTTCACGTATCTTTACTTTACTTACAGTGCCTTGCGAAAGTATTCGGCCCCCTTGAACTTTTCGACCTTTTGCCACATTTCAGATTTCACATCTTCAAACATAAAGATATAAAACTGTAATTTTTTGTGAAGAATCAACAACAAGTGGGACACAATCATAAAGTGGAACGAAATTTATTGGATATTTCAAACTTTTTTAACAGATAAAAAACTGAAAAATTGGGCGTGCAAAATTATTCAGCCCCTTTACTTTCAGTGCAGCAAACTCTCTCCAGAAGTTCAGTGAGGATCTCTGAATGATCCAATGTTGACCTAAATGACTAATGATGAAAAATAGAATCCACCTGTGTGTAATCAAGTCTCCGTATAAATGCACCTGCTCTGTGATAGTCTCAGAGGTCCGTTTAAAGAGCAGAGAGCATCATGAAGAACAAGGAACACACCAGGCAGGTCCGAGATACTGTTGTGGAGAAGTTTAAAGTCGGACTTGAATACAAAAAGATTTCCCAAGCTTTAAACATCCCAAGGAGCACTGTGCAAGCGATAATATTGAAATGGAAGGAGTATCAGACCACTGCAAATCTACGAAGACCCGGCCGCCCCTCTAAACTTTCAGCTCATACAAGGAGAAGACTGATCAGAGATGCAGCCAAGAGGCCCATGATCACTCTGGATGAACTGCAGAGATCTACAGCTGAGGTGGGAGACTCTGTCCATAGGACAACAATCAGTCGTATACTGCACAAATCTGGCCTTTATGGAAGAGTGGCAAGAAGAAAGCCATTTCTTAAAGATATCTATAAAAAGTGTTGTTTAAAGTTTGCCACAAGCCACCTGGGAGACACACCAATCATGTGGAAGAAGGTGCTCTGGTCAGATGAAACCAAACTCAAACTTTTTGGCAACAATGCAAAACGTTATTTTTGGCGTAAAAGCAACACAGCTCATCACCCTGAACACACCATCCCCACTGTCAAATATGGTGGTGGCAGCATCATGGTTTGGGCCTGCTTTTCTTCAGCAGGGACAGGAAAGGTGGTTAAAATTAATGGGAAGATGGATGGAGCCAAATACAGCACCATTCTGGAAGAAAAGCTGATGGAGTCTGCAAAAGACCTGAGACTGGGACGGAGATTTGTCTTCCAACAAGACAATGATCCAAAACATAAAGAAAAATCTACAATGGAATGGTTCACAAATAAACATATCCAGGTGTTAGAATGGCCAAGTCAAAGTCCAGACCTGAATCCAATCGAGAATCTGTGGAAAGAACTGAAAACTGCTGTTCACAAACGCTCTCCATCCAACCTCACTGAGCTCCAGCTGTTTTGCAAGGAGGATGATAGAGACATACCCCAAGCGACTTACAGCTGTAATCGCAGCAAAAGGTGGCGCTACAAAGTATTAACTTAAGGGGGCTGAATAATTTTGCACGCCCAATTTTTCAGTTTTTTATCTGTTAAAAAAGTTTGAAATAGCCAATACATTTCGTTCCACTTCATGAATGTGTCCCACTTGTTGTTGATTCTTCACAAAAAATTACAGTTTTATATCTTTATGTTTGAAGCCTGAAATGTGGCAAAAGGTCGAAAAGTTCAAGGGGGCCGAATACTTTCGCAGGGCACTGTAAGTACAATCAATAGTGCATACTTTTGACTTTTACTTCGTTACATTTTGCAGCAATTATCTATACTTTCTACTCCACTACAATTCTACAACGTTCCGTTACATTTTCGTTACATTTTCTGATGTTTTCCCCCCTGCCCAAACGTCTTCCTGACGGGCACACGTTTGCAGTCCGCAGGGAAACCTTCAGCAGCGGCCGTCCAGCTCCCGGTGCCGCTCGCGATATTACAAATCCCACTATGGCCACGCCAAGACCCGCCCTTCAATAGCATTTACTGGCCAGGTACGTAACGCTCCCGGTACTACTGCTTCTCATGTTATTGCTGCTGCTCCCGATACTCTGAATGGTTATATGTGAAGCATCCGTTTACATAGGGTAAATATACAACCCGTATATTTATCTTAAAAACACTCCCGGTCCACCTCAGCTGTGAAGCCACGTACTTGTTGTCCAAGCCCGTGTGTTCTCGCTAGATAAATGTGTGCAGCATTCACTGTCCCGTGGGAAAAAATGCAAAGTCGAGCTTCATGCAGATCACCCTGATAGATAACCAGAATTGTAAGTCAGAATATAAACTGGGCCACAGATAGTAAGCCCAATTACATTAACCTAAAACTAACTTAATTAAAATGCCACAGCCCATAGGCCTACTGTTTTTTTATTATTAGAATATAGCCATTAAGAGAATAAATCGTTATGAAAGTACTTTTACTTTTAATACTTAAAGTACATTCAAAATCAGGTACTTTTTACTTTTACTTAAGTAGGGTTTTCATTGTTGTAATTTTACTTTTACTAAAGTAAATATATCTCTGGTTATTTGTACTTTTACTTAAGTACTGAGATTCAGTACTTCCTCCACCACTGCTGACAATGCCTGCCACCCCCTGCACACCAGCAACCAGAGGAGCCTGTTCAGTGGAAGGCTGCTCCCAAGTGTAGGACCAACAGACTCAAGAACTCCTTTGTCCCTCATGCCATCATACTCTACAACTCCTCACTCGGGGAGAGGAGGAAATAGGGTAAAGAGGACAGAACAGAACAGGAAGGAAGGGAAGGAGTGGTAGCCACTCACTCATTCACTGTGCAATAAATTAATAATCTACTCACATACATACCTGGACACTCTAACTGCACTTAACTGCTAATTCATGCTAAATGTCTTTTATTTATTAACTGTATAATAACATAATACCATACACAGTCCTATAGATCTATATATGTATCTTTATTTATCTGTAGTTTATTGTTGTTTACTGTTTTACTTTTTGTAAAAAATATTTAGCTAAAAGTTTATGGTTATTGTTATACTGTATTTTTTCTATACTGTATTTTTTATACCTCTTTATTTAAAGAGTGTTCTGTAAGCTGCTAAAATCTGCTGCTGGAAATCTAATTTCCTTGCGGGAGTCATCCCAAAAGGATCAATAAAGAGAAGGCTAAGTCTCTAAGTCTATTACATTTCATGTAAACAAAGCATGTGTTGTTGAAATTAAGGAAAATAGGTTTTTTTTTTAAATATAATTTGGGTAATTTGGCCCTTAAAAGTCCTTCTACTGCTTACCGGTTTGGGCAGGCTACACTGGTGCATGTCCTCGTAGCCTGCACTCCTCTGCCTGCCTCCACAGGGATGGTTCATGGTCCCCGGGGCACTGGTCACCCCGTCACTGTAGTGACTGGTGTGGGATGGGTTGTAGGCTCTGTGGGCATGATGTTGGTGATGGTAGTGGCTCCTGATGAGAAGGAGGAACGTTAACAAAAAAAGAGTCAACAGATGCACACCTTCTCTTTTTAGTTTGTCTCTAGTGTACTGTATAAAATCAAGCAGACATGTTCAGAAAATCTACTACAATCTACAGCTTGTGGTGGGATGTACACTCTTAAACAAATTGCGTATCATGGCAACTCTATCCTTTCCACAATACTGTAAATCAGGCATGCTAAGAAACAACTAATCTGTGAACATTATACATTTACTTGGTTGGAGGAGAAGGGGGAGGGTGGTCCGGAGGTGCCAAGCTGAAGGCATTGCCCAGCAACATATGCATCTGCGTGCGGACCTCATCAATGGAAGGCTGAGAGCTGAGTGTGGAGGAGTCGGAGCCACGGTGAGCTTTCACCCCAAGGCTGCCGTTCCCAGTGACACCTCCGTAACCCAGAGAGTTCATCAGACGGTCCACATTGGTCTCCTCAAACGGTTCTGGTTCACCCTGCAGAGCAAAAACATACATATGTAATAAACTAGCATCTGTATCTAGCATGGTCTTGCCTCTCCTTGAATATCTCTTACAGTAAATCCCTCACATCCTCTACTCACTCGATCCTGGTTCAAACTTAAGGGTTATAAAGGTGTTTGCTTCAACTACAGTCTTTTTCTGTATCTGACATGTTTTTCTAACCTAATTTCTGGCTCAGTGTTTTAAAATACAACAAATAACATTGACACGGCATTCATCAGAAGATCCATGACTTGTCCAGTTTCTCACATCATAGCCGTTGTTCCGGATGCCCCTCCTGGATCTTTCTCTCAGCACCAGCAGGTCCATCTCCGTCTCTACTGGGCTTGGGCTGCTCAGAGACTGCCTGCTCCAATAGGTGGGCTCCCGTGGGTGGGAGTACCTGATGGACAGGTGTAAAACAAAACACTCCAAAAAGCTGTAACTACAGCTCAGGGCCATACTGTAAATGTTAAATGAACTGCATTTATAGAGCTTTTCCAGTCTTTACCCAAAGCGCTCTACTCTACATTCACACACTGGTGGCCGAGGCTACCATACAAGGTGCTACCTGCGCATCAACATAACATTAACACACATTTGTGCCAAAGGACATTTCAGCATGTAGACTGCAGTCTGCAGTATTGTATATCTGGGTATCTTATTCTCTCCCAGTTAAAAGACATAGTTAATTTGGATGCATTCTTGAATAAAATCTCTTGTGATGTTAATAGATGGGTGACTTTCAATTTCTCAATAGCAGGGAAGGTCAATGTTATTGTGATATCTTCAGATATCCATTAATAATGCTGACACTTCAGTCAAGCTAGCTTTATTGCAGGCAACACTTTGGTTACGTTGCAACATGATCTACATGGGGTATTTACTCTGCGGTCTACTCCTTATAACCAATACAATGGAGCCCCTACTGGTCATAGGATGTAATAGCATTCAACAGTCACTACATAAAATCCTTCCCTCCTTAAATGGGAACTACTTTGTTACTCAAAACCTGGTTTTCTTCCCACACTTACAGAAAACAACAACAAAGGTGACTTAATTTCGAAACACCCATCAGTGTATCATTCCTCCCACCCCTAGTTCTTTTACTAACACAGTCTGTTGTTTTGACAATACAGAGACACTTCATAAACATAAACTTGGACACCGTGAACATTTCAGTTCCAAAACAAGTATGCTGAAAAAAAAAAAATAAAAACGTGATGCTAGGTAAATCTGGCAAATCTACCATACATTTTACACAAAATAATGTCTCATCTTTGCATCACTAACATGTCCATCACTAACAAGTCCTTCATAAAAGCTAGTGGTCTCCTGTTCCTGTGAGGTCGGATCAACACCTTAGTTGGCGAACCACCAGGTGCAGTGCCCTCTTTGTCATGTTTCACCATGGGCACAACTTTGTCATCCACCTGCAGTATTTGTGTCCTTTGTCTTTATGCTGGTCACTGGTGGTAGTGCTGCACACATCTCTTCATCTGTGACCTCTAGCATCGAAACTGGCACATCTTGCTCTAGCTTGCTGAACAGCTGATCTACATGTCGCCTCACCACTTTACCATTTCCCAGCAACACTGTGTAGGAAACTTGCCCTGTAATCTCCTGAATCAGTCCTGGTATCCACTTAGGTCCCCATCCATAGTTTTTGGTATAGACATGGTATCCTGCCACAAAGTTGCATTCTTTGGCATGTCTGTCATGGTGAGTTTGTTTTGCTTCCACCTTCTTATTTAGGTCAGGGTGTATGAGATCAAATGTACATCTCAACTTCCTACCCATCATCATGGATGACCAGTCCAGTTGTTGAATGCGGAGTGATGCGGTAGCTGAATAATAATAATAATAAATTGAATTTATATAGCGCTTTTCACAAACTCAAAGTCGCTTTACAGGGCAGGTAGAAAATAAAAACAATGCACAACAAAACAAAACAAAGTAAAACAAAACAAGATTCAGGCACAGATGAGAAGGGAGGGGGTGTGGGGCTATGGATAGGCAGAGGTGAAGAGATGGGTCTTGAGGCGGGACTGAAAGAGGGTGAGGGACTCAGAGGTGCGGATCTCTTGGGGGAGGGAGTTCCAAAGCCTGGGAGCTGCCCTGGAGAAGGCTCTGTCCCCAAAACTGCGGAGTTTAGACTTGTGGATGCAGAGGAGACCGGCTGAGGTGGATCTGAGGGACCGTGAGGGTTGGTACGGGGAGAGGAGGTCAGTGAGGTATGAGGGGGCCAGATGGTGGAGGGCTTTGTAGGTGAGGACCAGGATTTTTTGGAGGTGATCCGGTGGGAGATAGGAAGCCAGTGGAGTTGTTTTAGGACTGGAGTGATGTGGTGCCAGGATTTAGAGCGGGTGATGAGGCCGGCGGCTGCGTTCTGGACCAGTTGGAGTTGGTTGATGTTGGTAGAGCTGATGCCAAGGAGAAGTGAGTTGCAGTAGTCCAGTCGGGAGGAGATTAAGGCGTGAATGAGTCTTTCAGCAGCGGGGGGTGTGAGAGAGGGTCTGATTTTGGCGATGTGAAAGAAGGAGGTTTTAATGACATGACGGATGTGGGGCTCAAGGGAGAGGGTGGAATCAAAGATCACGCCAAAGTTGCGGACCTGGGGAGATGGGAAGACAATGGTGCCGTCGATGGTGAGAGTGGGGTTATTGATTTTGCTGAATGTGGATTTGGAGCCTATGAGGAGGAATTCTGTTTTATCACTGTTGAGTTTGAGAAAGTTGTGTTGCATCCAGGTTTTAATAGCTGACAGACAGGAGTTGATGTGGGAGAGGGGAGGATTGTTGGGGGATTTGGTGCTGAGGTAGATCTGGGTGTCATCGGCGTAACAGTGGAAGTCCAGGTTGAAGTGGCGGAGTATCTGACCAAGGTTGAGGATGTAGATGATGAAGAGGAAGGGGCCGAGTACGGAGCCTTGGGGAACACCTTGAGTGAATGTGGCTGTGTGAATGTGGAGTGAATGTGGCTCATGTGCAAACTTGAGCGCTCTCTTAAAAAGTCAATCCGTCCTCCGACAGCAGTCTCCGCTGTATTCTGTCGTCATTTATCCCGCAAATCAGACGGTCTCGCAGCATCATCATCAACGAATCACCAAAGTTACAGTCCTGCGCTAGCTTTCTCAGTTCTGCTACGTATTCACTCATATTTTCATCTGGCTTAATATTTCTCGTGTTGAATTTCCACCGTTGCATTATCTCACTTGGCTTAGGGTGAAAATATTTTTTCCACAGCCTCACTAGTTCAATGTGCGAGCGATCTCCTGGTTTATCCGCACTGAGCAGATTCCTCATTAGTGCGTAGGTCTGGGGTCCTACTCTGCTTAGCAGCACAGCTTCTTTCTTGTCTTCATCATCAATGTTGTTTGCCACGAAAAAATGGTCCAGAATTTCACAGTATTCCTCCCATGACTTTGACCTGCCATCAAACGGAGCCACCGCACCCACCGTAGCAGCCATTCTTGCTAGCAGCACGTTGTCACTCCTTTGACTGTTAGCAATAGCTTCACTTCACTCGTTAAACAGCACGGCCAACATTTTCTTGCCACAGGATTTTATCCTTGTCGCCATGTGTGAAATCTTCAGATATCCATTAATAATGCAGACACTTCAGTTTCCGTCGAGCTAGCTTTATTGCAGACAACACTTACAATGTAATGTTACAACATGACCTACATGGGGTATTTACTCTACGGTCTACTGCCGCTCCCTGCTCTCGGTAAACTCCTTATAACCAATACAATGGATCCCCCTACTGGGCATAGGATGTAATAGCATTCAACTGTCACTACATAAGTTATTTAAATGGATTGTGTTCCCAAGCTGAATTACCTTATCTAATCTCTTTCTCTGGAGGTTCCCCTGTCATATTTTAAATGTTTTGAAAGGATAACAAAGAAATTTATATGTAATGTAAAAAAAAAACAGTTACATTTAAATAAATTTACAAAGTCTGATTGATAGAGGAGGTTTGGGTCTACCAAATATGTTGTATTATTACTATACTTTGAACTTAAGGCATCTGGCCCACTGGTCACTTCCTCCTGAGCGAGCCCCACCCTGGTATTGTATTGAGCAATCTGTTCTTGCCCCATTATAGCCTTTACAAAGCCTGTCTGTTAAACTGTATGGTGCGGCAAAAACACATCCGATAATCTCTCACTTAAGTGGCCTGTTTGTTTGAACTGGATCCATATCTAAATACTTGATCAAGTGTTTGTCGAAATCCAAAGTTATGTATTGGTAGATCGCCCCTTTTTTTGGAGGGATTGGTTGGAAAAATAAATTGTCACACTGGGGGATCTGTATCTCGGTGGCATATTGAAATTCTTTGAGGAAGTGGTACATCAATTTGGAATCCCAAGGTCTCATTTTTTAGATACTTGCAACTTCGTCATCTGTTAGTGGGGATTTTTGGATCCTGTTCTTCAGCCTCGAAGGCACTAGAATGTTTAGATAAGGTGAAATATGGAAAAGGTCATGAGACTTCTGGGTATTATACTATGCTTATGCAGAACCTGGGGGATGGAGCCTGGACAGCCCTTAAAAAGACATGGGAAAGGGATCTGAGTATTACACTGGATGATGATGAGTGGGACAGAATCTGTAGGAATATTAAAGTGCTCATATTATGCTTTTTGGCTTTTCCCCTTTCCTTTATTGTGTTATATATCTTTTTGTGCATGTTATAGGTTTACAAAGTGAAAAAGCCCCAAGGGACTTACCATCTTCCAGAGAAAACACTGTTCACAAACTGCTCCAAACAGCTCTATTGTAGTCCAGCCTTTACTTCCGTGATGAACATGCGTCACTTTGTAACATGTTATAATGCTCGCCTAGCTGCTAGCATGGCACGCCCTCATACTCTGCAACTGACTAGCTAGCAGTACTTACCTAGATACTGCGCATGTGTGACTCCCAACAAAGATGGAACAGAAGCACGATGTCTCATTCAGTAGCTAAAACAGAGAGCTCAACACACAGAGTGAAAAGAGGAGCTGCAGCAATGTGCAGTACAACAAAGATGTAGTGTTTTCTGAAAATTAAACCACATAAACTGGTACAACCTCTAAATACAAGTATCAACCTGAAAATGAGCATAATATGAGCACTTTAAAAAATATGTCACAGGATGTGACGGTGCACCTCATTTAGTTCAAGATTATGCATTGCTTCTATTGGACTCCCTCCAGATTGTTTAGAATTGGTCTGAAAGACACATCAAATTGTTGGAAATGTAAGACAGTTCCATTCAGCCCAAGATTATTTCTTCTGGGAGATGGGTCAATCCTAAATGGGATGGATAAGCACATAAGAAACTGGGTCCAGACTAGTTTGATGATAGCCAGACGGATATTTTAAGAGGATGAAAGAATGAAGGGGTGCCATCAATCCAGGAGTGGGATTGTGAAATGGCTAGGATGGCAGCATTTGATAAAATGTCATATAAACAGTTTGCCTGTTTGTATGTGTATACTAGAAAATGGGGAAAGTACCTGAGCTTTCTGGAGGGCTCCTAAGAAGCTTTGTGCTGGGGAGAGACGTGTTTGATGGGCTTAAGGTGCTGTCATATGTTTATTTGATTTATGTTTTTTGTCTATTTTGTTACTATTTTGTTGAATGGTCTTGAATACTGTAGTTACTGTATCATCTTTTCTTGATTCTTGTCTGGGTGGGTGGTGATGATGAAAGGGGGGGGATATATGCTCATGTTGCGAATTGTATGTTTTGTTTAAAAAAAGAAATTGTTAATCACAAAAATAGAATGTCCGTTTGTGTGTGTGTGTGTGTGTGTGTGTGTGTGTGTGTGTGTGTGTGTGTGTGTGTGTGTTTGTGTGTGTTTGTCTTGTTCCTGGCTTTGTGGTGTATTTGACCTTCTGCATGACTCTTCTGCAAATATGAGCTACATTATGAGAGCTGCAATGATGATTGTGTAAACCCATGCCTGTTGGCTGGTATTTGAAATGCGTGTAGTGGGCTAATCCTAGTTAGCTCACTCACTCGCTCTCTAAGAGGGAACCTAGGCGTTGGCGGGCGGTACTGTGAAATAGACTCCTGCCGGTGCCTATGCACAGTTCCATTATGTTTTACGGTGGACATTTGTAGTTAACTGATTAGTAAAACCTTTTTTTATGCTGCATTTGGCTGATCGTTTAACATCCTTTGTATCATGCACTAAGTGCTTCATTCTGCATGGCTTTCTCACTCTCAAAACAGCCTAATTAGGCCTAAGAGTTTATCTCGTATGTATGAAATGTTATCTCATATCTCATACGTAGCATATACACTTTTAGATGTTATCTACTACATAGAAGATAAACTTAGGTTTTGACCAACATTGCCCGCAAATAATTTTTATTCACCTTACCTTTCAGGGCTTTCGGAAAAACATTATTTTGACCAAATTCTTAAATATATAAAGATTTACAAGAAAGATGACAAGTTACATGTGATTAAAATGGACACTGAGCATGAGCAGGAATTAATTTAGGCCAATTCACATTTTTACATAAAAACCCTACTGCATGCTGTGGTGTTTCTGCATTTTGAATCCCAGATATCACTTTTCAGTCAAACTACTACATACTGTGACATCCACAGATTTTTCGTTTAACTTTCAGAAGGTAAATAAGTTATTGTCTTTGCCTAAACAGCAAATATAAAATCATTATTGAACTGTGTAAAGGTTGAATGTGTTAAATCAGTTAGAGACAAAACTAAGAGATATAACAGACACTTATCTTCATGAACTGTAAAATATGAATGTGCTGACCAAAAATCACCCATCACTACTCACTCCCTATGTGTTGCTTAGCAACTATGTTTTACATCTACACATCTACAGTAGATCTATAAGTCTTGGTGGAAACATTGTAAAGCACTTTAAGCAGTAAAATAGTCAAGATAAAATGGAACAAAACGAGAATATGTCATATAAATGTAATCCTCTAATTTTGGGACATTTCTACATAACTGCCATAATGTTTGGTGATTTTGGTTAATTATTTGTATTTGTTTAACCAGGGCAATGCAGTTATGGCCAGTGAAGCTGTGAGTAAAGGAACATTCTAATGTTTTCAATGATGATGTGCATTCAATTATATTCAGAATAAATAACTCCTATTTTTTCTGGTATCTACTCCATACCTCTTATGACATCCTGCGAAGGATGCCCTCTTTTCCTCAGCAGTCATTGGCTCCTTGACCCCATTGTCGTGCCGACTGTGCCTGGTGTCATGGTGACTGTAACCATGGCTGCCACCCTCAGACAGAGAGAACTCTCCATAGCCCTTCCTCCTGGCCTTCTGCCGCAGTTTGTTCCTGTAGTGCTCAATGTCAGACTTTTGTTTCAGCCCGCCATGGTTTGCCTGCAAACAATCCATATTGATTTCAAGCAATCGTATTTACCTGGCTCTATCCGCTTAGAGACAACCAACTGAGAGCATTTTTTATGATGAACTGTTTCATTTTTGAAAGTGTTTTTGTCCTTTATTTCTAGCGCAATCACTTGTGTTTGTGTTGCAATCAATGTGTTTTAACAAGCAATCCCGACAGTTCGTAATCAGAGAATGTGTCACACCCTAAACATGATATTTTCTAATAAGAAAAAAATAAAAAAAAATCAGAAAATTGATCAATTGATTAAGTGTGCACACTTAATCAATAAATTGATCAATTGATTAAGTGTGCACACTTACTCAATAAATCGATCAATTGATTAAGTGTGCACACAAGATTGACCAGCAAAGAAGATTAGCAACCCTGATTCATCCAAAACTTTTAGAATACTATTTCATCCATTATTCTAGCTAGTTATTTCAATCATTTATGTGGTAATTAATTAATCAACTATTTAGACTTCTCTGATCGCTTGCTGACTAGTTTTAATGCACTCTCAATCACAACAACTAGTGCTCTGGTGTTACAGCTCACTCACTATGTGGATATCTTTTTTTTTAAGTAGTAATTTCTAGTTTTTCAAATTAGTTGTAGTAGTCAAACACAATCTTTCCAAAAAACAACCTGGCAACTGAAGAAGTATCCCCTGGCATACAAGTACTCCTGTTTGGGAACCACTGACATGAAGCAACAGTTCCAAACATAAACATGACCAAACAATATGACTGAAAAAAAAACATCTGCCATATTAAAGCTGGAGTCTCTAACTTTGGTCACCCCCTCTGGCAGTGAGAGTTATTACACAAACACTATTGACATGTGAAGAACTGTAAGTGAGTGAGAAAGTTAGTTGTCAGAACTCCATGTACTGCCCATGTAACAATGATGTTGTGGAGTTAATAAACTACTGCACTTATTCTTAGTACAAATCATGGATGTAAAATCAGAACTGGATACGGTGCCGCTGCTTAGCCTTGCAGCGTCTTTTTTTCCAGAGGACACTCACAGTATTGCAATGAAAATCCCCCTGCGGCCCAATTTTTTTTTTTCTCCATAGACCACCATTATAATAGAAAAGCCTGTAAAATTGATGACAGGGCACCTCAAACTGCAAACAAGGTCCGTTATGACTCTTTCTATTCAGAATTTTTATATTTGAAAAACCTTTCTCAAGCCAAGAAAAGCGATTTAAAAACCTGTGATGTCACCACTATGTAAAGCCTACAGTCTATGGAAACTTGTGGACGGGGCCAGCAGGAACAAATTTCTAAGGTTTGGCAGTAACCGAACCCTGTCAGAAAGCCCAATATTCGGCCGAAGCCGAATTCCGGATTCGGTGCATCCCTGGTCCAGTTATTATTATACATCCATGGTAAAAATAAGCTGTATCGGCATCTTTCTGGTGCGCCAGCGCAGGAATGACACTACTCTGGTATACTGGAAATACAGAAAGTTTTCCCTGGCGGTAATAGGGTTAATCAGCATTGTGTGAACTTCGTGAACTTGGCAAAGCCTTGAATGTAAACAACATGCTCATCATGCCCGATGAATGTGAAGTACAACTATCTACTTTATACGGTAGCAGACAGGGGCAAACGCACTGCAACTTAATGAAACGCGCAAATAGACAAAACACAAGCAAATTAAGAAAACATCTTCATTAATTTGACAACACATGTGCAGCATTTAGTGTTTTGTCTATTTGTGTGTATTTCATTAAGTTGCGGTGCGTTTGCCCCTGTCGGCCACCGTAACATTAGGACTGAGAAGATGTGATATGTAAAAGTTCCGCACTCTGGCTTTAATGCACACAGCCACCAAATGCTGCTGTGTGACTCATGATGATGGTGTTCTAGTTATTGTTCTGCCCTATACTATCAGTGCTGCAGACTTACCTCACAGCTGAGTGCTATAAAGCCTTGATGGTGTGTGTACATTACGTATATATGTGTATGTGGACCAGTGGCAGATCTAGAAAATTTTACATGGGGTGGCAAAGGGGTAGCAAGAGATCTCGGCAGGGTGGCAGGGGAAGACGGTACATGGGAATCCCCATATGTAAATGCACTGCTATGCCCTACTATGCCCCGCAACACCCTGCTACACCCTGAACTGCTACATTTATTATTTCTAGTCATAGTTCTATTATCTTTATTGTTACAATAACTGCCACCGTTCATCATACCAACTGCTATAATTATTATGAATCATAATTCTCTGTATCTGTATCTGTCTCTGTGTCCCAATCGGCAGCGGCAGATGGCATTGCTGGGTCTTTGTAAATTATAGTGTGGTCTAGACCTACTCTATCGGTAAAGTGTCTTAAGAAGAGTGAACTCTTGTTACGATTTGATACAATAAATACAATTGAATTTAGCTAAATTTGAATTAAATGGCTTGATCATATTTACTGATACAGACAAATAGAACAGAAAATAGAACATAATGTGTCTTATTTTATCAGTAATTATGATCAAACAAAAGGTCAAACAAATTAGGTCAAAACATAATTAGATAATCTATGTATATATGTAAATCTGTACATATCTAACCCTATAACATATACAACAGAATAGAAATAGCCCAAAACTGAAAACATGTCATTTTACTGCGTGACATGACATGTTATGCTACTGTACTGCAATTTATATGGAAGGAGAATATAAACAAACCATATTGTCCAGGGTAATGACAGGCCTCTTCCCCCCTGTCTTTTTCATCTGCCTCCTCCTGATCACTCCCTGCCTCTGTCCCTCTCTCTGAATCTGCAAACACCTCTCTCCTCTTCATCCCTCACAGTCAATTCTTCCTTTCCCTCTTCTTTTTCACTTATTTCTGCATCTCCTTCTGTGGTCTTCTCCTGCTCTGACCCGCCTGGTCTCTCCAGTTTACTGCCTTCTCCTTCTTCATTCCCCTCCTTCTCTTCCTCCTGTGCACTACTCAGTTGGCTGGCAATATCCCCACTTTTAGGCTTCAGCTAATATCTCCAGCTAATCTGGCCTGCAAATTTCAAGATGTGAAAAGCTCTGGTTTTCCTTGTATTACTTTACACTGTAGGGCCCTGTAGCTATGTAGCATAACAAACATAACATCAGAAGAGATTTATTACATGCAAACAACAGTTATGTTTAGATTAGCCTTCTTAATCCCATTGTATTTGTTGTTTTCCCAGTTTGACAGTAAAGGATGCCACCTGGTTTAATTTGTGCAACCTTATAGCCGTGATATGTGAGAGGAAGTGGATTTTATAGTAGGCTACTCCTTAACTAATCACATACAGATGATCGGTCTCAGCAAGCACTGTGTAGTGTGTTGTAACATAACGCCACCGAAATGGCGACCCTCTGTAAATGTTATGAATTCAAACATGCCAGTTTGTAATATTTTGTATTATGCTGTTCTTGTCATTACTTAAATCAAAACTAATCAAAGGGCAGAATGCTCTTACAAGTCACGAGGGGGCGAATTTACTTTTGGCTAACGTAATAGATGCACTGTTGTTGATGCTGACTCGCCTTTAGCATACATTACATGTATTACAAATTTAACTTAACTTAATTAAACATGTGTTTAAACTTCACCTAGGGAAACTGACTTCACCTTCAGAGGCTCGGGGGCAGCTCAGTCGCTCCAGTCTTTGCCGGGATGCAGGGCCACCACACCGCAGCAGTGTGCAAGCCAGACTGCGCGAACGCCGCTCTGCACATTTGATGCAGGGACGTAGATAAGTATTTGAGGGGCAGGGGGCTAGGAGTACATCTACAATTTTCATTTATTATTAATTAATATAAATTAATTGTTTGTTTCAATGTTTTAAGAAGCTTGTGGAGATAATGGCAGTTTGTTTTAACAAGTACAGTTTTTTGAACACCAAAGTTACGGGGGTAGCTGGGGGGGGGCAAGGCCCTAAAGTGGGCGGGTCAGTTTACCCCCCTGTAGATCCGCCCCCGATGTGGACTTACCTCAACATTAAGGACCACAGAGTCTTGGCTGTGGGATGAGGAGGAGGGATAGGAGTATGTTGGCTGAGCAGTCATGGGTTTAATGGTGATGAGACGCTGAGAGCCTGAATGGTCTTCGTATGGGTCTGGGAAGAAGAAGACAAATAGGTTAGAAAGAGTTAGACAGAGACAGTACTTCGAGTAAGCTGTAAAGTTGCAATCATAGATATATCACAAATAGTGCCACAAATTCCCACAATATTCAAACAGCAATTGTGTTCAATCCTCTAAGCATAACAATAGGGGGGTCAAATAGGGGGAAAAAGCTTCCTGATCACATCAGTTTCTAGCACCATGTAGATTGATTTAATTTGACCTACCTTGTTTTCAAGAAGCTTTTTGCCCTAGTATGAGTGGCTTACCCTCTGTTTGAGTGCATTTAAAGTTGGATTTGATGCTTGCTAGAGTTTTGTGTACTGCACTGGGCCTATTTGTCATTCTGCAGTAGGGAAGTGCAGGGAATTTTGGGAAGTCAGCAGATGATTAGCTTAGTATAGCAAATACAGAACTCCACTTTACAACACCTCTAAAATGTATTTACATTTAGATCATGTTGTACATTGATCAACACCAGTAAAAACACTGAATAAAGCAGATTCACGTTAAAAATCAGTTTCTCCGACATTGTTTGGAGGACACATCCTGGAGGGGGGCTGTGACAAACTTGTTTCTCTCTTCTCTCTTCCTATGACTAAAGTCCTTTTTTCTTTATTGGCTTAAAACTGGATAAAAAGTACGTAAATTTATGACACAATGCATGCACAAAAGGGATAAGATGCCAATAACAGGCAAACAAATGTAACAGACCGTTATCTTGATTAAAATTACGGATTTCTCTGGGTTTGGACATTGTTGGAAACATTTAGGATAATACAAAAGTACACAACTCAACAAAATGTATAACATAGGTCTAGTAATTTTTTTAAGACATTTGAATGCAGAAAAGTTACATATTATACCTTTAAGCGAAGCAAAGCTGACTGTAGCCTTATATTGAAAGGACAAATATGAGAGTGGTATTGATCCTTACATCTATCATTTCCCAAAATGTCAAACTATTCCTTTAATGAGTCATGGCAAAGTGCAGCGTGTGATTGATTCTACACACAATTGCATTTTATTCCTACATTGTTTCCTTGGACACCATTTGTATATTGTGTTATTTTGTTGCAAACTGAGTTTTAGAAAAGTCTGGCTACAAATAACAAATGAAAAAACATAAAAAACATGTTACATTTTTGTAAGTAAGGTACAGAATAAAGCATTGTAACTCAGGTATTGTTTGGGACTAGCAGCAAAAACTGTCAGTGACACTACCTAGTACAGGGGTTTCAAACACATTTGAGTTCCTGAGCCACATTCCCCTAATTTGATCTCAAATGGGCCAAACCAGTAAACCACAACAAAGACTCTATATGCCACAGAGTTTCTTGTCAGCTTGATGTTGGCAAATGCAAGTTACTTCCGCTATGACAGCATTCTAAGGCCATTGTAGGAAAAAAAATAAAGTTACGGACCCTGGAGAGAGGGGTAATATTCTGAGAAAAAGACCTTGGTTATTCTCTATACTCGAGATTAAAGTGGTAAGTTTGGAATTGGAATTAATTACTTCTCTGCAATTTTCACCCTTTGCAAAGTCATCCCGTGGGCCTGATTGGACCCTTTGGCGGGCCAGTTCTAGCCCACGGGCCGTATGTTTCACACCCCTGACCTAGTAAATGATAAATGTAAACAACCAAACAAGAACCCAACGATGTAAGAACCTAAAAGGATTGCTTGTATGTACAGTAGGTGTGTGTGTTAGACAATTTGATGTATCTGCACCAGGGTCTTCATGCACAATTCTGAAAGGCGGCTTTTTCGATTTCTTCCTGGTATTATGTATTGGTTTTTTTCCATGCTTCCATTGGCCCTGATATGCACTCCAAAATAATAACCTTTGTCTTATTCTGTCACTAATGTAAGATAGAATTATTGTCATGGCAACCCTCTAAATTTAGATTAGAACAATACAATACTCAACCCAGTCACACGGCAGTTTGTGAAATGGTCACATAATCTAATCTATTGATTCGTGTACACGGACACGTTTATCTAGTTTTTTTCGTGATGGTCAGAATGTTTTTTAAACTACTGTATTAAGAGCGATGGTACAGCGAGTAGTAT
The DNA here is from genome assembly GCA_023566125.1 of Zingel zingel. Classification (NCBI taxonomy): domain Eukaryota; kingdom Metazoa; phylum Chordata; class Actinopteri; order Perciformes; family Percidae; genus Zingel; species Zingel zingel. The sequence goes on along the minus strand of CM042320.1, from coordinate 40,616,170 downwards.
GAAAGGACGAAAATCTGCGTAGGTTGGTTGGGGTGGTGGATGGGTCAAACAACACCGGACTTTCACCCCGGAGACCGGGGATCGTGTGCCATGTGTCACGTTTCCTTTCCCCATTCTTCTTTTCCTAAACCCAACCGTCCCGTTATTGTGCCGCGTCCCCCAGCGACTGGGGATTGTGTCCCACGTGTCACGTTTCCTTTCCCCGTCGTTCTTTTCCTAAGCCAATCCGTCCCGTTGTTGTCCCGCGTCCCGTTATTGTTTTCCTAAACCCAACCCGGAATAGTGCTGTGATCACGAAAGATGCTTCCCATTGAAATACATTACTTTAAAAAACGTGCTGACCATCATGACGAAAACAAGATAAACGTGTCCGTGTACACGTATCAATAGATAAAAAATTACGTGACCATTTAACAAACTGCCGTGAGACTGTGTTGCAATACTAATTGTATTTAGGTCCCATGGCTCAGGATTTCAAAACACAACTCTGTGCAGTTTCATGTTGTTTGGCTTGATGAGAAAACATCAGCTGTAAGGTGTGTGGTCTGCTTCTTACAGTATATGAGGCTCTATATATTAATGTGTGTATGGTTTTGCAGGGAGCAGCAGATGGACAGTGTTGTATTGGGTCCACTGTGACTCACTGCCTGACTGACATCATATGGCAGACTGCTTCATTGTAGGGCTACAACAGTCTGCCATTAACTCAGCTCCAAACCCACACTGTCACCATTCATACTGGCTGCAGCTAAGCCGGCTTTATTTGTTGCTGTTCCTGCACCACCTATTACCACCTATGAGTGTAACAGTTATGGGCAGGACAGGTGGCATGACGTCACAATCAGCAGAGGCTCTGAACCATATTGGAAACATGACACTGCATGTAAATAACGTGTACTCTGAACACTGGCGGCTGCCATAAGGACAATTTCTACTACTGAGGCCATGGTTCTCAGCAGGAAACCGATGGAGTGTCTAATCCAGGTGGGGAATGTGTCCTTACCCCAAATGAAGGAGTTCAAGTACCACAGCTTTACTGCACCGCTGAGACGGAAGGCAAAGATCTCAATCTACCGATCAATATTCGTTCCTACCGTCACCTATGGTCATGAAGGCTGGGTCATAACCAAAAGAACTTGATCATGGGTACAAGTGGCCAAAATGGTTTTTCTCAGAAGGTTGGCTGACGTCTCCTGTAGAGATAGGGTGAGAAGCTCAGTCACCCGTGAGGAACTGCGTCGAACCAGCTGAGGTGGTCCCCTGGGCACCTCCCTAGGGAGGTGTTCTAGGCACCTCCAGCTGGGAGGAGGCCTCAGGGAAGACCCAGAACTAGGTGGAGAGATTATACTGTATCTCCACACTGGCCTGGTTAATGTGGCTCGGGAAAGGGAAGTTTGGGGTCCCTTGCTAGAGCTGCTTCCCCCGCGAACCAACCCCAAATAAGCAAATGAAGATGGATGGATAGTTTGTTTTGCAATTATGTATAGGACACAAACATACTTTGCATTTACACCTTGCAGATTACAGAAAGGTCAGTGTCATTAACATTTAGCTGCAGAGCAAAGGCCAAGGATTTATGTGATGATAGCGATCAATTTGAGGGTCTATAGAAGGACCTTTTTTTCATTGTCATCCTTTTTCTCTTACTTTTACCACTTCTCTAAACAGTCAACTCTTGAAGGTAAATTGCTCTAAAAGTCATCTACTGTAGAAAGTAGCTATAATGTAAAATATACAGTGCCTTGCCAAAGTATTCGGCCCCCTTGAACTTTTCGACCTTTTGCCACATTTCAGGCTTCAAACATAAAGATATAAAATTGTAATTTTTTGTGAAGAATCAACAACAAGTGGGACACAATCATGAAGTGGAACGAAATTTATTGGATATTTCAAACTGTGTTAACAGATAAAAAACTGAAAAATTGGGCGTGCAAAATTATTCAGCCCCCTTAAGTTAATACTTTGTAGCGCCACCTTTTGCTGCGATTACAGCTGTAAGTCGCTTGGGGTATGTCTCTATCATCCTCCTTGCAAAACAGCTGGAGCTCAGTGAGGTTGGATGGAGAGCGTTTGTGAACAGCAGTTTTCAGTTCTTTCCACAGATTCTCGATTGGATTCAGGTCTGGACTTTGACTTGGCCATTCTAACACCTGGATATGTTTATTTGTGAACCATTCCATTGTAGATTTTGCTTTATGTTTTGGATCATTGTCTTGTTGGAAGACAAATCTCCGTCCCAGTCTCAGGTCTTTGGCAGACTCCATCAGGTTTTCTTCCAGAATGGTCCTGTATTTGGCTCCATCCATCTTCCCATCAATTTTAACCATCTTTCCTGTCCCTGCTGAAGAAAAGCAGGCCCAAACCATGATGCTGCCACCACCATGTTTGACAGTGGGGATGGTGTGTTCAGGGTGATGAGCTGTGTTGCTTTTACGTCAAACATAACGTTTTGCATTGTTGCCAAAAAGTTCGATGTTGGTTTCATCTGACCAGAGCACCTTCTTCCACATGTTTGGTGTGTCTCCCAGGTGGCTTGTGGCAAACTTTAAACAACACTTTTTATGGATATCTTTTTATGAAATGGCTTTCTTCTTGCCACTCTTCCATAAAGGCCAGATTTGTGCAGTATACGACTGATTGTTGTCCTATGGACAGAGTCTCCCACCTCAGCTGTAGATCTCTGCAGTTCATCCAGAGTGATCATGGGCCTCTTGGCTGCATCTCTGATCAGTCTTCTCCTTGTATGAGCTGAAAGTTTAGAGGGACGGCCGCGTCTTCGTAGATTTGCAGTGGTCTGATACTCCTTCCATTTCAATATTATCGCTTCCACAGTGCTGCTTGGGATGTTTAAAGCTTGGGAAATCTTTTTGTATCCAAATCCGGCTTTAAACTTCTCCACAACAGTATCTCGGACCTGCCTGGTGTGTTCCTTGTTCTTCATGATGCTCTCTGCTCTTTAAACGGACCTCTGAGACTATCACAGAGCAGGTGCATTTATACGGAGACTTGATTACACACAGGTGGATTCTATTTTTCATCATTCAGACATCCTCACTGAACTTCTGGAGAGAGTTTGCTGCACTAAAAGTAAAGGGGCTGAATAATTTTGCACGCCCAATTTTTTTTTTTTGCAAAAGGTCAAAAAGTTCAAGGGGGCCGAATCCTTTCGCAAGGCACTGTATTGATTGGCCACAACCTTCTCTAAGAATTTTGACAAAATTAGGATTTGAGATATAGGCCTATAGTTGTTGGAAAAAGCAGTATCTAAGTTGGTTTTCTTTATTATGGGCTAGTTGGTAGCATGCTTCAAATAGGAAGGGACACAGAGTGCATTTGACTGCCGAGGAGACTTACTGCTAGACAGCTAGAAACTAAGATAAGTACTTACATTATTAGGCTTCTCTGCTCATTGCCATTGGATCTGCTGCCTTAAAGTTAAATTGACTGCTATTGTTCTGCTAATTTTGCTCATTCTGCTGCTTTTTGCTGTTCTTTTTTGCTGCTCCTCCTCACTTGTAGCCAACACCAATCACCTCCTTGTATTTAATACTGGAATTTGTGTGAAGCGGCAGCTTCATCTGACGAATACTCGGAGGACAAAGACAAAAGAGTCTAAGCAGGAGTCTTTGTGGGAGGTTAAGTGGGCTTGGTATCTCACTTGCATTGCTTAGTGTCTTTATCTGAAAATGTGCTGCTTCTCCATTCCTGTTCATGTATCCTATCGGAAATACTACAAACCTTGCATATGTTCACAACATTTCCACAACCCGACCTCTCTTAACTATCCCACCCGCTCCACACGCACTCAACACCTCGTCACAGGTGGCCTGTGGAACTGCCAGTCTGCCACCCGCAAGACTGAGTTCATCTCTGGCCTTGCCACCCAGCAATCCCTTGACTTACTTGCTCTCAGTGAGACCTGGATTACACCTACCAACACATCCACCCCTGCTGCTCTCTCCTCCGCCTACTCTTTCACCCACACACCCAGACCCACTGGTAGAGGCGGAGGTACAGGCCTACTCATCAACCCCAAGTGGAGATTTTCTCTCTACCCACTGCCACAGTTCACTCCACAGTCTTTTGAACTTCATGCTGTTACCATAACTCATCCGGTACAACTAATCATTGTTGTCATTTACCACCCACCAGGTCCTCTGGGAGAGATTTTGGAGGAGCTGGATGTCCTTCTTTCAAACATCCCTGAAAATGGCCCTGCGCTGGTTCTTATGGCCGACTTTAAAGTGCGTCACTTTGTAACACAAGTTATAATGCTCGCCTAGCTGCTAGCGTGGCATGCCCTCATACTCTGCTTCTTAACGGCTAGTTGTCCTTACCTAGCTACTGTGCATGTGCGAATCCCAACAAAGACTGAACATAATTGAGATGCCTCACTCGGTAGCTAAAACAGAGAGCTCAACACACAAGGTGAAAAGAGGAGCTGCAGCAATGTGTAGTACAAAAAAAATATGTTGTTTTTTGAAAATTAAACCATGTAAACCTATTCTGGTACAACCACTAAATACAATTATGAACCTGAAAATGAGCATAATATGAGCACTTTAATATCCAGAAGAGAAGTCAACTGACTTCTTACATCTTCTCTCTTCTTTTGCCCTTTCACTCTTGCCTTCCCCTCCTACTCACAAAGTTGTTACCCCACTCCATACCTCAGACCATTTCTTCATCTCTTACTCTCTCCCACTCTCCCAAGCTCACAACAATATCTCAAGAGATACTGTACCTGTACGCCGCAATATTCACTCACTCTTTCCATCTTCATCTACTTTATCAACCCTCCCTTCACCTGACTCTTTCTCACTCATGCCTCCCAACGCCGCCACAGACACTATCCTCTCTACTCTGTCCTCCTCTCTTGACTCTCTCTGTCCTCTTACTTCACGGCAGGCTCACAAATCCTCCTCAGTTCTGTTGTTGTCTGACTCAGTGCGTACTAAGAGAACAACTATATGGGCAGTGGAAAGGAAATTGCGGAAATCTAAACACCCAGATGATCTGCTTACCTATCAGTCTCTTCTTTCCTCCTTCACTGCCTCTATTTCTGCAGCAAAAAGCTCTTTCTATCAAACCAAAATTCAATTCTCTTTCTCCAACCCCCAAACACCTTCTTCCATCTTCTCTAACCTCCTTGAGTCCCCCAGTCCCCCTCCTCCATCTTACCAACCTACTTTGTCAACTACTTTGTAAAAAAAAAAGATGACATATGCTCTTCATTCTCCACCACACTTCCTGAAATCATCTTTCCATCCAAAACATCCAGTACTCTTCCTCCTTCACCCCTCTATCTCCCAATCAAATTCTTAACCTGATTACCTCCACCTGCCCAACCACCTGCCCCCTTGATCCTATCCCTTCTCACCTTCTCCACTCTATTGCTCCCGACCTTCTTCCTTTCCTCTACTTCCTTGTCAACTGGTTGTTTCCCGCCCTCAAAGAAGCAAGAGTGACCCCTCTCCTCAAAAACCCCACACACAACGCTTCTGAGGTAAATAAATACAGACCCGTCTCCCTTCTTATTTATTTCCAAAACTCTTGAGCGTACCATTTTTAATCAACTCTCTACTTATCTCAACCAGAACAACCTTTTTGATCCCCACCAGTCTGGCTTCAAGGCTGGCCACTTAACTGAAACTGAACTTCTTGCTGCCACTGAGCAGCTTCACATCGCTAGAGCAACCCCTCTCTCTTCTGTCGTCATCCTTCTGGTTCTGCAGCCTTTGACGCAATGAACAACCAGAAATCCTTATTTCGACACTCAAAGATCTGGGTGTCTCAGGCTCTGTGCTCTCCTTGCTCACATCTCGCCTGGCAGAACGCACCTACCGGGTAACTTGGAGAGGATCTATCTCAGAAATTTGCCTACTCACAACTGGGGTCCCTCAGGGTTCAGTCCTGGGTCCCCCCTCTTTTCTTTCTACACCAACTATCTCGGGTCTGTCATTTATCCGCATGGCTTTTCCTACCACAGCTACGCAAATGACACCCAACTAATTCTCCTCCTTCTTACTGACATTTCTTCTTGGATGTCCACACACCGTCTAAAAACTAAATCTTGACAAGACTGAGCTCCTTTTCCTTCCATAACAATTAACAACTATGTGGTAGTCCCCACCCAGACTAGAAACCTGGGTGTGACACTTGACAACCAACTCTCCTTTACTGCCAACATTGCTGCAACTACCCAATCGTGTAGATACATGCTGCACAAAATCAGAAGGATATGTCCCCTTTTAACGCAGAGGCTCAGGTTTTGGTTCAGGCTCTAGTCATCTCACGTCTAGACTACTGCAACTTCCTCCTGGCTGGCCTGCTTGCATGTGCCATCCGGCCCCTGCAGCTCATTCAAAACAGCAACTCGACTGGTCTTCAAGTCTAACCAAGTTCTCTCACACCACACCGCTCCTCCACTCTCTTCACTGGTTAACAGTTGCCGCCCACATCCAGTTCAAGACACTAGTACTTGCATACAGGGCCACGAATGGATCAGCCCCAGCTTACATCCAGGATATGGTCAAACCCAATGGTCAAAGCCCGCGTACTCCGCTCTGCATCAACCAACCTGCTTGCCGCCCCCTCACAGCAAGGGACAACTAATCACTCAACAAAATCCCGACTGTTTGCTGTCCGGGCTCTAAATGGTGGAATGGGCTCCTCATTGACATCAGGACAGCCGAAAGCTTACACATCTTCCGCCGAAGGCTAAAAACACATCTCTTCCGACTGCAACTTGGTTAAAAACAACAACAACAACTGTACATATATTTTTACAGCTGTACTTTCATATGGTTCTTTGTAATGTTGCTTATTTGAAGCTAATGTACTTTCACTTACTACTTTGGAGTTTGTACCTTCAAGGTTGAAAGGACTTAATTGGATGTTGCTTTGGATAAAAGCGTCAGCTAAATGACATGTAATGTAATGTAATGACACATCCTGTTGACAAGGAGGAATTTATAATCGCTGAAACAGCAGGGGCAATAATTGGTAAACTTTAAAAAATAGAGAAGATGGTAATACATTCAGAGGGCTCGAAGATAGCTTAATTGTTCTAATCAAATCTATCAAATCTTGTAAGCTGATAGGTTGAAAAGAGTAGGAGATAGAGAAGAGCTAGAGTTAGGTGGGCGGGTCCCAGGATGAATTATAGTTTATTTATTTGACAGGGACAATGCAAACAGACATAGTGTCAAGTCTCATAGTGTGTTACTGACAGAGACAACAAGCGTCACAGCATTGCAACGATGAATTCTGCGAGCGAAAATTGGCGTGTCCACCTAGGTGTCATGTTTCCATCACTGCAGATCGGAGCTGGAGACGATAAATACCTGTGACTACTGCAGAGTCATTTCATTAGGTCATATTAATTATCCATCCATCCATCCATCTTCGTCCGCTTATCCGGTATCGGGTCGCGGGGGGTAGCAGCTCCAGCAGGGGACCCCAAACTTCCCTTTCCCGAGCCACATTAACCAGCTCCGACTGGGGGATCCCGAGGCGTTCCCAGGCGAGGTTAGAGATATAATCCCTCCACCTAGTCCTGGGTCTTCCCCGAGGCCTCCTCCCAGCTGGACGTGCCTGGAACACCTCCCTAGGGAGGCGCCCAGGGGGCATCCTTACCAGATGCCCGAACCACCTCAACTGGCTCCTTTCAATGCAAAGGAGCAGCGGCTCTACTCTGAGCTCCTCACAGATGACTGAGCTTCTCACCCTATCTCTAAGGGAGACGCCAGCCACCCTCCTGAGGAAACCCATTTTGGCCGCTTGTACCCTGGATCTTGTTCTTTCGGTCATGACCCAGCCTTCATGACCATAGGTGAGGGTAGGAAGGAAAACTGACCGGTAGATTGAGAGCTTTGCCTTCTGGCTCAGCTCTCTTTTCGTCACAACGGTGCGATAAATTGAATGCAATACCGCACCCGCTGCGCCGATTCTCCGGCCAATCTCCCGCTCCATTGTCCCCTCACTCGCGAACAAGACCCCAAGGTACTTGAACTCCTTCACTTGGGGTAAGGACTCATTCCCTACCTGGAGAAGGCACTCCATCGGTTTCCTGCTGAGAACCATGGCCTCCGATTTAGAGGTGCTGATCCTCATCCCAGCCGCTTCACACTCGGCTGCGAACCGATCCAGTGAGTGCTGAAGGTCACAGGCCGATGATGCCATCAGGACCACATCATCTGCAAAAAGCAGCGATGAGATCCCCAGCCCACCGAACTGCAACCCCCCTCCACTACGCCTCGATATCCTGTCCATAAATACTACGAACAGAATTGGTGACAAAGCGCAGCCCTGGCGGAGGCCAACTTTCACTTGAAACGAGTCCGACTTACTGCCGAGAACCCGGACACAGCTCTCGCTTTGGTCGTACAGAGATTGGATGGCCCTGGGAAGGGACCCCCTCACCCCATACTCCCCCAGCACCTCCCACAGTATCTCCCGGGGTACCCGGTCATACGCCTTCTCCAGATCCACAAAGCACATGTAGACCGGTTGGGCATACTCCCAGGCTCCCTCCAGGATCCTTGCGAGAGTAAAGAGCTGGTCCGTTGTTCCACGACCAGGACGGAATCCGCATTGTTCCTCTTCAACCTGAGGTTCGACTATCGACCGAACCCTCCTTTCCAGCACCTTGGAGTAGACTTTACCGGGGAGGCTGAGAAGTGTGATACCCCTGTAATTGGCACACACCCTCTGGTCCCCCTTTTTGAAAAGGGGAACCACCACCCCGGTCTGCCACTCCTTAGGCACCGTCCCAGACTTCCACGCAATGTTGAAGAGGCGTGTCAACCAAGACAACCCCTCCACACCCAGAGCTTTAAGCATTTCCGGATGGATCTCATCAATCCCTGGAGCTTTGCCACTGTGGAGTTGTTTAACCACCTCAGCAACTTCCACCAGGGAAATTGACGACAATCCCCCATCATCCTCCAGCTCTGCCTCTACCATAGAGGGCGTATTAGTCGGATTTAGGAGTTCCTCAAAGTGCTCCTTCCACCGCCCTATTACCTCCTCAGTTGAGGTCAACAGCGTCCCATCCTTACTGTACACAGCTTGGATGGTTCCCCGCTTCCCCCTCCTGAGGTGGCGAACGGTTTTCCAGAAGCACCTTGGTGACGACCGAAAGTCCTTCTCCATGTCTTTTCCGAACTTCTCCCACACCCGCTGCTTTGCCTCTTTCACGGCAGAGGCTGCAGCCCTTCGGGCCCTCCGGTACCTTGCAACTGTCTCCGGAGCCCTCCGGGATAACATATCCCGGAAAGACTCCTTCTTCAGTCGGACGGCTTCCCTGACCACCGGTGTCCACCACGGTGTTCGTGGGTTACCACCCCTTGAGGCACCCAAGACCCTAAGACCACAGCTCTTCGCCGCAGCATCAGCAATGGAAACTTTGAACATTGTCCACTCGGGTTCAATGCCCCCAGCCTCCACAGGGATGCACGAAAAGCTCCACCGGAGGTGTGAGTTGAAAGTCTGTCGGACAGGGGCCTCCTCCAGACGTTCCCAATTTACCCGCACTACCCGTTTGGGCTTACCAGGTCTGTCCAGAGTCTTCCCCCACCCTCTGACCCAACTCACCATGATCGGTTGACAGCTCCGCCCCTCTCTTCACCCGAGTGTCCAAAACATACGGCCTCAGATCAGATGAAACGATTATAAAATCGATCATTGACCTTTGGCCTAGGGTGCTCTGGTACCAGGTACACTTATGAGCATCCCTATTTTTGAACATGGTGTTCGTTATAGACAATCCATGACTAGCACAGAAGTCCAACAACAAACAACCACTCTGGTTTAGATCAGGGAGGCCGTTCCTCCCAATCACGCCTCTCCATGTGTCTCCATCATTGCCCACGTGCGCGTTGAAGTCCCCCAGCAGAACGATGGAGTCTCCCACTGGAGCCCCATACAGGACTCCATTCAAGGTCTCCAAGAAGGCCCGAATACTCCGAACTCTTGTTTGGTGCATATGCACAAACAAGAGTCAGAGTTTTCCCCCCCACCAGCCGCAGGCGAAGGGAGGCGACCCTCTCGTCCACCGGGGTAAACTCCAACATAGCGGCGCTCAACCGGGGGCTTGTGAGTATCCCCACACCCGCCCGGCGCCTCACACCCTGGGCAACTCCGGAGAAGAAAAGAGTCCAACCCCTATCCAGGAGTACGGTTCCAGAACCGAGACTGTGCGTAGAGGTAAGCCCCACCAGATCTAACCGGTAGCGCTCCACCTCCCGCACCAGTTCCGGTTCCTTCCCCCACAGAGAGGTGACATTCCACGTCCCCAGAGCCAGCGTCTGCTGCCCGGGTCTGGTCTGTCGAGGCCCCTGACCTTCACTGCCACCCATGTGGCAATGCACCCGACCCCAGCGGTTCCTCCCACAGGTGGTGGGCCCATGGGCTGGAGAGATGGATGCCACGTAGCTTTTTCGGGCTGTGCCCGACCGGGCTCCGTGGCAAACCCGGCCACCAGACGCTCGCCAACGAGCCCTCCGTCTGGGCCTGGCTCCAGACGGGGGCCCCGGGCTTCCTCCGGGCAGGGTCACTCCATCCCTTCCTCGATCTCTCATAGGGTTTTTGAACCATTCTTTGTCTGGCCCCTCACCTGAGACCACTTTGCCTTGGGAGACCCTACCAGGAGCACAATGCTCCAGACAACACAGCCCTCAAGTTCATAGGGACACACAAACCTCTCCACCACGATAAGGTGATGGTTCCCGGAGAGGATATTAATTATCCTTTGGGTAAATACAATGGCTTTTGTCTTTTCCACTAAAGACAAAAAAACAGATGTTAGTGGGTTTTTTCCAGTGGGAAAGGTGCTCTCCAGAGGTTATTATAGTAATACTCCACTTATCTGCATTCTTTTATTACTCTTATTATTTCGTTTTTGTCTTTTTTTTATCAATACTGTATTTTAATGTCCTTCATATGATTTTGTATTAAATTCTTCTTTCTCTATGAATCGCACATCAACGCTTCTAGTTTACTGGATTTACACTTTTATTATTCTTTAATTTCCTTGAACAGAGCTCCAGTCTGTTTTTCTTCCAGTTCTGTCCATCTCCCGTTCTCTGTAGTGAGAAAATTAAACAATTATTCATCCTCTCCTCCGGGTAATCATTCATTGCATAAACATTAGAAATCACAAAAATTACTGTGAACATTGGTTTGTTGATGCAAAAGAGATTGAAAATCACAGCATCCTAGAATGTCACTGAACAGAAGCAATGTTACAGCATTATCTGTGTTCAGAGCAATGTTTATGCCACCAATTGTGAGTCTGCAAAGCTGGAAAATGATCTGCTTTGTAATCTGTTGAACATGTCATGTCAAAGATGCAGTACATTAACTACCTCCAATGATAACCGGTACTGTAAGCATGTGTGTCTTATAATCCTGGGTCTAAAAAGATTTTTTTTGGTCAAAATATCAGAATCACCTTTAAAGGATAACTACCGTTTTTTCAACCTCAGTGTTTCCTCTATGTTGACTGGCAAGTGGCGGTCCGCCACGGTTAGATTTCTCCCGCCACGGTATCAGAAATGCACAAAAAGCTGTCTATCAGCAGTGATTGTTAGAGAGCACGTCAGAGAATAGCGCGGACATGCGCTTCACAACGCTAGTGGGCACGCGTGCCACTCGGAGAAAAGGGAGAAAGAAAAAAAGAGACAGGCTGTCCGGAGGAGCCAGTTGAGATGGCATGTGTGCATTGAGAACTGTAAGTCATATAACTTATGTTGTCAGTTCATTTAAGCCTGTATTAGTCTATAGTTCTTGCAAATTTTTAGTTTCACCTTCACATGCTAGCTAAATTGCATTTAGTAGTTACACTACATTAAGATACTGAAAGTGCCGGAATTCCATAACTACTAGAATTGCCATGAGCGGTCATTTTAACCGCCAGATTCCAAACTCTATAATCTCTCATAATAAATACCCAATTGCGATGTGTTGTCTAAGGATAGCTTTAGATCAACGTACTAACACCGACATGTACATTTTAACGATTTTAATTATACTTTTGAGTAGTAGCCTAATACGTGTTTCAATAATTCATATTATGGCATAATAGGCTAAACCGTGATTATTTCATACATTCATGTCCCGAAACATATTGGGGGAAATTCATTCAACATAATTCACAGCCAAATAACAATTAAAAGTATGTTATTTGAACTTTTATAACCTAACCTGGCACTGCCTCTGTTGTAGTGTCTGCTGTGGTGCACAGCGCTGTTCGGACCGTGCGCCGCTGCCCTTTTTTCCTCCATAAACTCCAATCTCAGCTACTTTGCCAGGTGCTGCATGAACTTCCTCCGGGACATTTTACAGCTGGTGCACTCCTTGGAGAGGATGTGTGCAATGATTCGAGCCAGTTGTAGCATGTATAAAGTTATATGAACACGTAGACAGCTAGCGGCCATCTACGTGTACTGCGCCTTTCACAGAGTGAGCGCCCGGTGCTTTTCTTCTGATTCAGAACAGAATCCATCCACGCCGTAGCCTACGTTACCGACTCTGGCTTTGCCTTCAGCCCATCGGTGATGCCCACACTTGTTACTCGAGACCACTAGTTACATTTCTCTGACAGACACGATGATTATTACTAAGCAACCAAGATGCATCTTCAACCACGCAAAAGATTAAAAACAAAACTCAATATGACCGTGTATGGCCAAAATAAGTAAAAGTGATTGTATTTTCTTTGCCTTTTGTGTAATGTATATAAAAACAATTTTAAATGAAAATACAGACTATTTTAGGAAAAGTCAGGTACCAGCAGGATTATATATTTTTATTTAGCAAAGTTATTACCTCTCCTTAATACAGTGCAGTCGCCCTGTCCCATGTGCAGAAAAACACCCCCAAAGCATGATGCTACCACCCCCATGCTTCACAGTAGGGATGGTGTTCTTGGGATGGTACTCATCATTCTTCTTCCTCCAAACACGGTTAGTGGAATTATGACCAAAAAGTTCTATTTTGGTCTCATCTGACCACATGACTTTCTCCCATGACTCCTCTGGATCATCCAAATGGTCATTGGCAAACTTAAGACGGGCCTTGACATGTGCTGGTTTAAGCAGGGGAACCTTCCGTGCCATGCATGATTTCAAACCATGACGTCTTAGTGTATTACCAACAGTAACCTTGGAAACGGTGGTCCCAGCTCTTTTCAGGTCATTGACCAGCTCCTCCCGTGTAGTCCTGGGCTGATTTCTCACCTTTCTTAGGATCATTGAGACCCCACGAGGTGAGATCTTGCATGGAGCCCCAGTCCGAGGGAGATTGACAGTCATGTTTAGCTTCTTCCATTTTCTAATGATTGCTCCAACAGTGGACCTTTTTTCACCAAGCTGCTTGGCAATTTCCCCGTAGCCCTTTCCAGCCTTGTGGAGGTGTACAATTTTGTCTCTAGTGTCTTTGGACAGCTCTTTGGTCTTGGCCATGTTAGTAGTTGGATTCTTACTGATTGTATGGGGTGGAAAGGTGTCTTTATGCAGCTAACGACCTCAAACAGGTACATCTAAATTAGGATAATAAATGGAGTGAAGGTGGACATTTTAAAGGCAGACTAACAGGTCTTTGAGGGTCAGAATTCTAGCTGATAGACAGGTGTTCAAATACTTATTTGCAGCTGTATCATACAAATAAATAGTTAAAAAATCATACATTGTGATTTCTGGATTTTTGTTTTTATATTATGTCTCTCACAGTGGACATGCACCTACGATGACAATTTCAGACCCCTCCATGATTTCCAAGTGGGAGAACTTGCAAAATAGCAGGGTGTTCAAATACTTATTTTCCTCACTGTACATATCTGACAAAAAATTAAAATAGTCGACCCAATAAATAAATGCAAGTTAAACTTTCAAAAACTCATAAAGTTGAGTTCAAAATCCACAACTTGTATAAGCTCATTCAGTTAAATATAAGAAATAAGTGGACATAACTAAATGGGTCTGTACTTTTTTACAGTGTAGCTCTGTTGTTTGTAAATTTGGAGTGCTGTCCGTACCGAGAAAAACGGAAACAATCGGTGCTGCCTACACCATGTTATCCTCCTGCTACAGTTTGCACCCAGGAGGCTGAAACAGGGCATGTTTTAAACTTGTTTTTAGCCTCTTAACATGTTCGAAATTTCATTACAAGTGCCTACCCATGTGAAGTGATTCCTTCCGAGTGAACACAGCAAATCTGACTGCAAGTAGATGTGAAAGAAATGCATGAAACTAATTCAGCTCTGTTTAGTTCCGGTGTTGAGACAGCAGGACTTAGGGACCGTCTACAAACTACAACACCGAAAAGAGATACAACAAAAATATTTATTAATTTAATGATTACATAAGGGACCGTTCAGTATTTATGGAATGGACCACCGGAAGAAAATAGGGGAGGGTCATGTCTTTTTATTCTTTGTTGAGGGGAGGGTCATCCGATTTTTTTGTCTAGGGGGGAGGGTCACCCAACTTTTGTATTCATGAGAACAGCAACATTTCAAAGTGGCTTGTTTGGTGCATATTTATCCATGTCGCTCCATGTAGCTCTCTCAGTCTCGGACCCTATCGCTAGCAGATGGGTCCCTCCCTATTTAGTCAGACAGACAATTTGAACTGTAGCTTTAGAGACCGTGGGATTTCCCAAACTGAAAAAATCCCGCTTGCACATATAAACACAAAACTGCTTTGCTAGCTCCATCGTGTTGTAACTAAGACATCTGATGAAAAAATCATTTTATTCATTAGCACGAATGCCGTACTGTTTAGTTCAAAAGCATCCAAAATACCGTACGAAAACATAACGGCCCAGACGCAAGCTTTTATTTTGAAAAGTCAAACCTGACTCAAATATACCTGACTCAAATACCTGACTCAAATATCCTTTCGGTCCCGGTGATAGTATATATATATTTCAAGACATTTGAGAAGGAAGGAGTGGTAGCATGCAAGCTCCCAAATTGACGCTCGTCTGAGAAATAGAGTTTTGGATAATGTTGAGCTTTGGCAGCTTTACCTATACTAAAATATACAATGACTGAGGAAGCCTAGTGACGAGTCCATAGCAACCAGTGTTGAATTTGTTATTACCCAGTGTGCTTTGCATGGTCTCAATATTTTATTGTTTTATTTCATGTGAATACTAGTTTACTAGAGGAGTAACTTAGTATTTGAAGTAATGCAGTAATGCAGGAAGTGTGCATTTAGTTTCCATGCTTATTGTGTTTCCACAACAATGTTAGTGAGTAAATCTACTGAAATGGCCACAACACCAATACAGAGGAGTGGGATGCGTAAGATGAGAATACAGAGGTTTAGTCACGTATATCATGGCTGTTAAAAAAACAATGGCTATCTGTATGTCTTTGCCAAGCGCAAACCAGTACAGAAGGCATCAATAAATTGTTGGGGAGGGTCATCCCTTTTTTCCATAATATTTTGGAGGGTCATCCAAACTTTATGGCTGATGAAGGGAGGGTCAAGACTATTTTGACTAAAGATCCCCAAACTCCTCTGGTGGCCCCTGCAATAAATAACGAACGGTCCCTAAGGTAGTGTCTCCAAACTTACTTCAATTACAACAACCTGCTAGTTGTACTACAGCACTTACTTTTAAAAACCTAAGCATATGCCTATTTTTGAAAATATTTCTGTATCTCTTTTCGGTGTTGTAGTTTGTAGATGGTCCTGAAGCACTCGTCCTGCTGTCTCAACACTGGAACTAAACAGAGCTGAATTAGCAGAACGTTTATGAATTTCTTTCACATCTACTTGCAGTCAGATTCACTGTGTTCACTCAGAAGGAATCACTTCACATGGGTAGGCCCTTGTAATGACATATCGAACATGTTAAGAGGCTTAAAGCATGTTTAAAAATTGCCCTGTTTCAGCCTCCTGGGTGCAAACTGTAGCAGGATAACACGGTGTAGGCAACACCGATTGTTTTCGTTTTTCTCGCTACTGACCGCACTCCAAATTTACAAACAACAGAGCTGAAATTGACCGTAATTCTCCTTTAAGGACATGTTATAGCCAACTAGCCTCTGTTTTCACATTTTTAACTCTCTCTTTGTGTGGTTCCAAATTGTTTAAAAAAAATCAATCATAATTCCTGTGCCTAAGAAAACGACTGCCACCTATATAAATGATTTTAGACCTGTAGCACTGACTTCTGTGATTATGTAGTGCTTTGAACAGCTCGTGAAGGCATATATTACATCCATTACAATTTACATACAGATCAAATAGAGCTGTGGATGATGCTGTATCCTTGGCTTTACATACTATGTTCCAACATCTAGAGGGCAGGGGATACGTATGTCAGGATACTATTTGTTGATTATAGCAGTGTCTTTTGTTATGGTTTTGGTATTTTGTCTTGTACTTTTGTTCATTTATGTTGCCTGGTTTAGTTATCTCTGTATTTTTCCTGTGTTTGTATATTTATTCTATATTTTTCTGTCATGTAGATTTACCTCATGTTGTGTATTCCCCGGTTTATGTTCTATTTCCTGTTTTATTTTGATAGTCTGTGTTCGATCTCGTCTAGTTTTACTTTCTGTTTTCCCGCCTTGTCTGATTGTCCTGCCCCGCCCTAATGTGCTTCACCTGTTGTATCACCTGTCCCTCGTTTGTTCATTACCCCTTGTATTTAACCCCCTTGTTTCCTTTGTCTCTTGTCAGAT
Source organism: Zingel zingel (assembly GCA_023566125.1). Lineage (NCBI taxonomy): Eukaryota > Metazoa > Chordata > Actinopteri > Perciformes > Percidae > Zingel > Zingel zingel. Next base: position 40,599,468 of record CM042320.1, on the reverse strand, counting down.
CATTTTGTGTCCTTGTGCCGCCTGTGTGTACCTCTCTGTGTTCCGTCCTGTGGATTTTCCAAGCCTTTGTTCTGCCGTTGTTTTTGTTTTATTAAAAATCATCAAGCTCACACCATCTCCTGCCTGCTGTCTCCCTCTGCATTTGGGTCCACCATCTCTCACCATGTCACAGTCTTTAATACTATCAGACCTTCTATTTTAAAATCTAAGCTGTTAGACCTGGGCCTCTGCAATTCCATCTGCAGGTCGCTACAGGACTTCCTAACAGGCTGCCCCCAGACAGTTGGAGTTGGAACTACATACTCCGCCTCTATAGTGTTAAACACTGGAGCACCTCAAGGCTGCTGTCTCAGTCCTCTATTATATAGTCTATATACTTATGACTGTATTGCAAAACATCCCACTAACAGTATTGTGAAATTTGCAGATGATACTACTGTGATAGGACTCATTGACAGCAATAACAAAACTGCCTACAGGGATGAGGTGAGTAACTTGATCATGTGGTGCCGCAGAAATAATCTGTCCCTCAATGTGGGGAAAACTAAGGAGGTTATCATAGATTTCAGGAAGAACAAGCCCACACATACACCTGTCTATATTAATAACTCTCCAGTTGAAATTGTCAACCCCTTTTTAGGTTCTTAGGGATCCACATTTCAGACTCAGGTGTGCCATCAAGAAGGCACATCAGAGGCTTTATTTCCTGAGGCGTCTTAAGACATATGGTACGTCCCTTAACATTCTACAGAACTTTTATCGCTGTACAATTGAGAGTATACTGAGAGGCAACATTGTAGTGTGGTTTGGCAGGGCTACTTCACATGACCTAAATCTTCTGACAAAGGTGGTCAAAACTGCATCTAAAATCATCAGGGTTCCACTTGAACCGCTCCAAAACATTTACTGGAAAGCACTAAGAAGGCACTAGGTATTATGCAGGATTCTAGTCATTCTGCACACAATCTCTTCTCCCACCTTCCATCAGGGAGACGTTTGCAGAGCATCCCAACGCTCACATCAGGTTTCAGGGATAGTTTTTATCCCCACGTAATTACGCTACTGAATGATAGTACAACAGGAAGGAGGGCTGTGGTCTGAACTCAGTTACTATGGTTACTGTGCTTAGATGTTTTTATGTTATTTATAATTGTTATTTATTGACTGGTGTTGAGAGAGTGCCAAGACACGTTGTATTTAATTGCTGTGGTACTCTGTACTAATATGCATATGACAATAAACTTGAACTGAACTGAGCGGAGTTATACAGGCAAAACTGCCTGTAAAAACCCAGCGTAGAACGTTAACGTATAAAAGCAAGTTTTGTTAAATTCTCTCGGCACCACCGCTCTTTCTGACACCTGTCTGCAGACTGCAGTTCAGAGTGGTTGCTGCGATAGCACAATGTCTCTTTTTTGTCTTTGTCTTTTTTTTTTTTTAAATGAGTCGTGAAGCCAACAGCAAAGCCTAACTTTACTTTTAATGAAATCAAACAAAGAGAAATGTTCTCCCCTCGAGTAACCTACTTCCTTTTCCAGCTGCTGCGATAAATATGCAGTGGATGAGAATCACTGCACAAAATCATCTGAGAAGTGTTTGGTGGTTATTTATTTGTGATTTAGAACGTAATCACTGTGAAACAATCATAAAATGAAACATCAACAAAACATTAATTCTGCTGGTATACAGATGGACTATGTGATGTTAGCTGTTCACTAAATATGAGGTGAAAGTCCCACCCATTTCTAGCACTTAAGGTAACTGTTATGCATTGCTCCCGGGTTGACCCAGGTGAGCTCTGAATTGTCATGACCAGTGATATACCCATGTAGACTGGCTTGGTTTGAATTTCCAAACGAAGGGTTGAACCGGATCATACAACCAGCCCAACCCTGGTAGGTGTTGTGAAATAGGTATATGTGCCTGATGGGAACAACAATCTTTGACACTGGTCCAGTATTAAGCGAGGGCAATCGTGCAGCTTGTATTTACGTTCACAAAAGTGCTTGTTTTGCCATTGATAGGCTCAGATTAGTGTAGATAAGTGTCTGACAACCATTTTGGAAAGGATTATAAAAGGAGGTCTACCTTTCTGTTAAATAGTAAGATCCTTTTTTTTTTATACATAAAAACATGTAAATAAACAGTAGTTTTAGCATCGTAAAATACACTTCATTCAAAGTTGACAGAAACTAAATAAAACTATAAAAAGCCGTTTAGGATAGTCTTTCCACTTTTCTAACTATTACAAATCTAGTTTTGTTTGGAATGAACACATAGTTTACCGATTTACATGTGAAAATAGGTTGGCTCTATACACACTAAAAGTATTATTTTTTTAAATGGAGTCTGGTGGGTTTAGCGCTAGCGACCTCAGAGCTATTTCTGGTTAAACAGGTCTTAAAGAGGTTTTAAAAAGACCAATCTTGTGGCTGGGTTAGCTCAGTTGGTAGAGCAGGTGCACATATACAGTATAGAGAATTACTCCTTGATGCAGTGGCCCCGGGTTTGACTCTGACCTGCAGCCCTTTGCTGCATGTCATTCCCCTTCTATTTCATGTCTTCATCTGTCCTGTGGAATTAACGGCCTAAAATGTAGGGATCGTGTAGGCGGAAAATGTTTGGCCGTAAAAGCCCAAATTTTGTAGTTTTGGCATGTTCTAATGCCACACATGCAATCATATACACTGAACAAAGTGCTGCCTTGAGGGACTAAACACTGAGAGATGCATAAACACAGTGTGACGCGCTCAAGATTGTATTGCAATGATTTATTCCTCCACACGTAAAAAATACAACTAGCACTGCAGTTACCAAATGTAAAGTTACTTTGTGAGTCTAAATAAGTGCGTTAGTGCGGGGGTCAACAGAAAGTGTTCACTCCCAGGCTCACCCCCTCTCTGTCAAAGGCCAAAAAAAACAGGTGAACAGGTGAAGCAAACAACTTTATCACTTCTGCTCAAACCGCAATGAAAACACCCACCACCTACAATATGATAATCAATAAATAATATGAATGAGACCATAAACAACATACAATATGTGGCTCCTACAGGCTACAGGCTTGTTGTGTGATTTGAGCCCACACAGTCCACACAGCCCACACAGTCTGTAAATAACTATTCATATTTAAAACTGTGCCTATTCCTGACTGATCAGAACTTTTGTAGACCAATTAAGAATAATTAGACCTTATTTAGTTATTATTTGTTATTTATTTATTGAATAAATTGTTTTACTAGAAACATAAATTGTTTCACTAACATAAATGTACTCACATAGGCTATTACTGCTGGGAGTTCTATGACATCATGTTTAATTTTTAAACATGATATTTGGGCATCTGACATTAGTTTGCATAATTGGTAAATGGCAAAACAGCATTCTAGGAGTGTTTTAAACTGTAAATTACAGTGAGGCTGAATTTTCCTCTTATGACAGTTCTGTTGTGGCAACATTTACTTTTTTAATGTGTTTGCAGTGCGTCTTAGAGATGGCTCTGCTGTAAAAAGATGTAAATAAAGAGAGGCTCATTCATTCATTCGTTCATTCATTCATTAAGCCCATGAACGTCCTGTCATATGCAAATTCAGCACTTTCAGTTTTTTTTTTTAATGCTACATGAGCAATCGTCAAGTTGTTGCCACCCAAAGTAGCCCGTCTAATGAGGATGTTCCCTGTCAATGCAATTTTTTAAGGTACAATATGTAACATTTCTGCATTAAAATACATAAAAACGACTATACCTATGTTATATATTTTGTTGAGTTGTGAACTTAAACTATTGCAAATGTTTCCAAGAATTTTCAAACCCAGAGAAATCTGCAATTTTATTTCTGACATGGGACTTTTCATTTAGTCGCCTGTCAGTGGTTTCATATAACCTTTGACCCCTCTAGTTACTCTAACTTCCGTCAAAACACGGGCACCCACATGATATGTTCGAGAGTAATTGTAAATCATACAATGTCACAGAAAGAGTTATACTCAGTAACTGTAATACTGCATTCTTTTCTGCTACGCGGCATCATTTTGTCATTGATTACATGCCACTTTGCCACACAGTAATACAGCAGAGACCATATTTATTGATACATTTCAATATCGCTCGATCCAGCTTAACGTTATTACAATGTGCTGGTTGACAAGTAGCTAATGCTAATGCTTGGTGGGTAACATAAGGTTAAAACACTGTTCAACACGCTCATAAAATTATTTTTTGTATGATTGTTTTGACCACGGTTAACAGCACTGGGCTGACCCACAAATAAGTTCACCAGTAACGTTAGCTGTATAGATAGATTACTAATATAATACTAATTTAGCCAGCTACCACCCCCGGTCTGTCTGCCTCACTCCCCCGGCGCTAAGAGACTTCAGTCGGGATGAAAGCTGACAACAGCCCCGGTACATATAGCGTTAGGTAATGTAAGCCCCCAGCCAGCTAGAAGCCAGCCACTATCATTATGTCTCCATTAACGTTACCAGTGTTCGTGCCGAAAATCTCCTCCCTGCGGGTTTTCTCCATCCTTCGCGTTATGCTGTCTTCACAGTTCATTTTACCCAACAAAAGGTGGGGTAGGCACCAAAACGACTGGTTAAGCTTACAAAAAAGTGAAATGGGAGATGATTCCGGGCAGCTGGGAGATCTTCTGCTGCTGCACAACATCGGCCATCGGATTCCGCCAGCCATCCCCACCCACACCCGTCTCTCAGCATCGTTGAGTAACATTACAACAAACTCCTTTCGCCCCAATTTAAAACATCCAAAAGGTGACATATAATATATTGTGATATAGTAGTTTTACCTGCTGGCTAATGTTAGCTTGCTTGCTCACTAACTGGTCAGCTACCAATACAAATCCAATCAAGAAAACGTAATCATGATGGGGAAATTGCAGCTATTTTATTAGAATGACATGAATAAACATTACTAAACGTAACTTGAATAAAACTTAAATGGGTAAAAAACTTGTCTGTGAAATTATGCATTCTTTTCGGCGATGGTGTTTAACAATGAAAACGACAACTCTCATAGTTCCACGCAACTTCACAACGTCATCAAAAGTCTGTTTACCATCCATTGTTTTGGTTGAGAGACCCCTAGCAGCAGAAAATTACATAGTGTACGTTTAAAGTGTTTTGTCACCAATTATTTTTGCTAATATTTGTCAAACACTGAAGATATTTCTCCGTTCTCTAATCCGCAGGACACACAGCCTCTCAACTGAGCGTGTGCACAGGACAACAGACAGACGTTTCTATCATTATGGTCGTATTGTTTTGAAGCAGAGGCTATAGTGGTCGTAAAATGTACACACATAGTAAATGGCAACTTGTTAACCAAAGTATTTATTTTATAAGAATCAAAAGTTAAGACAAGAAAGTAGCCTATAGACTTAAATGAGTAGTAAGCTGTTTGGCTGGAAGCCAACGCTTATAGAAAGCTCTGCTTAAATCAATCATGAAACCTAAATAAATCCTTTAATAAAAAGTGCATGTGCACATGAGGAGACAGGCTTATCATTTCTGACAATCACATAGGCTATGAAAGCATATATTATTTATGTTCAAAGGAACTCTGAAAGACAAAGTCAATTCATTATTTAAAAAAAGTTTGGTGCCGTCGATAGCACACCAACGTCTAGGATTGTGGCTGTTCCATTCAGTAGTGTGCTCTGTTGCTCATGTAACCACAGTCTATGGTGTAATTAAGTAGTAGTCAGTCATGCCTGCTGGTTTTTTTGTGTTTAAGTTGATTGGAATGGAAAATGTGTTTCTGTGTGTATCTAGGATGGAGATAATTGCTAATATACCCACAACCACGATTTAAGAAAGAAGGGGAAAAATTACAGTGCTAATTTATTTTTTAATAGTTACCTAGTGTATCAAAGTATTTTCTCGCAGGATAAAGAGAAAAAATGTCACCGGTTTAAAGATGAGTCATTTTGCTAATGCACAAACCATATGGTGTATGGATTTGAATAACACCTAATCTGGCAGTAGGCTGTCGCAACTCTTCACCAATTCACCCACTTTCCTGTCTTTCCACTGTGATTCTACTCAAAAGTAACTTGGTGCAGTGATTATGGCACATGCCCTGCAAACCACTTCTTTTTTTTTTTTTTTTTTTTTTTATCTCCATAGCATTTTCAGCATTGCATCCAAATTAAAACACATATACACTTAAAAATACAAACACCTGAGATGTTTCTTTTGATTCAGTTAAGACTGGTATCTGCGGTTTGTGTGTGAGTAAAATATAAGTATAAGTGTTGTCACTGACAATTACATGGTGCAGAAGCAGGCTGAGTCACTACATGTATGAGTATGTTCACTCTGTGCTCATATGCACTTCATTAGCTCATTAATTATCCTTTGGGTAAAATATAACAGTATGAGAATGTGTGTGGGGGTGGGGGGCAGAATGTATCTCTTTTTATCTATCTATCATCTCTTTTAACCCCCCCTCCATATTTCCTCTCTGACCCCCTCTTCCTCCTCACCATTGGGGCTCCTCTTGTGAAGCTCCTCCTTGCCGTTCTTGCCGCTGCTGCCGGTCGCTGTCCTTCGGGCTGAGGAGCTCTTGCTGGTGTTCAGCTTCCCGGAGCCGTTACTTGACACAGAGCCGTCCTCCTCACTTGGCAACCGACTGTAGTATCCATGGCAACAGAGAGAGGCAAAGGAGGAAGGAGAGGGGAGGGCTTGTAAGTCTCAAGCAGTACACAAGCAGTGCAACATCTCATATTGGCACTATCAATTTTAAATCTAATTTGGAAAATAACATTAATAGAGCATAAAAAAACATTTAAAGGTGCTTTACAACCCAAAGAAATGTGTATTGGTCTGTATGTGAGTGTGCATACATGTAATGGACAAAAAAACTAACCAATATTAGAAACTGTAACCCAAATCTATTATTATTCCAAAATATGAAAAACAGCAAGAATATGAAATTCAAAGTAATGTGATTTGCATCCACAATCACAGCTTCAGCATGACTATTGTCTGTGTTTCCATTTTTGTTTAGTGATTTTTAGTTTTTATTTTTGCTAAGGATTTTTTCTTTATGTGTCTCAGATATTCTTTGTGCTTCTGAGCTTGGTCTTTATAGTAATTGAACCTAACTAATGGAACAACTAATAAAACTAAGAAGCCAGCATCACATTAGGGCTGCACAATATATTGTTTCAGCATCGAAATTGCAATGTGCCAACCCAGTCTCATGGCCGTTTGTGAAATCCAATCCCAATCCGCGGGAACCTCCGGAAGCGACATAGTAGTACTGCTCCGTTGATCCGAAAGAAAAAATACATAATATACATAATATTGATGTTTTTGTCACATGTGGAGGATTAAGGATTTATACAATAAAGATAAAAACAATTAAAGCTGCAAGCAGCGATGGACGGGCCCTCGCGCCTGTGCACGTGTCGGGGTTACTGGAGGACGCCGCTCCTTGCGACTGTGCATTTGCGCGGCACTCAGACACTGAAAATCGTCACCAATGAAAAGGGAACTCCCTGCCGAGTTCGATGCTACCTCACACAAGACTCTACGTCATACAGTTAATTAGCTGTGAAAGGGGACGTGGCCTAAGCATAGGGGTCAGGGCAAACCTTTACCATTTAAAAAAAGAGTCTCTGCTGAGTTCATTGAATCCTCACATAAGACTCTACCTTAAACGGGTCACCAGTTATGAAAGGGGGCGTGGCTTAAGCATATGGGGTGGGCCAAACCATCACCAATGAATAAGGAACTCTATGCTGAGTTCAATGATACCTCACACAAGACTCTACCTTAAACAGTTAAAATGTTATGAAAGGGGGCGTGACCTGAGTAAGTGGGCGTGGTTAAAGTATAGGGGGTGGCTCAGTATCAAATGTAGACCACACATTATAAGTTTCATGTAAATCGGATGATGTTTGTCATATAAGGCTCATTTCCTGTTGCCAGCGGGGGGCGCTATGACCAAAAGTCAATATTGGCCTGTATATGGCCTCAGGACTGGACTCTTGTTGATTTTGGGAAATTTCAAGCAGATATGACAATGTACACTGTAGTTACAGCCACTTTCTTGTTCATCGCTAAACACGCCACGCCCACACCGTTTGACGAAAAGTTTTTCTTTTAATAACTTTTCATCTTTAAGGTGTTGAGATGGTACAGACCAAATTTGAAGTCTATCGGATGAAATCTCTAGGAGAAGTTTGTTAAGCCATTTTTGTGCACCTATTTCCGAAACCCTTAAAATACGTACATTTTCACCAGACTTGATGCGCCTGCCAATTTTAGTGAGTTTTTGAATATGTTAAGCCCCTCAAAAAGGCAATTAATTTGCCGTAATAATAATTCCTTCAATATCAATAGGGCCTTCGCCGCTGTCGGCGCTTGGGCCCTAATAATAAAATACTGTTTCATGTATTTGTATTATGTACTGTTTGCTCGGTCGGCCAGCTGGCAGGCGGAGGCAATCTGAAATGGAATAAAGCCCATTCACGACAGACAGAAGAAAAACAGGTGTCGAACATGTGTGTAGCACCTCCTGTTGCTAAATGACAAGCCGTCAAACATGTACTGGGTTGAAGGGTCAGAGGTCATACTTGGCATGGATCAGACAATATTCTCTGTGCTTGCCTGGAGAGACCGTTTTCCATTTCTCTCCACAACCTTCATTGCAGTCATCTGACAAGCAACCTAATATACAATATTTGAGATATTGCCATCCTTTCTGACATCCCAATATGAATATGATCTGCAATATAGCCTGGTATAACACAAACCCTTTGATTCACCCTGAATGTGCGTAAAAAGTATAATCTCTGCTGTAAATGATAACACACTTTCAACACGGGCCTTCCAGCCAAAGGTGTTGTCCAAATGAACGCCAACGTACATATAGGAGCAGGCCTGATTGATTGGTTCATCATTTATGACCACTGATAACCACTGACCCATGTCTTGACCATTTCCTCAGTTTTTGAAATGGTTGAATGAGATGGCTGGCATCGCACCACTGCAAAAAGCTCTCTATTTCAGCAAAATATGCAAAATGACTTGTGTCTTTGTGCAGTAGGCTGAGGATAGCAGTGTGCCAAAAATGCCAAAACCCATGGTGTATATGTACACATATACCCATACAAAGCTATATACATATTGCTCTGTCAGCAAAAAACCTCACCAACAATCTGCTTGTCCTTGTAATTACTTAAAAAGGCTTCCTTAATCTCGCCCCTTCTTACTTATGAAAATGTAGTCCCAGTAAAGGCTACAGAATGTAGGATGGCTACTAGCTATAACCCCAGTGATTGATGTGAGGATCATCTTATGAATATATATAATAATGAATGTTACCCCAAATTATTTCAAATAAGTAATGTATATAAAACAAACTAATGATGCAGTGTGATGTTAAATCAAAGTTCCACACAAAAATATGGTCATGTTTTTTTCCCTTTAGTCTCTTGCTATTAACGTTCATCAACCGCAAAATGTGGCGTTATACAGTGTTTCTGCAGGTTTCACCAAGTCAAATTTAAGACTTTTAAAGGCCTTTTTAACAGCATTATGAATGCAATTTAAGACCTATATTACGACATAAAAAAGGAAATGCAGAGTCACAAAAGTATATAAACTGCAAGAGTATATAAACTCATGCTGGTTATACAATATTTAGAGGTAAGGTCCTTCTTTACCCAACTGTGCATGTGTGAAGATGTGCATGTACGTAAGAAGTCACATGTCTGAGTCAAAGAACATCTTATCCAGTGATTCTTTGTGTGCGTTACGTCTGTGTGTATGAATGTTAGGTGTGTGCGTATGAATGTGAGTATGTGTTATGTGTTAACTTCCTCCCCTGACCTTGGTGGCGGGATGGGAGCGCTTGAGGCAGCACTTGTTTTATCATACAGCTGCTACATCTCCCGTCATCTATGGAGATATAGAGTTGAACTACTCTTCTGCCTGAGACAAGTTATGTTGTTATGTTGGACACTGACCTGAATGAGACCTAGGGTATCACCGTCTCAACTTACACAGCATGAGTTCGTAAGTTGGAATTTCTACCACAGATACAAAAGAAAAACTTGCACGGTTCTCATTTTCCATGACTAATGTTACCAGCTTACCCTGTGTTGACTCTGGGTCACATTGGCCCATTTTAAATTTTTGCTTTATATCAGAAAATATTGGATGTAGAAATAAGCGCTGAAAATGTGTAGAAGAAAAATTTTAAAATTTAAAACGTTGGAAAAAGCAAAAACAAATTGTGAAAAAAGGCGTCACAAATGTCAGAAAAAAATGTTTCTTTCAAGGTTGAAACGAAGACAACACAAGGGTTAAGACAGGTGGACATGTAGGAATCATGTGTATGTGAAGTCTTGCGTTTGTTATGGAAAGTGAGGCTCTCCCATGTTTTGTAAAGTACTTAAAGGGGTGACAGAATGCAAAACCGATTTTACCTTCAATTAGATTTTACCTTCCTAAATCTCATATTTTGAAACTGCCGCTGAAAACGGGCGAATCTCAACAAAGCTGGAAGTTGATGTCAGCATCCCAGGACCTGTACCTTTGTCACGCCCATGGATGTATTAAGAGAACGGTCACGCCCCAACATTTACATAGGCTACACAACTGACCTGAGATCAGGTAGTCTTCTGAATCTAGGTCACACAGATCTCTGCTATTCCATTCCAAAATTCACTTCTGAAACTTTTTTATGCAAGAAATCAACTATGTAAAGCTCAAATATGGGCCGTTTTACGAAAATTGATGGCTAATTGCAAATTTTGTCCGACTGTGTGTCGGAGTTCAGCGGCCGGTGCTGCCTGGGTTGTTACATCGCCGCCGTGCCTGTCCTCCTTCACAGACCCCGGCCTGCTGTGAGCTCGATTGAGCTCCGTCACGGCTGACAGCCCACGGCACTCCATACACGCAAAAAGTCACCCTTTCTGGGTGACTGGACTACCAAACGCCGCTGCCCTGACAGAGCTCCAGGGCCTGCAGCTCGCTGTTCTCCCTCCCCTCTTCCTGCTAAATGGGCGGTGTGTGTGACTGAGAGCGCGGTCAGCAAGCTTGTTGCGCCCGCAATCTCTTACCGCAGGTTCCAGTTAATCTTATAATGGATATGTGTGTTGAGTTATTTAAACAAACTATTCGGGAAATAAACGCCTCTTGTCCGCAAGTCTCATTGATAGAGCCCGCGGTGAGCTGGAGTCCATCAATAAGAGCTAGCTAGCCTCCTCCTAACGAGATCTCTGAAAGTCACAAAAATGCATTAAATTGAAATCCGAAATCGGACAAGTGTTAGCTAAGCTTTGTAAGACCTTGGGGAACCTGTAATATACATGCCGTGACAAAATTCAAACTGTAAATATACTATAGTTATACCGAAAGTGTAGCTAGCTAGCCGTTTTATTCCCATTGTATTGAATTGGACACTTAGCTAGCTAGATAGCTGCTCCACCTAACAAGACCCCTGACGTTCACAGAAATGCCTTAAATAGAAATTGGACACAACGTTAGCTTTATAAGGCCTTGGGGAACCTGTACTATAAGTGCCGTGACGAAATTCAAACTGTAAATAAACTATAGCTAGTTATGCCGAAAGTGTAGCTAGCTAGCTAGCAGCGATCTTTTCCCATTGTATTGAATGGGACATATAGCTAACTAGCTTGCTAGCTGCTCCTCCTAACAAGATCCCTCACGTTCATAAAAATGGCTTAAATTGAAATTGGACACAGCGTTAGCTTTGTATGACCTTGGGGTAGCTGTGATATAAGTGCCCTGACGAAATTCAAACTGTAAATATATTCTAGTTATACCGGCAGCCGCCCAGCTCCGCGGAGCCCCGGTAGTGCAGTAATCCACAAAGGGTGACTTTGCCCTGGGAATGGAGGTTGCCGCTTTCTCGTCAGACTGTGTGGAGCTCCTAAAGTCCGACACGTCTTTCCAAATTTGCAATTAGCCATTCATTTTCGTAAAACGGCCCATATTTGAGCTTCATATAGCTAGTTGATTTCTAATTAGTTCTAATCTAGTTGATAAAGTCTCAGAAGTGAATTTGGTGACGAAACATTGCAGTGTCTGGAATATGAGATTCTGTCACACACACACACACACACACACACACACAGCCTTTGAGGCATGTAAGCCACAGCAGCTACACAAGGTAACAGGCCTGGTGTGAGATGCACAAATCAGCAAGACCGGACATTACAGAGCCACAGGCGAGGCGAACACCCTGTCTGTGTGAACACATACACGCATTCACCATTTGCACGCACGTACACACACACACACACACACACACACACACACACACACACACACACACACACACACACACACACACACACACAGAGTGCAGGCTGAGCAACGGTCAATGGCTGGCTGATTCAGTAAAAGTAATTTGGTATTAAGTAAAGAGCCGGAGGGATGGAGGGAGAAATACAGTGTGTGTTCCATGTAAATCTGTGTGGGAAGGCCACAGATAAGAGCAACAGAACCAATAATCCCAACGCTGGAAAGTGATGTTCATCTCTCTGCCTCTCATTTTTAGTCGTGCCTCAAAGGTAAAACTTAATACTTGCAAACAAAACATTTGTGTAGTCGTAAACTATTGGGTTTTTTTTGTTTGATATTATGTCCTTTTGTTTACAGTTCCCTCTGCTTCTTTTTCAATGATCAGTCTTTTGCTCTCTCCATCACGTTTGCAGTTTTGCTCCCAGCTTTCTCGTTTGCGCTTCCAAAGTCTTTGTTTGCAATTCTGGCCCAAACCTCTCGCGTCTTACAGGGGTGCGTCCCTATTGGCTAATGAGTTTTTGGAGTATGTTTGACTGACAGCTCAGTGCAGCTTAGTGATGGGACAACCGACTCTTTTACGCGAGTCGGTTCAACCGGTCGGTCGTTGGTTGGCCTACCGAATTAATAGATTCGGTCACCGGTTTGCATGCTCTCGACGGTGGTGGGAGAGGAGGGGGGCAGTTCGTGCATTTACTTTCCCGGCCAGGAACCAAGACACTGCGGAAGACTCGAGCAGTTGCGGTTACATTTGGTCTCGACATACTATTTACACACTCATACTGACCGACACTAGACTCACGCACTGGCCACGGTTACATTCGGTAGCCTGGTGCGCGGTCTTCTCGTGACAGTCTAACTACCATGTAGCAACATTCACTTCTAACATTTAACTACTTAACATAACTACCAAGATAACATTACGTGTATTTGTATGTGATATAATACTTTCCCCTTGGTAATGTAGCCTATGAATTTCCATGAACACAATTCTAAAATGCACGAGACATAAAGGCTTCTGCTATCGGTTGATAACTCAAACTTGCTGAGAACCTAGACACCCGTTTGATTACAGACTCATGCACTAGGCACGATTACGATCTCGTTCAGTAGCCTGGTGCGCGGTCTCCTGGTGACAGCCTACCTACCATGTAACAAACATTTAACTTAACATAACTACCAAGATAACTTGGTCTTGTTCAGTAGCCTGGTGTGCGGTCTCCTGGTGACAGCCTACCTTTTGGGATCGGTTGATAACTCAAACTTGCCAAGAACCTAGACACCCGTTTGATTACATAGACTCATGCAGTATCCTCGGTTACGGTCCTTACGGTCTCGTGTAGTAGCCTGGTGCGTGGTCTCCTCGTGACCGCCTACCTACCATGTAGCAACATTCACTTCTCTAACATTTAACTTAACTACCAAGATAACATGACGTGTATTTGTATGTGATGTACTTCTCCATCGATAATGTGTGAATTGCCATGAACGCAATCATCTAAGATGCACCAGAAACAAGGCTCGGTTAATAACTCAAACTTGCCGAGAACCAAGACACCGCTTGATTACATGACTCGAGCGGGCCGGCCGGTTGCACGGTTACATTCGGTCTCGTTCAGTAGCCTGGTGCGCGGTCTAAGCAGCTCATTTCCTGATTGATTCTACCACCACCACTCCAGTGGAGGCGCTAATGAGCTAGATTACTACACACACAGTAGCAGAAGAATACCAGCTACACACAACGGCACGAATGAGGTAAAAGAAAAAAACAGGAGTAAGTCGGTTCATTGACGTATGGCACTTGATTCGCCCGGTTCAGTGCCACGAGTCGGGTTAATTAACCTACTCTTCGGTCAGTTCGTCAACACTAGTGCAGCTGACGTTAGACTTTGGAAGACACACAAACCACTACACAGCGGATTCCTACAAGATTAATAAAGAGTAAGTATTGATCACATATATTGTCTGTGATCTACGTTGCAAGCATGATTACTAGACGTTTGTTGTTTGGTTGTGTTAAGTTACTAGCTAACTAGTAAAGCTGTGTAAGTTAGCATTTAACGTTAGCTAACTACTAACATTATCTAAAACAATTTCTAGCCAACTTGGCTTACTGTAGCTACATTACTGAGCTAATTTGCCATGGGAATCATGTAGGCTTAGTGAGGCCTTACTCAATGGAGCTGTATTAATTATCATCTCTCTGTAGAAGAATGAGCATTGTGTGACCTGCAGGACCCGAGCAGAGCTACGATGCTGTCCCAGGTAGGTCAGTATGTAGCTATATGGTCTATTATGACAAATTATTATCCAGCTAACTACAAATTGTTGTGGTTGCTATTGGTCTGATAATACACAATGCTAGGGTATTGGTTAAGTTGTACAATAAAGCTTAGAATAAAAAAATTAGAATAATGTATTCTATCCAGAGATGGACACATACAGTACATATGCAGTGTTAGCACTGCATAACTGGTTCATATTTATAGTTATATGCTTTATTATAGCATAAAAACAAACTCAGTAATTATAGCTACAATTACAGCCACAAGGATGACATTACAATACAAGAACAAGAATGACAGAATGTTCATCTGTACTTTCCTATTTATGACAAAGACTGGCTATCTTAACTCTAATTACATGTATTCTGTTGCATTTGCAAGCAGGTCAGCATAAGGAAAGTTTATTGTGTTTTTTTTTAAAGCCTACACGTGTGATGGTTGGGGTCGGCTGGCTGTGAGTCTTTGCTTTTGTTTCCTAGTTCTATTTGATTTCCACTGTCAGTCTCCTCTGTTGGCCTCCATCCTGCCTCCGCTCCTGTGTCCAGACATTCCTCCCTGACTCCCCAGACTCCAGTGCCTCCTCCACGGCTCCCCTGGCCCCCCCTGCTCCATCCTGCCTCCGCTCCTGTGTCCAGACATTCCTCCCTCGACTCCAGTGCCTCCTCCTCGGCACCCCTGGCCCCGGTTCCCCCGCGCTCCACTAGCTCCTTCCCCATCTTACTTCACCACTAGCTCCTTCGCCATCCTATTCCCCATTAGCTCCTTCGCCATCCTACCCCCAGTCTCAAAGTCCCCACTCCTATCCTGTCTCTGCTTTCTGAATATCTGTGTTTTGCTGAGCCTTGCTTTTGGGTCCGTTCTGTCTCCACACAACAACACGTTTGCTAATGGCTACTTAAAAGCAAATCACCCAAGCTTAGAAGCCAAAGTTATCAATAAGAACTTTGTTACCATTTGATTTGTGTAAGGAACTTTGTAATAATTTTCTATCACAGTTCACATCAGGCAGCAGGCAGACCAATCAAGAGGACGTGGTAGCAGTAGAGGGAGAGGAGCACTCGGTCTCTATGTGGAGGAAACACTACGTGTGCTAAGGGTTCCAACAGCCAGGGTACATTGTTTTACTGTACTGTAAATATTGTGAAATGCACATAATATATTAAAACATTTTTTTACATTCACCCTTGTTCATTATATAATACAGGAAATAAGGTAGAGACTATTATAATGCTTTATTTTTAGTCCAATATAAAACTTCACATACATAATGGATATTTGAACGTATTTTGCTGGGGCCCCGGTGGTAGAAGAAGCTGGAATTCAGTGTCAGTCATTATTTGCAGTACATCACCGGTCCGGATCAGTTTTTCATCACCAACAATACACAAACATACTGAGTAATTGGGTTATGTATATATTTCACATATTCAGTTTCACCAAGCTGTATAAGGCAAGATGTATTTCTCTGCTGACTTGTGTCTGCAACAACATTTCTGAGGGTGGTGCAGGAATATCACGCACAACCCTTAGACGCCTGGGATCATCTGGTCTCCTGAGCTCAGTGATGGCCCACGGCTCCAGTCTGGATGACAGCCTTTTCTGCAGGATAGCTCTTTGGAGGGCTGGGATGTGGCTGTAGTCCTTCACTTCCTTGACTTCTTATTGTAAAGCTTTAAGTACCTTATTAGATGATAAATAGTGTTTGAATTTAGCTCAATAATAAATAATTTAAATAAAGCCTTTGCACTCTTTTTCTAGCTTTCGTAATCACTACTGGAACACTTATTTCTGGAATATTATTGATCACACTTTATAGATTCCTACCTCCGTGTTGTCTACATGCGTAAAGTACAATATGGCTTCATGTTGAATTTACTCAAATGATCCATCTGCTTTTCCCTTGGGTAATCTGCCAAGGTGGTCCAGGGCAGCCACCAGGACCTGAGCTTCACCAGCCATGCACATCACATCAAACAATAATGATCACTAAGCAAAGTATTTGTCAAGGGCCTGGTGTGTTAGTTAAAGTACATAGTTTGGACAGTAGTAACAATATGCATTAATTATAAATATTGTTGAAAGTTACAGCGTTAAAATATACAAAAATATGTCAGTTATCTGCCATCTTTCAGCAGTGCAATAAAAGAAGAAACAGTTTGTACAGATTGAACATTATCTAATGTATGTGTCAATCTTGGATAGAATACATTATATGCACAGCTTCTACATTGTACAACTTAACTAATACCCTAACTGGATAATAATTTGTCATAATAGACCATATAGCTACGTTACTGACCTACCTGGGACAGCATCGTAGCTCTGCTCGGGTCCTGCAGGTCACACAATGAGTCATTTTTCTACAGAGAGAAGACGATAATTAATACAGCTCCATTGAGTAAGGCCTCACTAAGCCTACATGATTCCCATGGCAAATTAGCTCAGTAACGTAGCTACAGTAAACCAAGTTGGCTATCAATTGTTTTAGATAACGTTAGCAGTTTGATTACGTTAAAGGCTAACTTACACGGCTTTACTAGTTAGCTATTAATTTAACACAATGAAAAAAACAAATAATAGTATATCTAGTAATCATGCTTGCAACGTAGATCACAGACAATATATATGATCAATACTTACACTTTATTAATCTTGTAGGAATCCGCTGTGGAGTGGTTTGCGTGTCCTCCAAAGTCTTTAGCTGCACTGAGCTGTCAGTCAAACATACTCCAAAAACTCATTAGCCAATGGGGACGCACCCCTGTAAGACCCGCCCACACGAGAGGTTTGGGCCAGAATTGCAAACAAAGACTTTGGAAGCGCAAACGAGAAAGCTGGGAGAAAAACTGCAAACGTGATGGAGAGAGCAAAAGACTGATCATTGAAAAAGAAGCAGAAGGAACTGTAAACAAAAGGTCATCTTATCAAACAAATAAAAGACCAATGGTTTACGACTGCACAAATGTTTTGTTTGCAAATTTTAAGTTTTACCTTTGAGGTGACACTTTTTTTGCTTGAGTTAGTGATGTTTGTTTGATACTTGAGAAGTTTTGCTTGGAATTAAAGTCACAAAAATAATCTCATACAGATGGAGCTACATAATATTTAAAGTTTTTTTTGGGGTGTAACAGAATTTAAGCAATAAATGATAAATAGTGAGTGATTTCGGACTCGGACTACGTCTTTGTCATCTGGGCAGGTAGTATATGTTTTTTTATTTTTCTATCTGCATCTTTTCATGTGCATCATAGCGGTTTTTTTTAGATTGCAGTGTATTAGAAATATACACTGAAGTGACTTCAATACTAAGTTAATCAATCTTTTTAGCTATGCAAGCAGCGTGGCTCTACAGATGGCAAGTGGAATGGCTCAATAACTAACAAATATGGGACAGACATTCATGTTCCCAACTTGATGAATTGTAATAATTTTGGTTATGCTTTAACTTTTCCACTAGCTTAATCGCCAGGTTAAAATTTGTAAAATATGGGAGAGAAGCTTGTTGTAAGCACAGAGAAAGAGTAAGGGTTTAAAAATAGCAAAGAGGTGCACAGTGATGGAGTAGACGTGTTTTCGGAGTGCTCCGTGCCATCTCCTTAATTTTATTTTCATATCATTGCACTTTAACACTATTTTATGCTGGCTTGCTCTTAAAACTGTGCTGTAGCCTGTCGGAAGTGGGTTTATGTCAACATGCCTAAGAAAGACGATAGTCAGAGGGATACTTCCAAGACAAGCTTGTCAGCCGCTATCAACAATGCTATATTAGCGGGTATTGCTAACCACGGGGCTGAGCTTCTGAAAATCACCTCTCTCGTAGATGGCTTAAAGAAATCTTTGGAGGGCCGCCTCGACGCAATTGAAGCATCGCTATCATCGCTTCAGAAGAAAAACCATGAAACTGAGCGCCGCTTCGATAATTTCGACGAAGCCATGTCAGCTAACGACAGCCGCATTACAGCTCTGGAAGCTACGTGCAACGAGCTACAGGTGGCTAACGGTCTCCTCAGGGCTAAAGTGAACGATTTGGAGGGCCGCTCCCGCAGACTCAATGTCAGGATTGTGGGCATTAAAGAAGGGGAAGAGAAAGGCAGCCCTACTGACTTCGTTTCTAAGCTGATCCCAGAGCTACTCGGCTAAGTATTTGAACACCCTGCTATTTTGCAAGTTCTCCCACTTGGAAATCATGGAGGGGTCTGAAATTGTCATCGTAGGTGCATGTCCACTGTGAGAGACATAATCTAAAAACAAAAATCACAATGTATGATTTTTTAACTATTTATTTGTATGATACAGCTGCAAATAAGTATTTCAACACCTGTCTATCAGCTAGAATTCTGACCCTCAAAGACCTGTTAGTCTGCCTTTAAAATGTCCACCCCATACAATCAGTAAGAATCCAACTAACATGGCCAAGACCAAAGAGCTGTCCAAAGACACTAGATACAAAATTGTACACCTCCACAAGGCTGGAAAGGGCTACGGGGAAATTGCCAAGCAGCTTGGTGAAAAAAGGTCCACTGTTGGAGCAATCATTAGAAAATGGAAGAAGCTAAACATGACTGTCAATCTCCCTCGGACTGGGGCTCCATGCAAGATCTCACCTCGTGGGGTCTCAATGATCCTAAGAAAGGTGAGAAATCAGCCCAGGACTACACGGGAGGAGCTGGTCAATGACCTGAAAAGAGCTGGGACCACCGTTTCCAAGGTTACTGTTGGTAATACACTAAGACGTCATGGTTTGAAATCATGCATGGCACGGAAGGTTCCCCTGCTTAAACCAGCACATGTCAAGGCCCATCTTAAGTTTGCCAATGACCATTTGGATGATCCAGAGGAGTCAGGGTAGAAAGTCATGTGGTCAGATGAGACCAAAATAGAACTTTTTGGTCATAATTCCACTAACCGAGTTTGGAGGAAGAAGAATGATGAGTACCATCCCAAGAACACCATCCCTACTGTGAAGCATGGGGGTGGTAGCATCATGCTTTGGGGGTGTTTTTCTGCACATGGGACAGGGCGACTGCACTGTATTAAGGAGAGGATGACCGGGGCCATGTATTGCGAGATTTTGGGGAACAACCTCCTTCCCTCAGTTAGAGCATTGAAGATGGGTCGAGGCTGGGTCTTCCAACATGACAATGACCCGAAGCACACAGCCAGGATAACCAAGGAGTGGCTCTGTAAGAAGCATATCAAGGTTCTGGCGTGGCCTAGCCAGTCTCCAGACCTAAACCCAATAGAGAATCTTTGGAGGG
Source organism: Zingel zingel (assembly GCA_023566125.1). Taxonomy (NCBI): domain Eukaryota; kingdom Metazoa; phylum Chordata; class Actinopteri; order Perciformes; family Percidae; genus Zingel; species Zingel zingel. The sequence continues at coordinate 40,579,625 of CM042320.1, read as the reverse complement.
AGCTCAAACTCCGTGTTTCTCAGCGACAGCCCAGAAACCTGACTGATCTAGAGAAGATCTGTGTGGAGGAGTGGGCCAAACTCCCTCCTGCAGTGTGTGCAAACGTTTGACCTCTGTAATTTCAAACAAAGGCTACTGTACCAAATATTAACATTGATTTTCTCAGGTGTTCAAATACTTATTTGCAGCTGTATCATACAAATAGTTAAAAAATTATACATTGTGATTTCTGGATTTTTGTTTTTAGATTATGTCTCTCATAGTGGACATGCACCTACGATGACAATTTCAGACCCCTCCATGATTTCCAAGTGGGAGAACCTGCAAAATAACAGGGTGTTCGAATACTTAATACTGTATTTATATTTTCGGTCTGGACATTTTCCTATCCAGCATTTTGATAAATGTTCATGTCTAACTTTTATTTTTAGTTGATCATTGATGCAGCATAATGTATCGTTATGTGTTTAAATAGAGTTTCACGCAGTGTGCTTTCTAAAGCGCATAAATCTAGTACCGGGACAATTTTATTTTTTGCCTTCGGTTTGTATTAATATGGATTGATACTCCCGGTTATGTGTATTTATTTAAGCGGTTACCTTTTCATATATACACACTAATTTTATTATGGTATTTTCTCTATATTTTCTTAAGTTTTATGTTTTATATGCTACACCGTTTATACCTTCCCACCTGTTATATTTCAACAAGCGTGTGTTCTGAATATCGCTTGCACAGAGTATCTCCCTGTGGGTGCAATTTAAACTTCAGTTAATGTGTTGGAGATGCGCACGGGCCCCGTGGTAAGTGGGCTTTTCTGTGTGCTGTTTGGCTGGCTCTGTTACCCGGCAGCCTCCTATCTGATAGGGCAATACATAAAATATCCTCATCCACCGGTCAGCTATTAACTGATCACAAGAAAATCAATGACAGATTTTTTAGTTTTTACAGCCAGCTATATACTTCCAGATCTACTGCAACAGATACAGACATTGCCAATTTCCTTCATACTTTAGATATTCCAGTCCTTTCTGAGTCTGCTAGACTGGAATTGGACTCTGAATTTACACTGGAGGAGATCAGAAATGCTATTCGTTCTTTTCCCGGTGGCAAAGCATGCGGTCCAGATGGGTTTGGGATAGAATTCTACAAGATGCACATTGACGTCATCGCCCCCCTCTTGCTTCGGATGGTCAATTGCTCAGTGAAAAATTGTACTTTTCCTCATACTCTCTATGACACCCATATCTGTGTCCTCTTAAAAAAGGGCAGAGACGAAACAAATGTCTCTTCGTATTGTCCCCTGTCTCTGCTAAACTCTGACCAAAAAATTATAGCAAAAGTCCTGACCAACCGGTTAAACAAACATATTGGCACTTTAATTCATCCTGATCAGTCAGGTTTCATCCCCAATAGATTTTCCTTCTCAAACACAAGGTGTTTGCTTAATTTAATGTATTCCACTAAATTGCCCCAATCTGCTGTGATCTCACTAGATGCTCAGCTGGCTTTTGACCAGGTAGAGTGGAGATACATGTTCGCTGCTCTTGACAAATTTGGTTTCGGTTGAAATTTATGAATATATTAAAAATGCTGTATGCTGGTCCCAAATCTTCTGTTCTAACCAACCACGAAAGATCACCCCCGTTCCCGTTGCACCGCGGCACCAGGCAGGGCTGCTGCCTCTCTCCAATGCTTTTTGCATTAGCTCTGGAGCCGCTGGCCATAGCCATTAGAGCCAACCCCCAAATCTCAGGTATACGGTGCGGCACATCTGAGTGTACCATCGGTCTGTACGCAGATGATGTAATTCTAACCCTTTCAGACGTAATGGTCTTGACTCCAGTTTTCTTCGCAATCTGCCCTTCAGAGTCACCCTTGACCACTTTTCTTATTTGGGGATTAACATCCCCAGAAATCCACAACTTCTCTTTAAACTTAATTATATGGATCTGATTGACAGGCTCAAGTGTATGATAGATAAATGGAAACTTCTCCCCCTTTCATTGATTGGCCGTGTCAACATTGTTAAAATGGCCGTGCTACCTAAATTTACTTATTTGTTTCAGAATGTGCCCATCTTCCTCACTTCTTCTTTTTTTAAGACGTTAGACTCTATTATCATGCCCTTCGTTTGGGCCTCCAAGCACCCCCCGTATTTCAAAGGCCCACTTACAGAAGCCCACTGAGGAGGGTGGTTTAGGCCTGCCTGTCTTTCGCCATTACTACTGGGCCTGTAACGCCAGAGCTTGGGTTTTCTGCAATCAGTTCACGGCTGGGGGTGCAGAGGAGGGCGAACCCGGCCCTAGATGGCCTGAGATTGAGCTTTGTAATGCGGTGTCACTTACTGGTGCCTCCTTGTCAGCTATTCTATTCTCAAAACCTGATATTAAGATTAAATCGCTATGCAATAATTTCTTACTCTCTAAAATTGCAAACCATCACAAATGAAAAAGGAACTCTCTGCTGAGTCCAATGATACCTCATACAATAGTTTAAGTCAAACGGGTCATAAGTTATGCTTAAGTTATGCTTAAGCATAGGCGGCAGGCAAAACTATGACCAATGACAAAGGAACTCTCTGCTGAGTTCAATGATACCTCACACAAGACTGTACCTTAAACGGTTCAAAATGCATAAAAGGGGGGTGGTCTGACTACATGGGCGTGGTTAAAGTATAGGGGGCAGGTCAGTATCACATGTGGACCACACATTATAAGTTTCATGTAAATCAAATGATGTTTGTCATATAAGACTGTTTTCCTGTTGCCACCAGGGGGCGCTATGACCAAAAGTCAATTTTTGCCAATAAATGTCCTCAGGCATAGATCGTGTCAATCCTGAGAAATTTCGGCCAAATTGGAAAATGTACAGTCGAGTTACAACCACTTCTTCGTTCATCGATAAATGCACAAAACGAATTTGAAGTTGATCGGATGAAATCTCTAGGAGAAGATCTTTAATGTATAGCACCTTGACTTTTAGGCCTACTTCCTGTTGCCACTAGGGGGTGCTATAACTTTGTGTCAATATCGGCCTGTAAATATCCTCAGGGTTGGACACTTATTAATCCTGAAAAGTTTCGAGCCAATTGGTCAATGTACACTCAAGTTTCACCCACTTCCTGTTTTGATGGCCCCCTATAGGAAGGTGGTCCTCTATAGCATTGTTTGCACTATTACAATTCTTTAACGTCTTAAGATGGCACAGGCCAAATTTGAAGTAAATCGGACGGAATTTGAGAAAATTGAGTTACGACGTGGAAATGGCCAAAATTGCACTAATTTCAAACTTTCAATTCAAAATGGCGGACTTCCTGTTGCGTTAAGGGTAGGGCTTCAATGAGCTCTTTTGTATGTCTTGACATGCTACATATGTGTACCACGTTGCGTTAGTCTACGTTAAACGTACTGCAGGGGCTCAATTTGTTAAATTCTGTAGGGGCCGCTAGTGAGCCATTTTTGTCTTTTGCCTATTGCCAAAACCCTTAAAATACGTAAATATTCAGCAGGCTTGATGCGACCACCAATTTTAGTGAGTTTTTGAGTATGTTAAGACCCTCAAAAAGGCGATTCATTTGCCAGGAAAAAAAGAAAGAAGGAAGAATTCCTTCAGTTTCAATAGGGCCTTCGCTGCTGTCGGCGCTCTGGCCCTAATTAATAATTAATATGATATTTAATGTGATGTGATATTTTATATGATGTTTTATTTAGCAGAATTACATTATGTTGTTCTATCCTATTCAATATTTCCTATATTTCTTAGCAGATTTTCTATGCTGTATTCTGATAAAATGCCTCCCCCCTGACCCCTCCCTCCTGTGCCACCCCACTTAAGAAATCCTGGAATCGCCCCTGTAGCTGAGGTCGCGGTTCCAGGTCAGCCCCACTCAACCCACTGCCAGCCAGCCTTTCCTTTACTAGCACACCTTATGTTAGGGAATGAACCGTTAGCCTATACATCTTACGAGTTGTTTGGAGTCGTTCTCGTAACAATATATACAGGTTGGTAAAGCTGATTGTTGCACTATGCCAGCCCTTCCAGCATTTTTCTCCGTCATCATTGTTACACTGAATGCCTCCCTCTGGCATGGCTATAGCCATGGTTATAAATATAAATGTGTTTATCGTCCTTTGAGAAGCAAAGCACAACTAATCCCACCTCTATTCATTTCCGTTTAGTGGTGTGTAAATATGTGGCACTGTCTTGTGTGTGTTTCAGAATTTGCATTTCTGTGAGAGGAAGCATGATGCATCTTATTTTGGCTCAAAACTTGCCAAAGGAAAGATGTCACCATTGAATGTGTGTGTGTGGGTGAAGCTTCTAGTAGAACATGTCTAGAAATGTAAGTTTTAAAAATAGTTTTCATAATTTTCTTTCTAATTTATTTTATTTTATGCATAGCATAGATTATAACTCATAATCCTAGTTAAATCTATTGGGAATAAGACATCTTTGCACATTTTGGTAAATACATTTAAAACTGTGATTAGCAAGGATGGGTAAAAACCGTATTCGTCTCGCATGCATAAAAAATAGAACACTGTAACAAAGATTAGTGCAGAAAACCTTGAGTAGTTAAAAAAGACAGCTAAAACTATATGGAAAAAGCTGTATCGTTGTATTAAATGCCATGTTGAGACAAGTAGCGTAAAACATGAAGATTATCAGCATCAAATGCGCCCTAAATTTCACAATATCCATCTTCCATTTGGATATGTTTGTAATGTTATCTCAGACATAAAGTGTAATTCACTTTAGGTTCTCAGTGCCTCTGAGGACAAATCTGTTCATCTAATAGTTTAGGTCAGTACTAGGATTTGATGACTTTTTCTTAGATAAGATAAGAATAGAGGTTTGAAGCTTGTAACTGATCGTTGGGTCTCGTCCCAGAGCATGCTTCCAAAAAGAATATGAAAACACAGACCTCTAAAACAACTCCAATATCCTTCACTCAACTTTTGAAATAATATTCTGTGTGACATTTTCTTACAGTAAAAGTAAGGTAGCAACACTTCAACTGCTAAATCACGTTTGCTTCTCTAATGACTCATTATTATTACGTGTGAGGGGGGACTTCTGACTTGTTTCTTCTAAAGACAATTTATTTTGCATACATTTTCTTGTAGATAATTATCTGCACACTACATATTAGATTTGTCTTTTTTCCTGAGTCAATCAGGTGTGCAGAATGTTGCAGCAAGATTAAAACCATCTAATTCAATGTCATCTGCATATTTAAATGTGTGCGGGCACGAGCAGAGGCTCGACATTCAGTATTTTGCAGGGAGTATAAAATCCAATGCTGATAATTCTTGGTAATGAAAGGACAGTTTCTATTTTACTGAAAATGAGGAGAAAATCATTCATCCAAAAAATGTTATTTAACCACAGAATCACATGGGCTTAATTAGGTGAATTTGGGTTTGTAATTTCCTGAATAAAAGACAAAACCCCTCTTGAAACAGCTATCCAATTGGTGTATCTGTATCTGTATTCAGATTTGGTAAGGAAGTGGTTGAGAAAGCTCTATGAAATCATCTGGACTGCCTTATTTCATGCTATTTATACTCCTCTTACCGTATATGTACTGTAGGAGTGTAGACGCTCACAAAATATACAAAATAACATATATAACATGGTATTTTAACTAAAATAAAGCGTCATGTATTTATTTTTATTCGGTATATTAATTTTATATTTATATTTTTATTGCTATTTTTATTTGCATATTTTTATTTTACATGTTTTTTATTGGTTTTTATTTGTCTTTTTATACTATGTTTTGCATCTTTTGTCTTATTTTTTAATCAAATTGTATTATTTATAGGGCTGTCAAAATAACATGATGACATTAACATGTTTTTGTGATATTCTATGTACTCCTGACAGTAGAATAAGCCATTATAAACCTATATAAAGGCCCATTATTGTTATTTATTTAAATTCATTTTAAAATGCGACAAACTAATTAATTTTCAAAACATTACATTGTCGTGCTTAAAGGCTTCACAATTGCACTTGCTTAACGTCCCACAGCCATCCCAAATTACATAATTGATAAATGTTTCTCTCATTGGGAGTATAGGAGCAGGGGCTGGGGACACCCATACAATAGTTTTTTAGCCCTGTAAGCTAGTTCAGCTGGTTGAAGGCTTGCTGTCGTGATGCTGACGTCTGCCAGTAGAATGCCAACATTGACACAAGGGGGAGCACTAACTTTGTTCTAGGCAGCCACACTGACAAGGCTACCTTTAGATGTGTCAGCAGACATTTTTTGTTAATCGGCCCTGCGAGTGCAGGCATCAGCCGATGCTGGTTATCTCAAAATGGCATTAATCACATTAGTCACTATAACCCTCTGGGGTCTTAGCCATTTTTTCCCAATATTTGGGTCACCTGGTTTCCTTGTGTAATAATGATTGTATAACGTCAACCCTGTTGTATGCACAATAAAGTTATGGACAAATCGTTTTTTCAGAACAATCTGGGCTATCTAACAGCTAAACGGAAATCAAATCTCACAGAAATGTCTTGAATTCACATAGAGAATAATAATGAATGAGACTTTTGGAATTTGGGGATTGTTTTCCAACAAAAAAATTAACTGTAACTAACACAAATAAAAATCTATTTAGTTTTTTACCCAATAAGTCCATACGGTTTTATCCAAAAAGTTAGTTTTGCCATCTCCAATGTATTTCCTGCCTGCTATGAGACATCAGGAGGCCAAATCACAATAATTTACACATCCAGGGCTGCCTGAATGACATGAGGCACTGCTCTAAGAATCTATGCAATATTAATTACAGCCTCTGATGGTTGACACACTCACCTGACAACATTCTGGGAGTCAATATGGCTGAAATAACCGTTCTGTTGTGACTTTACTGTTCTGGACTTATTGTGCAAAGTCTCAGAAAAGACACTGGATTTCCAGGCTGAATTACAAGGACACTAGCTTGAAGCAATGTGAGAAATTGAGCATTACATAAAAATAATAATTGATTCATGGATTCATCTGTTATAGATTTATTATACAAATACACTGTAGTTTTCGGCTAGATGAAAAAGGTTCTGGAAGGCCTTCAATCGCATTAAAGTCCTCATTGAAACTGTGCATTTTTCTGCTTCTAAACAGAAAAAAGTTAGTCTCTACACTGTATTGATCTTGAGATATTGAAAATGACATCAAACCGGACGTGTCGATGTCGACATTACATTTTATGTGGATATAAATGGATACTAACAGTTGCTAGACAGTGCAATATTTATTAATAGAGAAAAATGTGAGACACTTCAGTGTCCAGTGGCGAGCCTGTGTTCACATGAGATTATATAGCTAGCTCCATCGGGTCTAGCAGATCTGTCATGAGCCTGATTCATTTAAACTGGTAGTGGGAATCATCTTGAGTAACGTGGGCATAGGAAGCATTGAAAATGTGGGTGGGACAATCTAACGGGAGTCTAGGTGTCCTCCCCCAGCAGCAACCTCTGGTGCTGAAAAATGAAGCTAATGATAACTTACCCATTTAAAATGTACTCTGACTTAAAGTTATGCATATTTAAGAGTGTTCCGCATAATTTAGCGGTTTTTTTGCAGAACATCCGTGTCTAACGCATAGGGGGCGGGTCAAACCATCACCAATCAAAAAGGAACTCTTTGCTGAGTTCAATGATACCTCACACAAGACCACTAGCGGCGCCAGGATTTTGATTGTAGGTGGGCCTCCAGAAAACTGGATGGGCCAGTTAAAATAAGTGTCGCTGTCCTCAGCTCAGTGCTGAAGCGGACAAAGACATACCTTGGCAGTAAGCCTACAAAAAGACAGAAACGGAATTATTACAGCCAGACACTAACGTTAACAGCCACTTTCCGACCGGAGGGATTTTTGCAGTTCTTGCAGAACATGCAGAACATAAAATTCCTAGAACCCTTTTTTTCTCGTGTTCCGACTGGACCAACTTTTTAAGTCCCTCTGGCCGCAGTTCCTGTAACTCTTTCAATTCCTACTTCAGGACGGGGTCTTTTCTCTTTTCATATTTGACTTTTGGTCAATATTGGCCTGTATATGTCCTCAGGCCTCGACTTGTTGATTGTGGGAAATGTCAAGCAGATATGACAATGTACACTGTAGTCTCGTTCATCGCTAAACACTCAAAATGGTCGGCACGCCACGCCCACACCGTTGGATGAAAGGTTTTTCTTTTAATAACTTTTCATCTTTACGATGTTGAGATGGTACAGACCAAATTTGAAGTCCATCGGATGAAATCTCTAGGAGGAGTTAAAGTATAGCACCTTGACTTTTAGGCCTACTTCCTGTTGCCACAATGGAGCATTATGTCTTTGAGCCAATATCAGCCTGCATGTCGTCAGGGTGGGACTCTTATGAATCCTGAAAGGTTTCGAGCCAATTGGACAATGTACACTCAAGTTACACCCACTTCCTGTTTCGATGGCGAAACACGCAAAATGGCCGCCCCGCCATGGCCATGCCCTATGACGAAAAGTTTTTCTTTTAATAACTTTTCATCTTTAACGTCTTAAGATGGCACAGACCAAATTTTAAGTTGATCGGATGAAATCTCTAGGAGGAGTTCGTTAAAGTACGACATGTGGAAATGGCCAAAATCGCACTAATTTCAAACTAATTTTAAAAAGTGGGTGGGACTTGCCCCATGCTGAGTAATAACCCCCTCAAGAACCTGCTGTGAGGTTCTTACATTTGTTGATCATTTCTGTCTATTTGTATCTAAAATCTCTGGTGTCAAACCTGCAGTAACAATCTGTTCTACAATAATTTACATAATTGACCTGTTATAATTCACAGCCTCTTATTGCTTAAATGGAACCTTTCCAGCCAACCAGGACACACCACACACCCTTAGTTCTAAAAACCTAGTCATTTTCTTAATCCAAATTTGCATCTACATACATGCATTTTGTCTTCTTACTGTTTCCAAACAGCTTCTTGGACTTATCTTTAGATTATGTCAATCTGTCTGAGTCTGCACTGCTTACTGTTGGCTTTTCTTTGTCTTAACACTGAGATGCACAAACAAACACTGATGTCTCGTTCTGCTGAAAAGCTTGGGGTTGGATTCACTGACTGATACAGCTTCTCAAAAACGTTGTGGTTCCTCTTTACAAGGCTTTCAACTGTGAACAGATAGTATGTCTGATCAGCTAGTTATCCCTGTATCTGTGCAGAACCACATTGCTAAATTAATGATTTGAATAAGCAGGGTTTGCCAACATCTACATTTGTAATTAATTATGAATTATGATGTCAGCAGCGTGATTGAAGTGACTTCTTTTCCCAGACTCTGAATGGCATCTATTACAGTTGTGTTTTAATGATGGTTTGTTCAAACACCAAACAGTAACAGCAAAGCAACATTTTCTCCCGCCAACTGTTAGTTGTTCTGTAACTTAAAAATGTTACAGAACAAATAGTTTAGGAGCTTGAGTTTGTCTTTAAATATGCATTTGGTGTTCTGTAATGTTTCCAAACCTAATTATTGCAAACAATATTTGTATATGGTGGCCCTGAGAGCTCAACATACTGCAAACTAAGAAAACATGCAAATAAAACAAACGTGTTCACCAATTTGTCCACACATGCCCAGCATTTAGAAAACATCTTTACCAACTTGATGACAAACAAAAACATAAATTTGACGACACGTGCAGCATTTAGAAAAGCGCTGCAAGAAGCTCACAACACAATAGAAACCGGTACCAGTGCAGAGGTTGATTTAGGCATTTATTTTTACAGGACAGCTGAAGACATGCGGCCGCTCCGTCAAACTTCTATATATGGGCGCACACTCTACCAGGTGAGCTACCTAGGCGCCCATATTTGGGTGGGCTATAGCCTGTAGTTTGTTATGTGCCGTTGGATCACACTTTATCCTGTCAACCCCGCAACCTTGGTTTTATTCTGTTTTTTTTGCATACAGTGTATGATTAGCCAAAACAGTTTAAGGGTGAAATATCTCAAATGTGTGATGAAAAGATTATTGCTGCTTCAAGTTTGTCTCTTGTTATGCCCCCCAAAGCAAACAGCCAATAACTGTCTTACCCTCCTTTGTGTATGTCAGCAGATGGAGGCCTCTTGCTGGCTGTCCCATCCTGGTGGACCTTCTTATCCAATGACAGTGACAGTGGAGCATCTCGTACAGGCAGCCCCAGCACCAGTGTCTCCTTGGTAACGGAGATAGCCTTATCACCCGTTCGACCCATGTGCTTCTTGGCGTAGTCAAAGCCCTGGACAGGCTGGCAAGGAAAAGGAAAAACACACACCAGAAGTCAGAAAACCGTTTATTTTAACAAGATCAAAGCTACTGCAGCTTGTAGATCAATCCATTCAGGAACTGAATGCTGGAGCTGACATTTTCAAACCGATTGGCCAAGAAGATTAATTGCAGAATAACGCAGAAAGGTGTTCTTCTTGTGCTCATAAAATGGGCTTTTGTTATCAGTTTGCCTGTTGGATTGATGGACCAAAAGCAACTTGATGCATCAAAACAAACAGCGTTTTTTCTAAGAAAAAAAACACACATGCAAAGACAACAAAAGGCAACACAACATTCTGTAGGATTCCACAGTACAGTTTTTAAGCTTTACTATGTCATACAAGCTGATAAGTGCTATGTAATTTACGAGCCACAATAACAAGCAATGAGTGTTAAAGCAGGCACAAAAAAAAGCATTTACACCATGATGTATGTTTCAAAGCAAAGCAAGGTATAGCAAACTGTAGCTGAAGATAGTCTTAAAAAGGTATGGTCACAAGATAAATTCAACAAAGCACACAACAGATGCACATAGTGTGAATGTTATTTGCCAAGACATTTTGAGAAAATGCTACATTACAATTTCTCCTGAACATTTTCATGTTTGTAGAAATTCAATTCAAGAGTTGAAGCTCAAGAAATGTGTCCCACGTCCCTAAAATAAGACCCTGTAGACTCACAGTTTTTGCAGCTGTTAGTGTGACCGTTTGCCTATGATAGAACAAGGACATTAGCCTACTACTTTATGCAAATACTGTTTACGAAGAAATGATTTGATTATAATGATTGCTGTATAAAAACAAGTTCTCTATTGTAACAGAATTCTGTCTGGTTATTGCAGAGATGGGGGGCGCCATCAAAAATGAACTTAAAGTAACTATATGTAAATGTTTCTGAAACTGTAATTTTTCATCTGATGATCATAAATGACCTCTAACAGTAAACAAGACTAACAGTGAAAAGAACGCTGCACCTCCAGTCACCAGTCCGTCAAGCTCCTGAAGTTCGCGGCTGACACTCATTGGACTCATCTCTGGTGGGGATGAGTCCGCCTACAGGTGGGAGATTGACCACCTGGTGACCTGGTGCAGTCAGAACAACCTGGAGCTAAACAATCTGGAGACAGTGTAGATGGTTGTGGACTTTAGGAAGGACGCAGCCCCACCCTCCCCCATTATCCTGGGTGACTCCACAGTCAACATTGTGGAGTCCTTCTGCTTCCTGGGCTCCATCATATCCCAGGACCTAAAGTGGGAACTGATCATCAGCTCTGTCATCAAAAAAGCCCAGCAGAAAATGTACTTCCTGCGGCAGCAGAAGAAGTTCAACCTGTCAAAGACAATGATGGGGCACTTCTACACTGCCATCATTGAGTCCATCCTCACCTGCTCCATCAACATCTGGTACGCTGCTGCCACTGCTAAGGACAAGGACAAGGGCAGAGTGCAACGCATCATCCGCTCTGCTGAGAAGGTGATTGGCTGCAATCTGCTGTCTCTCCAAGACGCTGAGGCGGGCAGGAAAGATTGTAGCCAATCCCTCTCACCCCGGACACAAACAGTTTGAACCCCTCCCCTCCAGCAGGAGGCTGCGGCCCATCAGGACCAAAACCTCATGCCCCTCTGCAGTCAGCTTTACCAACAAGGCCCTGGTCCTCCACTGTCACTGTCACTGACACTCAACCCCCCTCCCCCTCCCACCTCCACCCCTAGTCACTATACTTAGCACTAACCTTCATCCTGGACTATACATCTGCCTTTGCACATATTTAGGGCCCGGGCGCTGACAGCGGCAAAGGCCCTATTGAAACTGAAAGAATTATTATTATTATTATTATTAAACCAAATGAATTGGCTTTTTGAGGGGCTTAACATATTCAAAAACTCACCAAAATTTGCGGCCGCATCAAGTCTGGTGAAAATGTACGTATTTTAAGGGTTTCGGGAATAGGCGCACAAAAATGGCTCGCTAGCGCCCCCTACAAAGTTAAAGAAATTGAGCCCCTGCAGTGCGTTTAATGTAAACTCACAAAAGTTGGTAAACATATGTAACATGTCAAGATGTACAAAAAACATAATTGGAGCCATACCCTAAACCCAACAGGAAGTCCGCCATTTTGATTTTAAAGTTAAAAATTAGTGCAATTTTGTCCATTTCCACGTCGTACTTTAACAAACTCCTCCTAGAGATTTCATCCAGCGGACTTCAAATTTGGTCTGTACCATCACAACACCTTAAAGGTAAAAAGTTATTAAAAAGAAAAACTTTTCGTCAAACGGTGTGGGCATGGCGTGGCGGCCATTTTGAGTGTTTAGCGATGAACAAAGAAGTTGTAGTAACTTGAGTGTACGTTGTCGTATCTGCCCGAAAAGGGTCCATGTCTGAGGACATCTACAGGCATCTACAGGCCAAGAATGGAATCGCAAAATGGACTAGGGCATTATATCTAAATCGCATGGGGGGCGCATTATTTGTTAAAGGTAAATCATGTGTCAAACCATTCTAAATTAAGTATTGTGGTGCTGCATAGATGTCCCAGTCTACCAATCCTATCCTACAGACTAAAGAAAAAATATTTGTTTGGTACAGATCCTCGCAGAAATCGCGAGGAAAAGACCTTTACGACAGCAGGAGTGGTAAAATCACTAAAGCTTTTGTCCAAAGTGGCCGCTGGAATCAATATAAACTGAAAGTTACACATAGCCACTTTAATAAAATTAATTTCTGCCTATTGGGTACTATTTTCCCCCCCAAAAGAAAAACACAGGACATGTGATTTGCTGCAGCAAAACATAAAGAAACAATTGATTTCAGTTTCACCAAATAAATTGCGAAAATTTGCTTAATTTTATTTTACAACATAAAATTATAAAAGTATTAGTTATACTAATCAGTAACGCATCAGTAATGCAGCATGATGCAACGCTGTCCTTCAACATACTTATATATATATATATATATATATATATATATATATATATATATATATATATATATATTTCAGCAAACTGTTATGCATTTTGAAGAAAGATGGAGTCACTATTACTGTAAGTTGACAGTAACTCTGATCTGATCAACAGCAAAATCGAGTGTAGCATTTAGATTTTTAGCTTTCCAGCTGAAGCGCTGGGCAGTTGAATGTATGACGGAGTTGCTTACAGCTTACAAGACATAGTCTCCGGAATGTTAAAGAAAAATGTGTTGTTTCAATTTCAGATAAAGGTAATTCGATTGACCCCGTACACTAAAATCAGTCTCCGACATGGCTGTAATAATGTAAAAGTTGAAAAATAAAAACATAATAAAGATTACCAGCACCTTCAGAATTGAGGGGTTTTGACATACATAGACAAAGAGAAAAAGGTAAAAAATATGAGTTTTGCTAAAGCCTCCAAGGCCTGGACACATTCTGTGTATTACTAAATACATTTTAAATTAAGGAATAAAGAACGAGAGGAAAAAAGAAGACAGAAAGTCCTTTTTTAGGTTACACAACTAAGCAGACAAATCCCAGATTTTTTGCCTTCCCTTTTCTATTTTGAGCGGCTCTAAAATGGGACGCCTAATGCATTTGATGATGCATGCTAAATTCTGAGTGCATGTGAGGTCAGGCAGCGTGGGCATCTGGATGATGGCATTGTCAATAATTCATCAGAAATACATCAGCGAGTTCCAACACAGTGTCGGGACATTAATACATGCTTATATAGAACACACACGCACGTCAGAGAGTGAATTGGAATATGCACATTCTCACAGTTGTGACTCTATTGTGTGAAAGATGTATGGAGAGTGCAACATTAGTTCGCCTATGGCCTCATGGTGGTTCTGAGGTGTTCACTGTGTGTGTGTGTGTGTGTGTGTGTGTGTGTGTGTGTGTGTGTGTGTGGAAAAAGTTTAGTATCAGGGGTGCACATTGGCAGTAAAAGATGTGTCATTCTGTGGCTGGTGGGTAATGGATGACATGCATGGAGACAATATAGATTCTCAGAAATGACATGCTGAGGGGTGTAACCTTGAAAAGTGCGCCAGACATTTCACGACTCGTATTTTACTCGTAGTTTTAAAAAAAAAAATCTTTCTCTGTCTGTTCTTTTCACACTCGCATATCTTTCTGCCTCTTCTTCCTTTGTAAACATTCTCTTTACTCTATCTTTACTATCTCCGCCACCATCTCTCCCTTTCTTTCGCTGTCCACTGACAGCATGTTGACTTAACAAATGGCCATCTTTCATCTTGGTTAGGCAGCTCAGTTCAGTTTAATGAAGACTTTGGCGGCGGACAGAATTTGTGGTACAGCGTGAGCCTCTTATCAGTCAGTCAGAGATACAAGGTGGTTTTCTCCATATCCATTTAGAACAGTGATGGAGTAAAAGAGCAACAGAGAAGAGAAAGACAGCAAAACAGAGTCCAATTTCATTTACTAAAGTGACTGCGCACAAGACCCTGCTGCAACACCAAATTATCCACACTTATTTTCCTTGCCTGCACTATCCAACTGAAGCTTCTCCTCTTGTCTAATTTTAACTCAGAGCAACAGCCAACAGCAGCTTGATGAGGTAGAGCAGATGGATGAGATATGCTCTATTCCGCTTGCAGCCATATTGATTTAGATTCAGCTCAAGCAGGGCGAATAGTGGAAGCGTACCACAAAGCTACATGCAAAAAAATGTACATTTAAGAAGTAAAATAAAACAGACTAGACTAGGGCTCGCATCATTATGTGGGGGTATGGGACATGATGCAGCAAAATGCAAAATAACTTGAACACACATTGAACACCTTACAAATGAAAAATGGATTGCCTTTACTTTTGCTGATTCCACCTATATTGTAATCCACATGGAAGCCAGCTATCTGTTGCTTTCACGCCTATACAAGAAGGCTCAGAGGGAGTAAAAGCCATTTTGAAGAACGTTTCAGCTGTACAGCAGACGTGCTGAGTGATGAAGTCAGCCGTACTCTGCAAAATCCGTCTTTAATGCTTAAACACAGATGCAGACCTAATATAAACCATTGATGGAGTCTATTATTTTGCTTTGGTCTGGTTAGTATTCAAATGACACCTGGCATTAAGGTTTAAATACACACAGAATGCACTGTGATCAGACACTGCGGTCGGATCATCCAGACCACACTGAAGGTTTTCTGGCTCGCATTGTGATCATATGTCAGTCAAGTCTAAATGCAATTAGTACAGGGTGACTACATTTTTAGGGGAAAAAGCAATTTGAAAGCTCATCTAACTCCGCCACTTGCTGCTAGCTTAAATAAAGCCCAACAAAAGCTATGAGCAGTAGCAGTAGTTATCAAGTCTTCCTTCCAAAAAGTGATTTAAAAATTAATGATGCCCATCCATGACATTGCTTCCACTGACCAGGGATGTGCTATAGTTCACAAGTCTGCCAGCAACCTAATTTGCACATCGAGATCTAACTAAAATGCAGAATCGAGATAGAGTGCTCATTGTAACGTCCCTAAATAAGCAGACGATGAGACGTAAGCTAGTTTTTGTTGCAAATTGCTTACCTGAACACAGGCTACTGTGAGCCATAGCTGACGCCAAAACAATAAATTAACTGTTGTAAACTCTGTTAAATGTATGGCCTATTTTAATTAGTTGAAATAGCTCGCTAGCGTCCTATCCCAAAAACTACAGTAACTTCTTCCTTCCTAGCAAGAATAACAACACCCAATTTAATAACTGCGCACAAGTTAGATAATTATCTTTTGTGAACAAGATAAAAATATATCATCTTTTGGGACTTTAGGGGCTCCGTACATAATTAAGACTATAGAAGTTTGAAAAACAGGCTACTTCAATTCTTTAAAAAGAATATTCAGAACCTTTGCTTTACAGTACAAAATCCCCCTGTTTAACTATCCCTCCTCTGAAGCTCAGCTCAACACTGATGAGTGCCCCCCATCTCTTACACTGGAATCACCTTTAGGAAGGGATCTATGTGTGTATCCTGGTGGCTTAGGGGTCTAAGATACTGACCACGTTATTACAACGTCCCCAGTATGGGTACAGCTGGGGGGCCTTTGTTCTATGTAAGCCTCTCAATTCCTATCACATCTCTGTGTTTACTATCTAAGAAAGTCAAAATCACAGCTAATGTGGACAGCAGGACCAATTACAGTTACCTGTAACTCTTTCAATGCACATATGAGCATGTAAGCCTTGTATTAAGATAGACCTGAAAACATTTGAATCTATGCTTTAATCACATTGCTACAAGCTTTTCCCAAACAAATTCCTGTTTTAAATATTTATCTCATTTACTCACTACTTGGGATTGGAAGAGGGTAAATACCGCTGTGGATAAGAACAGTGATTGTAGCCTCACGGCACCATTTGTGAAATCTCATATTTCGGGACTCTTGAATATTTGATGAGCTCTCTCGTAAAAAATATTATTACATACTGTTATGTTAAATGTTTATGAATGATTGTAAAAATAAACAAAACCTTAGAGCTTGGGAATTTAAATGTTTATATAATACTATAGTATAAGAAGATACAGTAAAGCATGGACAACACAGACACATCACGTAATACATTTGGGGGTGTTTACACCCTGTTGTGCTTTGGTGTCACACCAGCTCCATTACTCCATTACAAAAATGTCCTGTAATCCATCCATCCCTCACTTTGCCTCTCGAGAGATGAGGACGGGAAAGGCTGGACCAAAATAACCTGCAAATCAGCAACAGTAACCACAGGCGTGGCCTCGGTATGGTTCTTTGTAATTCAAACTGTTCTAGCATTTTTTGTATCAGTTGTCTGTGGCTGTACATCCATGTCTGTCCAGACTCACATAATTTATGTAGTGAAGACTTTGAAGCAATTTAATAAAAAAGGTATTAAGTGTATTTTTTGGCGAAACGTGGATCAACACAGTTTCAAGGTGGGCACCCAAGATTAGTGTCACCAATCAATATCCGACCAAATGAATGAAACATTGTCACAATTTCCCCTTCTGTTCCTGAGTTATGGCGTTAAATAATGGCATGAAAAGTGTTTTTGCAGAACATTATGATGAAGTTGACCGTTGACCTTTTGGACATAGAAGTTATCACCACATAATTTTATCCTATTAGACATTTGTTTAAAATGTTGTCATAATTAGAGTGGGAATTCTTGAGTTATGGCCAAAAACCATTTTGCAAAGGCCACAGTGACCATGACCTTTGACCTCCAAAATGTAATCAGTTCATCCTTGAGTCCATGTGGACGCTTGTGCCAAATTTGAAAAAATTCCCTCTAGGGGGTCCTGAGATATCACAAGAATGGGATGGACAGACAGACCTAAATAAATTGGGTTGGGGGTCCATGTAGGGTTCCTGCTGAGCCACTGTGGGATGAGAGTGGCTTCATTTAAGCAGATAAAACAAAGGGGAAAGGAACTGACGGAGAGTCAGTATATGCTGATGACACAAACTTGAGTCACTTTTTATAGATGCTACACAATAAAAATATATTTGTTTACACCCTTATTACTGTATAGTTATTCACCTTTCCTCACTGCCTCCTCCTCTCTCCTCCTATTGATCTCCCATAGCCAATGAGGATGGAGGAATAAGCACAACTACCCAGTGTCAGAGGGGTATGTAGCAACAATATTGCCCCCCCCCAAAAAAAACAAAACAAAAAAACAAATGAATAAATACATAAATAAATAAGTGTGCCGGACAACATCATGTATGGGCTTTAAATAATAAAGGTTTATTTTAAAGTATATCAGCCACTGTAGACCTACCATAATTATAAATAAGTACATGGTATATATATATATATATATATATATATATATATATATATATATATATATATATATATATATATATATATTAGGGCTGTCAATCGATTAAAAAAATTAATCTAATTAATTACATACTCTGTGATTAATTAATCGAAATTAATCGCATACATAATTAACGGTGCCTGAACCGATAGTTTTTTAAGAAAGTAAAAAAAGAAAAGGAAAAAAAAAGGGTACTTAACAACAGTTGGTGACATTAAAGAACGGCTTGTTTATTGCTAAGGCCATATGGTCAAAATTAATTGATTTAATAATAATGTATAACAATAACAATAACTTATTTCACTAGTAAATTGCTGTTGAACGTCAAAAATAACCACCAGATGGGAAATGGACATTTACAATAACTACAAATGCACCACGACACTGTAGTTTACCAGTTTCTTTGAACGCACCGTCTGTGTTGTTTTTCCGACGGCAGCAGCAGGTTGTTACATAGCTAGCGGTGTTGAATCCTCTACTGTAAAACACAGTCAAACTTTACACCGTTTAGTGTTAGCTGTCAGCATTTTAACCGTTTTTAATCCAGCTACTAGCTAGAGGTAGGCTAACGTTAGCTGCTGTTGAGTATAGTGTTAACTAGCTAGCGGTAGGCTAACGTTAGCTGCTGTTGAGTATAGTGTTAACTAGCTAGCGGTAGGCTAACGTTAGCTGCTGTTGAGTATAGTGTTAACTAGCTAGCTAACGTTAGCTGCTCTTGAGTATAGTGTTAACTAGCTTCACGTGCAGCGGTGTGTGTGTTGCCTGTATCGTCTGTTTCAGAGCATCAGAGAGAAGAGCAGACATATCAGTGGCTCCAGATTTCAGTAGCCAGGGTTGACAGGAAGAAGATTTTTACAAGTAAATGTTCCAATTAATGATCCAGGCAGCACATTCTCCTCTCTCTCCTTCATTTTACAGTCCAATGGTGGCTAGAACGGCTCCGGGTCAAACGTCAATATGGAATGGATTCATCTGCGTTCATTTTTTTAACGCGTTATTTTTTCTTAGATTAATTAATCGAAATGAACGCGTTATTTTGACAGCCCTAATATATATATATATATATATATATATATATATATATATATATATATATATATATATATATATACATACTATCAGGGCTTGACATTAACGGTTGCCCAGTTGCCCTTGGCAACCAAATTGTGACAAGTGGCAACATAATCATCACCCCTGGTTGCCCCCATGGCAACCACATTATTGTAGCCCACTTTTTTCTTGTACTTTATTTTCATTACAATAAATAAATCATTATTGATGGCATTCGAGCATATGCATTGTGGATGTTAAAATTGCGTTCTGATTTGTTTACTATGTCCCTGCTGTCAGACATAGGCTAATTGTTATATTTCCCACATGCGCAGGGTTTTGATACAGAAATGCACTTTTGATTCACAATGGCAAGATTAGCCTAATAGCCTATAACAAAACATGTTCCACACATCCACGTTCTCCTCCAATTCCTCCTCAGTGATGAGTGGCTTCTCTGTCTACATCACTGGTCTCATCTCTACTTGATGCCATCGCCGACCTCATGTCTGTCTCATTCACTCCTTGCCTGTGTTCTTCTCCACTAAGACATATTGTCAAACAAACATTATGTAATATATGTTCCATATTAGTTCCATATTAATAATAATAAGAAAAATGTGTTGGTATCAAGTGGCTCCCCCTACACTTCCACCTAATGTTAGACCTACCTGTTGCCTTCCCGTCTTTCCTGATCCACCATCCTCACACCTGAATGAAATGAACTCACTGTTAGATATAGCAGCCTAAATTCAATTCTTAAATCAACCTAGTGATGGCATCAGATAAGACAACTATTATGCAGTAAGGTTGTGCTGCTGTTGAAATTACATTCACATTTTGGATTTTAAAAAGTACAAATATGGAGAGCCACTTAGCACATACCTTTAAAAGACAGAGAGAGAGATGTGACCCTGTAATTACAGCTTCCATGTCACCCAACAGATGTAACTATAGCCTGTATGTCTGACAGCACAGCTAACATGAACAGCTAATGGTAAAACAAAATGTATTAATGATTCCATGGTAAACCAGAGTTATTGCATAAGTTATGTTTTCCAGCTTCTTGTCATTTATTGTGCATGCTACCTTATATTTACCAGTTGTTATTTTACCTTAATAAAATTTAGATATGTCATGCATAGGATTTAACCAAAATGTTAATGTAGCTATCAGCAACATCTGTTTGCATTAAGCCTAACCCCAACCAATCGAGCTGCTATTGAAGGGCGAGTCTTGGCGTGGCCATAGTAGGATTTGTATAGTTGCCCCCCGCTCCCTCTTCTATGTTAAAATTCTATGATGGAATCTTATGAGATAGGGTGCCTACTCTAGCATGTTATATAACATGGAAATGCAAAAATATGAGGAAATGCAGAAATTATTTATAAACGCACAACAGCAGCTACATATAGAAAATACAAAAAAAAAAACAACATCGCTTGGCGACCCCCATGGTGCTGCGCCCCTATGCGCCACATATAGCACATACCCACTTTTTGCGCCACTGGGAATAAGTCATGTCGACAGCACAGTAGCCACATGCACAAATTCACCCAGCAAAAGCAGGCAGCACATACAGAAATAAGCAGCCAACACAACAGCTGTCCATGAGTGACTGTCAGTCAGTCAGTCAGTCAGTCAATCAGTCAGTCAAAATCAGCAAACAATGCAGTAAGTTATACATTCAGTATTGCAATAAGTAATGCAATAAGTCATTCAGTCAGTAATCCATCAAACCACTGTCTAGTGAATACCTGGTGGTGGTAACTGCCCTCCCTTCGATATGAGGTCTAAACAGGGAGAAAGTCGAGGGACAAGGTCAGGAAGGGGTTAATATAATAACAGAATAGAATAGAGTAGAATAGGATAGGATTTGATAGTATAGAAAGAAGTGACATATTTTTACCAGCTGTGACAGAGACGCTGGTATTGTTTTCACCTGTGTGTTTATGTGTGTTGCATCATCGCAAAATGTGGTCCTGGAGACATCTAATGTAGCAGGAACTACTAAAGTGGTTTTGAATACTTTGCCAGGTGTTTATATGTCCGTCTGCTGCCAAATTTTGGTCACCGCATTAGCGTTACAACCGTGCAAGATAGTCACAAAACTTGTGTAACAGATGTGTAGTTGACATCAAAATGAAGGCAGAGATCAAAGATGGATGGTCCGAGCAAGGGCACTGGACGTAGGGGGGTAGGAAGTATTATAACAAATTCTATGAAAAGACCAAGACCAACAATCTGTTAGGGAGGTTAAAAATCAATCAGGCGCGTCACAAACAAACAATAATTTCATTTCTTTAAAAGGCTTAGTGATTTCCTAAAACAGCTTGAGCAGGCACTTACTGTAGGTTTTAGCAAACATTACTCAAACCAGAGTAAATTGTGCATTTGCTGGGCACTGCTCTAGTAGTATTTATGACAACCGGCCGGCGGTCGTATTTCAATTTCATATTTCAATGTCAGTTACAGTCATGGAAAGATTGTAACAGGTGACAGTACAGCCCTGAGCTGTGCTGGCCTGGCTCTCACATCCACAGACAATGCAAAGCAGAGCAGTGGCCCGGCCGTCAGACTGAGCCAATTTAATACTGTAAATTTAAAAGGGGGATCCAAGCGGCCAAATGGCCCCTCCAAACTTGGACTGCTCCATGTTTTGTTAAATCTGATTGGCTCAGTCTGACCCTCGGCAAAGAATTTCTAATAAGGGAAGAAGTTCCACTCTCTCCTTACTTCTGGCTTCTGAACTGGTTGCAGTTCCACCAGAGTGTCATATAGGGGGCGCTCACAGGCCAGTGCAGAATGAATGGGACTCTATGGAGCTATACCACTCAAAATCCACTTTTCTCAGGATATCATTTTTTGTCTAGTAATTTGAATGTTGCATTCGAAAGGGGAAGCTAAGAAAATACACACTGCTGGGTGTTAGATTTTTTTTAAAGTGGCTTTTTTTGTTCTAAAAAGCCTTTTAAAATGTCAATGATGTCATACACATCGTAAGGCCAGAGATACTGCTTTACTGCAAGCTCTGAGTCGCTTCCTTTGTTCTCTCGAGGCATCGACAACACAGCTGACAGGTTAGGCTCTCCCTGTCAATACACGTGCTAGAAAAAGGTTTGCTAATGTTTTAAAGACCACGCCGAAATATTCACTCTGACGTTCTGGCTCTACTACGGATGCCGTCAAGCGGGATCTCTGGTCGTAATCAGTCCTTCACTGACCAATCAGCATTCATTAGCAGAATGCTAGCGTGTTATGGGCAACAACGACTCAACCTGTAAGAAATCGAAAGGACATAAGTACTCGTTCATTCAACTTTCGACCTATAATCCATGTTGAACTTGCAAAAACTACAATAAAATCTGAGATTTCTCAACGACAATCAGGCGAAAGAGACACATTTAGCCGTCTAGCTCCACAGAGTCCCATTCATTTTGCATTGGACCGTGATCACTCCCAGTGGATCTCTGGTGGAACTGCAACCAAATTCGGTACAATGGGGCTGAATAGGGAGTGGAACGGCTTTCCATAGACCGGCTTTGCCCTCGCCCAGGTTACTTTCCTCTGAAGTTATGATCACAGAGAAAACCGAAAATGTTGAAAAATAAAAGGTGGTAAAGATAAAAAAGAAATGGGCAGCGCAGAGAAGTTGAGGTTAAAAAACAACAAACAGAGCATGATGTGACAAAATACGTAACATTAACCAACCTTTCCGTAGTGAAAAGGCCAAGGTTAATACCACTGTCAGAGAGAGCTCTGATGAGGTAAGACCAGTAATAATAATATATGTGCATTAGGTCAAAGCGGGTTTGAGAGTGAATAGTTAATTAATTTAATATGCTATCATAACAATGAGTTCCTAAACTCCTCAACTAATTAAAACAGGCCATACGGTTAATTTATTTGTCTTTTTTTTTTGTTATTGTCTTTAAGTTATTGACTGTGCGCTCTATTGATCGTCTACATGTTTTTGGTACAGAGGTTAGCAGTAGTTTGCAGTGAACTGGTACTTATTGTTCCAACTCACTTATACTTGCTTAGTCAGGTCTTGTTTTGATTTAATGCAAACTGAGGCGATAGGTGTGAAAAACATCCACAAAGGCTTAGTTTTATTTGTTTTACATCTGTATTACATTAGGTAGTATTATTACTATTAGAATTTCTTCCAGAAAATGTTATAGGTGCGCACTTCATGCGCTCTCATTAAAGGCCGCTCCATCCCAAAGTCCCGGGCTGATGTTTTGTCCCAGTACATCCCAGTACATCCCTGGACAGCAGGACAGCGTTTGTGGGATTGACTCAAAAATAAATGAAACACGTTGGCCAGTGCAACAGCGTGGCCTATTAGTATGTTTTGACAATGGAGCTCTATGGAACATAGGAATAAGATATATCAGGCTTTAGATTCCCACAATCTAGATCAATTCATTGTTGGTTTTGGTCTTTTCATGGGATTTGATGATGTCCAGTACAATGTAGAATATAACCATTCTTATCCTTTAATCACCCCTCAGAGAAGCCACAGGGGAACACACATGTTTTACACAAACTGTGTATTTTAAACATTCATAGTTTATTGGAGAGTTTTCGATGGAAAATGAGACTTAACATGCTCAACTCACATTGAAACTTAGAAGACTTTGAAGACTGGGTGCTGGATCCTACATGTGGATAATAATATATAAAGGTACTTTGAAGAACACTCCAATAATAGTGTTTTATTGCCTTGTAATCAAAGCAAAAATGTTAAAAAGTAAATACAATTTTACTGGCAGAAACAAACTAAATAAAGACTTGAAACAAGTTAACCTCCCTCCGAAATATTTCATAATATTGATCATAATATATAACCATTTTAAAACTATATTTAAGGATCTCTTCAATATAAATCAGTTTCCAGTATCTGTATATTACAGACATATTATCACAGAATTTTCCCTCAAATTCTTTAATGTGTGAATCTATCAGAGAACAAAAGACTCACAGAATGTCAGAGAGAAATACAGTACCAGATAACGAAGAGCAGAGCTCAAAGCCACTGTTACACAAAGACAACAAATTTAATGTTCCACAGTCAATTCCCTGTGAAGTCTATCCATTGTAACATGTTTTATATAAAATCACTGACATTAACAAACCCACTGCCAGTGTGGTCTAGAGATAACGTTATAGCTTGCACAGCCAATAGTGGTCAGCTGGCATTAAACATGCTAACAGATTAACTCGCTAGTAGTAGAGCTAGCTCGGCTAACCCCCACGGTCACATAATCATTGCCTTGCAAGTTATAGAGGTGTTCAAAGCTGGTGGCCAATGATGATGATGGCCAAAGCTTTTAAGTCTTCTTTGATCTGGAGAAAGAATTATTCTGTGTATTGGATTATTTTTAACATAAGGGAGATTCCTTTGTTGCGTATCAAAGGTTTGCCTAAACAGCTTGACCTGAATAAGACCTTAACCAGTGGAAGTCTAATATTGATATCAAATGTGAAACACACTTTTAATTATTATTATTATTATTATTATTACACAAGATTATGGAGTTCTGAACAAACCCGAGCAATGTCAAGAGCCTCTTCAGAACAAATGATGCTGGCTTGCTTATTGCTTGTTTACCATTTTACTGACTGCAGTGACACAAGCATCTGTTGTTCATGGCTTCATCCACCGCACTGTGTCCTGGAGTACAATCTGACCTGATCAAACCAGCTGGTGGCAATCTATTTTACACATGCTCATTTGAAATGATTGATTTTCATGTAACCTCAAATGAGTTGATGTCAAGTGAGCACTATTATTGTGAAAGGGCCAACATTACCCAAAGGTTCACTTCCAGTACACTGAGCCCTGCCCATTTTCCCTCGGCCGATTAGTCTTCAAAGCATGCATGATTAGGAATGACCACAGGCTATTGGGCAGCGGAAAAAACAAATGAGTGAGGCCCGCACAGATGGGATTACATTTGTGTGACCTGAAGAAACAACTTGAAGGGTATTTTGGTTTGTTTTTCAACCCTATTTCCCCATGCATTTGTGTCTAAGTGACTACTGTGAACAAAAATCTTTGAAATTGGTCCAGTAATACCTCCTGTAATCGGCAGCTGAACCGGACTGCAATGTAATCCTATCAAATGGCAAATGGGCATCATCAATTTTGGTTTAATCAAAGTGATGTTTTCAGATTGTTATATATAAGTGTCTGACAACATTATAGAAAGGATCCCTACAGAGAGATCTCATTTTGTCAAAGAGTAAGGTTCTTTTGAGTTTAACCAGAAACAAACCCAAAATTGCCAAACTCATCAGACTCCATTTAAATAAACAATACTTTTAGCATGTATAGAGCCAGCATATTTCCACAAGTAAATGGGTGAATTAAGGGTTCATTTTAACCAAACCAGGGTGGTTATTGTTGGAACAGTGAAAAGACAAACATATTTTGTTTTTGTTGCCTTTGAATGAAGTGTGTTTTATGATGATGAAATTACTGTTTAGTTAAATGGAGTCTGGTTGTTTTGGCGATAGCAATTTTGGGGCTATTTCATTCTTTGAAAGGATCTTACGCTACAAAAAGTTCAACGGGATCCTTTCCATAATAATGTCAGACACAGAATAATAATCTTAGCATGTCAGTGGCAAAACAAGTGGATGTAAATTGAAGGTGTGCGATTGCTCATTAATATTACATTGCAGCATGTTTCGGCGCTGCAGAGGTCTTGCTTAATACTGGACCAATTTCAAAAATTGTTGTTTCCATCAGTCACTAAGACACAAAAATATGGGAAAATAGGGGGGTTTGCTGTGTGATGTGTCACTCATTCAGAACCATGTTATGTAATCTTTGTTAAAATGTAACTGTAGAATTTGCTTTTGGGACATGTAAAGGTGAAGCAGTGCTCTTTGAATATTTTGGGGTAACACTTTACTCCCCAAGAGTGAGACAACAGCTAATTATTATTAATTAGTGCTGCGATTAATCTCATTAATCTTATTAATGTCATAGTTAACTCACAATTAATCGCAATTAATCGCACATTTTTTTCTATTCTAAATGTCCCTTGATTTCTTTTTGTCACATTATTTTTTTTCATTTTAATGCTCTTATCAACATGATACAACGATACCTTTAAAACGGTGCCTGAACTGAAAGATTTATATATATATTTAAAAAAGGAGCACCTTCTTCAATTGTATTTGTCTGTTCTGTATGTTCAAAAATATAAAACAATAAAAAGTTGATCTAAAAAAAAAAAAGGCGAAAACAACCACTGGATGGGAAAAGGGTATTTTACAATAACGTTGTGTTTTTCAGACAACGGCAGCTACACTCTGGTGTTAGAAGCCTCTCCAGTAAAATGCAGACACACTTTTACACCGTTTAGCTGTCAGCATTTAAACCCCCCCCCCCCCCCCCCCCCCCCCCACCTCCCTCCAAAAATAAAAACGCTTCGGATCTACACGATTCACGTGGATGACATTTTCCCATTCATTCGCCAAAAAGCGACTAGTTTGCAGGTGCTACTCTTTGGCCGGCTCCAAGCCCAAACAAGTGTGTGTGGTGTGCCTGTTGTTTTGTTTCCGGTCTAGCTAGATCCGGTGTGGTGTTGTAGTTTTTCTAACGTTACTAGTTGTTGCAACAGCATGTGAAAAAAACTACAAAGTTTGCTAGGCTAAAAAGAACGTTAATCTTGCGATAAAAAATTGACGCCGTTAAAATGGGTTTGCGTTAACGCCGTTAATAACGCATTTAACTGAAAGCACTATTATTAATACTAGAAGAAAGAAAGAAGAACAGGAAGAACCAAGAGAAAAAGGAGATAGAAAGGAACATAAGGCAGTACACAAAAGCAGGATAAAGGGATAAAGTTGGACGATTAAGTTTGACAGTCTTACCTTGGAGCGGGTTTTGAAGGTCCTGAAGGCGCCAGCTTTAAAGATGACCCTGTTCCTCTTACACAGAATGAAGGACACCATACCGATCACCACCATCAACAGGAAGAGAGGCGTTAGAACAGCCATGATCCACAGGTTGCTGGGCGGCGTCTTTACCACAGCTACAAACATACAAATATTCTTCCTCAGTATTTGATTGTGTGTACAATCATTACTATGCAGTTTAGCCACTATATTTAGCAAGCACACATTTTGCAGGACCAAGACAAGCAGAAAAAAACACACCAACAGATCACACCAAAAGAATAGTTTGACATTTTGGAAAATATGTATAACCGTTTTCTTGCAGAGAGTTAGATGGAGTTGGATGGAGCTTGAGCCTGCAGGTTATCTTAGCTTAGCATAAGAGGTTAAAGGGGACATATTATGCTCATTTTCAGGTTCATAATTGTATTTTGGCTTTCTACTAGAAAATGTTTACATGCTTTAATGTTCAAAAACACATTATTATTCCTGTATTGACCCTCTGTCTAACCGCTCTGTTTTTTAGAGCCTGTCTCTTTAAGCCCCCTTCCAAAAAATACCAGTCTGTTCAATTGTCAGTGTTACCAAGTCACACATGTCATAATTTCATAATATTAGGTATAAAGTTCATGATTTAACCAGGTTAAATAAGATTAAAATGAATATCCAAGTTTTAGTAGTAATGCATCCTATTAGTTTGTCATGTTAAAAAAAGTATCCTGGTACTTTAAGATACTGCCGTTGTATCACCTCAGAATGGCTATAGCTCTTCATGTTGCCTAAAGGCATTTTCACACCTACCTCATGTGGTCTGGACTTTCTGACTTTTCAGTTTGATCCGAACCAAAGTTACAGGTGTGAAACCTCCCCTGGACCACGGTCTGGATCAAAAGACCAAATTTTGGTCCTATAAGGGCGTTTTCACACCGACAGCCTTTAATTCGGTTGAATCAAACTAGAGTTCGTTTGCCCCGCTGGTGTGGTTCGTTTGGGCAGGTGAGAACGTGGCAATCGAACTCTGGTGCGCATCAAAAGTGGACCAAACAAGCGTACCGAGACCTGCTTGAATGGTGGTCTCGGTACACTTTCATTTGAACTCTGGAGTGATTCATTTGTGGTGAGAACGTGATCAGTACTCGAACCGCACCAACTATATGTACTCCGCAAGTCTGAGCTAATGTCTCCTGTAGTCAGGTGTGTTTAGCAATCTGCGATGCAGAAGAGCAGCAAACTGTAGCAGCTTGCAGTGTTTCTATTACAGAAATAGACTGCAGTCAAGCTTGCCGTCCGTCACTCGTATCTCTGTGGTCAAACCAGCTGCCACTAAAATTAGACAGACACCGGCAAGAGCAGAGCGGAGTCTCGGTGACCAGAGCAGACATAGTCACGTCTCTTGCAAAACAATGTCTGATAATTTTAATGAAATGAGCTGGTTTGACCACCTGACCAGAACACAGGACCTTCTTCCTGTATTTACTTTCTTGCTCCCGCACCCAGACATATCCGACCAATAAGAGGCCTGGACGTTCTTGCCTGATTTGTAATGACGCATTTTGGTATGCTTGGATTTTTCCAGGTGTGAAACCAAACCAAACCAAACCGACCGAGGGCAAATCGCTCCAAGTTTACTAACTCACCAACTGATTCGGACCAAAGCAAAAGAACTACGGGTGTGAAAATGCCCTAAAAAGAGGTGGTCTCGGTCCGGACCAAACTGTCCAGTTCGTTTATAGTGTGAAAGCATTTTTTGGATGGTTCAGACTTTCTGACCAAACACAAGAAGCTCTGGCAGGCCCTCCTTGTGTTACAAGACCGGGGAAGCTCCTTTAAGGAATAGCTCCGTGCTTAGTGTGTAGGCTACATGAGAGAGTGTGTGACGGTGAATGTGCTCAGAGCAGACAGCTGTCAGCTATCAGAGCAGAGAAGACATCAGCAGTTTATTTGTTAAGTGGTAGTAAATGTACAGTGTAGGTTTCCATTTGTCTCTGAATAAATGCTCCAGAAAGAAAGTTCCCGTGTCTTGCTTCTCAACATCACAACAAAACAAAAAGAGCTGCGGCAGTAGGGGAGAGCAGCAGTCAGTTGAAAAAACTCAGAGACACAGACACAGAGAGAGGATACGAGAGGACGGGGAAGCCCATCTCCAAACCAATCAATTATAAGAGAGGAGCTCAGCTCATGTATGTGATGACGGCAGGATGTAGTTTTGTCACGTATAGATCTTTAGTGCGCTTGCATAACTGCA
The DNA here is from genome assembly GCA_023566125.1 of Zingel zingel. NCBI lineage: Eukaryota > Metazoa > Chordata > Actinopteri > Perciformes > Percidae > Zingel > Zingel zingel. The sequence continues at coordinate 40,550,303 of CM042320.1, read as the reverse complement.
GTGTGAAACCAAAACTTACCGGATCAAATGTATACAATGTAACAAAAACATGAACCTTGGTCCGGACCTTGGTTCGGACTTTGAGGTGTGAAAATGCCCGAACTCAGTCATTGTTAGTGGACTTACTGACACAGAGTCAGATCAGGATGTCACTGATTTCTTGAACCGGTATGGGTGTATTGGGAGGACAATTAAAGTAGATGACCCTATTCCACAGACATGTTATTGTGGAGTATGAGAGTGGAGTGAAAGCCCTTGAGCCTTTGCTTCCACATTGCTATGAGAGTCCTAGTGAAGTGACTTACCAGATCAAAGCTTTGTCAGCTGAATATGTTCCCAGTGCAACTGGTAGCGCCGTCCAGAGCTTCTTAACCGAACTGCAAAATATCGCTAAACTGAGTGGTAGATCCTTTGAAAAGATCCTCCAAAAACAACTATCTGAATGCAGTAAATCAGTAGCTGCTAGTGCAGAGCCCAGTAATGAGCCTGTGATTGAGTCTTCCAACACAGAAATTCTGAATGAAAAAGCTCAAACACCAAAGACGCAGCCACAAGTAGCCTCTTCTGTAAAGACAAAGGAGCATGGCGAAACTCCCCAACGTGCCGCTGAGGCCAAAGCATTCAGCCAGATTAAAGAGAATGAAGCCCCTATGACTTCTGTGAGTTAAGCTAACCTCCAGAAGTGCAGCAAATGAACGTAGAACACGTAGTGAGAAGTGACGCTCCAGTATCACTGATGAATGCGTCAGTCTGACTTAGACATTTTCTGGCTGATTCCCTTGCCCCAGTCATGAAGTAGACTTTGATACATGGAAAATTGGTGTTGAGCTCATTCTCAAAGACTGTCTGACCTTCAGTGCTCAAGGAAGATTCTTGACAGCTTAGTGCCACCAGCCACCAATGTTGTCAAACCTTTAGGCCCACAACCATTGCCTACAGCTTACCTTGAACTATTAGACTCAGCATTCGGAATCGTAGAAAATGGAGATGGAGATGAGCTCTTCGCTGTGTTCCTCAACACATTCCAAAACTCTGAAGAGAAACCCTCCCAGTACTTACACAGGCTACAGACAGTTCTTACTAAAGCACTAAGAGGAAGGGGCGTATCTGCTAATGAAGCTGACAAGCATCTCCTGCAGCAGTTTTGTCGGGGGTGCTGGGATTATGTGCTGATAGCTGACCTTCAGCTTGAATGTAAGAGAGACAGGCCACCTCCATTCCCCGAGTTGCTGCTGTGATGTGATAGAAGGTTTAGCTCATGTTAACAGCCAAACTGCAGATCGGTGGGTTGTAATTGACTCCCCTTCATTGTCTTCCTTACCTGGAGGCATGTTAGTTACAAGCTGTTTACTCAGTCTACCTGACAATCCATCTAAGAAACTACCAGTAGTGTTGCGCAATGAAAGCAAGCATGACATAATCATCACAGCAAAGAGAGTCATAGCTGAAATACACGTCTTGCAGGAAGTTATCCAGAATAAGCGAAGCCCAACAGATGCAGCACAGCAGAGTAGTTTCCCAAAGTCTCCTGAAAGTGTAAAGCTGGATTTAAACTTTAATGGCTCTCCAATTCCAGCTGAATGGAGAGAGAGAATAGAGAATAAACTATGCACTATGCCAGAAGTGTTTGCTCTACATGACCCAGACTTTGGTAAAACAGACAAAGTTAAGCACCAAATCAAGTTGAGTGACGAGACCCCCTTTAAGCATAGACCTCGACCCATACGTCCCCAAGATCTTGATGCAGTGCGGAGACATCTACAAGAGCTGAGTGAGGCAGGGATAATCCGGGAGTCAGAGTCACTGTTCTCTTCACCTATAGTGGTGGTTAGAAAGAAAAATGGAGACATAAGACTCTGTATCGACTACAGGAAGTTAAACCTGCAGACTATCAAGGACGCCTACGCTCTGCCTAATATGGAGGAGACTTTCTCTGCACTCACAGGCTCAAAGTGGTTCTCTGTCCTAGACCTTAAGTCAGGCTATTATCAGATCGAAGTTGAGGAAGCTGACAAACCCAAAACAGCCTTTGTGTGTCCATTGGGGTCCTGGGAGTTTAATAGGATGCCCCAGGGTGATATTAATGTGCCCATCACATTTCAAAGGTTGATGGAGAAGTGCATGGGGGATAGCAACCTAAAAAAAGTCCTGGTCTTCTTAGACGATCTCATAGTCTTCCAGAAACTCTTAAACAACACGAAATCCGTCTACTCCACGTCCTTAATCATCTGAAGGAGTACCAACCCGAACTCTCATTCTCATTCTCATTCCGAACTCGGAAAATAAGGACGTTTGGACAGTTACCGTCAATGTCTGATGCGACATAAAAGGCGTCCTTCAGCGTACTTGTGCAACGCACCGGGGAGAGCAGCAGATCAAAATGATCAAAAGATCAAAAGAGGATTGTGGTCAATACTTCAAGCTAAAAGAGCCTTTTGGAAGGCGGTGGACAGAAAGCTGTCAACAAGCTTTTGCGACCATCATTGACAAGCTCACCACTGCTTCAGTGTTACGATTTGCCAACCCACAGCTGCCATATGTATTACACACTGATGCAAGCACAACTGGACTAGGACCAGCACTATATCAGGAGCAGGAGGGAGCGATGCGTGTTATAGCTTACGCCAGCCGTGGATTGTCAAAGAGTGAAACTCGTTATCCAGCTCACAAACTTGAATTCCTGGCACTCAAGTGGGCTGTAACGGAAAAGCTTGCTGATTACCTATACGGAGTCCCTTTTACAGTGGTCACGCACAGCAACCCATTAACTTACCTGCTTACCACAGCTAAGTTGGATGCAACAAGCTATCGCTGGTTGTCTGCCCTCTTCACCTTCAGGTTCCAGCTTCAGTACCGAGCAGGGAAACGCAATCTCGATGCAGAAGGCCTCTTACAACGTCCACATGCTGAACTTGTAAATGACTTAGTCTCTCAGAAAGAGGAGGAGCAAATCCGTCAATTTATGCATTACCACGTACCTGAGTCTGACAAATTCACACGTATCTCCTGCAAAACTGTTAGTGCAGTCTAACAATAAAATATATGCAGACAAATTCCATAATATTAGGTATAACGTTAATGATTCAACCAGGTTAAATAAGAAATAAAAATGAATAAAATGAATATCCAAGTTTTAGTAGTAATGCATCCTATTAGTTTGTCGTCTGCCATTGTATCAGCCAATCAGAATGGCTGTAGCTCTTCATGTTGCGGGAAGAACGTCAGTGCAAGAGATGAATGCTAGAAGGAAGACGTGAGCTAGACTGAGCCAGTGAGCGAAACAAGAGTAGCAAACAAAACAGTGTTTTAAGCTCTCATATTTTATTTTCTAAAGTGTTTTATGTTACATTCTGCCTACACAGGTAGACTGTGGTTTATTTTGCTGTTATTTAACAAGTTTGACTGAAAGTTATAAGTGTGAATGTTCTACTGCTTGAAGCCACGTCATATGCTGCAACAAGCAGACGGTAAAGATGGCGAGCCTCCTGTGAGAAGATCCACGAATGACAATCACATTGCATCCGTGTGATTCACCTGCAACATTTTTAACTTGTTGAAAAGAGACTGATTAAGGTTTAACTGTGTGTTGAATATAATTCACCATAGCTTTTCATTCTGTTGAACTGTGAATGTTTGATTTTACATTCCTTGTGTTATTTTCCATGTAGCCTATGTTGTGCCGAACTGGCAAATGGGTTTGATATTGCAAAAGCTTAGCTTCAGTGGCTCACTGGCGTAGCATGTAGGAAAATAAAGATTCTAAAATAGCCCTAACAAAGTTGAAATAAGAATTTATGACTGAGATTAAAATTAGAACTTAAAACTGAGTTAACTCAAGATAATATAAACTAAATACAGTTTTTCCAGAAATATGCAGAGTTTTTTTGTGATTGTTGCGGGAAAAAATCCTTGATTATGCGAACTTGCAAAAATTGCGGGAACTTGCGGGAAGTAAACGCAACATTTTTCAACTTTCTGCTAAAATATATGTGACTTTTTTGCAACGAAAATGCGGGCATTATGAAATCATGCAAGCCCCACATATTTTGCGCAGAAATCGGCAATTTATGCGGCGAAAGTGCGGCGTATTTGAAAAAATGCGGCATCCACATACATATGCGGACTTTGGCTGATTATGCATTGAATTATGCGATCGCATAATCGCGTTTTTCTGGAGGGACTGTGATATAGGAAATTAAAGAGAAATTTTAATTGAATTTAAGTTGAAAGTTATTTTTTAAACCAAATAGGTTGAGTCAAACTGAAAATTTGAAAAATAGTTTTTCATTTCTTTTTCATTCCAAGAAAAGGGTAAAACTTGAATAGATCGCATTTAAATGCAAAGATTGTGTCTAAGTTTTTGTGAATTATGTATGTAAACTGTGTTATTTGGTACCATTTACTATTTCTACCTGCTTCTAAATTCTTTCTTCTCTTTTATATAAACAAGCCGGCATTCAAACTTACTTTTTGGTATTGGGTATTATTATTATTTAACTACAAACTGCTCCTCCGAATCTAGAGCCTGGTCCTAACTTATCTACTACTCGTAGTAAGTGCTACAAATGGCACTGTAGCAGCACTTTTTACCTATATGGATTGAGCAGTTTGATACTTTCACAGTATTTATATAGCACCGTAACTTGCTTCATATACAAAAAAGACATTGAATGACAGAAAAGTAATACAAGAAAACATGTTTCTAGAAATGTGCTTTAAAGTACAACATAAAAAAGCTTGCTTGAACCTAAAGTTTTTCACTTGAATATCTTCATAATATTTCTTTGAGCTCCCCTATCACAGAACAGTGTGCAAAAGGGATGTGTTTTCATTTTAAGGACTAATGCAACTTGTTTCCCCTGAGCATGTTAAGGCAAACAAAATACATTTTACAAAAACACTGTGTTCAGTTCACAGCCTGAGCATTGTTAGGAGGAGCTGTGGAGGGCGCTGATGGTTGTTAGTATCTCTCTATTGTATTAATTATAGATTCTGGGAAAATGTGAGGGAGATAAGGTGAGAGGGAACACTTTGTCCTCTTCAGGAGCTACTCAAAAAAAAAAAAATCTCCTGAACTCTGATTCAGCTATCTTAATCAGATTAGTGTGTACAAAGAGTCTTTGATTTTGAATTTGTGAGTTTGAATTTGTATTGGTATTCTAAGGCCACATCCACATGTACCAAAATGATCTTTTCTTTAACCCGTCTTCCCTGGTATCGTTTCAAGAATATATGCGTCCAAAAACCAGGAACTATATTCTCAGGCGGAAGAATATAGTACTTGGGCGGAGTGATTTGCTTTGCAGCAAGCCTGTCTGAGAATATAGTTCCCGGTTTGTTTACGGTTAGAAACATGTCTCATGTTTCGTTGTTTTTTGTACACGCTGTGACTCTACAAATCACAACATGTAAATAGGAACATGTTGGCGTTATTTTGTCACTTATTCGGAGCAGTAGGCTAGATGGAACCAGTTACCTGCATGTTCTGTTCTAGGCTAAGCTACCGGTGGAGCCATGAGACGGCGTTACAACACGCACAGACACGAGAAGGGTATGTATCGACTTGTCTAACTCTGGGGGTTACGGTGAATAAGCTAAAGTCCCAATAAGTCGGCATGTTCCTTTAAAAAGTGTGTTTCCTGTTGTAATTGCAATAGTTAAATAACTGGATTCTCTTAAGTGTGTTTTTCAAATGCTCTAATGAAGGATTTGTGCAATTGAGAAATCATTTTAATAATTTTCCCTTTCACTTATGTTGTTGGGGGGAGGGCGAGCTCGAAGGGGGTCTCGCCCTGGGTGTAATTCAATGTAGAACCGCCCCTGCCAGCCGGAACACAAGCATGTAGTCCGCCATTGTTGTTGTTATGCGACGTTGTCACGGGATAAGAGGTCGAGCGATTTGTGGCGATGACGTCGATACGCAAGTATGCGGTTTCGCCGTCCAAACGAAGCCGCGAGGTCGTGTTTTAGAATTTTTTCACCCTGGGACCAAGTTTTAAAAAAGTGCGTTTTCAGGCAGTGTGTTTACAGGATTTGTTTGGATGATCGGCCAAAACGAAGCAAAACAGGTGCATTTGCACCAAAAAGCATTTCCGTGCGGATGGCCCCTAAAGCTTTATTGGATGCATACTGTAGGGCATTATGGAAATACCCAAAAGCTAAGCCAGGGCTGTTACACCTGAGTCCAACAGATAAAACCTAACGAGTTAAACTGGAATGTTGAAGGGTGGTGTCTCTACAGTGGCTGCTAAATAAGAAGTGTGCTCTGTGCGTTGACTGTGCATCTGTAATATGAATGTAACTATTTAAATAATAGCTAAATGCAACAAAAAAACATGTGAAATGTAAACAGAAAAGAGTCACTTTTTTATGCTAATTATTTCTATAGGTGATATAAATCAGCATATACATGAAAAAATGGTAAAAGTACAGAGTGTATATTTTGAGTTAGCATTTGAACTTCAATTAACTATGCATTAATTTAGAAACATTAGAATAATATCATAAATAAGACTTTCCCAAGATACATTTTGGAAAATACACTTATTCATGTTCTTACCAGGAGTTAGATGAGAAGATTGATCCCTCTCACATATCTGTACAGTAAGTTTGGAGCTACAGCCACCAACCAGTCAGTTTAGCTTAGCATAAGACTAAAACAAGGAGGAACAGCTAGCCTGGCTCTGTCCAAAGCTAACAAAATCCACCTACAAGCATCTCTAAAGCTTACTATGTCCTGTTTGTTAAATCGGCACAAAAAAAATGTAAAAACGATAATTGGCCATTTTACAGGCGGTTGTGCCGAACAAGAAACAGAAAATATCTACAGCTAATGGTAATGTTATCCCTTTACTAATGTCATGGTTTTTCCCTGCAAACTTCAGGTCCTAGGAGGCTAGAAAGAGCTGCATTACATTGTCCTGTTAACCCTCTGAGGTATAAGGGTATTTTCACACATATTCTTAAATTTACCTTTTTACGGTATTTGCATAAAACTGATCCCCCTGTGTTTCATATCTAAATGTTCAGAACAAACTTGGCTTTCCGTATAGTACGGACCACATTTTTTCTAGAGCAATGTAAAAAGAGATAATTAGGCGCTAAAGCTGAAACGTTGATGTGCGCTTTTTGAAATTCCTCAAATCTCTTTTGAAAACAAACCTTAACTTATGATGTGTTGTGCGAATTGTTTTGGTGTCTTAAAATGAGTTTACGTTTTTAAGTCTTAGACTCACAGTACTGTAATATCTATCTATCTATAAATTGCAGGAACTTCTGTCTGTGTGTGTGTTATTCGCATATCTCTCGAACCATTAGTCCGATGGATTTCAAACTTGACACGTGTCTTGCTACGGGCACGGGTAAGTGCAGTGCCAAGTTTGACGTTGGTTGGATAAGAAATGCAAAAGATGTCGTCAGTAAAAGAAGCACACATTGGCTTTTGCAGCTCTAGCCGCTGACCACTCCCCCTCTCACACTGCACATACACCTCAGACCCACAAAAATGTACAAAGTAGCACTACTTTGGACGGTCTTTGACTTTGAATAAACAAACGACAATTCACGAATTTAAGGACGTTTCAGAATCCCACACATGCAAAGCACAACCAGCTACAGACAACGCTTTACAACAGCGGGTGGTGGGGGATGTTACAGCCTTTGACTCTTTTCCTGCTATTGTATTAAATTGCTGTGAGCTGGCAGAACATAATGTAATCTTGGAGATTATTTCTTCACAGCGCTGTGCAATGTGAGAAAATCTCATCCACTAAACCTGTATGGAAATAAGCACCTCTGCTGAAATGTTAAATTTGTTAACGATCATACGACACGAGACAACATCTCTCTCTCTCTCTCTCTCTCTCTCTCTCTCTCTCTCTCTCTCTCCCCACGCAGACACACACACACAAAAACTGTCCGGTTCTGGTGGTTGATGAATGCAGATATGTGCTGATTAGCTCTTATAACGGACCAGGTGGGTAGCGCACTGCCAGGAATCCGTGACGCTAATGTCTGATTACTCCACATTTTCATTGTGATATTTTGTGATTACATTCTGAATCTGAACCCCATTCTCTGTCAGGTAAATACAGTAGTAGGTAGGCCTACAATGTCTTCCTCTGATGTAGACGTAGCCTACACTGTAAGTCAGTAGTAGGCTATACAGTGGATTAAGTGGTTTGGGGTCCTTCTGTAAGTAATTTTGGGGTACAATTAGGTTTTGAAGAATTCTACAAGCAGCAATACCACAGGCCAAGCAATCGCCCGTTCCAAACAGGCACATTTTCAACGGGCTCTGTACTAGTATGATTAAAATGTCTGAAATAAATGTTTGTAATATCGCTTTTTGAGGAGTGTTGTCAAAGATTGTTTGGACGAGTCAGTGCATCTTTCGTCCTCAGAGGGTTAAATTTGTTTATAACCACGTTAAAGTGGAGCGTGTCTCATGGATACTGGCATTTGAGGAAATAAAACCTTTAATTTGCATTGTGTCTCTTGTGCCTGACTTGCTTGCTCCTTTACATATAGAATACACAATAATGTAAAATCACACTATCTAGTAAGATAATAAGCTTACGTTCAGCCTGCACTTGTACAAAGTATCCCAGTGTCAAAGCCATGGTCTGCGAGTCCAGACTGCTAAGGGTCTTGGCAGCAGTGGAGCCAGTGATGGGTGCGCCATTCAGCTGGGCAAAATAGGTCATCTCTGCTGGGTTCTTCGGACCAGGCAGTCGACGCATGCTCACCATCTGGAAGAGGACAAATAAAGTGTCCTATATCTCAAGCTGATATTGGCATTTTGTTAAAACATTTTATGGTTACATACAAACTACATACAAATACATTATCATTACATATCAGCTCTAGACTAATTTGTGTCTTAGGCATAGTTTATTTTCAAAATAGAGAATATCAGCACAACAGAGCATCTATAGATGATTGAACATGCAATCCTTTATATCTCCAAACCAAGAGATTAAAATGCTATATTAACAGTGGCCCAATCAAAGTTCTGAATTAGCTCGGCTGCTTTGATCATGACAAACCAATTGCTGCAAGATAACTGCACTTGGGGAAGACACTCAAGGATAACTGAGTCATTTGAAATCTCAATTTCCTTTCATCATACATCAAACACTTCTTTTTTTTTTTGACGAACACATCACACGGTTTAATCAAGTCTGGTAATTTGATTTTGTCATAAAAAGAAGGAAGGTGTGGGATTAAATGGCTGGATGATTTCTCCCTTCTTTACAACCCAACCACCCACCCCCTCTCTCTGTAAGCCTCTCCAAGTCTCCTCCATTTCTGCAGCCATAAAACTGGTCATCTGTGACTTCCCATTAAACCTTCAGGCTGTGTAAGACATAAAGCCCAGGAGTAGTCAATCGTTGTTTTAATTTGCACAATATGGAACACCGGGCAGGACACATACAGAATACAATCCAGTAAATAATGAAAATCTACTTGCAGAGACTTGAGACCTGTTTACCATGTATTAAAATCAAGTCCAACTTGATGCCATGCAATTGCTTATTCTGTTTCACTAACTGTCCAAAACCCACAGATTAAAGTTAATTCATCTTAACAACCAATCTCAGTGATTACTAAATAAAAAAAGTAGCTCATCATTCCAGCTCCAATCTCAGAAGTCATCGGCTATCAGTCTGATGACTATTTAGCCTCTGGGGGGCAATGGCCAATATTTCTGCGGTTCTTGATTCAATAAAGTTCAAGAAAAAAAATATAATTAAAACAGCTCTCCCTAGCAGGCAATTACTAATATAATAATCTAGATTTTGGAGCATCTTTCAACACACCAACAATGAGAGTTTTTAAAACTGTCCCTGCTCACGAAGAGTGCTTAATGTGGAGCTGTCCCAGATGTTAATTGACCTTCAAGCTGGTATTAACCCAATAGTTTGCAGGGATGGCATTGACTATATGTCACTATGTCCCCCATTTTGGTCCAGACTGAAATATCTTGATACATATTATTTAATTAACATACATTCTGCATTTCATTATTCTACTACTGCCTACATGTGCAAAAGGCTACATAATATTTGCGCAATTTCCAACAATTCCTGTTAACCAGTGTTGTTATCAGCCTTATCAGCACATGCATGCCGAATGTACGTGAAGGATCTTTGATTTGTGATGTTTTCAGGTGTGTCGATATGGACGGAGATTAGTTTTAAGAGGCAAAGCCTGTTTAAGGCATATTGAGGCGTTATCCCTGGCCTGGCAATCTGTATGAAAGGCACTGACATAGAATGGGGGAACAGAGTTGTTCAGAATGCCGGCACGTAATCTAAAATCACACAATATTGCAGCATTATGCTGGTGTTGTTTGGTTCAGTGTAAAAAAGCAAAGATGTTGTTATGGTGGATCAAAGTTACATTTCTACAGGGGGCACCATCGAGACTATCCTGACTAACTGCACCACTGTGTGGTATGCCAGATGCACAGCCACTGAGCAAAAGGACCTGCATTGTTGTGATGGAGCTGCCGAACCAAGCAGCATTATCAGGGACACCATACTACCATGGCCACTCCCACTGAACCACTGCTCCCGAAAAACGGTTCAGGGCAATAAGATACCTTACCAATAGTCTATATCCACTACCTTCCACTTCCAGGATTGCCCCATGCCGCCAGAAATTCCGCTGTATGTCTGTCTTTTCGGCCGGATGTCCGTTACCTTTTGCTTTCTTTGTGTTGGAATTTTAAACTCCGGTAGATATATGAGGAGTATGGTTAACTGCTCCTCAGATATGTGCAGGGTAAATCAAGACAGCTAGCTAGACTATCTGTCAAATATGAGTTTTCTGTTGCACAACTAAAACAACTTTTGAATGTAAACGTTCAACCAAAACAAGTTCATTTCCGAGGCTATTCTGCAGCGGCACTGTGGCTCCGTGCGGCGCCTAGCGCAATTGTGATTGGTTTAAAGAAATGATTGGTTTAAAAAAATGCCAATAAACCAAAGCATGTTTCTCTCCCATCCCAGAATGCTGTGTGGACTAGCCAGACCCTCCTCTGCAGTGCTGTGGAGAAAGGTCTGGCAATGCAAGACTACCGCACCAATAGACTGAGGAACAGCTTCTTTCCCATAGCAACCTTCCCTGCCCAACTCCAGAACAGATTACAACACACACACACACACACACACACACACACACACACACACACACACACACACACACACACATTGATTCTAATTGGCTCAAAATATGGTACAGACATGCATAGTTCACAAAAAACAAATCCTAATGATTTTTTTGGTGATCTCCTGAGTTTTTATCTAGTGCCATCATCAGTTCAAAAATGCCCTTTGTATGAATTTGCTTATAACCAACTGACATGCCCATGTATATCAGTTGTGATTTTAACTACACTTTTGTTGACAAGACAATGCTTATTGTAGGTACAGCCTCAAAAGAGCTGCTGATTCTGAGAATTTGGGTCCATATCATAAACTTGCAGAGGTGAAAACTGTTAAAATAATTTTGTTAGCAAAGATGTGGTCACAACTGGTTCTTTTACTGTAAAGCAAGTAAATTTACAAGTATAAACACAATCCTGCCATCACCAACACTGGTAATACACATAACGACAAAAACTAAATCCCATTCCCACCCACCTGTACGGTGTAGCTCCCCACGGTGGTGGCCCGCCGAGATCGTGCCGTCTGAGGGCCCTGCCTGCCGGCCACCAAGAAGAGCTCAGCCAGCCGCTGCTCCATCAGGTTGGCAAAGCTCTGGTAGTTGGCCTCTAGGGAGGAGCTGTCCACATCTTGGATCACTGTGAGGAGAGATGAGAGAGGACAGAGGAGGGATTTCAGGGGTAAATAGGTGTTCAGTCAGGCAAAGAGGGGGCAAGAGAGGAGACAGGTGAAGGGATGGAGAATGGTGTAGGAACGACAACATGAGGCAGGACAGGAGCAGAGGGAGGGAAGGAAAAAATGGATGAGAGGACCGGATGAGTGAATGGAAGGAGAGTGTGACGATTGAGGACGTGAGAAAATACCAAAGGAAGATCATTTGAGGACAATATTGATATTGAAGAGAACAAAGGAGGAAAGAAGGTAAGATAAACACGAGACAGTAGATGAGTTTGATTGCATAAATGCTTATCTTACTGGAGGCTTAAAGTGACATGGAGAAGACAGACAAACTTCACACACACACACACACACACACACACACACACACACACACACACACACACACACACACACACACACACACACACACACACAACAGCATCATTCACACCCGGTTGTGATGTGAGCTCTCCCTCTGCCCCAGTCAGGAAGCTGTGAATTATACATCAATAGGGTTTTCCAAGGAACAGAGCAGCTAAAGACACTGAGCACAGAGAGCACAAACAAGGGAGAGAGCGGTGGTGGTGGTGGGGGGGAGGGGTTATGACTGGGAGGGCTGCAGGAATTCTGCTGAATTGCACAACGTGCGCCGGGGCATTAAACTAACTGCTGTTTTGTCCAATCGATGCAGCTCTTGATTACTGTTGATCACCCAGTAGCACTTTCGTGTGCTTGTTTGTGTGTGTGTGTGTGTGTGTGTGTGTGTGTGTGTGTGTGTGTGTGTGTGTGTGTGTGTGTGTGTGTGTGTGTGAGACCAATTTACCTGTTATCACCCAATATTTCTTGGTTGCCATTGACGTGTTGAGATTATGGTATTCAAGGGCTGAAAAGAGAAAGAGAGAGAGAGAGAGAGAGAGAAAAAAAATTACAGGCATTTGCCAAAACCTGTACTCATACTTCCTGTCAACACAGAACAAGGCAGGATAACAGCATGGCATGCTGTAAACTTTTTGATCCAACTACACTGTAAAAACGAATTTTGAAGGGTGGTAATTATAACCCATGCAAATCGTTTCAATTTTATTGGAAGTGTATTAGTCAGCAAGCAAATATATAATTATTGGTAACTTCCACCTACACCTATTTTACAGTAACAATTGCAGCCTAAAAAAAACATAATAAAATCTACCCAAAGATGATTAGTCTGTAGTGCAGTGCGCATGAGTCAACACTGGTTCCCGGGTCCCGGTCTATCCTTTCATTGGCGGGATACTGGAGTGTCGAGCTGTTCGGTTTAAGGTAAGATTCCTTTTTACCAGGTTGCTGTGTATTATGAATGTATTTAATTGTAAATTGATATGGTTTAGTCGGCTTGCTTCTGTGTAAGACAAGGTATTTAGGTGTGTAGCCTTCTCTAGGCTGTTAACAAGTTAGGTACTCAATGGCAGTCTGTCAGCAAGCTAATAACAGAATGCAAGCTAATGCCAGAGTTGAAAGGTTAGCTAATCCTACTAACCTTAAAATGTGGGTTAGCAAGATGGAGATGATGAAAGATATATTGGCTACGTTACTTTAAAGGTCCCATGACATGGTGCTCTTTAGATGCTTTTATATAGGCCTTAGTGGTCCCCTAATACTGTATCTGATGTCTCTTTCCCGAAATTCAGCCTTGGTGCAGAATTACAGCCACTAGAGCCAGTCCCACAATGAGCTTTCCTTAGGATGTGCCATTTCTGTGTCTGTAGCTATTGAGGAGGAGAGCGGGACGGTGGGGGTGTGGCCTTGAACAATTGCCACTTTGCCCGTTTGAAAGCCATGATGTTTCTCTCTCATGGGTTGGCCAAATTCTCTGGGCGGGCAAAACAGAGAAAGGGGAGGTAATCTTGCTTGACCTCATAACAAGCAAGATTACAGATCATCTGAGCTTACTTTTTCTCAAAGGCAGAGCAGGATACCCAGGGCTCAGTTTACACCTATCACCATTTCAAGCCAATTGGGGACCATAGGCAGGCTGGGGGAACTCATATTAATGTTTAAAAACCTCATAAAGTGAAATTTTCATTCCATGATGGGACCTTTAAACTAGCTAACGTTACCTGTCGTGGTATTTGACAGGGTCACGTGTATTGCTGTCACGGCTGTGCAACCTGTTAAGCTCCAAATTTGATCTAACTGCTATCTAGCTAATGTTACAGGTAATGTTAGCTACATAACGTCAACGTTAGCTAAATTAAGTGTTAGCCGGATGGTCACTTTGCCTAAATTAATAAAGTAGTTAGCTAGCTAACGTTTGAAGTATTGATAGCCTACACTCCAACGACCTGCTCTTGGGAAAATATATTCAAGGCCAACTTTTCATAAAGGTTATCAATACAGCTTTTCTAATTTAATGAGATAAGATATTTTTACAATAAAATTTAGATAGGGGTGGATGAAAAAAGTGGAACTCAACCGTGAGGGCAGTGCAACTGGGCAATTTGCAATGCGCACACGCTAGCTAGATTTATCTTCTAACGTTAAAGGCAGCAGTTTGAAGCATTTTTTTATCCAGTGTGTTATGCATTAGAGCCAGAATAGCAGATGCGTTGAGAGCGCGACCGGTACAAGTGCGGCTGTGTCAGGGAAACACGAAAGGAAAAAGAGATAGACAAGACGATATAAAGTGAGTTGAAAAATGTCCAATAAAACAGCAAGCTTCTAAGACACGGTGGCTTCATCAGTTTTCAATACAGTTTGCAAGACACACGTCATGTAGCAGAAGTTACTATCACTCAGACTATAACGTTAGTGGAGCGGAACAGCCATCAGCAATAACAAACGAGAACCCTACTGACTTTCCACGGAGCTAATGTATGTTTCATACTGTATTTCAGTAGATTATGGACACTAGGGAATGATTTACCAGACACTGTACTGGAGCAAGAGACTGAAAATAGTACGCCCTTTCTATTAATTTAATATTTTTTCATCGATAGTGTACACTAGTGGCGGCATGACTGTCCATATATTGTCCATTATGCTTACTTTTTTGAGCCAGTTACAAGTGGCACACAGGTGGGGACACAAAAACGTGACCCAAGCGGGTGAAATTAACCTACCGTTAGCCTTTAGCCTCATATTAACTTTCGAATTCAAATAATCGGACGAAATACACAATTAATTATGATCCGCTGTTATAAAATTAGCGTAGCTATAAATAGCTCAGTGCTGAGGGAGTGTGTGTGGTCAAGGGAGAGAGGGAGTGAAGGTGAATGCGCACAGGAGCCCTGTCTTGGAGCAGAGGAGAAATAAGCATAATATTTTTGTACTATTACTGTTAACTGTAACGCAAATTATTGTAATGTCCTGTACATATCTTTAACTACTACTCTCCACTTGTGAACTGCTGTTGTTGTGATTATGTACCATGTATAAATAGCTGTGTATAGCTTATGTGTCAAGCCAAAATGCTTTGATTTCATGCCCTGCCTAAATCTTCAGCTGATGCTTTAGCATTACAATAACAATTAACAATGTCTTGTGTTTCTGATTTTCTCTTTCTTCCACAGGTGGATCTAACAGAAACCATTGAAGAGCATTTAAGAGGCATTCAGGTATGCCAATTTTCACAAAAGATACATGAACTTTAGGTACTTGAACATAACTGAACACTGACCAAAGACCCTTAACTGAGGAATATTATGGGTGTGCTGCCTCATTGCAAATGAACTGGCTGTGCAAAATATGTCATTTTACAACATCCAAATGGTTGGACCTATTGAAACGCTATAGATTACAACATGGGCATTTTGGTCGAAACCAGTCCATACCCTGTCTCCATTCTGATTGCCCTTGCAACTTCAGGACATGGGGTGCAGTGCGGACACATTTGTCCAGGTATTACTCAAACACAACTGAGCCAGGCCAGCTCCTTTCCTTCAAATGTTTAGTGTGTAATTCACACTGTTTCCACACAGAGAGACACTATTTTGAGCACCTTGGTGTCCACCTCATAAAATTTGAAACTGTGTCTTGTGTTTTTAAAGATTGTGATTACAAGACAAATATATATACAACATTCCACAGTCAGCAGGAAACATAGTCCCCATTCACTGGAAGACTTTAAGACCTCTGTTTTCCATAATTACCAAAGTCAAACACATGAAGAAAGTGAATTTGTTGAAAGTGAAAACTACTGTGACTCTATCCTTGTGGAGGATAAAGACTTGAACAAAACTTTTATCAAGAGACTGGGTTTGCTGTTCCTTAAATTGGAATACATTTTCAATGTGTCTAATACATGCATAGATGAACTAATAGAGGAACTTAACTTCCTTACATCATCTGCATCTGGCCCAGTTATTAAAGAAATTATACTGAGCACTTTGAGCAAGCATGGCTGTACTTTTGAAGATTCAGTGATTTCAGAAATGGTAAAAGATCTTAGCGAGCTAAACCATTTCACTGCTGCTTTAAGGGTGGGTGGGCCCTTAAGCACACACTAGAGATCAATTTATAAAGGGACATCTCTCACTGACTGAGCCAGTTGAGTACATACCTGATGTAAGTGAGAATTTCATATTTCAGTATGTACCAATTCTACCATTATTGTCTCAACTTGTAAACAACAGACACATTCAAGACACAATATTACAGAATAGAAAGCAATCTGATGCTTCTTCTGGATAGAAATCATTGCATGATGGATCTTACCCAAGATAAAACAGCTTTTTATCTGGAGATGAGCTTAACCCTTGTGTTGTCTTTGTTTCAACCTTGAAAAAAACACTTTTTATTCTGACATTTGTGACGCCTTTTTTCACAATTTGTTTTTGCTTTTTCCAACGTTTTAAATTTTTAAATTTTTCTTCTACACATTTTCAACGCTTATTTCTACGTCCAATATGTTCTGATATAAAACAAACATTTTAAACGGGCTAATGTGACCCGAAGTCAACACAAGGGTCAAACTCCCACTCAATCTTTACATAGATGACTTTGAAGTATGTAACCCTCTGGGGACGTCCTGCAAGAAGCATAAATTCACGGCTGTATACTGGGTGTTTGCAAATATCCCTGCTACCTTGCGAACTACTCTAACATCCATTTACCTAGCCATTCTTTGTAAGGCAGATGATGTCACAAATATGGATACGCCAAAGTGTTGGAGTCACTGTTGACAGATTTAAAATGCTTGGAAGATGATCGTATATTTGTACCAAGTATGGGCAAAGTGGTCATGGGTACTGTGTTCTCCATAGTTGCAGATAATCGGGGAGCACATTCTATAGGTGGATTTGTTGAAAGCTTTTCTTCCTCGCTTTTGCATTGGAGATAGTTCACAGATCCAGGAGCATGATGTTAGAGAAGGAATGTTTCCTCTACGGACTAAGTCCAACCATACCGAGCATGTCAAAGTAGCATTGTCTGATACATCTAAGGCTCATCATTTTGGAGTAAAAAAAGACAGTGTCTCTGACAAATTGAGTTACTTTCATGCCACATCAGGTTATCCCCCCCGACGCTTTGTATGATTTGCTTGAGGGGATTGTGCCTTTGGAATTGGCACTGTGTCTCAATGTGTTTATAAAGAAGAAATACTTTTCTCTTGAGGAGCTTAAAGGAGAATTCCGGCCAATTTTTACATTAATCTTGATCGCTGAGTACTTTTTTCAACTCAGACATTGTTTAAATTCACCTACCCTGTCTTGATCCTACTGGTGGGTAGCTTGGCCTGTTAGCTGTTAACTGCTAGCTGCCGTCCGTGATAAGTGTGTTCAGCCAGGCTTTTGTGAAAATCATCACGCAGCAGTTCCGTGTGTATTTCTGTTAAGAGGCACAAAGGCACTCTAAAACTTGACCCGACAAATGCCGTTTTAGCTCAGTGGAAGCTTATACACGTAGCTGCAGTAACGCCAGTTTGCTAGGACCGATCCAGGTCGGGTTTTTTTCTATCGAAAGTACTCGCACAGCTATAGCGATCAAGATTAACTTAAAAATTGGCCAGAATTTTCCTTTAACAGTTCCATCTGTCAATTTCCATACAAGTGGTATGACAAAACAAACTGTCCTCAAGCTATTCCCCTGAGATTTGCATCACGCAAGAGTGTAGGAGGGAATGCACATGAAACTGGCGCTTGTTGCGGATGCTAGCTTTTATGATTGGTGACAAAGTACCAGAAGATGACATGGCAAGTTTTGATGACCCTGAAAGATGTTGTTGAGCTTGTCATGGCTCCTTACCACACAGTTGAGACACTAGGATACCTGGAAAGCAAGATCAGTGAACACCGTTACAGGTATTTGGATGTGTTCCCAGAGGAGAAATTAAAACCAAAACATCACTTCCTTGAACATTATCCATGGCCTACAACTGCTTTTGGACTGCTTGTGGCTCTCTGGACCATGCGTTTTGAAGCCAAACACAGATTCTTTAAAAGGATTGTGAGGCAGACTGGGTCTTTCAGAAACATTCTAATGACAATGGCAAGAAAACACCAATTAATGATTGTATATCACACTCATAATGCTAACATTCAAAAGCCAACATTATTGGTTTCTACAATGACCCAGGTGTCCGTGGAGGTTCTAACAGACAGCATTAAAGAGTCAATTGCAAGGAAGTCATTAACATGACAAACAAGGTTACCATGTTCTGCACCGGCTATTGTGTTGGAATGTTGTTGCCTTTTGGATCAACAGGAGGATTGTCTGACTTTGGAGAAATAGTCCAAATAATCATTGTGCATGAAAGCCCTGTCTTCGTTCTCAAGTTGCTGAGTGGGTGGTACTATGAGCACTTGAGAAGCATTAAAAGTAGAGCCCAAAGCCAAGATTGAAGTCATTCAGCACGCAGAAATTAAAGATGCATACCCCTTGGCTGCATATAATACAGCATATGGTCGAATGGTGTCCCTGAAACACTTCATTTGCACATCAGAGTAGGTTTTACACTTCATTGAGTTATTCTGCCTTATCATGCCATAACAATCATGTGTGTGTAACATAAGTAAACATTTCAAATGTTAACATACTACAATCTCTTCTCTTTCTTTCTCGCTACAGGTGATGACAACATATACTCCGAACATGTCAGTCATGTTGCGAGCCATTATTGAAGAATATGATATACGAAAAATAAAGCTTCCATCCGTAATTCCAAATATGGTGGAAGATCTTGTTTCAATAATCGTTGAAACATTCCAATTACATGGGGAATTTTTCAGTGTCACCTTAACAGCCGACCTGTACGACAAGGCCACTGTGAAAATTGTAAGAAAAGACCCTTTGGTCACTTCTGACCTGTGTCCACTATATGAAACAGGTTTGTCCTCTACCCTGAGTTCAGCAGACAGCTACCCTGCAGATAATAGTGAAGTAGACACCAACTCTGTGGATGACTCTGCATCATCCAGCTCACAAGACACCAGTCTTCTCCATGCGTCATGCCGCTCTGCTCCATGGCCAGTGCCGTTTCAAGTCCCAAAGTTTTCCCGCGATGTTGAACTTATCCTCGCAGAGGCAAACAAGACATATCATGCCACTGGAACGCACTTCCATGATGCCAGTGTTAAATCGGCAATAATGCAAGACCTCGCCAAAGCCATATTCTCTTACTCAGCCTACCCTCCAGGTCAGCAAATTTGCTCAGTGGCTGAAGCCCTTGTTGAGAAATTTCCATGCCTTAAGGAGCCTGGGTCCTTTGCAGGGATGTATGGTTGGCAGTAACAATAGAAATAGAAGTAAACACATTAAAGAGGAAGCAAATGAGCAATAGAGCATCAGCCAAAAATGTTGATAGCAGAGGTAAATTTGCTTCCTCCCCACCCTGTTGGAGAAAATGAGGACACGTTGGAGAAAGAGAGACTTGAGTTAGTTGAAGAAACGAAAAAGAAGAACAACGCAAATATAGTCCGAGAAAATTTCAGATTTTCAATGCGAAGAGTGGAGGTGGTGACCCTCAGCCCAGCTGTCCGTGTCTTCAAAGAGAGGTGGCCTGGATTATTCAGTGAGGCTCAAGTAAGAATGTTTTGTTAATATACATTTTTTTTCACCAAGTTCATCTCATTTGTCTACTTAAACTTAGTTTTAGGTCTTTTAGAATTGGTGACTATCATTGAGAAAGTTGTGTGAATTGAGAATGTTGCTTCCTACTCATTTCCTAGATCAAAGAGGAGTTCCGATGTATAACAACAATTTCCCTGGAACAGACGTTCATGCTGAAGCTTGATGGGTACACACCACATCTTCTGCAGTTGATGCGGGCCAAAGGAGGAGCTGCTGGTACCAGGATGCATCATCTCCTGAACACTGTAAATGAGGTATAGTTGTTGTTGTTGTTGTTGTTGTTGTTGTTGTTGTTGTTGTTTTCTCACAAAAAGTGCAAAGAATTTTCCGAAATAAGTTTAGTAACTAAAATGCAATTTACAGTCCCAATGTGTCGAGAAAAAGAGAGATGTAGTTGTCTCTTGCTATTATTTGTGTTTCTTTTTTTAAGATGGAGGATGTACATGAGGGCAACATGGATCAAACCATGAAGGTGCTTGTGATCCATAATCCTGCAGCCGAGGAGGATCCAGCAGACGTGTCGATTGTGATAGAGGGAAACCAAGTGCTGAACACATGTGGATACCGAACCAAGGCATGATGATGGGCTTGATCTACGCCCTCAGCCTTGAGAATCACAAGAAGCTCAAGTATTTCAGAAACTTTTTTTGGAGCTTGATGCAGCAAAACTGCTCAAGAAGGTCCAGAGCCTCAAAAGTAAGCTACTGCTGAACTGTGTGTAACCGTGTTCAGGCATAGACTGTTTCCTTCTTCATCCCAAAAGACTTTTTGGATCTTGGAACTTACTAACTAACTGAAATTCATGTCTGCTGAAGAGCGCTCACTGTGAAATGCGATCAGTCAAATTCATCTCAAAGAGTGGCATGTCAATGACGTTCTCTACTTTCAAACGATGCACTCTTCTGATCTTGGATCACTGTAATTCAGAGCAGGCAAAAAGGTTGAGCATGGTGTGAACTTCGTTGTCTTTTAGTATAGGTAATATCGGACAATTGCCTTACTCTTTGTTCAGGATAGGGCTCGAGATGACATGATGAAACTGACATGACTGATTTTGTTAACATATTTAGTCATGTTTCATCTATGTACTGTACAGCTTTTAGGCCTAATGCTGTACTGGGCTTTCAGTTGCTTTAACCAAAGGGACGCTGTTGTGATACAGTATGGAAAATACATTTTCCGTTTATTTTTTAAGTAAAGCTTACCTTCCCTGAATTAGTAATGGTTAATAAGTCATATTGTTCAATTATTAATAACAATTATTAGGTATTAATAGTGCTTACAATCTAGAGTTAATATTACCTACTTTTTGTAAGTAATCAGTTGTATAAAGTGTTGATAAATGACTTTACCTTATTTCTTTTAGTGTATCATAGTTGGAAAACGTAAGTACGCTTTACTTTTAATGTGGTGAAATCTACCTAAACAAACGGAGTGCAAATTGTTACCTCACATTTATTGAGTAGATTCTATATTTCTTTTTTAAACCATGTTTTTATTCAAGAAAGATAAGACAATACAGACATATTCATTTAGTTACAGTGTCTTGATTTCTGTTTTCTTATTTGAAAATCAATCCCATCCTACCCACACCACCCACATACTGCCATTACCAACAAAACAAAAGCAAAAAAGAAAATAAAGGGGATGAGGTTGAGAGGGGGAGCAGTTCCCACTTCGTGTAAAGCTCACATCAGGTATCAGACAACGCAACTGTGTATATTGGGCAGAGCTGTTAGGGCCTTATATTATCTGGGGGGAGCGCTAAGCCTCTCAAAGTACAACAACAACGGATCCCATATCGTATGGAATGTTTCAGTTGATCCTCTAGAGAAATACTTGATTTTTTCTAATTTCAGGAATAGCATCAGGTCGTTAAGCCAGACTGACGCATATGGTGGTTTAGGAGATTTCCACTCCAGCACTATCCTTCTACGAGTCAACAGGGAGGCAAAAGCAAACGCATTTCTCTTATTAGTGGTCATTAAGACCTCACTAATACACCAAAAATGGCCATTTCTGCATTTGGCTTCACATTGGTGTCAAATGCTTCATTTAAAGTTTTGCAAACAGTTGACCAAAAGTCTCTTAATTTTGGACAAGTCCAAAACATATGAGCCATGTCGGCTGAAGTAGAATTACAGCGGTCACACCTGTCATCAATGTCTGGGTATATTTTGGACAGTTTTGATTTTGTATAATAAATTCGGTGAAAGACTTTAAAGTGATGGTTCGGAGTAATTTCACCCTAGGGTCCTTTGCACCATGACCTCGAGCCAAACAACCCCCAGAAGCTTTTTTTCACCTGGATCGAACATTGGGCGAGTTAGCATTATCAACCGGTTAGCTTAGTGCAGGCGCTAACAGATCCAGGTTTGTATCTCGTAAATTACCCTACTAATAATGCACAAAATGATATCAAACTTCTACAGTAGTACAAATAGGTTATGTACTCATAAAACGATGGATTGGAAAGTTTGTAAGTACACAAGCAGTTTATTTAAATAACACTTGCCTGCTGGCTTCTGCTCTCTGCTGCTACTGCTACCGGGCAGTGAAGGCTCTTATATACTAGACACAGCCCAGCTGGCGTGTGCAAATGTGACATCATGGGCTTGCCGTGACTATTTATACCCGCGCTGGTGCTCGTGACACTAGTTGCAGTCTTCTCCTGAACAGAGGTGGCACTAATGAGCAAAGGCTACCGACGTTGCTCCTTCTACAGACTAGAAGAAGAAGAAAAACGTTTTTTTTATAAAGATCAGAGAAGTTACGAGTGACCTGTACGCCTAAGTATTTAAAGCCAGATTTTGAAATACGGAAAGGGAGTTTATTATCTGAAATCTGAAGAGCCAAATTATTGAGTGGAAAACATTCTTTTTTGGACAGGTTCAATTTGTAACCAGAGAAAAGCCCAAATATATGTAACATTTCTACAATATTAGGGTGTGTCCCTAATCCAGTGTCCTGTGTGGACACTGGATCAAATATATAGAGCAATAAATCGTCTGCATATAGAGAAATTCTATGTTCAACTCCCATCCTGTGAAGCCCATGTATGACGTGCAATGTTCTCAACTTAATTGACAGAGGCTCTATAGCTAATGCAAACAGAAGTGGGCTGAGGGGACAGCCTTGTCTGATGCCCCTTGACAGAGGGAAAAGTTGGGAAGCTAATTTGTTAGTTATCACTGATGCTTTTGGGGAAGTATATATATATATATATATATATATATATATATATATATATATATATATATATATATATATATATATTAGTACAACTGGGGTGTTAAAGAGGGAACCTGACACTATTATAAACCGTCCTTGAGGATCAGAGATCGTTTTTGAAGGCGTAAACTATATGTTTTTATGGATCAATATTGCCGCTCCCAGTGCCTTGGTGTTAAAGGTAGAATGGAAAGTCTGTACAACCCAGTTTTTCCGGAGCCTAACTTGATCCGCTATGGTCAAGTGAGTTTCTTGTAAAAATGCTACTCCTACATTTAATTTTTTCAAGTGGAAAAAAATCTGTGCTCTTTTAATTGGCCCATTCATGCCCTTAACATTCCAGCTTATACATTGGGTGGATGATACGCTTACTTCTGCCCTACTATCATTTGTGCCATCAGACATGCGCCTTGAGAGGGAAGAGGGGGAGGGGGTGGAGTGTGTACCCCATAGCAGAAAGGTGACCGCTCGTCAACAACTCATCCAAAATAATATTCAATACAAAATGAACAAAAATCCCCTTCGGCAGTATAAAAACCCGTTTTAGCACAGAGTGAACAAAAATTGGTGGTGCCAATAATTAAACCCATCCCAACATTGAAAATAACATAAAAATCTCCAATGTATGCCTCCATAACAGCTCCCCCACTGAATCTTGAATCTTCTGGGGTTGCGTTGTCTTAACTAAACCGTTAACCTACGGGAGAGCCTTTGACCATCTAAAAGTTAAACTTGAAACTGTTTTAAAATAATCAATATCGCCGTCTAACATTCGCCACATCATCATGGACTATTCCGACAGTGAGCTTGAGCAACGATAGTAACGTTAAATGGTAACATTTAGCTAACATTAATATATTGCTAAGTATAACATAACCAGTTAGCCACCACCACTATCACGTGAATCATAGTTTAGAATGACCCCAAACAAACACATTTACATAACACAGATTTACCTCAAAATGTTTGTGTAAGTTCTTTTATACCAGTTGGTGAAGACAACCCATCTCCTCAAGCACAGTTCAGTCTGAAATAATTAACGGCGGTGAAATAGCTGCTGGCAGTCAGCCAAAGTAGCCACCTAACCACTTCGTAACAAGTTCAGAGCTAAGCTGTTAAGCAATCCGTTGGGTCACTCTTGGGCCATCACCTGTTGATTATAGAACGCCTTGGCTTCCTCCAGTGTGTCAAATTTAAATGCATTTCCTCCAAAAGAGACTCACAGGCAGGCTGGGTAAAGTAGCTGGAATTTTATTCCCTTCTTGTAAAGTGCTTGTTTGAGGTCCTTGAATTCTGCACGTCACCTTGACAGACTGACGCTGAAATCTGGGTATATTCTCAGGGTAGAATTCTGGTATTTCAGCTCATGTTGTCTAGCCCATCGCAGCACTCGCTCCTTTTCCTGGAATCGTTGGAAGCATACCACAAACAGCCGAGGAGACATTCCAGTATGTTCAGGCTTTTTACCCACTCCAGAGTTGGAGCAGATTCAAAAACCTCCCTGCCCATAATCTCCATCAGCATGTTTGACATAAACGCTACAGGATCCTTGCCCCCTTCACTGTCTTCCGGAACATTTACAATTCTCAGATTAGATCTGTGAGAGCGGTTTTCTAAGTCCTCAATGCGATCTAGGAGCTTTGTATCCTGTGTTTGCAGTGATTTGATGGCTGCATCTGCTGCAAATATTTTTTCAAAATTCTCCCCTGCTAGGGATTCCCTTGCAGTCAAGAGGCGTACCCACAGTCTCTTTTATAGCGTTCATAGAAGTTTGCAAAGGGCCAACAGATTCTTGAATGAGAATGGAAATGCCCTCTCTTAAACTGGCACGTTGCTTGGACAGCTCTTCCACCAGCTGGCCCATTAAGATTCCATCGTCGTTCTTAGAGGAGCGTTCGTTAGCAGGGGAGGCCATAGTAGCTAGCTTGCTAGCAATAGTATTCCGTGTCGTCGACTGTTTGTGTCTAGAGGTGCTCATTATACAGTGCCTTGCGAAAGTATTCGGCCCCCTTGAACTTTTCGACCTTTTGCCACATTTCAGGCTTCAAACATAAAGATATAAAGCTGTAATTTTTTGTGAAGAATCAACAACAAGTGGGACACAATCATGAAGTGGAACGAAATTTATTGGATATTTCAAACTGTTTTAACAGAAAATTGGGCGTGCAAAATTATTCAGCCCCCTTAAGTTAATACTTTGTAGCGCCACCTTTTGCTGCGATTACAGCTGTAAGTCGCTTGGGGTATGTCTCTATCAGTTTTGCACATCGAGAGACTGAAATTTTTGCCCATTCCTCCTTTCAAAACAGCTGGAGCTCAGTGAGGTTGGATGGAGAGCGTTTGTGAACAGCAGTTTTCAGTTCTTTCCACAGATTCTCGATTGGATTCAGGTCTGGACTTTGACTTGGCCATTCTAACACCTGGATATGTTTATTTGTGAACCATTCCATTGTAGATTTTGCTTTATGTTTTGGATCATTGTCTTGTTGGAAGACAAATCTCCATCCCAGTCTCAGGTCTTTTCCAGACTCCATCAGGTTTTCTTCCAGAATGGTCCTGTATTTGGCTCCATCCATCTTCCCATCAATTTGAACCATCTTCCCTGTCCCTGCTGAAGAAAAGCAGGCCCAAACCATGATGCTGCCACCACCATGTTTGACAGTGGGGATGGTGTGTTCAGGGTGATGAGCTGTGTTGCTTTTACACCAAACATAACGTTTTGCATTGTTGCCAAAAAGTTCGATTTTGGTTTCATCTGACCAGAGCACCTTCTTCCACATTGTTTGGTGTGTCTCCCAGGTGGCTTGTGGCAAACTTTAAACAACACTTTTTATGGATATCTCTAAGAAATGGCTTTATTCTTGCCACTCTTCCATAAAGGCCAGATTTGTGCAGTATACGACTGATTGTTGTCCTATGGACAGAGTCTCCCACCTCAGCTGTAGATCTCTGCAGTTCATCCAGAGTGATCATGGGCCTCTTGGCTGCATCTCTGATCAGTCTTCTCCTTGTATGAGCTGAAAGTTTAGAGGGACGGCCGGGTCTTTGTAGATTTGCAGTGGTCTGATACTCCTTCCATTTCAATATTATCGCTTGCACAGTGCTCCTTGGGATGTTTAAAGCTTGGGAAATCTTTTTGTATCCAAATCCGGCTATAAACTTCTCCACAACAGTATCTCGGACCTGCCTGGTGTGTTCCTTGTTCTTCATGATGCTCTCTGCTCTTTAAACGGACCTCTGAGACTATCACAGTGCAGGTGCATTTATACGGAGACTTGATTACACACAGGTGGATTCTGTTTTTCATCATTAGTCATTTAGGTCAACATTGGATCATTCAGAGATCCTCACTGAACTTCTGGAGAGAGTTTGCTGCACTGAAAGTGCAGCAAACTCTCTCCAGAAGTTTTTTATCTGTTAAAAAAGTTTGAAATATCCAATAAATTTCATTCCACTTCATGATTGTGTCCCACTTGTTGTTGATTCTTCACAAAAAAATACAGTTTTATATCTTTATGTTTGAAGCCTGAAATGTGGCAAAAGGCCGAAAAGTTCAAGGGGGCCGAATACTTTCGCAAGGCACTGTATGTTCGTGGCTAATTAACACTTTAATATCCTTTGTGTTATTACAGTTCTACAGCGTTAAAAACACTTTTAAGGAAAGTTATAGGCAAGTTGGGTCGGAATCAAACCTGAAAACCTATACATTGTTTTTTATAGTGTATAGAGTGAGAATAGAGAGGGGTGATTGAAATGGAGCACAGCACAACTTGTTTATTCTCGATGTTCCAATGCTTTCACTCTATGAGTGAAGCAAAGTGGGCTAAACTACTCGTGAACCAGATGCTGGTACAACCTCCTCTGCCTCCTTATAGTGTGACTGACTTTGGCTGACAGCCTGTCAGCAGGAGAGACACTCCATAATGTGGTTACAGGTAAAACACAAGACTCATGTAGGCTGTAACAGGAGTTTAGTGTGGCGTAGCTGTTCTGCAGGTGATCTGGACTGTAATTGGGCAGAGGAGTGTATAATAATACATAATAATATATTTCTTGGTAACAAAGAAAACATAAAAAAACATCACTAGTAATATTGAGTATCACTACAAATTAATAAGCATATATATTGATAAGACAAAACAGGGACCCTAAGCACATGACAAAATCAAATACACACCAGATCAGATACAATCTAATCCATTACCTGCCTTGGGTAACATGTCTGTATGTCCATGTTTAGAAATTGTGGTTATTTGAATGTTTGGAAAACAATCTCCTCAGGTAATATTTTATGTTTTGTAGAAGTATTCAGGATGTCACGTCATTTCTGACGTGCTAAAAATATATTGGAAGATTTTGATTTATCTAACTCAGATTTCTGCTTCACCTGAACTTGGAACTCTTTTTTAATAGCATCCACATGGTTTAGAAAGAAATATAGAAAGAATGCCTATACGCCTATAATTTGTATATTCTTTTACTTCTGAGTCAAGTTTAAACATGATTTATTATTTATTTATAAATATATATTACTTATTATGATTTGTTTATTTAAAGTTTTTTAGGGATCCATGGAAGCAATGAAAATGTGACAGCACTATGTTGGTGTGTTGCAGCAACAGATCTGCAGAGGAAGAGATTTTTAGCATTTGCCCTTGACACAGATGATAAAATACAATTAAACACTTCTTGTCAGGCTTCCTTAATACCTCTACATTCTCACCTCTCACTGTCTACTTCCTCTATCCATCCACACCAGCTATCAACCGTTCTTTCTGCCTGCGTGCCTCTGCACCTGCCTTATTCTATACCTGTTTACCTGTAAGCCTATTCATTTCCTAAAATGCCTGTTCCTTTTTGTCCAGGTGACTGTCTCCTTCCGTCTTTATCTACCCATCATCACTCTCTCAGTCATCCTCTTTCTGTGTCCTACTCATCCTTCAACCACTCTCTCCCTATTTCCCATCTGCCTAGTTCACCATCTGTCTCCACCCAACTCCTCCGAGCTGGCTGTCTGCAGAGAGTTGTGTTTAGCTCAAGTCAATGGCACTGCATGGCGGTAGCTGTTAATACCAGCGAGTGTTTCTGCTCCGCACTCTGACTGTCTGCTGCCTCTTTAACATGAGGAACATCTGGATTCACTGAGCTCTTCTCCAACAATAAGCTCACATAAACACTTAAGACAAACAGCACTGAAGTGTTACATTTCAGACACATTCAGTGCCTTCAGAGAATGTGTTCAACTGGCCAACAAATCCAGCACATTCATTGTGCTGGATTTGAAAAAACTGAAAAAGCTCCTGCTCCAATCTAATAATAAGCAAATGATAAATAATAGGTTTTAAAGGTTGAGGTTGGCAGTAATCTATATTTGTTTTACTGTCAAAAAACCCCATGAAAAGACCAAAACCAACATCGAATTGTTGCTCTGTCAATACTTCCTGACTTACATACCATCTGTGACACTCAGCCCCAAGCCTATTCATTCTTTTGGATGATGTCAATCTTTGAAAAAATCATTTTTTTTATGAGGCTCCAAAACAGCTGTGCACTAGGCACTAGTTTTTAGAAAATGTTTCTCAAACAGTCATTTGTCAAGGACTAGTTTTGGCTGCGAAGTAATACACCATTGGTGCTCTAGTGAGTATTTACAGCAGCAGGAAGGTGTTTGTGGGAAAGTAAACTACAGTGTGTGTGGCTCACGATGTGGAACATTGCTGTTTTTGGCTTAGGCTACACAGGCAGTACTTGAATCAAAACTAACTGATTGTTGGTTTCTGTGTCTTTTAATCATTGACATTTAAAAACATTGACTATTGCCATTATTCTTTAAAGTAATTACAAATATCATTTTTATGAAAATACATGTTTTTTTTCTGCTCTCCATCACTGATTCAAGCTACGTATATCCAACTTGTGTATAGCACAGATTTGCTTTCCCTGACAATAAGTTGGATTAAGTATGACCACAACAGAGCCATCAGCAAAGAATGACATACTATGCTTTAATAATGACTGATACTATATTGATACAATAACCACTTAACATCAAAGAATCTTACAGACCACTGAATGTAATCAAACATCTCGCATATGCACACTGCAACATAACACTACAAACAAGAAATATGTAGTATAATCTATAAAACAATGTGTCAGTACATTATCAAACAAAAGAAGACTTTATATAAGCATTGAACCTTATTCAAAATAAATGTTGTTTTAACTACATTTTATCAAGCTAAATTTAATTCGTAAAATGACGTTAAGTTATGCACATACAGCAAAACCCATGTGGACACTATAACCTGACCAACACTGTGTGTACCCACTCTGTCGCTCTCTGGGACATGTTTTCATGCTAATCGAATGAGTTTGGAGCTTGAAAAACACTAGTGCAGACCGCTCATTAGCTTACAACGGTAGTATCCGGGGCACAGGGAACGTAAAAACAAATAGCTATTAAATGGGAGTTTCTGCAACACAGACACTTCTATTTGGTGGCCATAGCTTCACAATGTCCGCAGGTACACCACCAGTTTCCCGAAGTACGAGGATGTGTTGCGGCATTGACTACCGGTAGCTCTCTCTCTCTCTCATAGTCCTTTCCCGCAGCTCTTCGTTCAATAAACTCTCTGTACACTACAAAGTTCTCAATGCTTCGGTTAACATGTTGGGACCCTCATTATGCTACCGTTGAAGTTTGGTGATATTTTGAGCCTTTTTAGTGGTATAAATAGCAATTTGTTTTTACGTTTCCTGTGCCCCGAATACTAGCGTTGTAAACTAATCAGCGGTCCACGCTAGCGTCTTTCAAGCCCCAAACTCATTCGATTAGCATGAAAACATGTCCCAGAGAGCGACAGAGTGGGGACACATCTGTTGTTACACAGAACCAATTCGAAAAGCCGTCATTGGAAACTACCTAGCAGGTGATTGGATAAACCATCTGTCTATCAAACTCTTGCCGAAGCCAGTCGGGAGAAGAGCGAAAACATCTTTTCCACTGACAAATGCCTTCAGTGTCATTCTTTGCTCTTCTTTCAATAAAGATACAACTGATGCTATTGCCACATCTAAGCTAACCTCTTCAGGAGCCGCCATTGTTGTTTTGAACGAACAGTCACGTGCTAAACCTTTCAAGACTAAAATAAAGTTCTGAATGTAAAAATCTTTTTAAGAGTCAAGCTCAGTTCTGTACAATTGTTCCCTGTCTGCTGCTATAAAGCTTAAAGTCAACCTCTACAGCCTGAGGGTAAAACTGAAGCTAGTTAGAACAAGATATAGCTCCCTCACACTTCGTGGCGCATTAGTGCAGGTTTAGGATATTTGCTGTAAAAAAGACGTACATCAGCACGTCCAAATCTATTAGTGGGGTCTTTACCTTGAAGAAACATAATGCAAAAGGTGCTAAAAGCAATAGGAGGAAGACAATGAGCAAACATGTAATAAAAGTCAGAGAGATGTAAAGATTCTCACCAAGATTTCAATGTCTAAAAAGTCACATTTTCAACTATGAATAAAAACACTGTGTGTTAACTAATGTACACTAATGGTGAGAGCATCTTTGCGGTGTGTCAGAGTGAGGTAAAATAACACCTTAGGACAACATAATGTCAAGTCAGCAGAATGTTAACAGCAATCCTGTTTTTTGATTTTCTGTTTTTGATAGATTGAACGACTAATTACCATTAGAAAAAAGATTGTGGTTTGGATTAAAACATCGGTCCACTTGAGTAGAACTCCCAAGACATGAACACACGTTTCCTGGTTGAAAGTCTTATGTTTTTCCTGGATGCAAACTCTGTTCCCCTGCTTGTGTTTTATGAGCAGCACATCCACCCCGAGCTGCATCACGAAGGGAAGACACACACGCTCATGTGCACACACTGCTCTCACTAATGACACAGAGCTGGTTCAAAATAGGCAAAGTATCCCTTCAAATTATTTACAGAGTACTCTCCAGTTACATGCTGTAGACATGGAGGCTGATGTCCCCATAGACTCCTCTGCATGTAAACAGATAGTGAAGGTCAATATCCAGGCGGCTTTGATCACAAGAGAATTGACCATCCATTGATGCTCTCAGTACTGTATAACCACAGTCAATGTGTCTGTTTGTTCCTTTGTGTCAATATTGTAATTCTTCACTACTGGCAGTCCTCCAATCTTTGTCTGTTGAACCTCTCAAGACTAAAAAAAAGCAATAGAGGAAGACAATGTGCGGAAAAACTTTGATTAAAATTCGGATCAAGAATTCTATGTCTAAAAAGTCACATTTTGAACTATAAATAAACACTGTGTATTCAATAATGTACACTTATGGTGAGAGCATATTTGCATTGTGTCAGAGTGAGCTAAAATAACACCCATTAGGACAACATAAAGTCTAGTCAGCAGAACACCAATCCTGTTTTGTGATGCTGTTTTTAAATAGTATTACGGAAAAAAGCTGTGGCATTATGCATTGACTCAAAAAAGACAAGTTGATGTGTTACCGCTGCATTTAGCTAAACATTATAAACAATATATTTTTGCTAGACATTGCATTTGTCAGAGCCACATGCCCTGTCCACAGATAAATTACTCATTTCAATTTTCACTTACAGGAGGTCCGAACTCTATAAGGTCAATTCATCAAAATTAAAAAAAATTAAAAATCTCACTTACCTGTAGTGGTATCTAGCCATGCAGATACTTCTGGTTTTATTTGTTAAAGTTTTAAGATATCTATTTGTGAAATATATATCAAGATCTAATATAATGGAGGTGAATGGAATTTGTTTTTGGTGGTCACAGAATTTAAAATTTGCATTTGAAAAATTCAAATACATGTCTTTCCACAAATAATCTGCTTTACTCTAGGCAATTCACAGGGTATCTAGAGGGGACTGTTACTTCAGTAGAAAATAGTTCCAAACAAATCTCAATTCACATGGCATTTTATTGGGGCGTACCTTTGGAGTACTCTGTGGAGTTTTTCACCACTGGTAGTGCTAAGGAGCAATGTTTTTATGAGGTGGTGCCCATTTTCTTTGCATTGCTATGTGGGTGCCCATTTTGTAGCATACACATGCTTCTTAGTGAGAAACACCGAATGTAAAGAAAACCGCACAGAGCACATTTAATAAGAATTCATGTTGTAAAGAAGGACTTGCTATTTATGTTCGGGGTAACGGGGATCAGCCAATCAGCGCCTTTGTTTTGGGGTCACAGAGAGGACACCTGTTTGCGCTGGCTGATAAGTTTCGTTTTTAAGTTAGTAATGAGAGTGGCCGGGAGAAGCAAATTGTAGATATTTCTGAAGTGTATAGTTGTCGTCACGAGGGAGTGTATGTGACATAGACATAGACAATCATCTGCTGGCTGCCAATAAATCTGTTGAAGAGCATCAGAGCATTTGACTGCATTCTTACCGATGCACCACAGTGGTCACCTATTCCCAACCAGCTACAGTTACAGTCCTAGTTATTATAAGTCTCCATTACAAATTGGTCCTTCGAGCCGGATAGTGTGACTGCTGTGCGTGAGGATGTTCCTATATGGTAGAGGTGAGGCAACACCACTTCCTAATACGCTCCCGAGACGTCAGACACGCCCGCTAACCTGGTTTGCCGACTATGACGTCTCCCTGCCTGTTGTGGAGAGACCCCACCAGGCTGCAGCACTCTCCCCACAGCCCCTCCCCCCCCATCAGATGCAGGAGCCCTACTAAGTCTCTATTACACATGTGTTAGATACTGTGCACCAGCTAAATAATATCTGCACAGAAGAGATGAAGGCAGCAGAGAGAGCTGAGATCACACTCAAATATACTGATCGTTAATTAGATCTATGTCATCACCACAGCTGTCCCTTAGGACCTTAAGGTGCATTGTGGTTTTACTTACGCTCAGCGATGACCATGGGGGGGTAGAACAGAAAGTATCCCACCAGCTCTGCGGTCAGCTGGTTGAGGAGGCCGCTGGAGATCGTCCCGTTGAGAATGGCATCCTGGTTCTTCACCACATACACCAGAGAGACTGATGGAGAGCCTGGGTCCTGGGACACACTTTGGATCTGAGGTTAAAAAAAAAAAAAATTTCAATATGCAAATGATTATTCAAACAAACACATAAACAGGCAGTGGTAATTGACACATGTATACAGAAATATTGGTAACACTTTAATTGAAGGTATCTACATAAGTGTGACATGACACTGTCATGTCACACTAACCCTGACCCTAACCTATTTTTGGTGGGCTCTGCTGTTTGTCATATGTGCTGCCTGAGCAACCTAACCCTAACCATAACTTGTCATGACAAAAACCGAATGACACTTAGTAAAAGAAGCGTTATGTCATAACCGTTTATGACTTGTTTATAATGTTTATGACACGTTCATGACAGTCTGTCATGTCACTCTTATGTAGATACCTTCAAGTAAAGTGTAACCAAAATATTTAATGGTATACCAAATGTCTAAGATGCCCATAACACATGCATAACATAGCTCCAGAGACAGTATAACACTTTGAATGAAGAATGTTTTTTTCTTTCTATAATAGAACCTGTGTGGCGCTCTGAAAACAATGTGATTGGGATCCGAATTCAGTGCTAAGGCCTACAAATACTACAGGACCCCAGGACCCCTGCCAACCCCTTCTTAATAACTTTCCCATCAGGAAGATGACTCAAGGCCATCAAATCCAAGATGTCCTGTTTCCTCAACAGCACTTACTGCAGAACCATCCAAATATTAAATGGCTCCCCAACTCAGCACCAACATTTTACGAAGGTTTGCACTAACTAATATTGTATTTTAAAGCAACAGACACTTTAATCTGTACTGACTGTTGATATCTTTCATCTATGGCTGTATGTAATGTTTTATGTGGCGGGCGTTATGTATTATGTGTCTTTATTTCTTATATGTGTCTTGACTGTTGTGATTGTCTGTCAATCTGACATGTGCCCAAGGAGGCAAATTCCAAACAACTAAGATGTATTGCAATAAAAGATTGAATCTGAGTCACCATAGTAAAGCAAATGATGATATGAGATATGAGGAATTCCCATCAGAATCCTCCATGAGTGTTATTATTTCAGAGGATGAATTATGAATGGACCCTACAGTATATCTGCCTCTGCTTGTTGAGACCTACTTTATGATTATGATGGTGTGTGCATGTTTATCCTGCACTCTTGAGAGTACCTCGGCAGTCAAAGAGAAAGAGATGGAAAGTGAGAAAGAGAGAAAGATGCAGAGAACAAAAGGAGGAAAAATAGATGAAACTGTAGAACAATGAGCTTTGATTGTTGATAATTAACCATTGCGGCCATTGTCATTCCCTCCTTTAAGTGTAACTTGCTATCACACCTTTTGACTTTTTGACTGTGTGACCTTTTATTGAATAATTACAGAGCAATGTTCAGTGTTTTGTGTTAACTTGCAGTAAAGCAGTTCCACTGTGAAAGGGCAACAGTATGATCGCAATAGAGCTTTATTGCTCACATTAGCCTGCATAGCATGCAAAATATATATAAGACATACTTGGCTGTTTGCATTTTGTACTAAAAATAGCCTTCATGACGGCATGTAGTACCTCCACAGTGAGCCTGTTGTATGTCTCCAGCACTTTGTCCTGAGCCTCGTCGAAGGCGTTTTCCAGCCTCTGCTCCAACATCTGGACAAAACTGCAGGAGTAGATGTTATCTGTTGGGCCGACGAATCTCAACACTGGGGGGAGATCAAAAATTATATTTAATTGGTATTGAAAGTACAGAAGCACATAGCATTCACAACAGAAAAAAGTAGACACCTTATCTCATAATTATTAGTTACTATCTCATAATTACGAAAAAAGATCTCATAATTATGAAATTCAGATCTTTTTTTCAGAAATTTTGAGAAAATAGTAGTTATTGATCGTCACTAGCCTAGGCTACATGATAAGACAGTGGGCAATGATGGCGCTATTGTATTAAATCTTGCTTAAATTGCATTTTATTTCCTTCTCTGTATGAGACACTGTGAAATATTAATGTTACTTAATGTGGATGGCATAAATATTAGTATGTCAACACTGTGCAGACAGAATGCAGATGGAAAGCCAAGTCAAGCCTGACCTGCTGGAAGTTGCTGTCTTCTTACAGTAACACTTCTCAATGAGGAAATATAAGTAGATTAAATAATTGATAACTATACCTAACTGGTTTCACTTTATTTTACCGTACAAAGATGTAATA
The DNA here is from genome assembly GCA_023566125.1 of Zingel zingel. Classification (NCBI taxonomy): domain Eukaryota; kingdom Metazoa; phylum Chordata; class Actinopteri; order Perciformes; family Percidae; genus Zingel; species Zingel zingel. Next base: position 40,514,965 of record CM042320.1, on the reverse strand, counting down.
AGCCTTGATTTGTTACAAATTAGACAAAAAATAATGTGGTCTTTATTAGACAGGAAACAAACACAGTTATAGCCTAATCAGACACCATACCATACCTATATTATGTTGTAATTAGAAACCGCATATATTGTCATATTAAATCCAAAATATGCTATACTTCTACACTATTATACCAAATTCTACATTATATAATTAGAAATCTACAAAGAGAAAGGCAGCTGTTTTGCTGAGGTACTGCCACTGGAAAATTGGGAGGAAAGAAGGAGCCTGTGGCCCCTAATTCAATAGGCGAGGCAGGCCGGGAACTAGCTTTCTTTGGGGGCATGGATACATCGATGGACGGCAGATTGGAGACTAAAGGTGAAATCGCAGGGGACACTGTCTGTTTATGGCTGTGAAGCAGTGGAAACCTTTATATGGACAACATTCTCCTCAAAGCCTACGGTTCATTCACTGTATGAGTGTGTGAAGTAAACAACTGTTAAACTAGCAGTTCTTATTTCTAGTGTTCTAGTGTTTATGGTAAATGAAACTATTTGTTTTGTTCATTGATGCTTGAAAGACATTGTTAAAAGGAAAGCACTATTTTTGTTTTGTCAAGGACAAAAATCAAATTTGTTGTTTTTGCAAGACACTCATTCTTCCAAAGTGGATGCAGCCTTTTGGATTAATTAGTGTGGAGATAGAATTATATTCAGTCCTGGCTCTAACCGATCTGGAGGTGTAGTGATCAGCTTTAACAAGCTCCCTGGAGAAATTATGAATCATCGAGCTGATGGAGACGGACGCTGTTTGATGGTGGTAATGAAGGTTGGAAGTCTATTTTTTATAATAACCAATGTTTATGGCTGTAACAATGATTGACAAAACAAAAAAACTGATGGATAATATTACAAATGTGATTTCAGAGTTTAAAGTATTGTACCCTACCGATTATATCTCAGTAGGAGGTGACTGGAACATCACCCCAGATGAATGGGAGGATAGAATGCCGCCTGGGTTAAGGAAAATGAAGCGTAATGACATAGGAGAAAGTTTTATAATAGATAACAATCTGACGCAGAGAGAAGCCTTAATCCCGGGGTTAAACATAACTCATGGTTTAAGCCTAATGGAGGAAGCAAATCTAGAATTAACTATTGGTTGGTAAGCGATAATTGTTTTTACATATGTTGCACAAACTAAAATCTCTTTTTAAAGTGCCACTATCTGATCATTGTTTCATAAATGTAATTTTAGAACTCACAGTGAGGGAAATCAGAAACATAGGGTATGGGAAGTTTAATTCCAGAATGCTACAAAATAAAGAATATTGCATTGTTAGATACACTATAATGGATAATAAAAAGGAGGAAGCAATTGAAAGTAATATTGGTAAATGGGAATTTACTAAATTTAAGATTAGATAATTCACCATACATTTTGCCACGAAATTAACAGGATAAAAAGGATTGAGGCAGGGGAAAATAACCCTTTGTATTTTAGTTGTTTAGAAAAACAGACATCAATGAAACTCAATCACAAGCTAATGATAAATGGTCTGTAGAAAGTAAACATTTTCAAAGTATAAAAAAGGAAGTGTTTTCATTTTACTTTAAATTGTACTACTCAAAACATTCTGGCATAAAGGTTTTATGGTAAACTCAAGAATGTTATCCTATGAACGTTAAACAAATCTCCAGGGTCAGATGGGCTTACGACCAATTTCTATGAGTTCTTTTGGAAAGATGTAAGAAATATGTTATACAAAGCTTTAAAGGAATGTATAGTTCTCTATACATTCCTTTAAAGCTTTAAAGAACTGATGTCAACTATGAAACAAGGATTAATCACCCTGATTCCTAAATCTGATAAAGACAGAATATTATTAGATAATTTGAGACCAATTACATTGTTAAATACTATTAAATATTGTTAAATATTTTTATAAAGCATTCAACTTTGTTGAACATCCCTTTATACTAAAATCTTTGCATCACTTTGGATTTGGGGAAAATGTATTGATATAACTGGAATGATGTATAATGGAATCAATAGTTCTGTAGTTCTAGGGCATGGCCCTTGTCCAAGATTCAAAATCACAAGGGGAATGCATCAGGGTTGCAGCAGCTCTCCACTATTATTCATAATGGTAGCAGAAATGTTATCTATTTTGATCAATTGATCGCATTGAAGGGTTAAATGTGAGTGATAAATAACAAATAATACTGACAGATGACAAAGTAGTAGTAGACAGGGTCATATACGGAGGTGAACAATGTAAAGTGTAAAAAGAAGCTTTATTTAAGTATGAATTAGATAGACTTTGACGTTTTTGCTTCGATGTAATTTATGTGGTTTCAAGCCTGTGTTCAAATATTGTATCATTATCATTATTCACAGTTTAATCAGTTTGATGCAAGTACCAAAAACAATAACCTGAGGTAAGAACTAACTGAAGCACTGAGAAAGAGCTGGGGAAAGAGAAATGATTAAGAAACTCCACAACAATCTACTTAATCAAGCTGTATCTGGAATCTGTATCTGGGGCTGTGATTTTGGTATTTAAAGTATGACTCTAGATAGATGGCTATGCCTGTGTGGCTGGGCTGATGAACTTAAGCAGTGTGACAGAAAAAAAGGATTATCGCCATATCTAGAATGAGAACAACTTAAAGAGTAAGTATCTGTCAGCATCACAAAGTTCCGCACTGGGGAGGAACAGGGTAAACAATATTGAGTCCATTATCTGTCTTTCTCCGCTCTATTTTAAAAACCTCTAAAAGGACTGGGATAGGAGAGGTGGACATTATGGAACATTATTCTGACCTAAATTCAAACGTTGGTGCTTATGAGCGCAGGCTACATCTTCAAAAGAAAAAGGAAAAGAGACTCTACATCCTTCCCTAGTCTCATAGTCGGCAACACATTGTAGGCACAGTGTTGACCCAGTTGATAATCTTATGCAAATTGTGCTGTGGATGGTGAACTGGCATATACTGTTTATTTATGGTTTATGAGCTGAACAAGCCAGAAATGAATTCCCATTTGTTTCATATCAAAATGTTCAGAACAAACTCAGCTTTCTGTATAGTGATGCCCTAAAGCGGAAATATTTCCAAAATCTCTTGTGAAAACTTACTCACTTTTGGTGATTGAAATAAGTTTATAAAAGTCTTGGGTTCACAAAAGTAGCGTAATATATTAATAAAATAGTAAATAAATATCTAAAATTACATTTTGTAATATCGCTTTTAGTGTAGGAGTGTTGTCAAACATCACTTGGACTCGCAGGTGCATCTTTTGTCCTCAGAGGGTTAAAATAACAATGAAATACTGCGTTATTGACTTTGACTAGGTTTTTGTTGGTCAATGGCCCGATCACATTCCACTGCCTCAAGATTGCAATACGTGAAGAATGCACCTGTACACACCTCACGGTAAGACCAACACGCCCATGGGTGCACAGACAGGCACATGTGCATTTGCTATTTAAACGACATGGGCACTGGACGGGAAATTGACAACTGCGTTGGTCTTAAACTAGCAAAGATACTTGCGCTGCGCCAGGTGCAAGATAGGGCCCATAGTGTGACAGTAAAAATGTGTCCACAGTTAGATATTCAACAGTACCGTTTCCACCGCAGGAGCTATTCTCACGTAATCTTCTCTTTGCGCGGATGGCATCCTATTAACCTTAAAGGTGCACTATGAGTTCCTATATGGTTTCAGCGCAATTTCATTTTTGTCTCAAATCGTAGGCATCTCTCCTTGATCCGCAAGCTGCCTGCCCCCTGAAAAAGCCCGGTCTTGGGAGACAACACAGGAGTCATAAATGTCAAACAAACACTAGGGGCACAGGCTGTGCACCAAAATACAACAAACCACATTCCAGCCAATCACCGATAAGATGGTTGGGGGAGGGGGTTAGTGCGTCTTTTTCACTGAAATTAAGGCTGCTGCTCTAAAAGCACCCTTGTTTGGGCATCTTGTTTGGTAATAATTTAAAGCAGTATTAATCGTTTTTTGGCAACAGTAACGTAAAATCACCTTATAAACTCAGTATGGCAAATGTGTTAACAAATGCTTTTGCCTATTTACACATCTGTTAAACACAGAGCAACATATGCATTAATTTGGAGTAATTTTTCTGTCCACCCTGTGAACATAAGTCAAATATTCACTCACCTTTTAGTTCTATTTCGTATAGGCTTCGCCCTCTAAGAGCTGTTGCTATTGGGTTAATCCCTCACGCATGCGCAATCGCGAAGATTTCTTTTGCGCCCTAGTGCCCAGCACGGGCCTCTCTTATGTCCGCAGTTCCTGTATATTACAAATGTGAGACCAGAGATTTGCTCCCTATTTTTCTTCAGCGATAAGCAGTTTGAAGACTTCAAAGAACAGCGGTGTCCGGCCATGTACCAACTGACGGACAGCTTAAATCCTGCTGCCAGATCTCCAACCGAGCTGGAGGCTGGCACCCTGCCGGCCACCGGCAGTTCTGTGCCCGCTTACCATGGGAGGAACTGAAGCGGCAGGCGATGACAGCCGGGCGGACAGTCAGGTAAGGTAAGGATACCACCAGCGGCGACACCCAGACATCCCGGAAGGGGATCTCTTTGGCGGGCACGAGTCCGCTGACTCAATCCCCCGAAGACGGTTCTCTTGCCGGCTCTCCCTCCTCTCCGTTGGGAGAACTGGAGCCCGAAACAGCAGAGGATTACAGAGCCCCACCATTCGGCTGTCTCCGTTCCAGAAGGGGAGCACCGCACCAGCGGCTTTTTCTCCTCCGCAGCGGGTGGGCTCCCTGCCTACCGCTAAGGCTTTTGTTCTCGACCTGTGGGAATGCCAAGTAGCATTCCCTAAACCCGGGAGACGGACGGCACTGATGTCTCGCTGTGCACCGTTCACCAGGGTCCAAGGCGACACAGAAACGGAGTTCCTAGCGGTCCCGCCACTGCAGCAGAGCTTGGCCTCATCCTGCTTCCGAAAGTCTCTTTTTTTCGGCAGGTGGGAGCCCACACCACATCTCCCCGAAATCCGGTCCATGCTTGCTTCACTGACCGCACGTACCTGTGTACCATCTGGGTGACCATCGCTTTGCTGTCTCCGCCATGACCACTAAGCCTTTTGCTGTCCCCCGGAGTTATATCTGCCTGCACAGATCACAACTCCCAGCCAATAGCAGACGTGTGCTCTTGGGCGGTATCATTTCCCCTGGTGGGTTGTTTTGATCGCACCTTGGACAGCTACGGGCTGTACTGTAGGTGGTGGAGGGGATGTGGAAACACACCTCCTAGAGAACAGCGCCTCGACCACAACAGCGGCACCAAGATGTCAGCTCGAGGAGACGGCACCCCGCGGACTGCGGCTGCACCTCTCCAAGCCCTGGCTCCAACTCCACCTACCGACAGCGCGGCCATAAGGCCCGGCGGGAAGCACCCACCTGGTCCAATCCACTCGCGACTCGCAAACAGCGGCGGCAGTGACAGTGACGGGGCGCCAGGAACACGTGTCTCACTCCAGCTGAGAGTTGGAAACATAACGGCACTTTTAAGGGCCACACAGTTGCCCCTTACAGCAGTTTTCCTCTCAGTCAGTCCATGTTTGTCCCTTCTGAGCATCTTGCAGCCACTGAGATACACGTTCCCCTCACACACACGCGGACAGGCTCACCGCCATGCTCACGTGCAGTACGCAGGCAGAGCCAGCCACTCTGTGTCAGAATTAACAGGCACAAACATCCATTCAGAGTGCGTGTTGATAGCCTACCCAGTTATTCGCCACCTCGCAGCTGATTACGCAGATTGGTGTCAGTGCTGAGTGAACGGTTTGTGAGAAACGAACAAACCGTTCTAACAAAACGAACTAGTGGCGGGCGGGCATGATACTCACTGCTATGTAAACAGACAACACACAGACATGCTCGTGCCCGCTCTCGAGACGCTGTGTTGTGTGGAGAAGCATGTTACCCATGATGAACACATGAATGTTGAAGCTAATCACAAACAGCTATACGCTTCAATTCGCCAGCCCTCTCTCAGTTCTTACCGACATGGTAAAAACTATCATGCTATCTCAAGTTCAGATAACGGCTCTGACGCCTTGCACACATGTGGTGCCACAGGTGGAGCCCGGTCACTCCCTCACTGTGTAAACAGCAGGAGCAAGCGCCCACTCAGAATGTACGGTGCTACACAGCCACTCTTCAACCCCCGGCCGGCAGGACGGGGAGAGCTGCCCCGCCATGCATCCCCAGCATAGAGGCGACCGGCAACTGCCCTTTTTCAGTTACGCCCTACCATGGACTGTGAGCAATAAGCACTAGCATCTCACAGCGGCGGGAAAAGCTCAGCGCTCTCTGTTACTATGGCAACAGACAACACATGGATGTGCGCACGCCCGCTCTCGGAGTGCGGCGCAGTGTGGGAAAGCTTGTTACCCATGAATGCATGGATGTCAAAGCTAATCACAAAAGGCTATACGCTCCAGTTTGCCAGCCCTCCACCTAGTTAGCTGGTGTGTTGGAAACAGCCGTGTAATCTCAGGTGGAGAAAGATGCTCTGTCGTTAGTATGGGCAGAGTTGCTGGCAAAGGATGTTTTTTCCCGCATCCCTCCAGGGCAGGAGAACAACGGTTTCTACTCCCGCTATTTTTTCTCACACCAAAAAAGACGGGCGGTTTGAGAACCATTTTGGACGTGTCTCAATTCAGTCAGTGCATTATGAAGCGCCCATTCCACATGCTGAGTATCAGACACGTGCTGGAATGTGTGCGCCCACGCGAATAGTTCTCCTCCGTGGTTTTGAGGGACACATATTTCCACATATCCATCGTTCCCAAACACAGGAAATGTCTGTGCTTCTCCTTCCAGGGAGCACAATTCCAGTACAATCGGCTGCCATTCGGCTACTCTCGTGGACATAAACTCAGCCACTATGAGAGCCAAACTGTCAGCACCAAGGCTGGACGCACTAAACTCTCTCCTATTGCGCGTCATGCCTCACTAGACGGTGTCAGCACTGTCAGCAATGCGTCTGCTGGGCATGATGTCCGCGAGTCACGTGGTGGTTCCTCTGGGACTCCTCCACATGAGGAAAATTCAGAGATGGTTCAGCCGCCTACACCTCAATCCTATATGGCACAAGAGGAGCATGCTAATCATCCCCCCTTCTCTGCAGTCTGACCTGGCCTAGGCTAGGCTACCGGAAAAACCCTCGGACCCTGTCGGCGGGGGTTCCTCTGGGGAGAGTGACATCACACATAACAGTGTACACAGATGCTTCTCTCATCCGCTGGGGGGGGGGGGCATGTGTGAATCGCAGGTTGTGGGGGGTAGGTGGCTAGTTTCTCCACCTCCCCACATAAATTACCCGGAGCTGTCCACGGTGCTGAAAGTGTTGAAACACTTTGCGCGGATGGTGATGGGCAGACATGTAGTGGTAAGAACAGACAACATGACGGCAGCAGCATACATAAACCGCCAGGGCGTTTTACGCTCAGCTCGATTATTGGAGATAGCCAGAAGCCTGCTGTTGTGGGCACAGAGGCATCTGTTCTCACCCAGAGCAGTGTACATTTCGGGGTTTTTGAACCGTGTGGCAGATCTGATGTTGCGCGGGGGGGGGGGGGGGGGGGTCCCTCTCACAACGAGTGGAAATTCAATCCCTCTTTCGTTCAGATACTGTGGAACATGTTCGGGAGCGCGACAGTGGATCTGTTCGCCTCACGAGAAAATGCACAATGCGATCTGTAGTTCTCTATGAACACACGGGACAATCCGCCTCTCAGGGTCAACGCCTTTTCTCACCGACCATGGCCCATAGCCCTCCTATACGCTTGTCCCCCTTTCCCTCTGATTCCTCGCCTCCTGGCACGCACCTGCCGGTCATCCTGGTGGCACCAGAGCGCACGAGCGCGTCATGGTTCCCAACCTTGGTTCAGCTACTGGCGGGGTCCCCATGGCAACTGCCAACGCACTGTCACAGCTGGACATTGCGATATCCCACCCATCGGTAATAAGCCAGCAGCTATGGGCCTGGCCGCTGAGCGTGAACGCTTGGAGAAGCTGGGTCTGCCCCATGCTGTTGTGCGCACTATCCAGGGCGAGAGAGCCCCCTCTACTACAGCGTGTTACACTGGACGATGGTCCGCTTTCTAGTGCTGGTGTCCAAAGAAAGGTGCAGAACCCACATTGTGTCCCCTGCCCCTCGTGTTAACTTACCTCCAAACATTGGTGGATAATGATTTGGCTCCATCTACAGTTAAAGCCTATGTGGCGGCCATCTCATCCTGCCACGAGGGCTATGGGGAGAGGTCGGTTTTTGCGCACCCCCTGGTGAAGTGTTTTTTGAAGGGGGTCAGACAACAGAAACCTGCTATGCGTTCTCTCACACTTCAATGGGATTGGTGCTCCGAGCTCTGGGGAAGCCTCCTTTTGTGCCTCTAGCACAAGTCTCTCTCAGGATGCTGTCACTGAAAACAGCTCTCCTCCTCGCCTTGATGTCGGCTAAGAGGGTGAGTGATTTATGCGCACTGTCGGTTTCACCGTCCTGCCTTTCCATTAGAGGGGACGGGAGCGCGGCTACTTTACAACCGAGTCCTTCATTTACACCAAAAGTTTTAACAAACTTTTTTCGGTCAAGGATGTTTTCCCTTGAGAGTTTTTTCCCTCTGCATAACAGGAGGACGCGTCTCACCGACTTGCCCGATGTGCGCTTTATCTCAGTATGTTTTACGCACGGCAGACATCAGACGAACACAGCAGCTGTTCGTTCACTGCAGAGAGCACTCCCAAGGTGTGGTTCTTTCAAGGCTGCGGCTGTCTCACTGGCTGTGTGAAGCTATCACCCGAGCCTATAGCACGGAGGGAGTGAAACCCCCTCATGGCATCTGGGCACACTCTACGAGAACGATATCAGCGTCCGCGGCCCTCCTCAGAGGCATGACGGTGGCTGACATCTGCGCAGCGGCCTCCTGGGCATCCCAGTGCCTGTTTATCCGTTTTTATCTGCGTGATGTGTCTGAGTCCTCCATGACTCACTCGGTCCTATCCACACTTGACAGCAAATGATGCGCTGTTGGATGTGGTTTGCTGCTGTCTCCATCCCTCCTGCACTTGAGTGGCTGTGAGGAATGCAGGTTTTATGCAGTTCTTAATTGTGATATAAATTTTTTATCGTTATAAAGCACTTTCACAATCATGACATGGGCCTTACGATCGGTAATAGGCCAATTCATCATCATGACAGGTTTGTTATAAAAAATTATATTGTTTGATACACTAAAACTTGTTCAGTGCGAATAGAAGAGGAAATAGTCTATGTTCTACTTGTGGACCTTGTGTCGCAGGTGGCATTGACTACATCAGCTTTGCCAATGACCCAATAGCAACAGCTCTTAGAGGGCGAAGCCTATACGAAATAGAACGATAGCTACGTATTGTAACTCCACATTCTATGAGTATAGGCATAGCCCTCTAAGATCCGGGCCACCTGCTTCACTAACATTGGCTGAAGAAAAATGCTGATGTTGGGAGCAGATCTCTGGTCTCACAGTTGTAATATACAGTAACTGCAGACGTAAAAGAGGCCGTGCTGGGCACTAGGGCGCGAAATAAATCTTCACGACTGCACATGCGCGAGGGATAAACCCAGTAGCAACAGCTCTTAGAGGGCTATGCCTATACGCATAGAATCTGGAGCTACAATACGTAACTATCATTCTGTTTTGGTCTCCAACAACTCCTGAGAAAAGTATCCTGAGAAAAGCTAAATGCTGCTCGATGTCCACTAGCTAAAAGCTAACTTTGTGTACTGTTTGGTGCTGGGCAGGTGTACAGTGGGTTAATTAGAGTTGTTTTACTAAAAACAGCCACCTGATGCTGCTGGAAACAAGGCTGAAAGCAAGAGTGAAAAACATTAAGGTTGCAGGCCATAAAACCAAAACAATGAGCTTAAAAACACTACAAAAATCCACTTATTTATTAGTGCAGCTTGAAATGAAAAGACATTTTTTCGTAAATAATTTTGTAAAGAAAAAATACATAGTGGCTGTAATTCAATCAGTAACTACAAAAAAAATATTTCTAGTAAGCTGAATTATACCAACATTAATTAAATAAAAAAACAATTATTACTTTAGAAAAGTAATGGGTTTCCAATCTACACCTGTATCTTTTAAATAGCAAAATTGTTAATAGCACTGATTTTATTGTTCCCACAATACTCAATTTAGCATGCGTGCGCTGAAATGTGTTTTTTAAGAGGCTTAAGAGGCTGACTAAATGAATGGACCAATTTGCCTTTGCTCTGCAATAATATGAGTTTGTATGGGATTTAGGGTATCAGAGAAGAGTAAAGGAGAGCAGACATGTAATCAGAATTTTCTAATTTTGTCTCTGCTCTACTCTTCGCTTGTGTCTCCCTCCCTGTACTCTCATTGCATTTTCTCTCTCCCTGCTCTCCTTCTGCTCATATTCTCTCCCTCCTCTCTGCATATCTCTAACCTCTCTTCTATTACTATTCTCTATTATTTATGCTTTTAAACTCCACCAGAATTAACATTTTTTTTTTTTTTTTAGATTCAGTTATGTTAAGGTTGATCTATCTTATCTAATTTTCCATCAGGTTTCATCACCTGTTTTCAGCTGCAGGTGAATGCTTGGAGCGGGCACCCAGGTTGCCACAGGAACCAGAACTGCCTTAACCAATGGGGTGTGCTGCCTGATGTCCGAGAGGAGCTTGTCAAAACCATAAACATGCAGTGCCTCAACCACCAAGGAGGTAATGTAGACAGTTTTGCCGCTAGTCACGTAGTAACCCAACGTCACGTTGTGGGGGCTGCATTCATCGTGTTCCACCTGTGACAGAGAGGGAGAGAAAAAGAAAGAATTGAAGTTGTAGCAATTGAAGTTTGTTTTTTTTACTTCACTTACATGCATTTCAAGTGAGGCTCTGTGCAGTACATGTATCCTAAAAACATGGTGATTTTAGTATGTTTAGAGGATTTGTGTTCTTTGGTTCTTCTTCCAGGCAAACAGCATCAGAGAAAAAATCTGTGCTGGGTGACACTGGAGATGAGGTGACAAGGTGCATCTTTTTCGAATACATGTTGTACTAGCTATGGGTTTTGAATACAAATATCTCGGACTAAGGATATTCATAATACCTGTTTTTTATTAAAGCCAAAACTGCCGGGAGGGGATATTTTAGCTTTAGCCTTCAACAGTCATAAGTCAGACTAACTGTGTCCTGGAAAAATACATACAATCGGTGGTGAGTCAAGACTCATATTTCTGGAAACATACACCGCCCACCTTCCGCTACCCTCCACCGTCAACCACACTGAGCAGCTGTGCCTGTTGTTTCTATGGCTTATTCCTCATCCTTCTCTCCTCTCCTCTTCTCTCCTCTGTAAGTGTTAGCTGGCTGTCCCTGGCTTCTAGTAAAAACACATAATGTAACAACTGTAACTAATCCTGTGTACCATCCATAACTGGTGTTAGTTTTAAACACAAACCTGCCTAGGAATGATTTGTACAAACAGTTAGAGGTTTAGGGTTTGGATTTAAAATTGTCTATAATACACTGATATGGGTTTTTGAATGTTCTTTTACATACATGTTTGAATAGCAATTATAAAATATGTATGTATTAGCTTAGAATAGTTTTACAGTGCAGTAGAACATTTATACAAGTGTGTTTTATGTACAGCAGGTTTAAAACTGTTTTTTAAATGTAAAGACAACGGAGTAGAAGCGCTGCTGGGTCTTTGGCTGGACACATATAGGTGCTCTTTGCAATATGCATTAAAATGACCAATGCATTGCAACCAACATAGGTCTTCATCAGGGTCATCGTAAAAGAAGTAGCTTGCACTCCTATATTGTGTTACACTAATCAGTGGAGTGGGAGTGTGGTTCTCTATCAATGTGCAAGCCTATTGTTCAAAAACAAGGAAGTGATACATAATCAATAGAATGGAGAAAGAAGGAGGAGGGAACGGGAGAAGAGAGGGAGGAAGTGGAGGAGGGAAGAGGGAGGAAGTATAGGAGAGAGAGAGGAGATGAGGGAAGGCTTCACCCATCAATAGTTCCATATATTAAAATTAGGGCTGTCGGCGTTAACGCGTTAATCGCAATGCAATTAAGGGCCGACGCAATGCGATTAATTTATTTTACACTTCTTCACTTCACTTTGCGTCGTGCCTAAACCACTACTATTTTGACCCTTTGGCGCTGCCGTACTTCTTCATAACACATCTTCTGCTACAGAATGCAGGCAGGCTGCCTGCATGGAGAAAGACAGCAGCAACACACTTCTGAATGGCGCTTTTCTTTTTAAAAAAAACTCCCGGACAGCTCAGTAGACAAGTCGAAAGCCATATGCATATTGTGTAAAGCCAAATTAAAATATCACCGAAGCACGTCAAGCTTGAGCTACCACCTACGAGCTAAGCATATTAACGTGACACAGTTTGATGCTAGTGGGCTCAGGCAAAGCAGTATTTTGGAGAGTGCTGCTTGCCGACCTGTGGATGAAACCAAATCCAAAAAAATGACTACAGCTCTTGCGAAACGGGTGGCAACTAACTGCAGACATGTCAGCATCGTAGAAGACTCGGAGCTTAAAGAAGTACTACGGTTGGCATGTTCTGACCCGTCTTATACACTGCCGCCAAGGGGGACAGTAGTTTCACGCATACACAGCCTGTATGACATGGAGAAAGCAGCTAAACTGGAACTGCTGCAGAGTGCAAACGCTGTCTCATTAACCGGGGATTACTGGACGTCAGTGAGTAATCAAAATTGTTTAGGAGTTACTGCACACTATATTGACTCTGGCTGGACTTTACACTCGTTTGCCTTAACAGTTCGACATACAGAAGAACACTGCGCTGAAACATGTGCCGAGCACTTCAACGAAGTTGCAGAGGCATGGGGCATTGCCTTTTCTGTCCAGGAAAATTGTTACATTCCTTGTTATTAGAAAAATGTAACGGTTAAATGTCCTGCTGTGGCATCTGGTTTTTGGACCATTTTGTTTGTACTGTATAAGCAAAGTGTTAGTGTTACTTCTCAGTCAATTGCTGTGGTGTTTTAGTTAGGTACTTGGAGGAATTGTGCAATAATGACTAATTCACACATTTGTTTACAGTAAATAAATAATAGTCAAGTTCATAAAGTAACTTTCTTTGCATTCATTTGATTCCCAATCAAGATACACTGGTAAGAATTGATTTCCATTGTTATTATGTACTTAAAAACAGTACTGACATGCAAAATAATAGAATTTTAATTGTGATAAAACATGCGATTAATCACGATTAACGATAGAACTTCAGCGATTAATCGCGATTAAAAAAATTTTATTATTTGACAGCCCTAATTAAAATATTAATTATTTTCGCAATATGTAATATATTTCCTGTATTAAATCCAAAATGACCACACTGTGTCATCATATATTAAAGGTGCCCTGCCACACGTATTTCATTACTTTGTGGTAATGTCTGAAGTTCTACCATGGACACTTTTTGTGGAAAAAATGCCTTGGTTACCTTGTTTCAAGCCATTCTAGCGTGGTATAGAAAGCCTGCAGGAAGACTCAGCTTAATTTGTGCCAGTTCTCATTAATATTCAACGAGCTAAACTGCTTGACTCTGATTGGCTAACAGCTAGCCAATGAGAGCCTGGTTATCAGCATCCTTTACCCAGCGCAACTGGGTGAGCTCATGAATAGCAATGAGCTCAGGCAACGCCACGTCAGACTGACCAGCTTTTGTAATTGGCCTGATTTCTCCGCTTATTTTTTTTCAGTGGCTAGAGCTGACAGAGGAGGTAGCAGTTCATTTTCACATTCACAACATAACACAAACACATTTGGACCTAACATATTTCAAAAAATACAAGTAAAAACGGTTTTGTGTGGCAGGGCACCTTTAAGGAAACTTGCTTTTCTGTCAACAATGCTATTGCCAGTATTTTCTCCTTTTAGATGTCCTTTCCGTGACAGAATGTCTGTTTGTGTTTTAGTTTGTGTGTTGGTAAGAACTGCCCATTTTGACAGCCCGGCCTGGTTGCCGGATATACATGTAAAAACGCAAACCCAGCGCGCTACAGCCATGAAAGCAACAAACAAATGAACGGGATCAACAAATATAGATTCTACCCAACCTAAAAAACCTTGCCATGTTTCTAAACAGTTGCATGACCAGAGACGTAATAAAACCCCAAAAAATTTTGGAGCTTAAAGCCCAAAAGGGCTAATTTCCTCCCGAACAGGTAAGCATTTAGCTTCAGGGTAATTTGTCACGGCTACTAGGGTAGGGTTACTCACAAAAACAATTGAGACACGGCCGGTGAAGGGATCCTGACTGGTCCCGGCTAGTGCCGCCATACTAACACACGATAACTGCTAACGTTACCGGAGGTACAGGCAAGCAAGCCATAGCTGTTTACAACCACTGACAGACATATGACAGAAACCACAAGTTTGTCTTCCTCATAATGGAAACATGCAATTTAACTTTGGCAAAATAGCAGTGTAGCCTCTTCAGCGGCCGAGGCCGACAAAGGAAAGGATGCGCTTAATGATGTTTCTTATTTGAGATTTATACTTATTTGCGTGTTCACTGTGTTGCAGCACAAATACATTTTTGAAGACTGGTGTGGTTTCTTTTTGGTTCTGTTTTCTTTTTATGGATTTAGCTCTTTTAAGTGATTTTTTGACTATTTCTTTTGCGACCTCGTTCAGTGAAGCGGTTTGCCGTGTCTGTAGCCTTGTCATCAAACACTTTCTATGTGTCACATATACTTCTGAGTCATTGAAAGCTGAATGGAATTTTGTCTATAAGAGTTTTTGGATGGAACTATCTGCCCATAACATTGTATTTCGATCCATGGTTTTTCAATGGATGGTAGTATTTAAGTCCACATCATCATTAGTTGTTGTGATTTTCACATTTAGGAAATTTTTTGCTGTGCTCCAAAGATAGTTTCAGGCTCTTATTGATATTGTTCAAATATTTCTGAAACTCAAGTACTACATGATCTTCACATTGGATAAATAATTTTAGATTGTCTATTTTATAAATGTATTTAAAGCAATAAAGATAAGATAGTAAGATAGATAAAAAGATGATATAATGAATGAATGAAGACATTTATTTCAGACATATCAAAAATAAACCAAACAAAACATCACACAAAAAACCAACAGACATGTCTGAAAAGGAGTAGGAAGGAGTATACACTTATTTAATCCTACCTCTTTTCCATAACTCAGTAAATTATTATTATTATTATTATTATTATTATTATTATTATTATTATTATTATTATTATTATTATTTCATTTAACACATATTTATATCTTATTCACAATTATCTCATGATATATAGCCTATATATATACTATACACACACACACACACACACACACACACACACACACACACAATCATACACATACGTCAATGAACACATATATTGCAGCTGTTAAAGCCCTCCTTTCATATAACTTTTGAAAATCATTGCTTTGTACCTTTTTTGAACTGGATTATGTTTGGACATTGCTTTAGTTCTGTGCACAGACCATTCCACAATTTCATACCACTGATTGTAATGCACTGATTTTTTTATAGTGATGCGCACAGCTCGAATCTTTCATTTAAACTTAAAAATTATAACCCCCCTCTCTATCAAAAAAGAATTTCTGCATATTACCTGTTAGTAGTCTGTTTTTAGCTTTATACTTGATTTGTGCTTGAAACTTGAAATTCAACTACATCAATGGACTTTAAAACTCTAGAATGTAAAAACAGTAAGTTGGTGTGATCATAATATCCTGCTTTATGAACTGTTCTTATGGCTTTTTTTTGTAGTGTGATCAGTGGTTGCAGTGTGCTTTTATAGGTGTTCCCCCAAACCTCCACACAGTAATTTAAATAAGGTAAAACCAGTGAACAACATAGAATATGCAGTGATTTGTGATCCAATAAATGCTTTGCCTTACTCAGGACTGAGATGCGTCGTGACACTTGATTGAATGTGTTTTATATGAGGTTTCCAGCAGAGCTTGTGATCTATAATCACACCGAGAAATGTATTTACATATACTCTTTCAATAGGCACACTATCTATCTTAACATGAACTATATATAGCCCACATAAGGATCATTACATACATATATAACTACTGTGTTATCAAGGATGTATTGACTGTTTATTCTCTAGTTACGGATACTTCATAATAGGAGGAGACAATTATTGACAAATGAATTGTTAACAATAAAAAATGTCTTATATGTCTGTTTCCAGCTACACTATAGTGTGTTACTGCATTATAAAGCATTTATTATTTGTTTATTAGTCTATATGGACAATGTTTCACAATCCGGGATTGTTCAGGTGCCACTGGAAATTCCACCGGATGTCCCTCATTTCAGCTGGATCTCCGTTACCTTCCACTTTCTTTGTGTTGGCATTTTAAAATCCGATCAATTTATGAGGATTGTGGTTAACTGCTCCTCAGATCTCTGCAGGGTAAATCCAGACAGCTAGCTAGACTATCTGTCCAATCTGAGTTTTCTGTTGCACGACTGAAACAACCTCTGAACGTACACATATTCCGCCAAAACAACACCGTTGCTTCGTCCGGTGCTTAGCGCCGCCCAAGACAATTGTGATTGGTTTAAAGAAATGACAATAAACCAGAGCACCTTTTTCTCTCATCCCGGAATGCTGTGTGGACTAGCCAGACCCTCCTCTGCAGCACTGTCGAGGAAAGTCTAGCAATGCAAGACTAATTGTTTATATACCACTTAAAAAGACTAATGCAGGAGGTTGAAATGACGTGGAACCCATTTTGAATTCCTCACTCACCCTGCAGAAGCTGCATGGTTTTTATTTCACTTTTGTTTTGCATACCTAAAAAAAGAAACATTGCCCTCTGCTGTCACTACTTTTGCACCTGCCAACATTTTAAAGCTGTAAAACTGACCAATTGTGCAACATCAATTAACCACACTGCTAATTTCATGCTGTTTGACAACCGCTAAATGTTGGCTGCTAAAGCCAACATTTGCACATCAACAGTGCCTCAAAACACAGCCTACATATCACAGTTTAAAGCTCTAGCCAATTTTATACCTTACTGTTGCTGCTGCTGTCTCTCAATAGACTGATCCAGGTTGCCAAATGATAGTCTACATTATCTGATGGAGAGAAGGAGAACTGTGTGTGCGTGTGTGTGAGCGTGTGCATGTGCGTGTGTGTATGGCAGGGGGTAGATAAAAGAGGACTGGAGCTTAGAGACACTGAGTCACTCCCAGTGCGGGCGCACAAACAACTGGATGAAATTAGAAAATGCAGGCAGATGAAGACAGAAAACAGACAGAGATGAAGAGAGGCAGGTGGACAGACAGAGATGCGTGCAGGCAGGGCAGGCACAACAACAGACAGGCGAGATAGACAGGTTGGCAAAAAATCTATTGACTTAAACCGAGGAAGCAATCAGATAGGAGATGGAGGAGGGGAGCAATATCGAGAAACAGCCTACAAAGGAGGGCGAGAGAGTGATTGTTTGAAAAGAGACAGAGAAGGTAAAGATGAAATAGAAATAGACTGGGTTGAAAAGGAACATAAGAGAGATTAGGCAAATCAAAACAAAGACAAAAATGATCCGCAACAGATTAGAAAGATCACTTGACTGCACTGCTATCAAGTAGGAAGAAAGATCATAATAGTTTAATGTAGCAGAATAGTAGCAAGTGTTACTAATTAATAATCAATTAATACCCAAACTATATGATGATAACTAATAACTTAAAATTATTAACCATAAACACATACATTTATACCGCAGATCAGTCGCATAGCCAGTAATGGACCTGGGTGACACTGGCCCACTCAGCCAAGTTTGATCAAAATACATTTTACTATGAAAAATATTCAAATGTATGTAAGAAAAGAAATAAATATAAACTTGACATATTGTTGACTTGTGTGTGTTTAGTTTGTCTTCTGATTGAGACGGAACAGTTGAAATAAGTGGTTGGAAGCCACTGGAATTGGTTGCTTTAGTTCAGACAGGCAGACGCTCTGGGCTGCCTTCAACCAGCTAGCTAGCTGGCTTTTCAGCCGATGTAACGTTGCCGTCACAACATTGGCTAAACAAAGTTCTTTACTGTGTTATTTAAAGGAGGAGCTTTTCTTGGAAGAGGTATGGACCTTTTTCTTATTCGGAATAAAGTGTAAATAAGGACACGCTTTTCTGTAAAATGTGCAGACATTTTCCCTGCGAAGCTGACAGCCCATTTGCAGAAGAGGTGTATTGTTTGAGTGTAGTGTTCTTGCTTAAAAGAAAGAAAAGAAAAACTCTGGCACTCACAGATACTAAACAGGCACACAAATTAATAAACAACTAAAGAATTGATGGTTAAAGGCAGGGTTGATAATGTTGATAAGTTAGCAAGATTTGAAAGTAGCATCTCCTCAGGGCTCCATCTAACACAGACGTGCACGAGCACCGCTGCCTCGTTGCTTCAGAGTGGAGCGGCGAAAGGAATTTTACTTTATGTCTCATTCACTAGTAGGCAAACATCTAATATTATGATACTGAATGTTTTAAAAAAAACATGAGGGAGATCACGTGACCAACAGCCGCAATGGTCGCAGAAAGCTAGGGTTCTTATACCCACCTCCGCATTTCATTGAATAACCAGGTCTATTACTTTTTCTTCGACGCCAAATTGTTTTATCTGCTATCACAGTGACTCAGTGAATTGCCTGCAAGTGTGAGAAAACAGGTCCCATTGTCGTCTAAGCTACATACTCGGAAACAAAAATCTGAGCGATGGCTAACATAGCGTCTGATGCTAGCGCATTCCCAAACATGGAGGACTTAATTGCTCAGGTCTTGGAAAAGCAACGGTGCCCGAGGACGGTGGGGGGACTTCGTGTCTGGTGCTGGAGCCGGTGGCGGGGCCGAGGCTGGCGGAACCAGCGGCTGTGGACTAGCGGTGTCTGGCTGCCGTGCTAAATTTGTCTCGAAGACACTATATGTAAGTTTTGGAGCCAAGCTTTAAAGGAACATTTAACCAGACTGAAAGAAATATGATGGAGCTGACCGTCCAGTTTATTACTCCAACCAGGTTGGTGTGTTTTTCACATAGCTTATTTCAGAATTTGATAGCTGGTTGAGACCTAGTTCTAGGGTTTTTGTAACACCATTCATGTTTAGCATAAGAAGTTCACTAGACCTGTTTTAACATACCTGTGACTTTAGACAGGAGGGGTAATTGTGGACTGCAGTTTGCGTGTGCCGCATTTGATGAGGCCACGTAACTTGCAGATAGGGGTTAGGGTCTGCGGTCTCAGAGGGTTTTTATGTTTTTACCACACTTTGCTTAGAGCTAACAGTTCACCCGTTGCTACACATTTATCAGAGAATTCTGGTAGGGTTCTCGAGAGATGTGTGCATGTAAATTTTGAAGATGGCTGAGCTTTCAATCCTTTCAGTTAACGTCAGGGGGCTGAACGGGACGATCAAACAAGCTAAATTCCTGGAATATTTAAGAAGGAAGAACATAGATGTGGCGCAAGAGTCACATTTACTTAAAAGAGATGTAAATCATCTACAAAATAAATACTTCAAGGTTGCTGCCTCATCTAGTGACGACACCAAAACCAAGGGCTCCATTGTGTTGCTGTCACGGAAATGCGCACTCACCATAGACAAAAGTAGTAAAGACCTATCAGGCAGGATATCTTATATATGTACCACGATAGGAGGTAGCCTTGAGAGGCTTGGTTTGGGGGCCAAATTCATTGACATGGTACATACTTTATATGCGAATTCCACGGCCATAGTCTCAACCAATGGCTTGCATTCTCAGCCATTTCCCATTGAGCGGGGCTTTTGATAGGGATGCCCGCTTTCCCCCATGCTGTTTGCAATCTCTCTTGAACCGTTAGCCCAAACCATAAGGCAAAATAAAACCTGTAATGTCCAGATTAAATCCAATAGCAGCTCAATATCATTATTTTCAGATGATATTTTGTTGTACATCTCTGATCTTGAGGACTCTATTCCAAAAATTCTTAAGATTTTTTGGCTCAATCTCCGGCTATAAAATTAACTGGAATAAATCTAATCTTCTTTTATTGAACAACAGGCATGTGACATCAGCCATTAGTGTTACAATACCAACCCAAAGCAAAATTACATATTTGGGCATCACCATACACGCATCACTACAGCGAGTTGTCCAGGACAACTATGAAACTATATTAAGTAGTGTTCAAAGGGATCTGGCCAATTGGTCTGTGCTGCTGGCATCACTACGGTCCAGGATTGCTGTTGTTAAAATGAACATAGTTCCTTGTGTCAATTTCTTAAGTACAATGATCCCCTTACCCCCACCAATACATTTCTCGAAGAAACTTGATACCTTAATTTGGCAGTATATTTGGAATAATAAACAACCTAGGCTAAAATACTCTACCCTGCAACGTACCACAAACACGGGAGGCCTGGCCCTCCCCAACCTTAAAGTGTATCACAGAGCCTTTCAGCTACAGGCCCTCAGAGTGTGGATGGACCCCTCATCTACAGTTCCATGGAGAGAAATAGAGCAAAACCTCACTGGAAGTCTAAGACTGCAAGACCTTGCCTTTTCCGGTTGTGTGTCCAAAAAAGTGTATGCTAGCCTATGGCCCTATTATCACCAACAAGCAACTACGCTACACCAATAAGTGGCATTTGAATACCCCAATATGGCACAATGCACACTTAATGTCTGGTAAAAACCCTTTGCTTGTCAGCAGTGGAGTGATAGAGGTATTTATACTTTAGACAAGCTATTCAATGAGAAAGGTATGTTGAATTTTGAAAACCTGAGAGCTAGTTTTGAGGTCCCCAGGACATCCTTCTACTTTTATCTGTGCTTAAGATCAGCCCTAAAATGTTATGGAGTGCCATGGGGAAACAGTCTTGAGGCGCACCCAGTCATTAAATGGTTTGTTAATTTTCATGTGAGAGGATTAATGTCCAATATTTATGCTAAACTGATGCAAGTATCCATAGGAGAACTCCCAATAGTAAAGAAATGGGAACGAGAGCTGAGCCCTGAGGGGAACGCAATTAGTGGGCTGTTGATAAAATAAATGTCTATATATATAATAATAATTTCTATGGTCACAGAATAAAGATTTAGAACAAATGCAAAAGCAAATATTTAGGCTATCACAGTTAAATGAGTCCATCTTTGGAATGGTTTAAACAGCGAATGAAAATGTGTAATACTATACTAAACAGATCAAAAATATATATTTAAAATAAGAGGATATAAGAGGTTAATGAATAGTAAATTGAGGTGTGAACACTGGAGATAGACATATATCACAGTCAACTAAATGTACGTACAACAATTCATAGTAATACTATTCTATGGTTTTACATTACTACCGTACTTGTGGATGGTTAGTTACACAAAGCACAGCATGGTTAGTTAAACATAGCATATAAATGAATCTACATTTGAATGGCAAATTTTGTTTTATTCTGTGTGTCTCAGTATCTTACATCTGAGTCTTCGGAAACGCCGAATGTCAGTGGCTCTTAGCTATAGCCTAGTCGTAAATCACTTAACGTCTTTAGGTATTTAAAGTGTTAATCAGCCCTTTGTTGTTTGTTCTCTGTAATTTCGTCCAGGCCTTGTCATCAATTTTTAGATTTGTCCATCAACTAGGCCCACAGGCCCAGAGAGCTATGATCATCCTTCCTTAAGACAATAAGATCCTCTTCTAGGGAAACTATACACAATGCATTCTATGTCACGCTTCTTTTCAACTCATCAGTGCAATCCCTCTTATGAGTGTCCACAGATATTTAGTTGATTACTTGTTTTTTTGCTTCATCATCGCTACATTATTCTGGATTTATTTTCCATTACTAAATGTGTGTATGTGTATGTGTGTGTGTGTGTGTGTGCGCGCGCGCGTGCGTGCGTGCGCGCGTGCGTGTGTGTGTGTGTGTGTATGTGTGTGTGTGTGTGATAACCTCTCTGCCTGACTACTCAACAGGTAATTTCTATTCAGACTTGAATGCTGTCTGCATTAGTCACCTCTCCCTGGTCTTCTCTAGCACCATTCACAGTCCTTGTGAGATGAATGAGCAGGAGGAGAAAATTATGAATACTGTAAAATAGTGTAAAGTGATGACACACTCAAGAATGAACACATGAAGAGGCAACACTGTGGCAAAATTAAAATGTAAAGATTGGATGATCTTATTAGCCTAGTAGGAAAGCACTTTTACTCAGTATAATGAAGCAGATAGACACTTGTGGTCATCTAATTTACATCAAGAGTGTATTTACCTGTTGGAGTTGGTAGTAAAGGTATTCAATGCTAAGGTAAAATGTGTGTACTGCAGTATAAGCAAAGCAAGCCAAAGCTCTGAAAACCAGTTTACATCTGAAAATGTTCAGTACTGCAGTGTTTTACTTCTGATGAGACTACTCTATACTTTCATGCAAAACTAACTGCCTATGAGCCCCTGTTTACTAGCCACTGACTTGTGTTTAGTAGCCAATGACCAGTAGCCTCTGACCTGTGTTTACAAGCCACTGACCTGTATTTACTAGCCCATGAATCCCCTGAACCTGTAAGACACACCTACCTGTGCATAAGCTGTGGAGTCATTCAGGGCTCTCTGCAGGGCGTGGCTCAGTCCTTTAGAGAGGTTCTGTTTCAGGATCAGATCCAGCCGGTTCCTACGCAGCTCAATGGACAGAACTGTAAAGGAAAATAATCGGTGCTCATTGACTATGCACAATGTGTTTATATTTGGCTCGTTAATAGATCTTCCACGCCCCCCCCAGCTGCTGCCAACCACAGTAAAGGCCTTACTACTGTAGTGTCACACCATATCTGGTAAATGTAATCAAAGGATACAGTCTACAGCTTCTTATTAATTTAAGTGTTTATGCTCGAGGAAAATCTGCCCTTGCTTTCATGCAAGTTTTAATTAATTTGTGTGCATGTAATTACATCTTAGACAGATTAGGTACATTGTTCCTGTGCTTCTTAAAATGGCATTTTACCTGTATTTTACCATGTAATTTTTTCAGAAAAGGGGCAAAAGCTTGCCTTTACATAATGTTTAGTACATTGAAGGTTATTTGATAAGGGACATGCAGTACTGAAGTAACAGTAAAGTGTTTTTTTTGGAGAATCACCTGATGTTTTAGCCTTTCATCTTAACTCTTTCTACTCTCTGTTCCACACATCTAAAATTATTCCAATTTGAATAATTTTTAAGAAATACAACATTCTTTTTTCAAATTTGTTTAATTCATGTTTATCCTAATGATGATGTTTAGTCTCGTACCTGTTCTGACCCAGTACTTCTCGGTCAGGTTGCATGGTAGAGGACTTTCCTCTGCGCTTGTACTGAACGGAGGTTCAGTGGTCGTGATGGGAGGTGACGTCATCGGGATGAACAGAGTGGGGGCAGGTACCTTTGTTGTTGTTGTAGTGGTAGTAGTAGTGGTGGTGGCAGTAGTGGTAGTTGCAGGTGTAGTAGTTGTCGTAGTGGTTGGGGGAGGAGTAGTGGTGGTGATGGTGGTTTGGGGAGGAGTAGTGGTGGTGGTGGTGGTAGGGGGGGCCGTAGCAGTGGTGGTAGTAGTGGCAAGTGTGGTTGTAGTGGTGGTTGTAGGCTGAATTGTAGCCACTGTGGTCAGTTTGAGGCTTGTTGTTTGCTGTGTGGTGGTAGCAGCTGTGGTATTTGGTGATACTGTTACCGCGCTCCCAGTGGTCAACGCCTGTGTCATCATCTCAGCGGTGGTCACAGTAAGAGAGGTCTTTAAGGGCGTTCTTGCGGTTACTGTAGTCACCGGAAGGCTGTCATTGGTCACAGTGTCCTGGCTTGTGGTGTGAGAAACAGTAGTGGATCCTGATGGTGTTCGTGCTCTTGCTGTGGTGAATGGCGGTAAAGTTGAGGTGGTGGGTGGTAGAGATGTGTTTATGGTGGTGGTTAATGTGGTTGTGTGCTGTGAGGTGTTTCTGGTGCGCACGGGCATGGTGGTGTTCCATTGATGGGTGGAGAAAGGGCTGGTGATGTTGGCAGGAAGTGTGACGTCGTGGTCGCCCACTGTGGAAAGGAGTGACTCGGGGACAGTGGGGAGATCCCAGGCTGGCAGGCTGCTCACTGACTCTTCTGCAGGGAGAAAAACATTTGGAAATCAATGATATTAAAATATATCTAGTGATATTCTAATGTTGTCAACCAATCCCTTGAAAAGACCTAAACCAACCATGAATGTATCCTAATAACAAGTACCATATGTGAAGCCTGATATAGCTTATTCCACTGTCATATGGCTACACTGTGTTCCAAATACTATTCAACGTTTGAGAAGAGTTTAAAAAATGCAACTTTTCAGTAAGAACTTATGTGCTTGGGGTTGAGAGCCACAGGCAGGGTAGAAAAAGTCTGAAAATATTTAGAGTCGGTCTTACACATTGTTGTTTTTGGTCTTTTCATGGCATTTGTTGACAATAACAAAATTATATATTACCAACCTTATCCTTCAACATATATAACATGAGACTGTAAGATGTCACAAAAGTGCTCAGTTAGGGGTATAACAATGAGGAGATATATATATATATACCATATGATGTATTGCCTGAATTTAATAAACCCCTTTAACCTGTTCCCCTCTACACCTGGCTTTGACATGGAACATTAAAATTTTGATTATATTTGGAGAAAAAAACGCAGGCATTCAAAGATCCTCTCATCCATCGTCCATTTTAAATACAAAAGATGAAGTGCACAGCCTATTACATTTTTCATAGGAAATAGAAATCCAATTTGAATGTGTAAACTAGAGAAGCATTTTAATGCCAGCGGTTCATTTATTCCATCTGAATCAACTCTAAATGAAAATCAGACGCATGTCAATGAGATGTGTAAACGAGGCTGGGGTGAACAAGAGGGAGGCAATCAATCCTTTCAGATTTAGAAATCCACATTCCCTGTATCCTCCCCTCACATCACTACTTGAGGATGTGTTGTATTGTGACGGTGTTATGAATCTATGTGATAAGAAATACTGGACAATGGGATATTAGATTCTGTTAATTCTTGTGTCGGAAGCTAAAATTATTTATGGAGGAATTACCTTGCTGATGATGTCATTGTTATTGTGATGATGTTGTACCAGGACGTGGGGAGACATGGAGGTAGTAGAATGGGACAGGACATGGTGGTGAGGATGACGAAGAGGACAAAGATGATGATGATGATGATGATAATAATAATGATGATGATGATGATGGTGGTGATGATGATGATGATGATGATGATGATGATGATGATGATAATGACAATGATAATGATGACAATATGATTAAGGTGAATATTTTGGCAATGGGATGTTGAAGATGATGGTTGTTTAGGTGGCTATAATGGTAGCAATGCTGAAAATTATATTGTGATGACAACGGTTATTAACGATGAAGATTAATGAAGATTATTATTTTAACAAATGTCATTGTGTGATATGTGCATATATTCAGTTAACAAAGATGTTGACTGTTTTACCATCAAAATTAGATGCAATTTCTGAAACAAATGCAGGGTTCTCATTTCTATATGACAGCTGTCAAATTGGTTGGCTACTACACTGCCTGCCAGCTGACTTTTAAGTCTTTCCTGCTGACTTGTTTTAAATGAGAACCGGTAAGATGGTCTTAAATATGCACTTGATGGCTACATTCATGATATGGCGCCATGGGCGATTTTAGACCCTTTTTAAGGGGAGCTCAAGCAGGAGTGTGGTTGTGAAGTTTAACGTTGGTAGTCCCCAGAGAAGAAGTTGGTAATTTCATGGCATAGATTAGAACCCAAATTGAAATGTAAGCAACTAAAATTGCTGAATGTGAGAACATTGTGTCAAATTGGTTATTAATGTGACTTAAGTGTCAGGTTTAGTTCCATCATAGTGTTTATAGTGTCAAAAAACATTAGCTGACGTTGTTGTTCAGTAGCTAGCTCAGAGATTATCGGCTAATGGAATTATTGATTTGGCAGGCACTATATCCGTGTCGGGGCTGAGCCCCCCTAAAGGTTTGATCCTAGAATCGCCCCTGTATGGCGCTAATAGACTGAGGTTAAAGCTACATGTCCAAGGCAAAAAGTCAATATCCTCACCAATTGATGATTCATGTACAGCAGTGGTTCTCAACCTTTTCGAGTTGCGACCCCCAGAATAATGAGGTTTGTTTTCGCAACCCCCCCACTACCCAACTATGGTTAGGGTTAAGGTTAGGGTTAGGAGCCTTGAAGTCGATGGTCGCAGCGCTGCCTTGAAGTCTACATTGGGGGCTTAAAACACCATCGAGCCCCAGCCTTGTCCAAGTGCCCCAGGCTCTGTGGATTTTTTATGCGTTTGTGTCTTTTTCTCTTCCCCTGACCCGCCTTCAGACCCCTTTCTGTGTTCCAGGACCTCCTGATTTACGAATGAAGCTCTAAATATATAACATGCACTGCACCAAACTCACACAGTAATGTAAAAACCATTCCCCAGTCTATAATGTTATTTAATTTTTTTTCTCCCCAACCATCTGGTGTCCCGACCCCCAGGTTGATAACCACTGACGTAGAGGACATGGAAATGATGATCTTTATGAAACTATGCTCTTTGTCTTTGGAAGTAACACTAGGTTACTACTGTAAGTATTAACCTATTTAGCTTGGAATGCTAAGATGCTAAACACTTTTGCTCTTGTCTTTTGGGGTTTAGAATGGCTAAGAAAAAGACAGGGCCCTTCAAACTCTTTCAGTTTAGAGTATAGCTCTAATGAAAGCCACATGCACATTGTTTCGGCATGTGGAGAAATCAGCGCTTGACAGGCTTGCTGTGCATAGTTATGGTTGCTAAGCTGTGATTGGTGTTTGTGGGGAAGGGTTTACTGAATGATTAATTACAATGTGAAAAGTCAAAGCTGAAATATGTTTAAATGACAGAGAACAACCCGGCACCATACCCAAACTTGAGCTGCTATTGCTGTTGGAGGAGTTGCTGTTGACAACATTCAGAGAGACGTTGTCTGATCTTGCTGTCTGACTGTCTCTTTTACTGTCTGGAGAGGAGGAGGAAGAGGAGGAAGAAGGCAAAGAGGATGCTTTTGTTGTAGATGAGGAGGAGGATGAGGAGGAGGCCTTGGATGACGATGAAGAGGAGCTTTTGGTGGTCCAAGCAGCTTTAGACAGCAGTCCTAAAGGTTTTTTCAACGCTGGTGCCTGCAGCTCCGCTCTCTCTGCCAGTATGGTGGGGACTGATGAGATGGTTGCCTGCTCTCTTTGGCTCTCTTCATGCGCCTGCAGCCTCTGCTGCCCCATCCAGGCAGCTGTGTCCTTGGGCATGCTTGGCAGGTCATCCCCCTCTCCATCCACTGGACTCCATTCAGCCCTTAGTTCAGCCCAGGTGCCGGTTCCCGTCATAATTCCAGTCTCAGCAAAGACTTCATCAACTGCCCGGGCATGGACTCCTGCTTCTATTTCAGCAAACACTTTACCCTCAGGCCAGGCTCTGGGTTCAGCTCTGGGTCTGGCTCTATGTCCAGGTCCGGGTCGAGCAACTTTGTTGTTTGCCCCAGCTCTGTCTCCAGTCCTGGGGATGGCTGAGAGGTTGGAGGGCACTGTGGGGTCCAAAGGCAAGACAGCCCGTCTCATTGACTCATGGTGACCTGTGTCAGCTGTAGGAAACATAAGGGATTGGGAGATAGAGGAAGAAGTGGATAAAATAAAAGCAATAGTTTTAAAAATCAAATGAAATAGTCTTTAATTAAGAGTTCTGGGTAGCAAAAACATTGTGAGTAGTCTTTGACCCCTTTTCAACCTGGTATTAAAGGGTAATTTTGTTTTTTTTCAACCTCATTTCCCCATGCATTTGAGTCTAATAGACTGATGTGACCAAAAATCTTTGCAAATGGTCCAGTATTGAGCTAGAACACAGTGACGAAAATCTTTTAGATAA
Source organism: Zingel zingel (assembly GCA_023566125.1). Lineage (NCBI taxonomy): Eukaryota > Metazoa > Chordata > Actinopteri > Perciformes > Percidae > Zingel > Zingel zingel. The sequence goes on along the minus strand of CM042320.1, from coordinate 40,486,933 downwards.
CACAAAACCATGGATATATTATTATTATAGCCTATTGACCGCACAAATCTCTCTCTCTCTCTCTCTCTCTCTCTCTCTCTCTCTCTCTCTCTCTCTCCTCTTCTGCTCTTCATCCGTAGCCTATACTCTGGCTCAAATGAATGGTGGCCATCAAATTCATCTACATTGTCAAAATAATTGAAATATTGAGCCATGGCACTGAAAATATTTTAGATAACAACACAAACCTATAATTTCTGTAGCCTACTCCAAAACAACACACTCCCGAAACCCCCCCCCCCCCCCCCCCCCCCCCCCACACACACACACACACACACACACACAATTGCCCCATTAAGTTACATTGCAGCTTGGTTCGCACCGGCCCATCACTGCGTTCTCGCTCATTACCAATTTAAAAGATTTTTGGTCCCATCAGTCTAATCAGTCAATTAGACACAAATGCATGGGGAAATGGGGTCCAGGTTGAAAAAAATCAAGATTACCCTTTAACCCTCCTGTTATCCTTGGGGTCAATTTGACCCCATTCAATGTTTAACATCTCTAAAAAAGTGCTTGACATAATTTTTTTTGCTTCATATTGAATTACTTTTCCAAAGTTAATGGGGACAACTGGGTAAACATAAAATTAACATGATGATATATTTTCAATGTCCTGTATGCATTTTGTACGCATCGGTGTTCCTTGGGGTCAATTTGACCCCAGGCTGTTTTAGTTGTATAAAACATAGAAAATATGAATATTTTATACAAATTTGCTGAGATTGTTTTGGCTGATATTGAGGTCACTTTCATGTGCAGGTTGTTGCAATTTCACAATCTTCAAGTCCCCTCCCCCCACCCCACACACGCACACACACACACACACCCTCTGTGAAGGAGGGAAAATACTGTTCCCACACTCTGAGGGAGGGAAAATATCATTGACATATATATAATAGACCAACAGATCCCGTTCCTCTGGACGGAGACCAGTGAAGGCCATTAGAAGCACTTTTCCGGTGATGGCTAGCGTTACTGCGCAGCCTCCAACTGAGAGAGACGCCGTGAGCAACGTGTCTGAAAGTTGTAAGTCTTCTGGTAACTGTGCCAAGAGAAATCTCAATCATGCGGAGTTATATGTAAGGAGATAACACAGGCACAGGCTAATTATTGCTAACTAAAATGCTAGTTAACATTAGTAATTACACTTAAACAGCTAATGTGAGACGAAATTGCCTGCACGCTTCTCCTGTACTATAAGGTCATTTCACTACTATGCGACAGTAAGTCGCGTGGTTATGACACAATCGTTAGCCTATTTTTATAAAAAAGTCTGCTACGGAGCCATAACATGAGGTACAAGGTAATGGAGCCTTTTATACATTGTCGTGTTTCTTTAGAAATAAACGATGGACAAATAGTCTTTAAACACTTTAGATGTAAAGTTATTCGCTGTCAAAGTGGCGCCAAAATGAATGGCAGTCAATGGAATGCTAACGGGAGGTGATGGCTTTGTAGCATCAAAATTGCGCCATAGGAGGTTCGCGGTCCGAGGAGAAGCTTACCCCCTTGGAAAATATGGTTCCCACACTCTGAGAGAGAGAAAATATTGTTCCCGCACTCTGAGGGAGGGAAAATATAGTTACCGCACTCTGAGAGAGGGAAAATATGGTTCTCGCAGGGGTGGTTTGCATCACATGATACACAGGAGAGGGGCAAACATATATAAGCTCACACACAGGCACCGCAGCCTTCTAAACCATTTCTCTTGGTGCTCAATGTGCACTCTCTGTACACTCACTCTCATTTGAAAATGGCCTGCAAGAAAAGGTTTTCTGTCAGCCAAGTTTTGTCACAGATCTTTGACACTGAAAGAAACATAGAGGAGAATGTGTCCGAGACTGAGGATAATGTTGAGGAGGACCCTGATTAGAGGCATCCTCCTCTGAAGAAAATGAGACTCTTGGGGTTGACCCTTCTGTTGTCTCTCAACCACTAGCAGACACGTTACCTTCCAAAAATGGAAAATTATTTTCCAGTTTAGGCTGTCAACATTTTCCAGTTGCCAGTTTTTAGCAGAAACATAAATTAAAGCAGATATAAAATAGAAACTAAATTTCAGTCAACAGAGATTCAGTTAGAAGCTACAAACGTACTGAGAGCTGAACACAGAAACTTTTAGAAATGTAATTCTCTCCTGCACAGGTCCCGCCACCCGTCAGCACACAGACAGACTGTGGGCGACCTTTTTCAAGTCATCGCACGTTTCTAATTTATGAATTATGTGAGAGTACAACTGACATTTATAAACAAACGCTCACACACAACCAGCCTATATGCAAACGGAAATGATGTACGTGTTTATTTCATACCTGCCAACCTTGAAAAACTTTTTTGAGTAGCAACTCACTGATTTATTGTCGAAGTTCTGGTTCATGAACACGGCGGCACGCACATGGAAAAAATGTGCCATTACCACTGTCTTTGATGTCATTTTGGCTGGTTTGGTTGGGCATCAGTATAGTGTATCGTTTAGTTCACATGCTTACCAATCACTTCACCTGGTCCTAAGCCATAGTAATTTCCCCACTCACCACCATATTCAGTTATTCAACATATAAATCCACTATGAAGGAAGCAAGAACATTTTTAATGAAAAGACATACAGTATATTCACATCACAGAACATTCACTTCAACTTGGACATCTGACAAAAGGGAAGTGAAAATCCCAAAAGGTTTATGACCCTTATCAGAGACCTTCATAGACCTTAATAGACCTTCAACATCATATAAATAACTCAAAATCACAGAAGAAAATATGTCCTTTTCAACATTGACAACTGTCAAACTATTGAAAGAAAACTAAAATCACTGAAGCTGTGCCATGTCCTTTCTAAGTAAACATATTTTACTGTTGAGATTCATCACTTGTGGCAGTGGCACTTGTGGGAGTGGCAGCAGCTCTAGACTGTTTTGCCTCTAAAGCTGCTTACACACCAACCAGATGGCCAACCGTCGGCAGAAAAGGCAGTTGGACTGATCAGTCTCTCAGAGTTTGTCCAAAAAATGCCTCAAAACACACCAACGAGACGAGACGTAATACGTCTCCATAACAGCAGGCGGCGCTAATCTGTATTGTCGCCCAAAAATGAAAACCGGCAGCTGATTGGACGAACCCGTCACGTGGGTCTTGTTTCTCCGGAAATTCAAAGACAGACTGTCATGGCGGCTTGTTCAGAATACAATCTCATATTGTACTAAAATAGTTCACCGAAACATGTTTCTGAAAACATTTTAAGCGAGAAATAGGCCGTGCATTTGCTGAATCTGTCTTCATTTCAGATCAACAATCAGTTTAAAAGATTTTCGTCAGATTTTGAGAGACTCTAGTCACACTCATTCCGCTCCCCGTTTCCAGGTTAGCACTCTACCAGTCAGATGGGTCATTTGAGTCCGACTGCCGGCAGTGCCCGCCCCGCCGATTATACATGTCAAATCGGCCAAAATGAAGGACGACGGCCCCTCGGACGGACGATGGCACGGAGCACACTGAACAGACTTGAGTCACTGACCTTGCTCTGTGTGTCCGGGCCAATAGGTAGCTGTTTTGGCCTTCTTGAGAAGCCTGTCGCTGAAGCCCTCCATGTGGCAGATAGTCCCCTTAGCAGCCATTCTCACCTTTCACCTTTCATCATATCAGTGCTCAGGCTGGCTTTATATTGGCTCTTGTTCTTGATAACAAGACTGAAAACCCTCTCACAGTCAGCACTGCTATGGAATATTACTAGTATTCCAAGCATGACTGCTGAGAGGTTAGCCTCTTCAACAGGCCGGTGTCTCTCCAGGCCTCATCAATACGTTTCCTGAGAATGCTGGAATCAAAGCTGGTGGTTTGATACATCCTGAACTCATCCTCTACCTGATCCACTGTTACACTGTCTGGCAAAATGGAAGAAAAGCGGCTGATGAAGAAGTCAACAAAACAGAATTTCACTGATTGCCTCTTCTCTATGTCAGCCACAACAGCTCATTGCCAAATGGAAATTTGGAAAGCGTGTCGTCAGCTGCAGATGAAAATAACTTCCTCACATCGCTATAGAATGGCTTCAGCTCTTGCTCTTCAGCAAGTTACCCTGGCTTTGGATAAAGATTTGGGTCTCATACCCAATTGAGAGTTCCTCATCAGAATCAGAATCAGAATGAGCTTTATTGGCCAGTTTGAGCAAACAAACAAGGAATTTGACTCGCAAAGTACAACACATACTTAACGTATAAGAGTAAAAACAGAAAGGACAGTGAGAAATATAAAAAATACTGTTAAGTATACAGTACAACAATACAAAAGAATTTAGAGATTTACAAAAAATATACAATAACAACTGAAGAGAGGGAAGGAATAGTGCAATATCAGTATGGTCTGAGATTTAAGATTTGAATATAAATATAGTGCAAGGCAGTTCAGTGCAATGGTGGAATATTAATAACAATATTGTAATCATAGGTTGAAAATATACATCAGGTAGATGAGCAGAACAGTGTTGATTGACTTTGTTCAGTGTAATGGTGGGTGGGGGGGGGCTATTTCTGAGCGTTCGACAGAGTGACTGCTTGGGGAAAGAAACTTTCTTTGTGTCGGCTGGTTTTGGCGAGCAGTGCCCTGTATCGCCTACCAGAGGGAAGGAGTTTGAACAGTTTGTGACCAGGATGTGAGGGGTCTGCAGAGATTTTTGCTGCCCTTTTCCTGACCCTGGACCGGTACAGGTCCTGGATGGAGGGAAGGTCAGCTCCAATGATCCTCTCTGCAGCCCTAATTGTTCATTCCAATCTGGCCCTATCATCGTTGACTGGTGGCTGACCCAAACCAGACAGTGATGGAGGTGCAGATGACAGACTGAATGATGGCTGAGTAGAAAGTAGTCAGCAGCTCCTTAGGCAGATTAAACTTCCTTAGCTGTCGCAGGAAGAATAACCTCTGCTGGGCCTTTTTCTGGACAGAGTCAATGTGGGGAGACCATTTTAGGTCCTGTAAAATGGTTGAACACAGGAACTTAAAGGAATCCACAGTGGACACTATGCCATTCAGGATGGTGAGGGGTGGGGGCGGAACTTCTCCTAAAGTCCACTGTCATCTCCATGGTCTTCTTGGGATTTAACTCCAGGTGGTTCTGACTGCACCATTGGACCAGCTGTTCCACCTTCTGTCTGTAAGCAGACTCATCACTATCCTGGATCAAACCAATGACGGTTGTGTCATCTGCAAACTTCAGGATTTTTACAGACGGGTTCTTTGAGGTGCAGTCATTGGTGTAGAGGGAGAAGAGCAGCGGGGAGAGGACACACCCCTGTGGGGCGCCAGTGCTGATGGACCGGGTTTTGGATGAGATGCTCCCCAGTCTGACATGCTGCTGCCTGTCAATCAGGAAGCTGATGATCCAAGGCCAGGTGGAGGCAGGCACTGAGAACTGGGTGAGCTTCTGATGTAGGAGTTCAGGGATGATGGTGTTGAACGCCGCCAAACAGGATCCTGGCATACGTCCCTGGGGAGTCGAGGTGGTGCAGGATGTATTGCAGTCCCATACTGACATCATCATTCGCCGACCTGTGCTCCCATCTGTAGCAAGGCTATATGGAGAGTGCTTGATTTCTTCTGTAATGCACTCATCATCATGCCAGGCCAGTGTTTTCACTATGGCAGCAGTCTTATTTCTGCCACAGCCATACCGTTATCATACATACATACATCATACATCATACCATACAGCCTATCCCGCTATCAAGAAACATCTTCTTAAACAGTGGTCCGGCATGGTCTGCAGCAGCTAATGGCAAGTTGTGTTCTACAATGAATGTAGTGTAAAGGGTTTCTACGCAGATTGCTCTCAAATCTTGTGGTTGTACAAAGAATTTGTTCATTCTAAGCACTGAGTCTGTAGCAGCCACAATTTTTAAATGTTTTTTCCCCCTCCACGTGCCGTCGACAGTCTGCAACACACATACACATACACACACACACACACACACACACACACACACACACACACACACTAAAGCCTCTCTTCATAATTTTAGGTTAGACTGTAAAAGTGATTAGGCAAAACTATGATTTTCACCATACATTTAATTGTATGTTATGTGTGCTTATATAAACTGATATCCATAAATGAATTGCATTCAATTGTTTAATTAAACGGTAACCAACCATTCATATGATAGCTATATTATTACCTATAGCTCCTTGGTGGCCAATGTCAAAATCATAATTACACAAAGTGCAAAAGGCATGATTAGGCAGTTTAGAGGGGCGGAGGCATGGCCACTGCTCTTGATATTTTGTCAGGAACTTCTGGGGGGCAAAGACCCTCTTCTTTTTAGGTTTGCTGCCTTCTCTCTCCCTGTCAGAGTCCTCGTCTGACGCCATTTTGATTAACTGCAAGGCGCATACACACCCAGCATCCTCTTAACATCATGTAGGCCATCTGTCTGCCATGATCTGTTCCTACATATGAGTAATACTGTAAGATTTTTAGTGATGTGTAGCCCAGGTTACTTATGATCTCTATAATAACCTTACCCTCCATAATGTTCCTACAGTAGCCTACAGTCTTATAACACTTCTATAGTCTGTTCCAAAATACTGTAATACTTTTATAGTATGTCCCAAAATACTAGGCCTATAGTAGGCTATTTCTATAAGATTACTACAAAATTGGCCTACTATACGATTCCTATAATTCTTTTTCGTGATGGTTTGTACAGCCTAGCTACAATGAAAAAGTCACGTTTAACAAACAAACAATATAAGTGGGAAATGCTGCCAGTGCCTAAACAGTGCCTGAACCAATACTTTTAAGAAGATTTAAAAAAAATATGTATATATTTAAAAAAGAAAAAAGGAGCACAAAACGACAGTCAGCGACATTTAAGAACGGCTTGTTTATTGCTAAGGTCATATGGTCAAAATTAAATGATTTATTAAAAAATTTATAATAACATAATAACTTATTTCACCAGTAAATTGCTGGTAAACAACAAAAACAACCACTAGATTTTACAATAACTTTGAATGCACCACGAGACTGGCGAGGCGAGTTTCAAGTGAACGCACCATCTGTGTTATTTTTCCGATAAAGGCAGCTGCAGACTGTTACATCTCGGTGTTGGAATCCTCTACAGTGAAATACAGTCACACCGTTTGACATTAGCTGTCAGCATTTTAACCGTGTTTAATCTAGCTGCTAGCTAATGGTAGGCTAATGTTACCTGCTGTCAAGTGTATTATGTTAACTAGCGTCACATGCAGCGATGCAGGCTGCCTCTAACGTCCGTTTTGATATCTCCACCTGACATTTAAGAGGAATGAACCCAACGCTGTGATTGGTCAAATTCTTCTTCTTTAGTTTTTTCCCAGCATGCTTGTGGCTGCTACTCTGTTTTAGCCTACTACCATCAAGTGTTAGACTGAGACGGCTACTGCACGTCAACGAGTGAACTCAAAGCAGTCACCTGATTTTTGCGTAGTTTAAAGTGACAAATCGTATCACCGTATTTTGATGTCAAAATGCGTACAGGTTGGCAGGTCTGTTATTTGCATCTACTGCCAGGTGGGAACACACATACTCAAAGCTGTCCACTTGTGATCTGATCAATCAGATGGGACCATTATATAGGGTGACCAGATGTCCTAATTCTGAGTTGCGTGTCCTGAGCAGTGTTGGGTGTAAGTACAAAGTAACTACTGAAAATTTGGAAACAAAACGTAGTTCCTTTTTCAATTCGGCGCAATGTTTCTTTTCCCAGGGACAGATTTAACAGCGACACTGCCTTCTCAGCTGCACGCTCACAAGCTCCACATGGGACGTGACAGAGGCTGGTAGCAGAGCAATCGTAGCAAGCGAGAAGCACCCAAAGCTAACTTTTGAGAGCTTTTTAAGCTTTGTGGCTTTTTGGACAGCTCTCTGAGCCAGGCAGACACAAAGCTGACAACCTCACAGATGGTTGCGGTGGTGATGGCCTCATACATACATGCAGCAGACCGCTGTGGACTTGTGTCGGTTGCACGGACACGCAAGGATTGTTAATTTCCCATGAATCATCAGGAATTGACGTGTTCATAGTCTGTCATTCGTAACCTCATACATGAACAACACAACTAAAGCATTAGGTATGTGGGCACGTCACTATGAATTATGATTTATTAAGCATGATCATGGTTATTTATTTTTCTGCAAAAAAAATGTGGTCATCACTGCGCAAATTCTGATTTCAACACAACTTGTGCACAATAATGTACCCACCTTACCTAATGCTTTAGTTGATGTGTTGTTCATGCATGTGCATGAGGTAACGAATGAGAGGCTATGAACTCATGTCAATTCCTGTCAATTCATAAGATATAAAGGAATGAAGTAATGCACAAATCATGAATTAATTCATGCATGAATTCATAATTCATGTACCCTTACCGTAAAGTGTTACCATAACTTTAGTTCAAGCCTGTGGCAGCAGTTCCAAATAATTCATTTAGTGCCATGCAATGAAAAATATCTTTTCACGATGTTTTTCACAAGTTCAGTGGGTGCATTTTCCAAAAGAATGCTTTAATTCTGAAAAATAAAGTTGGTCCCACATGAAACTCACTCAATATCTTTTAATATTATTTCTTAGATATGTAGGCTACATACCAAGAAAAATCATGAATATTAACTGAGATACCCCATTATGTTGTGAGCAGTTTGCCTACGTGTGCTGTTGGCAAAATTGTGTCTAATCTGTTTGTGTCTATGTCTGACCTAGGCTGGCACATGTTCACGTGTGCGTGCACGAGCACTACAGTCACGCGCAAAGTGTCCCGGTTTTAGTTCCGGGAAATCTGGTCACCCTACCATTATACCAGGTGGAAACGGTGCCTTTGACTCATCTGACCCACAGGGCAGACAATGACTTCAGTTTCAGTTCTTCAGTAACTCATCTATTATGTGCCCTACTTAAACACACATGCATGCACACACATCTGGATTCCTCAAATCATTAGTGCTGCTAATGCCACCACAACTGTCTACTCTTCTTCTCCCCTTTCTCACACACATTATCCAAAGGGATTAAATATGTGATTGTGATTGTGGAAAAATAGTAATAATGCCTAAAGTAGGTCACTTATGTTTTAGAGGATAAAGCATAGGAAATTAATTTAGATGATTTAGAGTACATAAATTAGGACACACACACACACACACACACACACACACACACACACACACACACACACACACACACACACACACACACACACACAAACACACAAACACACACACTCCCTAATCAGTTGTGATTTCACAGATACTAATCTAGCCATGCTAGCCTGTAGATTTATTATTCTAACAACATACATAACCACTCAGACTGAGCTGAGCTCATAGCGGGGGGTTTTCTAAGCAAAGTTTGACGAAAGTTATACAATTAATGACAATTTTATGAAGTAATTTTTCAATTTGACATCAAATGAGTCAGATACAATACATGGAAATAGCTTCGGCCTTTATCACCGTTCTGTGAACTGTCTTCATCTTCTCTGTAACCTCAACCAAGCTTGAAGGTTTGGCAGACTGGGGCGATTATCCTGCCTAATACATTCAGTCTCAAAGGCACCTTGCCTTAGTTGAATTGAAAGATTAAAAAAAACAAGGCTGTCTGACTAGCACTCTGGTTGTCTTCCTGAGTGACAGTTTATTGCATCTGCTCATTTGTTCTGGAGTAGAAAGGTTTGGTTTTGGCGTCACTTAAGGCTGATGTTGAGTTTCTTCTGTTCTCAATGTAAAATATTGAAAGTGAAAAGGAGTGCAAGGCAGAGTGTTGAGCGCACACTCATTTTAGCCTTCAAAAGTGTTAAGTGTGCATGTATGTCACACACTTCCCACGCTCCCCATGTCTCCGCGGAGGATTGGTTAATTAAAAGACAGTGATTCTGAGCAAGAGAGGCTTTACAGAAGTAGCTCTGGGCTTAGCACCGTATATCCTCTGGACACCTGCTTTAAAGCATTTCATGACCCCACTGTTAACTACCACTAGTGAGCAATCTGTTTCTTGTCATAGGGCCTCATATCATAAATGTATCAACTGACAATTTATATTTCAGCTTCTTTAGATCTATGTTGTGTGTTAGTGCCAGCATCCAGTGCTCCGTAAGTCAGTATGAGAAAGGAGAATACGACAAAGCTAGAAATGGCAGGGGCAATTACTCGGGCACTGCAGGGAGAGTACAGTAACATGCTTGTGAAACTTAACTGAAATGTCATACTTCTATTAGCAGCAATTAATCTAATATAGAACCACTACAGCTGTGTTTCTTTACTGGCTCCAGACAGATGATGATGTGAAAGGGAATAAATGCTGATAGCACTCCGCTCGACATGCAGAGTTGGATGTTCCAGAGTCTCAGAGTCTACTCATGTTCCAGCAGACTTGCCTGTGTTGGAGAACACAGTTTCTGAACCAGCTATTCCATCTCTAGATCCAGTGAGTGTGCAGCCATATCCGGTAACATCAGAGGTAGTCAACACACCACATCAAGAGACTGGTGATACCCATCCCGTGTCATTACGAAACCAGTTCATTTTAGCCCTTTTTCAATACAGAATTCAATACAGCTGGACAGTTGTTTGACACATTTCGGGATAAGAGACTGTTACATTTGTGTTTCTTTAGACTAAAGAGTCATGTCTCAAGAATAAGGGCTTAATAACCCCTTGACTGACTCAGGGTTGGGACAGTCTACTCCCTACGTCAAGATTAGGTAATGTGACTTCACATGTTATATAAGAAAAAAAATTAGGGCTGTCATCATTAACGCGTTAATCGCGATGCGATTAAGGGCCGAGCATAACGCGTTAATCGCGATGCGATTAAGGGCCGAGCATAACACGTTAATTTTTTTTAATCACATGCCGCCATTTATTAATTTATTTTCACTTCACTCTGCTTCACGTCGTGCCTAACAGGCTACTATTTTGACCCTTTTCCGCACTTTGCCATACTTCCTCGTAACACATCCTGCTGTTGCAGGCTGCAGGCATGATGGAGAAAGACAGCAGCAACGCAATTCTGAATGGCGCTTTTTATTTTCCAAAACTCCCGGACGGGTCAAAAGCCGCACACTGTGTAAAGCCAAATTAAAATATCACCGAAGCACGTCAAGCTTGAGCTACCACCTACGAGCTAAGCATAGTACAGTTAACGTGACTCAGGTTGATGCTAGCAGGCTCAGGGAAAGCACTATTTTGGAGAGTGCTACTTGCCGACCTGTAGTAAAAAAAATACTACTGCTCTTGCAAAATGGGTGGCAACTAACTGCAGACCTGTCAGCATCGTAGAAGACTTGGGTCTTAAAGACTACGGTTGGCATGTTCTGACCCGTCTTATACATTGCCGTCGAGGGGGACAATAGTTTCACGCATACACAGCCTGTACGACACGGAGAAAGCAGCCAAACTGGAACTGCTGCAAAGTGATGCAAGGTGATCACTGGACGTCAGTGAGTAAGCAAAATTATTTAGGCGTTACTGCACACTATATTGACTCTAGATTCAAATGTGTGACTAGATTCACACATTTTTCTTTTGTTTACAGTAAATAAATAAATAATAAACAAATACAAATCTTAAAATCAAGTTCATAGTCACTTTCTTTGCATTCATTTCATTCCCAATCAAGATACACTAGTAAGAATTGCTTTCCATTGTTAATATGTACTTAAAAACTGTTCTGAAATGCAAAATAATAGAATTTTAATCATGTGATAAAACATGCGATTAATCGCGATTAACTATAGAAATTCAGCAATTAAAAAAAATGTATCGTTTGACAGCCCTAAAAATAAAAAATAAAGTGTTTATGTTCAAGTCATGATCATGGGAGCACATTTTGTGGGGAGGACATGTGTGTATGTATGTGCCATAGAGCATTGAGTACCCCGTTCCACTAGTTGGCGCTGTGCTGCCACTGTTACTGTGATTATCTGTATGTTCTAAGTTGAACAAGTACATTAGTAAAAGAGAGTAGCTCCTACTGTCAAAACGTGTCTGTGTTGTCTCTAATAAGAAGGTTATCTGAAGTGAATCCACGACACAACAATTACATTGGTGGTTACATCTGTATTTTTTCTGTAAAAAACTAAGCTATATGTTTTAATTTTATTTGGTTGTGTAGCATGTTTTTCATGTGCACAATGTCTTCTTTTGCCATTTCCAGCCACAGCCGTTTAGTAAACTTTGATGCTATTCTGATGCTTTCGATTGGTTCTCCTGTTTGAATTTACAGCACCACCCGTCTGATAGTTAAATTGCATCTCAAGCAGTTTCAAGCGCAAAAAAGGATATTGGTATGTGAGATCTGATATTAGCACCCGCGACTTGCGAATTTTTGTTTTTTTTTATGTATATATATATATATATATATATATATATATATAAAAAAATATAAATTATTATACTCTTTATTCATGTGATGAAGGGTTTTAAAAGGAGTTTGATACTAGTCAGTAGTCATGTTGCCATCAACTTATTTTCATCAGCATTTTGAAATATCGCATTAGAAAATGTTGATGGAAACGGTAAAATTCGAAAAAAAAGTATTTACGCTCGCTTGAGGTGGTTTTTGCCTTTTTTGTGACGTGATAAGTTGTGACGTAGCAGACAAGTAACTCACATAACTATAGTCCCAGTATCCATCGGATGGGGGAAGGATAGTGATATGGGTCCCATCCAGTGTGCCGTACTCTTGTGGCACGAGGTGCGTAGTGGAGTTGCAGTGCGCTATTGCCCATGCCTCAGCCATGTTTGGTAAATTGACGAATTTGTTCAACAGCTTGAATTGTATGGCCCTGCACACCGTGTATACACAGCAGTGAACGGTTGGCCGACACCAAATGTCTCTGCCACAACCCTGTATTCTGCACAGGTGGCCAATTTGTACAATGCTACCTCTCTCCATTTAGCCAAAGAACTTAGCTTCTAAACTCTTCTAAACACTGTCAATTCGCCTTTTTTTTTTGCAAAATTTTAAAAGTTTGCTCAATAATCGCTTGACAATTAGATGGAAGGTTGTAAGGTTGTAAGGTTAACACTGCCAGGTTTAACAGCTGAAAACATTCATTAGAAATTCAGAAAAGTAATCAAAAAGTGTTTCAATGTAATAAGTTACATTACTTTGATTAAGTAATTTAAATATTTACACTACTATTACATTTTAAATAGGGTAACTATCAGTCACCTATTACATTTCCAAAGTAACCTCCATACCTACACACTCCCTACGCAGACCAGAGCAGTCTTAGGCTGTGTTCAGATGTCAGACGGTCCGGCAAAAACGCAGGTCTTTTCATTAATTTTTAATGGGGGTAGTGTGTTTAGGTTGGAGCGAGGGGTGCCGCAGGGGGACAGGGAAAAAAACACAGCAGGCCTGCAGCGAAAAGTTGAGACCGGCTCAATTTTTGGAGAAACGCAACCCCACGTCACGCTGCGGTGGCCAGTCATGTAACTGGTGATCAGACTTGTCAGTGGGTTTTGAGCTATGGTTTGAGGCAGTGTGAGAATCCTGTATAGTAAACAGGTTTACTGTTTACAGGTTTGCTAACAATCACCATAACAACTTAATGGTAATAGTATGTTAATGTTCTGCTACTGCCAAGTGACACTTAAGTAGTACTAAAGAGCCAAATCTTAATTGCTTGCTTTGCATTTTATTGATGGTTTTAAACTCATGCTGTCTTTGATTTTTTCAAATGTTTTTATCTGTTTTGATTTCTTTTTTATGTTTCACTAACTTTTTATAAGTATTTTTATTTGTACTTACTTAAACTGTACCAGGGATTCTTTCCTAAGTATATATATTCCTTCTTAGAGTTTTTCCGGCAATTGTTAACCCTTAACCTATTAAAGGACAATTCCAGCGCAAAACGAACCTAGGGGTTATTAACAGATGTTCTCTTTCTCTCTCTGGGACATGTTTTCATGCTAATCGAATGAGTTTTCAGCTTGCAAGACGCTAGCGCGGACCACCGATTAGCTTACAACGCTAGTATTTGGGGCACAGGGAACGTAAAAACAAATCGCTATTTATACCACTAAAAAGGCTCAAACTATCACCAAACTTCAACGGTAGCATAATGAGGGTCCCAAAATGTTAACCGAAGCATTGAGAACTTTGTGAGTGTACATAAACATGTCCCAGAGAGCGACAGAGTGGGTACACATCTGTTAATAACCCCTAGGTTCGTTTTGCGCCGGAATTGTCCTTTAAAGACCATGTATTGATAATGGCCCCTCTCATTCAATAGTCAATAGTTCTTTAAGAAAAGGAACACTTGTGTGGAAAGCTATTAGGAATTAATTTGTTTGAATTGAGTGAATGGATAGATGGAGGGATGAATGAATAGGATGGATGGTGGGATGGATGGAAGGACTGTACCATATGCATAACTGTTAGCAGTGTTTTGAGTGTTGTCTCCTCCAACAGCTAGCCACCTGCTCTGGCTGAGAGCAACATATGTGACTCTACCATCAGACCTCTGACAAAACGCTAGGATAGAAAAACCTCCACTGAGAACAAATATGGACTGGATGGATGGTTGGTAGAAAGTGCGGATTAAAGATGGATAAATGTGGATCAGAGCAGAACTAACCGGCTTTATCTATTTGCACGAATGTTTTGCTTATTTCCATGTGAGAACATTTAGCCACAACCCTGTGAAGCGTTGCCAGGTCTACAAGATTAATGCCCATTCTGATTAGCCATTCCCATGTGCCTGTAAAAACATACTGTTAAAAAAAATGTCTGTGGCCTATGGCCATGGCTTTGCCCTTCTCAGTCCTGGGTAGTGTATTTGGAGTTGTGTGCCAAGCAGAGTTGATCCATGCTGCCACCCTAACTGTGAGCAGGACAGGTGGGTAGGAAGTGTGAGAATGGTACTTAGCCAGCTGGTCCTCAGCTCTGTGAAACTCAGAGGGAAAAGTGAGGAGGGGGAGTCTGGTTAGCTTAATCTGCCAACTAGCCAACTGTTGGCAAGTTTTCATTATAGTAATAATTATCAAGAAGGCCAGATGAAAAATAATACATGTCATTATCTCCGTCTTTGAGCTGTACTGGGCAAGGTTTTTCTATAAAACAACACCAGACTTTCTAGTCTAATTTATAGCAGAGGGCTACAGTACGCAGCAGTATCATATGATCCCCAATAATGAAGACACTGTAGTTTCACCTCATTAGTCTAAGCAAAATAGTGGTGTTAATGGTCAGTGGTCACAGGCAGAAATTCTTCCAGCCTCAGAAAGTGAGAACAAAAGAACACAATATGCCAAAAGCTTGGCACAGTAACAATGCCGAAACCTTCTTCAAAAGATTTTTGCACCAAAGTGTGTACAGATTGGTGGCATCATATTAAACAATTTAAGGGGAGCAAAAGTGTCAAACTTTCAGAAAATCAGTTTAGCCAACAGTGTGCATGAACCACATTCTGGCCTCACGCACAGGGTCTTTGATGAACTTCAGAATTGCAGCGGGGGCTTTCTCCTGGGAGCTGAAATAAGACTGTAGGGATGGATAAAGCTTCAGCATCCACTCGACTGCAGGTCCAAGAGATAGTCAGTTCTCTTCAGCAAGAAAGGTTAACGTACAGCGTACTGACGGTTCTGTCAGAAAGAGCTGCAAGTGTCATATAGCAACAGTCTTGACAACAACACTTTGATTGATTGACACACATACAGCCAAATCAGTGTTAAATTCAGACATGGTGCATTGTTTTTGTTTTTATATTGGGTTATGTAATAATGAGGGAGACAGAACATGATAAACGTCTATGTAAGCATAGTCTCGCATTGCCAGACCTATCACCACAGCATTGTAGAGTAAGGTCTGGCTCCTCCACACATTCCCAGATAGGAGCAAAAAAACGCTTTGGGTTGTTTGCATTATTTAAACCTATCACAATCGTCTTGGTGCGGCATTAAGCTCCGGTTGCCGCAACGGTGGCTCTGCAAAACGGTCTTGGGAAGGAACTTGTTTAGGTGGAACATTTGCACCCAGCAAAAGAAAACGCCACATACAATACAGTAAGACCTTATTTGCATAGCGTTTTAGAAATGACCTCAACTCAAAGCTTACCACCAATAATTGTACTTGAATTCATTAGCAAGAATACACTGGTAAGAGCAAATTACGTTTCACCATGTATCCAGCTAATTTATATAGCTCACTTTACTGTATTGTGTGAACAGTTAACTTAATTTAATATTGTGTCAAACAATTTGTGTAAGGTCTCTCAGGAGAAAAGCAAGTCGTTGGAGGATGAGGAAATGGGATTCTTTTTTTAGTGCCAATGTGTTTAAATGACTGTCTTTGTGGTTACAGTGGGAGTTCTGGTCAAGGCACTGATATACTTGATGTGGTACGAGACTCAGTAGGAGTAAAGATGGTCCCAAGCCAGTAGGTTTTGTCCAATAGGATGGACATGTAACCATTTCCTGGAACTATTCAGGGCATCCATCTGTCTGTTTGGAGACAAGAACAGGAAACAATTTGGATGGATTGTCAGGTAAACATAAAAAAATCTATGGATTATAATGCGAGGAGAATCACTAATGAAAGTCATATCTATACTCAAAAAAATACATAGAGGTTTTTTTCATGTAAAATATTATTGGGTTTTTTGGGGGGGGGGCTTAGTTAGGCATTTGTGAGTTTCCATATTTGCCAACAGATTAGTGTGACCACGACTGCTGCTTTGACAGCACTGAAGTGATCCAGTGTGTCCATCTGTTTGTGTAAGAAAGAGCAGTCAGTGACAGTCAGGATGGATTAATGGCAGGCATTATAACATAGAGCAAGGCAAGGTGTAACCAAGTGCAACATCATACCATTATCATGATACCTATCTTAAACATTGTATCTCTAGTAATTTATCTCACTCTTAGTGGACAACACAAGTAGTGTAGCAACAATAAATATTTGTATTATTCTCTGAAGGGATAATAGTGAGTAAAGTTAGGGGAAATTATGCCATCTTTTCTAAGCAATACTGCCAAAGTGTGAGGAGAACTGCCTAAACTGACTGCAACAGAACATCATATCAACTAAACAGTGAATATAAAGTGGGAGTATTTTTAGGTTTTAATAGTTATGTTAAATTATACCTTGTCACAGCCAATTTATCCAATTTACACACATAGTGGATGAATAGATGGATGGATCGTTATTTAATAACATTATAACAATTATAGATAAAATTTATCACCTCTTGCCGTCAACTTCTAACAGAAACGGCTTTAAAACCTGACATATATTTAGACTGCTTTTCTCATATCGACCACCAATTAACGCTAAAGATTTCTTCAGCTAAGCCATCTACCTGTCCCTTAGACCCCATCCCTTTGAATTCCCTGCAACATTTATTTTCTAGGGCTTTTTTGTCTAAAAAACTAGGTCATCCCTAGAATCTTGTTAACATAAACTGACTGGGGCTTTTATGTTGAAAAGTCTGGCTCATTTTGGCTTTTCCTGTTATGATAAAATTACCATCTTGTGCTTTTTTTGAAAATCAGAAATGACACTGTGTGTGTGTGTGTGTGTGTGTGTGTGTGTGTGTGTGTGTGTGTGTGTGTGTGTGTGTGTGTCTGTGTGTGTGTGTGTGTGTGTGTGTGCGTGTGTTCTTTGGACTGGTATGGGGGTGGGGGAACACAAAAAGTCACAAAATGTCAAGCTGAAATGCCATTTTTCACAGCTCTTTAAGTTGAACATTCTGGGTATTTGAGTCAATTCAGTCCCCAACATAAAATAATTGCTGTGTCAAGCTCTGTGTCATGGAGTTTGTACTGATACCTTACTGGAGATTGCCAGAAGGACAAAAAGTAATGAATATTTGTTCATCTTTTGCCTCTCTGGCTTTAGACATTTTCTATAGTGAACAAAATAAGAATCAGAGCTTTTTAAACCATCCATGTTCAGTTTCCACTTGCAAACACTTTTCATGTAACAAGGCTTATATATATATATATATATATATATATATATATATATATATATATATATATATATATATATATGTGTGTGTGTGTGTCCTCCAAATCAAAGAGGAAGAGTAAAAAAAGAGAAAAATAGTCTTGTAATTCCTAGCTTATACCTGCATGCATTAAAGAAGCGAACTAAAGTTGCTTTGAACATAGGATGTCAACCTTATACATCAAAACAAATACCAGACCAATCCTTATATGAAAAAAACAATTCACAGACTGAACCTATTTTAACAGTATTATAACTGCCCCATTGAGCTTGACAACAGGGCTGCTTTTGCTGCTGGGTTTCCACAGCAACTACAGGGATGCTGTCACCGGGGTAACCATTACCATGGATAAGAAAGGAAACAGAGTGTTCTGTGCTTATGTGACGTCTGTCCTGTATGTCGTGTATCGCCTGAAAATACAGCTGTAACAACAAGGAGCAGTAATAAGGTGTGATAATGCTATCAAAACAAACACAATATTAATTTCATGCAGCATCTTCCCACTTTGCAAGTGAACAGAGCATAAATTAATTAATGTAACATAATAAATACTGACAAAATTACACTGACGAGAATACTAGTGACCAAAAATATCTGCTGATAAACAAAGACTTTTTTTTAATCACAATCACCTGCAACGGTTCACAGAAATGAGATAAAAATCAACCTAGTCACATCACAGCCCTGCCTTTACACAGCTTATCATAAGAGGCAGCATTAGACATTATTTTAATGGCAGGATGAAAACGCATATAAGGGCTTAACACATAGTGGCAACCGTTCAAAGATAAATGGATCTATAAATTGTTTATTAATCTGTCATAATAAAATTATGATCATTGGGGAATTACGAAGATTAGTTGGCTAAGGGACATAACAGAAACAAAATCTTTTGAATTTATTTTCTTAAAAAGAATAGTTTATTAAAGCTCTCATATTATGCTCATTTTCAGGTTCATAATTTTATTTTAAGGTTGTACCAGAATAGGTTTACATGGTTTAATTTTCAAAAAACATCATATTTTTGTTGCACTGCACAACTCTCTCTCACTGCCACAGATCCTCTTTTCACTCTGTGTTCAAGTCTCTGTTTCAGCTAGAGTGAGACATCTCTTCTTCTTTACTATCTTTGTCTGTACTCGCACATGCAGTAGCTAGGTAAGGATCATGTTAGCTAGCTGTTTCCACAGACAGTAAAAGAAAGGCTGTTTCTCCAACTTCGGTCAGTTACAGGCAGGATTAGCCGGGAGACTTATTCTAAACAAGGGCGCACATGTAAGTAGTTATTTTGTTATGGTGAACTTGTGTGTGTTGTAGCAGTGCTTTGCCATTGAGAACGAGGTAGCATGCTAGCATCAGCATGCTAGCGTCAGCATGCTAGCGTCAGCATGCTAGCGTCAGCATGCTAGCGTCAGCATGCTAGCGCTAGCATAACGGTTATGGTTAGCCAGCTCGTTTCGGCTAGTTACGTAGAAAGCCGTGCAGATTTTGAACAGCTCGCCCGGAGACTGAAGGCAAGACACATTCAGAAACCAGTATTTCACTCAAAACAGCATGGATGTTTTTTTTGTATGCGTGTGAAAGCACCAGAGACACAAAATAACACCCCAAAATTTTTTTCATAATATGGGCACATTAAAATACAATAATGTTATATTGTAGCTATAGAAGACATATGTTATTAGGAGGGGTCAGTGGTGATGAAAACAAATCAAATAAGAGTTAGTGTCAGCTGTAGATTATATTTAGAACTTAATCTGTACGGCCTTCTGTTTGATGTGAGAGGCCAGTGGGCTCAGTAGGCCCTATTAAGTGACCTACATCAAAATATCCAACCCTCCATGTGCTATATAGCAAGCCATTATCACACACTTGATACCATATGAAATTGCACTTTTCCAAACATGGATTTTTTTATTGCCCCTGAGATTCAGAAATGTCAAAGTGAAAAATGCATTAACATTAATAGTAATATTTAAAAACAAAACACAACATATGGACTGCATCCACACTAGGGTTGGGTACCAAGACCTGGTGCTAATATGGCACCGGTTCCTTAACGACCAGTATCTACTGGACTGAATAGCAACACGGATACATGCATAAGCTCATTATGTCCTCATTTTCTTTCATACTGCATGGCATATTGTTGCACCAAAGACATCAAGAAACCACCTTAAAAATCTATTGGAATTCAGCCCTCGTTTTTGTTTGAACACAGCTTATCACATCCTTGTACCAATCACAAGACAAACAGGTCAATTTTGGTGATCAGATGTCTTGTCTTAAAATAAACTAATATGGAAAATAGTCAGTGTTCCTGATTTCTGATATAGTTAATCTACCAGATTAGCATGTATATGAAGGCTATAGATCTTATATTGCCAGAATGACACATGTAAGCATAAGAATAGAAGGAAATGATATTACAAAAAGTTAATCAGAAAGATTAAAAGAGCAAAAAGAAATGGGAAAACCGACATGCTATTGTGGTATCTGAACAGTTCATAACTTTAACACATAAATGCACCCCAAGAGAAGCTCGACAACATACAGTACAAACCTCAGTTGATATGATTTAGGTCTATTCAAGGTAACAGTAGTATTGGTTGTCAAAATAAATACAGGTGTCAAACAGCTAATGGTAGATTAGCATTATATTGCATTCCAGAAATGTCAGGAAGTTGGCAGGCAAGTAATAATAATATTGCCTTGTAGGCTGCTTGAAACTACCAGGTGCCTAACAGGAAGCAAACTAATACAGGACAGTCTGTTGGGATATCTATTACTGCTTGGATGGTATCTAGTTGCCTGGCAGACTGCCCCTGTGCTGCTTTGCTTCTTATTAGGCATCTGGCATTATCTGGCATTATTTAGGCTGCCTGGCTACCTACTCGTGTTTGGCTCCCGGGGAAACTTAAACATGTCGTTCTGTTGCCTATTAGACTGATTATATTGTTCAGAAACCTGTAGTTAGTTACCTAACTAAAGGGACCCACTGTCATGGTGCAGTGTATTTATCAGCAGTGTTTGGCTCACTGTAGAGAGAGATATGCCAGTGATCACTGACTGTGTAGGAGGTGGCTGTCTGACAGATAACACAGAGGGAACAACAACCTATTGGGTTATATTTGTTCTATTCCTGCTTCTCCTAAAGGCTGATCTCACATTTAATTCCTTGTTCATATCTTCAGTGATTACCATGAATTGCAGTAATTTTGTCTTACCATCTTTTTCCAAGATATTAGGTTGTATCAGAGAATTATTCTTCCTTGTTCTTTATAAATAGAAATAAAAACATATGGAAAACGTATGATTATGTTTGAATTTATATAAAACAGAAATTAAGAAAAGATCCTCTATTGCCTTTAATGTAATTGGTCTGCTAAATTAAAAATCTTTGTTACTTTTAATGGATAGTTATTGGTAATTGTATAAGTTACTGATGTCATTTATACTACTTCATTTGAATGCAGTTGTAGCTCTACAGTCAGCAGAGGAGGCAGGTGTGCAAAACATCCTGAGTTTAAGGTCTTAAAGGAACATGCCGACTTATTGGGAATTTAGCTTACTCACCGTAACCCCCAGAGTTAGATAAGTCCATACATACCCTTCTCATCTCCGTGCGTGCTGTAACGCTGTCTGACGGCTCCACCGGTAGCTTAGCCTAGCACAGAACATGCAGGTGAATGGTTCCAGTAATCCTACTGCTCCGAATTGTGACAAAAGTGACAAAATAACACCACCATGTTCCTATTTACATGTTGTGATCTGTAGAGTCACAGCGTGTACAAAAAACAACGTAACATGAGACACAGCCATCTTCTAACCGCAAACAAACCGGGAACTATATTCTCAGACAGGCTTGCTGCAAAGCAAATCATTCCGCCCAAGTACTATATTCTTCCGCCTGAGAATATAGTTAGTTTGTTTACAGTTAGAAGATGGCTGTGTCTCATGTTACATTGTTTTTTGTACACGCTGTGACTCTACAAATCACAACATGTAAATAGGAACATGTTGGTGTTATTTTGTCATTTATTCGGAGCAGTAGGATTACTGGAACCATTCACCTGCATGTTCTGTGCTGGCCTGATGCTGCTGGAACCGTCAGACAGCCTTACAACACGCACGGAGATGAGAAGGGTATGTATCGACTTGTCTAACTCTGGGGGTTACGGTGAATAAGCTAAATTCCCAATAAGTCAGCGTGTTCCTTTAAGTAACATCCGATTCTCTTCATACCACAAAGTCTGTATTAGTTTTTATTGTTTTACATCTGTATTACATTATGTAGTAGTATTATTACTATTAAAATTACTTTTTAACATGCTCTCATAAAATGCTGCTCCATCCCAAAGTCCAATGCCGAATTTTTGTCCCAGTCCATTCCAGATACTATGTTTTGCCTAGGCATCAGTAGCTTGTGCGCAATGCATCCTGGTACATGTAGGCACTGCTGGTACGACGCCGCAAGCAGTAAAACTCACCTTCCTCGGTCAATATAGCATGCAATGAGGAATTTATTGCTTCAATTAACTACATTTACCATCAACATTGATTGGACATCCACATAGGATTCAGTGTGATGATTGCGTAAGCACCCACACTCTACAGAGCCTGACCTGAGAGCTTCTGTAAGTGGGAAACAACAAAGACACACACACAAGTAGGTGAAAAATCAGTAAGGCAATAAGTATGCAGTCATGCAATAATTAAGACAAATACACATGCAGGCAGAAGGCAGCATTGTGCCTCATCTGTGCTGCTCTGCCCCAGGGTCCCTTGTGACTGGCTGACATAGTCATGTGACATCTCTGGGACACTTGGTAGGTCAGCCAGTCTAGCAGAACTAGGGAGACATCCTGGGCTGCTGCGACGAGCACGTACGTAGACCTTAATTGACACATGCACTCCCAACCCAAGCACAAGTCAGCAGACATTTATTTATGTTGTAGAAGAAAACTCAGGCACTCACAAACACTCAGACTGACATTTCCACTAGCAAAAATAGACTTATACTGTTACACACACACTCTATCTTCACTTTCTCCCTTTATACACATATTAACAGACACATACACAAAACACCACTCTATCGCCATTTATTCCTCTGTCTTTCCGTCTGACACACACACACACACACACACACACACACACACACACACACACACACACACACACACACACACACACACACACACTGCACATACACCACAGTGACATCATGACCACAGCATCACAGCCATGGCTGCATGAAGAGCCACAGTATGGCTTAAAGTATGTTTCAAATTGTGTAATAAGTCTGAAATAATTCTCCAAAATATTGTTTGGGTTAAAATCTCTAAGGAGTAAAGTTGGGTCGATTTCCGGTTTTGCTGGTCCAGTGTACAAGCTTAAACCGGTGTGATTTTGTGCAAACTGGCTGAACTGGCTTCTCATTATGAAACGTTCTGGCAAATTCATAAGTAGCCTACATGAGCAACCAGCGCATTGTATTGCATTGTGTTGGGCAGTAGTTACTAGGATGGCTATGGACAATTCTGTTACCTGTTTCTGTTGCCTGTATTATTTATTTCTGTATGTTCCCTGTGTTTGTATATTTATTCTGTATATTTCTGTTCCCTGTTGTGTTGATGTATCCTGTTTTGTGTATTGTGTATTTCGGTTTCCTGTTTTATTTTTGATAGTCCTGCTTTCTGTCTTGTCTTGTCTAGTTTTGCTTTCTGTTTTCCCGCCTTGGTTGATTGTCCTGCCCCGCCCTGATGTGTTTCACCTGCTGTATCACCTGTCCCTCATTTGTTCATTACCTCATGTATTTAACCTCTGTGTTCCCTTTGTCTCGTTAGATTATTTTGTGGCCGTTTGTGTCCGTTGCCCTGACTGTGTGAGTTTGTGTTCCCCGCTCTGTTAGTTTGTATCCTGTTTGTTTCAGCCTTGTGCCTTTTTTTGGAATTGGTTTTTGCCTGCCGGTACTCCCAGGACTCTCTTGGTTGATTTGTGTTTTTCAAATAAATCCTCAACGCCAACATTTTTCTGCCTGCCTGCCTCTCTCTGCATTTTGGTCCTTTAATCTCCTACTTGTAACAGTTACTAGTTTAACTACTTCTCAATAGCGTTGCTGTTGTTTTCTGATCAAGTAGTAGGGAAGCATCCAAACAAGTTACATTTTCCCAAGCATTTCTAAAACTCAAGTTCAGCAAAGATTGCTGCTGTCTGAAATAAAACTGCAGAAGATCACCGCCATACTCTGATGTGTATGTTTAAAAAAAAATAGCTTTGATGTAGTAACTTACGTTTGCCATGTTTCTGTAGCTTAGCTTGCTATATTTATTTGGGGGCTAATGTCAGCTTCAGTGTAGTGAAGCTTAATTTACAGTAATGTAGGATAACTAGTAGCTTAGCTCACTAAACTTCCCAATAGCTTGCCCAACACTGGTAATGAGCAATATGGTAATGTGATTAACATACCTGTCTCTTAGACCCCATCCCAACGAGGCTACTTAAAGAAACATAACCCATGGTTAACACTTAATTACTAGATATGATCAATATGTCTTTATTAACAGGTTATGTATCGCAGTCATTTAAAGTAGCTGTGATAAAACCTCTTCTGAAAAAAAACACCCTCGATCCTGAGGTCCTAGCCACTGTAGACCTATATATAATCTTCCCTTTCTCTCCAAGATCCTTGAGAAGGTAGTCGCTAATCAGTAGAGACATCATTGGTGAAAATTACAAATGACCTTCTAACTGCTTCAGACAAAGGACTTGTCTCCGTACTTGTCTTACTAGTTCTTAGTGCTGCATTCGACACTATTGACCATACCATCCTGTTACAGAGACTGGAACATTTAGTTGGCATTAAAGGAATCACACTAAGCTGGTTTAAGTCCTATTTCTCTGATCAATCTCAATTTGTTAATGTTAACGATAAATCCTCCAGGTACGCTAAAGTTAGCCATGGCGTTCCACAAGGCTCAGTGCTTGGACCAATTCTTTTCACCTTATATATGCTTCCTCTAGGCAAAATTATTAGGAAACACTCAATTAACTTTCACTGTTATGCAGATGACACCCAATAATACCTCACTTAGCTAAACTTCAAGCATGCATTAAAGACCATGGATGACCTACAATTTTCTGATGTTAAACTCAGACAAAACTTAAGTTATTGTGCTCGGCCCTAAACACCTCCGAACCTCATTATCTAAAGATATAGCTACGCTGGATGGTAATGCCCTGACCTCCAGCACTACTGTCAGAAATCTAGGAGTTATTTTTGATCAGGATATATCCTTTAACGCCCAATTAAAACAAACCGCAAGAACCGCATTTTTTCACCTTCGTAATATAGCCAAAATTAAGCACATCCTGTCTCAAAACTAGTCCTAGAAAAACTAGTCCATGCATTTGTTACTTCCAGGCTGGACTGCTGTAATTCCTTACTATCAGGTTGCCCAAATAAGTGGCTTCCTGTAAAATCCAGGATTTAATTTTAAATACTTCTCCTGACCTACAAAGCTCTAAATGGTCAAGCACCAGAGCTCATAGTACCTTATCATCCCACTAGAGCACTGCGCTCCCAGAAGTTTCTTGTGATTCCTAGAGTCTCTAAAAGTAGAATGGGAGCCAGAGCCTCCAGCTATCAGGCTCCTCTCCTGTGGAACCAGCTCCCAGTCTGGGTTAAGGAGGCAGACACAGTCACCACATTTAAGAGTAAATTTAAAAACTTCTCTTTGATAAAGCTTATAGTTAGGGAGTGAGGAGTTGCAGTGTCCGCCTAGCCCGGCCCACCTGCTTCTCTTCATAGCCGTCAGATTCACCTACCAACCCTTATATAACTGGCTCAGGTTTGTCTTGCACCAGCTCTTAATTATGCTGTTATAGTTTTAGACTGCTGTGGGGACTTCTTTTGATACACTGAGCCCCTCTCTCCTCTCTCTTTCCCTCTGTGTGCATCTATGTC
The DNA here is from genome assembly GCA_023566125.1 of Zingel zingel. Classification (NCBI taxonomy): domain Eukaryota; kingdom Metazoa; phylum Chordata; class Actinopteri; order Perciformes; family Percidae; genus Zingel; species Zingel zingel. The sequence continues at coordinate 40,460,934 of CM042320.1, read as the reverse complement.
CCAGAAATGCTTGTTAATATCTTAGTTCTGGGGAGCTTATTCCCCGGAGTCCTTATGTTTTTTTTCGCCAAAAACTTATCCTTGGATTAGGCTGGCACCTAAATCATGGTTGCAGCTGTTGCCGTGGCCCTGGTCCGCACCCTGCTATGCCCTGCTACACCCTGCTACGCTCTACAGTGCCCTGCTACGCTCTACAGTGCCCTGCTACGTCCTGCAGTGCGCTGCTATGCCCTGCTATGCCCTGCTATGCCCTGCAGTGCCCTGCTACGTCTTGCTATGCCCTGCAGTGCCCTGCTATGCCCTGCAGTGCCCTGCTACACCCTGTAACGCCCTGTAGTGCCCTGCTACGCCATGAACTACTACAACTACTATTTCTAGTCATAGTTCCATTATCTTTATTGTGACTATAATTGCCACTGTTCATCACACCCCCAACCAGCACCGTCAGAAACCGCCTACCAAGAGCCTGGGTCTGTCCGAGGTTTCTCCATAAAAGGAAGTTTTCCTCACCACCCAAGGTTTCTCCCTAATAGGAGGGTTCTCCTCACCACTGTCGCACTAAATGCTTGCTCTTGGGGGAATTACTGGAATTGTTGGGTCTTTGTAAATTATAGTGTGTGGTCTAGACCTACTCTATCTGTAAAGTGTCTTGAGAGAACTCTTGTGATTTGATACTATAAATAAAATTTGAATTGAATTGAATAATGTTGTTTGTTTATAAACTAACAAACTGTTCCGTTAGTATTTGATAGGTTCTACGCAAAATACTGCTGAGCTCAGAGGAAGGAGAGGGGAGAACGGCGCCCGTAAGGCAACATTTTAGATTTTAAGACGACAGAAGAGGTGAGCTGAAAAAGACAGGTAAAGTGTAAACACTGCAGGAAAAAAGTCATGGCTTAGAGGGGCATTACCGCCAGCAAGGGAACTTGAGTCGCTACACTCTCATTTTGGGATCTCTTAGTCTTACTCGGGAGCGGAGTGGCTGCTGACTAAAGTGCGATACCTAGTGGTAAAATTCAGTATACCGGCTTAGCATTTATCCAGTATTTGGCTTAATATCAAACCGGTTTGAACATTTTTACATGAAATATACCCAGATTCCAAATTGAATTGTGACCGTCGTGGTAGTTCACAAGCTGATCTCTCTCACATGTTTTGGTACTGTCTTTTTGGTCTTCAATATTCAATGTGCTTTCAACAGTCCTGAACATTAGAGTGCGACCCTGTCCATTGCTGGCCATTTTTGGAGTGCCGGCTGAGCCGCTACCTCTTAATTCAAGCAAGATTGACATAGTTGCTTTTGCCACACGTCATCAAGACATGATCTTGTTTCTAAACCTAGAGAAGAAGAGAAGTTTGCTCTCAGAGGGGTTAGTGAGGGATTCCTAAAAAAGTGGCAACCTTTTATTTCCTACTTTATCTGTTCTCCCTCCTGAATATGTAGGCTCATTGACAAAGTCCAGTAATTGTGTGTGTGTGTGTGTGTGTGTGTGTGTGTGTGTGTGTGTGTGTGTGTGTGTGTGTGTGTGTGTGTGTGTGTGTGTTAATAATTGCTCTTATTTTTATACTTTGTATTTTATCTATTCATTTTTTTTAGCTGTTTAGTATTGCTATTCCTGCCATATATGTTTTTGCTTAATTTTTGTCTTTTTTATATATTTTTTTATTTGTGTACTCATGGGGTGAGTTGTTGGGCATTTGGGAGGGGGGTGGGCAGGTGGATCGATGGGAAAATTGAAAACGGTGATTTGTACAGACTTTGAACTTGTTCCAATGTTGTGGCACCAATAAAAACTATGTTAAAAAAAGGATACGGGAGAGATCACGTGACTCTACCGAGCTCTGTACCCACCTCCGCATTTCATTGAAAAACCAGGTCTATTCCTTTTTCTTCAACGCCAAATTGTTTTATCTGTTATCACAGTGACTCAGTGAATTATCTTGATTAGTGTCCAAGATTTATGCTAAACTGATGCAAGTATCCATAGGAGAACTCCCAATAGTAAAGAAATGGGAGTGAGAGCTGAGCCCTGAGGGGAACGCAATTAATTGGGAGACAGTTTGGGACATTTTCCACTGTTCCAAGAACCCAAATCCCCAGTATATCCACTTCAACATATGTCAAAGGACATATTTGACTCCGCAGAAGAGATACGTCTCTAAAGTCATTCCCACTCCCTATTGTACGTTCTGTCAACCTGAAAAAACTGGAACTTTCCTACATATGGTCTGGGAGCGTAAACAGGTGCATGAGTTTTGGAATAAAACATCAATAATATCTGATGTGATAGGATGTCGAGTTCCTACTGACCCGATTGTTTTGTTACTTAATGACGACTCTAAATTACACCTGCTTGGGAGAAATTTGGCTAGCAGGCTCAACTGTAACCAAGAAAATGATCCCCTCTCCCTCGCTTTGTATAAAACAGTGGTTGGCGTATTTTCTAGACATAGTTATGCTTGAGCTCTCTACAGCGAGGATTAACAAAGTCAAATCATCAACTATCAGCCTATGGGAAAGTGCAGCAGCACAAATATCAGACTTAATGACCTCAACCCCACAAGAATTAGAGGAGAGTGATTAGGCAAGGTGTGGTTTCTGTTTGTTTGTTTTGTTTTCCTTGAGACCGCAGAGGGTGGGGGGTGGGAGAGGGTTTCTGGTCTTGTTAGGGGTCCAAGCCCGAGGGGGCTGGGAACCGCGTTTGCAAGGCAACGCGGTTCACAGATCCAGCAGAGCTGTGGAACCCTATTGCTTTCCTAAGGTTTCTTATTATTTTTCTCCGCCTAAAACAGATACTACAGCCTAAACCGTACATAGTGCGGGGGTGCCATTTTCAGGAATGGTCCAGATCCCTGCACGGACCTCAGACAAAATAATTTGCACCACTAGGTGGCGCAATAGCAGAGATACGCATTTGGCCCTATAACTCCCAAACCGTTCATCGCACATTAAAAATACACATAAAAAGTAATCGAAAGAAATTTTATCGGATAAAAATTGCGCAAATTACTGTGCAGCTCTATACCAGATTTGGTGATGATCGGCCTTTAGGGGGTGCTATAATTGAGGTTGAAGCATTTGGGCCTTTTACTTAATGAATGGAAAATTTGCTATTGGATTTCACCACAGACTTTGGAGCCCGCACTTAGTGAAATTTCGTGACTTTTGCCTCGCCGCCATCATGCTTTGGCTTCTCCTTTCGTGGGCTCTGCGTGTCATCAGGGGTGACTTGCGCCAGGGTGGACTTGCTATGGGGAGGCATGGACCCCGTCATAACTGCTTGCAGTTCTAGTTCAATTTGTGTTTCTCTGTTCTGTGTACCATCTGATATTACCTGTCACACATTGTGGAATTTGTTTTTTATGTCTGAAGGTGCTAATAAAAAGTTGATCACAAAAACAAAACAAAAAAGGATACAAGAGAGATGAAATGCAGAGAGGGTAGGTACATGTGGAAAAGGCAAATCTGGTAAATCAAGAAGGCTATTAATGGATAGCAGACATGTATAAAGTACTAGAGAGCCAGACTTGAGTAAAAGTACAAAAAAAGTGACTTGAGTAGAAGTTGATGTGCTCTTTAAGCACCACACTTAAGTGGAAGTACTAAAGTATTCAACATTTTTTGTACTTAAGGATTGCAAGTAGTTTATTTAAAAATGTACTAAAGTACTGGAAGTAAAAGTACAAGTATTGTGTTGTGTAGTTATTAAAAAAAGCAGTAAAAAATTTTAATATCATATTGTTTATATTATTTCAAATGTTTAGCCTAAAGGGCACTCACAATTCCTTTGGCTGTAGCAGCAGTACAAGGACAGGAATGTACAACACGCATGTCATGAACCGCGGGTAGCTAGTTAGCTAGCGCTTACTGATAGCTCAAGCTGGTGTGCCATTTGTGTATTATATTTGTAACTTACCTTGATATGTTTCTTCAAATTCGACGGTGAATTTTTGAAGGCCATTATTCCGCAATCTTTCGGGAGGCAGAGTAGGCACTTCATTCTATGTGAATTGTCTTTCACTCCGACAAATGAAAACATGGACTCTAAGTAGGGCCAGGGGTGGTCTCCTTCCTCACTCGATCATTCGAAGTTGAAGGTGTTAAAGGTGGCGTTTCTGGTTCTCGAAACAAACAAACAAACTCAAGTGTTCTCAATGCAGGCAGGCAGCAGAGCGAAAGGCAGAATGGGAGCACGTGCGGTCTTCTTATAAGACCGCTTGATTCGCTCAAGGATGAGCCAGCTTCATCAAACCTGGTGACGGAGCCATCTACCACTCTGGCTGTGATAATGTGGGTTTAGAATGATTCGTAACATTTTTATAATTGTAACGAGTAACGATGCAGCACATAAAAAATGTATCAGAATAAAAGTATTAAACTCATCAAAAATATGTACTGAAGTAAAAGTGGAAGTAGGAGAAAAAAATAATACTTTTAGTACAGAGTACAGATACAGCCTTTTAGTACTTAAGTACAATAGTGAAGTAGTTCTACTTCGTTAATATACATCTCCGATGGATGGGGATGGGGGGGGCATAGTGATAGGTGCCTGCCTGTAACAGCGGAAGTCTAACGTTAACCCATACCGTGACAGCTTTCACCTCGCTGTTATATACGTATGTCTGTCTGCGTAGAGTTTTGAAAAGTGTAAACACACTTGCAACCGCTTTACCGGCATTGCCGTGACTCACTGTGACTTTAACAAAGTCAACGTTGTTTCGCTCCGTCGGCACCACAGCTCTGCGTGTGTGTGTGTGTGTGTCGGCAGTCGGCGCTCCGCTCTCTGTCAAGATGCAGAGACGTCAGATATGCTCGCGCTTATGCGCTCTCGGGTACCGAAATTTGGCACCATTTGATTTAAAGTGAATCCGTCCTCGGTAGTACTGACGTTATTTGTTCGGTACCGAACCCTAGTAATGAGTGGCAAATAACGTGAAGTAACATGGCATTTTATTTTGTTCAACTTTTAACTTGTCCAGTGGGTCAAGTAAATTTCTCTTCCACTTGCCCTACAAAAAAATCCACTTGTCCCGGACAAGCAGACAAGCCTTAATGTCGCTGTCACATATTTAAAGATTGTAAAAACTGAACTTGAAAAACTTTTTTTTTTAACGACGTAGTTTAGGCGGCAGGCGTGTCTAGCTTAGGCAGCCACCTAAACTTTAAAGTGCTGCGGAAAACCCTGGGTTTTTTGACGTTGGAATGAATTCAGAGAGATTCAATCTTTTAACTTTTAAAATAAAAACGTGGGGACTAGTTCTCCTGAGTCTCTGTCTAAACCTCCAGAGATGCTGGGCCTTCCCTGAACTCAGGATAGAGCCGCCCAGCCAGTTTTCTCTGGCTGCCGGACTACGACCAGCTGGACGAGCAGCAGGGAAGCGGGCTTTGCCAAACAGTGGAGTTACAACTTCTTTATCTGTCACGTGATGCCATGGGGGCCAAAAACACGTTTTCCCATAGACTAACATGGAAAAAGAGAAATCTGTAATCAGTGGATACATTTTTTCGAGCGTCAAAACCCTGAAATGACTTGTTTCACTATCAGAATTTGGTCTGATAACATTTCGAAAGTCTAGAAGAGCCACGCGATTAAATAATTAAATCCCCATTCAAGTTAGCGGAGCGCTAAACTGGAAGTAGGCCTGCTTTATAGGCCCCATAGTGCAGAAGGAGCGCCGATCATCTGGGTAATTTTTTTATTTTATATGAGGAAGTTAAACTTATTTGGCTTTATGCACCACTGAGCAGCATTCATAGAAATAAACAGATCGCCTCAAAAACTGTATCCAGGTTTTATTATACATCCATGGTTATGAGTAGCTTATTGTGACTAATAACTGTTAGCTAATGTTAGCCATTTTTACACAGCCTGTTGCTGTGTAATTGACATTATTGGGTCACTTCGCTGACTTGATGAAACTTTGTACATGTGCTATGGTTACACCATGTTTTAGCATTTAATAACAGCTCTTAATAATCGCTTGTGGCCCCAGTGGTAAATGTTACACTGTAAAGTTACATAGTCTCGCTTCAACTGAAATTTTTATGAAAATTTGGACCAATCACATCATTATACTATTTCAGGCTATATTATCAGTTATATTAGCAAGTATTTGTAAGATTAGTATCAAGTCAAGTTCCACTAGAAAATATACAACTATAACTTTAACCTTAAGAAAGTTCAAATCAATATGTGAACAGGCATTGAGCATAAAGCTGCCTCCCCCTAAGCGGAGACTGAGATAAAAAGGTTGCGAAAATTCCAGATTCATGTTTTTTACACTCTGAGAATGATCGATGGTATTTCTGTTGAAATTTAATATTTTATGATAGAGTTGCCTTGTACTTTTATCATCCTTGTATCTTAAAAGGCTAAAAATAGTCTACAAACCTAATATTTACCAACACACGCCAAGAAGTAAGCCTCCCTGCTTATTGCTATTCATTGGTTTTTGAGACATGCATAATCTTCCTGGGGTTGCAACCACCATCCTACACACACACGCACACACACACACACACACACACACACACACACACACACACACACACACACACACACACACACACACACACACACACACACACACACACACACACACCTTTACATTTGCTGCCTTGAGCATATCCCCCCAGAAGGAAGGGCTGGATGGTGTTGAAAGCATTTGGATGAAGCAAAAACAAGATTGCATCATTATTGTATTATAATAATATATTTATTCAAATGGTTGTATGTCCCATGGAGCAGGGAGATTATGGCACTGTCACCCTGGACACGAGCATCCAGGCACTCTGCAGGAGGCCAGAATCACTACTGGTCCAGAATCACAGGATGATATGTCACCTTTTCTCCACCAGTGGGACTATACAAAAGGTTTTCCTTTCAAGAGCTTGGGTCGTGTACAAGAAAAGTTTCATATTTTTATACTATGTTGGATTCATCAAATTCTCTTAACGGAATAAAAGTATAAATCACTTGTTTCAACTTCGTGAATAACACCTGTTCATGAGTAGGTGTGCGTATGTGAGAAAACCATTAGCATAATTAACGCTAATAAACTAGCTACCTGCTCCACTCGATTTGTGGGCAATTTTTAATCACAAAAATCCTTTGAAAAATGTCATATGTATCTGGTTGATAGTGTGGTCCTTGCTAGTAAATTTGTATGTGAGTTCATACATTTTTGAACAGTTGAACATAGGGCTGGACGATTTTGGCTAAAATCATAATCACGATTAATCGAACAAGTTTCCTCGATTACGATTATTGAACGATTATTTAAAAAAAAAAATCTTATACTGTAAATATGTTCACGGTTATTTTTACGCGGCGGCCGTAATATGTTTTAAATGGAAAGTACATTAACACACAGTGGGCGGCCGCAGAAATATTAATAGGATTAAAAGACCGAAATAACAGACTTGGTAAGATTACCTCGGTTATAGGCTCTGAATTACGGTTTCGATTATTTTTCGATTAATCATCCAGCCCTAGTTGAACATATTTAAACTCAAAATTAATTGTAGAAAGGAAGACTACATATACATGACTGTATGACCTAGAAAACTGGTCAATTTAATTTTTGAAGAAAAAAATCTAATGTGAGAAAATTGGTGAATGCCACAAGTTCTCTTAAATCACTCGTTCATATGTGGCACGTAAGAAGAAATATGTTTGTCTGAGTAGTTCCTGCATGAAGCCCATTGTATTCACTGCAAAAAACAGGTCGTCTCTCAATGAAGAGAAATAATTTGGCTTGTTTTCTACAAAGAACAGGACGTTGGCTCTGCTGTCATAACTTTTATTATTCTATTATTATTTTACTATGTGACAAACCTCCATTTTGAATTACATTTTCTTTCATTCACTGATAAAAAGCCCTCGTCATTAACAATACCGTACAGTGGCATCACCTTCTCTCTTCATCATAGAAATTCACATTTACATTGCTGTAGAAAATGGGCCCAGCAAAGGTTAATTGATTCTCTTTGTTATCTAATGTGTTCTAATCCTTCTTTCTGCACAACATGTGGAAACTCTACACTGTGGTTCATATGCTTATTCAATTAAAAAGAAATAAGAATGCATTTATCTGTATTTTCATAAACCTCACTACTCTACACATTTAATTTGTCCTTCCAGCTCACATTGTGGAAGATGTTCAAGCACTGCAGCTCAGTGATTGCAGAGCAGCGGGCCAATAAAATACTGAGAAGCCTGATTTAGGTTCAGGATGAAAGATTTCACCTTTTTTCACCAAACCAATAAGTGATGTTAGCCTCAATAATGCTAAATTATTTTTTATTTATTGGCTGTAATGGTTGTTAAAATACAGACCACTTGGCCTCAGAAATAGTCTTAAACACAATAAAAACACCTTCAATGCCAGACACAGCTTTTCCTATGAGTTCATAAACTCTTTCTAAGAATACACACAAAAAACAAATGAAATCCTGCATTTTAATACTGCACTTAAAACAATTAAGGATTATGGGTTTGCTAAGCTGAATACCTTCCTGAATTTTTTTTAACAAGATGCATCTAGTGAAATTGCCCAACACAGACATACATGCACGCACACACACACACACACACACACACACACACACACAAATTGTACATCAGTGAAGTCCAGAGCCTTTAGCTCATGTGGAGCAACACACAAGGGGACAAAACTATTACATCATCTGCCTAAATCCATTTTCTCTAGCAGACACACACACACACACACACACACACACAAAGATAAACCAGCATGGACAAGCACGCACACACACAGAAACCCAGACATCCAATGCATGCAACCAAACTCACAAACGAGCATAGCCGAGATATGCAGGCGCAAAAACATGGCAAATAGAGGACCACTCACACAGGAGCACAGACAGACTTAAAGAAGAAAAGACACAGAACAGGAAACACATCCAAACCCTAAGAAACACATGCACACCAGCTCAGATCCCATCTCTCGCTTCATTTCTCACAGCCAATCTGCTGCTGTTGAGGCCTAACTTGCATGATAGCAACTCTTTGATGACAGATGACGATAGATTGCTGTGAAAGTGTTCATGTAAGTGTATGTGTGTGTGTGTGGTTACTTTAAGGTAAATTGATGGATGTTGCTGAGGCCTTGTTTGTTCTTCTGATGGTTTCAAAAAGTTTTCAAGCCTTTTCAGCCTTCACCTTGTCTAAGCAACATTACAACTACTACACTGAAAGAATCTTAGGTTTTTAAGGAGATCAAACCACCATAAGTCAACATGACAAATAACAGAACAGACGTGTGAGAGATAACGAAATACTTGTTAAAGTGTTGATGAATCTGCAGCCCGGGAAGCCCATATGAAAATACAGAGAAAGGTATGAGACACACATTTGGATCTAGCCAACGATTTCGCAGCGGAAATGTGGAATATGTGAAACCAATTCCTACTGTGTACCATTACATCTGTCAGGCAACCTGGCAATGCAGACATAATTAATCACAACCCCAGCAGGCATAGATTTGGATTTAAAAAATGTAAGCAACTGTAACTTAACAACCAAAGTGTAAACAAGGAATAATTACAGCAGAACGCAGGAGCTGGGTGACAAAGGCTGAGAAATGTAAGTTGCTGCAGTGGGGAATTCTTTAATGAACAGGCTGTGAGGAAAGTGAAGCAGTTTGACATAAACAAAGAAAATGGAGCAGTTTTTGAAGCATAACAGAAAAGTGGTTACCACTGACTAAGGAGGAAAGTGGAGCATCATGGGTTAAGGGCTGATCACTCCTGTGCATCGTCTGAAATTGAATTTTCCAGCACCAGGACGAATCCCTGAAGCTCAATAAAGAAACTGTAGGACTGTCAAACTGAACAAACGTCAGAAAACCTCAGGGGTTTATAACCCATGTGTCAACAACATAAACATGCACACAGTTTAATTTAAAATATAAGAAAAAATGTTTCTAAAGGTTCATCAGTGACCGAATATCTTTTTGCTGCACTAGTCACGCGAATGTCTCCAACAGAATGTGAACCTACCCAGGCTGCATTACTGATTGTCAGAGTATTGTTTGCTGCTGCACGCTTTCATTATATATAGTGTTGTCTTGAGGGAGAGGAGTTTGTAGATTTTTCATACTTTTTAGTTCCCAAAGGAAAAGAAGCCAATGGGCGTGGTTAAAAGTTGCTGATGTCAAGTTTAATTTTTGTTTTGCGTCTTTTTTTTTCAAGATATTGTAACCAAAATTGTGAAACTTTGTATCACATTTGCTAGTGGTTTGAAGCCATTAAAAGGTCAACAATGGATAAAATGACAATGTTTAGCACTATGTCAAAGGGGTCACCCGTAATCACAAACTCACCAGATAATTATCACCAGACTCTGCAGTTCCCCTCAGCTCTACAGTGCATTTAGGCATCTTTCAGCTCATTGTTTTGGTTTTATGACCATCAATTTTATGTTTGTGATTGGTTTAGAGAACAACAACAAACAAGCCAGCCAGCCTTTTTTCCCTATACCAGAATGTTACCTTATGCAGTCAGACTTTTCTCCAGTACTGTGGATGTAGGTCTGGAAATGCGAGACTAACAGAAACATGAAACCAAATGAATGTTAATGTTACTCTGTACCTACTGGATGTGTAAATAGGCAACTGGTTCGGTTGCTGACAAATTTAAATCAAAAGTTGAGAATAAGTCAATGTTGTGTTTACAGCTTGTTTTCACTGCCCCAGAGTGGCCAAGGAAATCTGCAAATACCAGTTTAACAAGCCATTACTGGAAAGATTTTCCAAGTTGGGAACCATCTCTGCCTATGTGACCTCCCACTGTGTTGCCCTGTTTGCTGGGTATGGTCACTGGTGGGAAATCTTCTCCACTTACACAAAGTGACAAGTCCAGTCTGTCTACTGAACAGCAGGGAAAACTACTTGATTCAGACAAACCTTTAGTTTTCCCTTTGGTATACACTGTTTACATCCCATATGTAGCAGCTTTACAGCGGCACATGTACAGTTTTGTAAGTCAGAAAAGGATGAATAAAGTAATATTCATATGATGTGAATGCAGCAAAAGCATCACAGCCCCCTATGTAGGTGAATGTGAACATACTCAATGCAATGCAACTGACTGACCTTACAGGATTTCTGGGTATTGGGAGTTCAAATTTGTGAAAAGGTTATTGCAGTTGAAGCAGATATTGTTGTTGTTTCTTAAAGAGTATCTCAAGTCAAATTCTTGAATAGTGTAAGTCCGAATTGACAGTTGACAGTTATAACTTATTCAGTTCAGGGAAACAGCGGGTGATGATTCCTAATACCGCGCACAGGTCAATGGACACCTCAAAATACCTCTTAGTGGCTTTTAGTGGTGCTCTGTATCCACACAACGTCACAAAGTGCAGTTTGTTTTATTTTTAGATTTCAATTTTCAACTCTGGTAAAGGTTAAATGGAGTATATTAAGTAGTGTCTTCTTTTGGAGATGGGATTTGCCACTAGGAGGAAATTCAATGTAGTTTTAGCAAATCCATACAGCAATATCAGAGACACACAGTAATTAAATAGTTTCTGAGCCTCAGTTTAACTTCATCAACGGAAGATGCTTTAAAAACAGAGACTCAAGGTTGCATAAAAATGTTTTGCCTGTAAAACTTGCAGGTGATTTCAGACAGATACTGAATTCTGAAATCCATTGAAATGCATTGTTTTTTATGTGAAGTTTTTGCAAAGGTGTCATGTAAATAGAAAGTACTACTACATTTTAAAGGTCACATTGCGCAATAGACCTTTCTGCTGTCTCTAGCAGCTATTTTGCAAGGGCACCGTTGCTGCACCCGGGGCTTAGGGCCGCCAAGGATTATTGTGATTAATTCAAACAAACAAGCCTAAGCATTTTTCCCCCAATCCTAGAATAGATAAGTGGTGTTACCAGAGCGTACTCCAACACTGACACAGCGTTGTGGAGATATGTCTAGCAATGCGAGACTACCTATTTACACATTCAACAGAGACACAGCAACATTTGCATTCATTTGGACTTGTGTTTCTGTCTGCCTGATGATTTTAAGTCACAATATCCACTCTCCTTGTATCTCTGTTTTGGTCTCCACCAACCCCTGAGTGAAATATCTGGCTCTCTAACTTCTAAATGCTGCACTTTCTTCACTTGCTAGTCATTAACTTTGACGGTCAGCGGTTTGTTGCTCAGCAATCAATCAATCAATTGTATTTGTCCCGATCATATGTTTTGTACAACCAGTGGCATAGCAACATGTATTGTTTACATGTCTTTTGACAAGGCCGCTGCATTATCAGAAGCTAGAGCAAGATAGATTTGGACAGAAGTGATGGAGAATATGATCGGTGAGAGATAAATGACCTGTCATTTTCATCAGATGAGGAATCTTCATCTGATGACGAGGAGCGCGTAGCTCTCCCGTAGCATCGCAGCGCAGCCGCCCTCAGACCCTGATGTGACAGGTGCCTCAGTTACAGTCAAGTGATAGCCTAGACATCCTAGTTAGACGTAACTCGTGTAACGTTAGCAGTTTCTAACGTTAGCTTAACGTTACTGCACTAGCTAAACTTATTAGAAATATTTTATTCTTAAGTGTTGGCTCAACCATTGGTGGACGGAAATGTCTACAACCAGGAGCACGCACTGGGAGAGCGCAGTCACAGCCGTGTGTGTGTTTGATCTGTAACATTAATGAAAGCTTAAAGCTTATAAACTGACTTTTAAATAGTTACTTTGTCAAGTAATTCAAGTCATACTTGTTATTTAAAAAATAGATAAAAATGGACAACTTACATGCTTCAAGAAATGCCATATTCGCGAGTGCTGACCCTGATGCAGCAGCGCAGGTAAAGCCCGGGTAAATTAGTTAATTTTAGCCTACTTTATGAAAAAAAATTGCCCCCTCGCAACTTTTACCCTGCGTCGGGCCTGATTATGTACATGGTGTTACTAACATTACAATACATGCAGTCAGATAGCAGATAGTATTATTAATAGGGATGCACCGATTGTGAAATTCTGTGCTGTTTAAAATAACAATTTGGCTGATACAGATGTTTTATTTTTCCCACTTTTGTGACAGAGAAACAAAGAAATCTTCATTGTAAAAAATAGGCTAACTGAACTGTTTTAAAGTAATTTATTTCTTCATTACACTTTCTTTGAATGAGCACAAATTAAATCATACAAATGAATGAAGCAACCTTTAATATATCCTTCTTTTACAAGAATAATAACTGCTTCAAAAGCCCTTTTAGCCTGCTATACAACTATTGTTACCTACTTAATGACAATAATCTATCAGTACTACATAGCCCAGCAAAACCTAAAAGTTACGTAATGGTCGATATCTCTGCATTGCTTCAAGCTAGCGTTGTTCTGATTGTTTAGCATGCAGGCTAACATCTTGGCATTTCCAAAGAGGGCTGTGCGATCATAGGCCTTCCAGAAGCTTGGTAATCCAGCTTGGAACTGCAGTGTCTTTTCGGAGACTTTGCACAACACAGAACAAACTAGGCAATCTCAACAAAATTATTTCTGGAATTCCTTCCTACCATGTGAGGGAAGTTCAAAGCTCTAATTTGCACATGAATTCCTATTAGCTCAAGTGCACTCTCAAAAAAAACCATCACATACTTGTGTCGTCACATAAGTGAACACTCACTCGCGCACTCAGACTCGCACACGCTTATGCAAAAGCATAATCATAGTAGATTGTTATGGCACTTTAACTGATGATTTTTTAACATTGTGAACCTGCGTGTGTGAGAATCTGTATACTGTAGTGTGTGTAGCAGTATTGATTTTCCAGTAAAACACATGCCAAAACTGCTGCAGGATGCACCATGTGACTATACAAAAACCAATATGTGAGCTGAGTGAATTTGATTGGCCCTGAGCACATGATGTGTGCTTGCCCTTACTGTGTCCCCTGTGGTGGCACACTACTCTTAGTGTGTGTGTGTGTGTGTGTGTGTGTGTGTGTGTGTGTGTGTGTGTGTGTGTGTGTGTGTGTGTGTGTGTGTGTGTGTGTTCATAAGACACATATGGTGTGAGCACAGAGTGTCATTTCATTACTGACTGTAGAGATCAGACATAAATCTGATTAAGCGTGGTCGTCGTTATTCTTAACCTGACTTATACAGTATCAGTAACTGCCTCTACCCAGTGATGATGTTAAGATGATAAAGATGGCGATATTGATGAAACTTCTCTGCAGTTCTTTAAAATACAGTAAAGAGAATAAAGTCTTAACTAATTAGTCTCTGCCTGTTATGTAAGCGTCTGAACAATAGAATCACGCTCATACACACACAGAGCAGAGTGAGTACAACATCTACACCGACGGTTTGTGCCAGTTAAGGAGACATCACAGACTTATAAAGTTTCTAAAAAAAATTAAAAATAAAGTGATTTTACGGCAGAACTCACCAACAGCACTTTACTTCCATCTTAAAATATAAGAAATACAAACCACAGAGACTGTTCTCCACTGTTTGCACCTTTCATCTTAAGGTTCTGAGTGCTTACACTCAGGCCTTGGTTTTTATAATGCCACTGCAGCAAACTACCTCTGATGTTCACAGTGATTTTCATACAGCCATCTGAACCAACGGGTACACTGGTTTTTCAACATTTCCTTCTCACAAACCCAGAATCTAATATGGGTTGTTGAGTGCAGGGGCAGTTTACAGCTTCCTAACACATAAACTAGGTCTTGAACAGCATGTCTGATTATGCACAGTTATGAATATTTTATGTAGATTTTTTTTTCTTTGGGCTGGTAAGTATACAGCGAGTGTGTGGGGAGGTCAGAACCACATGGGTTGACTTTGTTTTACCCAGGGGGAATAATTACCTTACTCATTGAAAGCAATTGTTCAGTTTACACAGAAATGCAACTTCGGTTGCAGACGGGCATAATGAGGAAAATAAAAATAAACTGTCATGTGAAAATATATTTACTTAATTGCTGCTGATTGTCAGACTGATTTTAACTGCAAATGAAATGTATGTTATTCAAGCACAATATATTTTATGAATATTACTGTTTATCTGCCATCCAAATATGTTGCGGCCTGAATTTAGCTGTTATTTGCATGCACTGAGTGAGCATGATAATAGCCCAAATCCTGGCTGAGGTCAAATTCAGGATAAGCTGTTTAAATGCATCTTCACATTCCCATCACAGATGAGCAAAGATAATATTTCAAACATCACCATGGAAACAAAAGAGACACACTACAACATGAGCTTATCTAGTGAAAAAATTAAGGTCATTTTAGGGTTGTATCACCATGCAGCTGTTATATCATCATACTCAGATGGCTCTTATGAGCTTCTATTTCTTATTTGGTGATGAAATATAGCACTGGCATTTACCAGTCAGCATAGGCAGTATTAAGCAAGCATTTTGTGGGGTATTTTGTCATTATGAGTAATCATTTTGGGATTGGGAAGATCTGAGTAAGAGAAGAGAGAGGAATCTGTAGAGATGAATCAGGTCTGGATAAGCTCTAGGAAAGGAGACCAGGTTTTAGTGAATTGGTTTAAATTGTGGTCGCTGATAACTTTTCGTCATGAGGGTCCACAGATACTACCTGCAAAGTTTCAAGAAGATTGAAATCATGGCCTAGGAGAAGTTCAAAAGAATGTAAAACACATGAAAAATGCAGAAATTAAAAATGTTGCCTGTTGGGCGGAGCTAATGAAGGTAAATTGGAAATATGTCTGCAATGATTAGAACAATATGTGTAGTAAATCTGGTGAATATCAGAGCAGCTATGTCCAAGTTAAGGCCTTCCACGCATTAGGGGGGCGCTATGGAGCCTGCTTACAGATATGGGCCAAATCGCTGTACAATCTCGCAAATCTCCCAGGTGTTTATGTGGGCGCCAATTTTTGTGAGTTTTCGTATATATTGAGGCTGTCAAAAATATGCCCAAGGGCTAAAACCAATTAGGGGGCGCTATAGAGCAAACATACCACTCCCAAGCCTAAATGTGAAATCAGATCAAAGAATTTACTATTCTGCACATGGCTGCCCAAGTTTGAGAGTTTTCGTACATCCTAAAGTCCTCACACAAGTGTTCGTAAAATGAAAATTTTCGCACGAAAACAAAGATTGCCAACTTCCTGTCGGCTGGAAACATTTTCAAAAAAATGCTCCATGGACTTCAAGATGAGACCTATGTTCCCTCAAAATTTGGTATATTAACTTTTTTTTCCGAATCATGGAAATCATTAGGGGGCACTATGGAGAAAACAATAGGTTCCTTGCACTTTGTGCAAGGCACCATTGAGCCTAGCACTTTTGTGCTTGGGCCCTTATAATCTCTACAAAAACAATAGGTTCCTCGCACTTTCAGTGGCACTTTCATGCTCGGGCCCTAAAAGTTGTGGTTGCCTAACAGAAAGATAGACAGGGAGAATATTGAAAATAGTTGTAATCGTTTTTTAAATATGTAATAGTAACTTTTTGAGTTGAAATTAGTTTAGTTTTAGTAGTAAGGGAGGAGTGAGGTTGTGAAAGTTATGGATATCAATTTGCTCTTTTATGGTCTCTTTAAACAGTATGTATTGGTAGTGACAGCAGTGGGGTAAGTTGTGTTTGTTTAAAAAGTTCATAGGTCATGAGAGAGCTGCCACTGAAAAGGGGCCTCAGGCTGGTTACTCCTTCCTGTTTCCATTCAGGGAAGTTGATGGTTTCCTTATTGATTTTAAACATAGGATTATGCCAGATAGTGTTGTATTTGAAGCAGCTGTGGTTTTGACTGATTTATCTATAAATGCAATATTTTGAATGGGAAGATCCTTACAGATGGTCTGTTCAATATCAAGCCAGGCAGAATTGGAGTCGTTTGTCCAGTGTCAGATGAACGAAAGCTGTTGAGAGAGGACGTAGTGGTAGAAATTTGGTGCATCAAGCCCGCCATATTGTTTGGCTTTTAGGAGTGTAGTTATTTAAATTCTGGGCCTTTTTACATTTCCAGTAGAATACATAGACTGTTGAATTTATCCAGGTCTTCTTTGATGCTATATAGTAATGTAAAATTGAGTTTGAAAATGTCATTTGGGTTTGTTGAAACATTCCAAGGTCTTGAATTGATTGTTTGGTAATATGGTAGGACCCCAGCCTCAGCATCCCAGTTGGAATGGCATATATGCAGAATCTCTGACTTAGCCTAGTTAATAGAGTAGCCAAAAATCAGATTGTGGACTAATGGAAGGGAAGTTGAGGGATTTGTTAGATATAATAAGATGTCATCAGCATATAGACTGATGTTATGGTGTGAATTGTTTTTAATAACTGAAATGCTGTCATATGGCTGAGGCGAGTGGTTCTATCTAAAGGGCAAAAAGTAATGGTGATAATGGGCATCCTTGTTTAGTACCTCTGTTTAGGTTGAATAATCTAGATATTTGTCATTTGGTGACTACAGATGCTGAAGTTGGGGTATATAGAATATTAATCTAATTGATGAAGTAGGAGCCAAAGCCGAAATGGTTTCATAATGAGAAAAATGAAGATAAAATGGCCAGTTTACCATGTCATACGTCTTTTCAGCATCTAATGCTGAAAAGGAATGGTGGCAGGATGTTTAATCTCTGTATCGGTTTTGGTTTTATATACATTAATTATGTTGAATAATCTTTGCATGTTTTCTGAGGAATGTCTCCCTTTGGTGAAGCCAGTTTGATCCGTGTGTATCTTTTGAGCAAGACTCTTAACCCACAATTGTGCCAGGGATCAGCAGATCAGACTGTGGTTGCATTGGGCAGCTTCTAGGTGTGAACAATTGTAACTGTGCGAGTGTGATCAGGGCATTCCTGAAAAAAAAAGGATGACTTTCAGTGAAACCTCCCTGAGTAAAAACAAAAAATAAAATATTGAATGTAATCAGAGGTTTTGCAGAATAGTCCAATATCAACAGTCTGTCTGTATTAAACCAACAGTTTATCTAGATTATCTAAACCACTTTATTTGGAAGTAAAACGTGCAGCACACCCAAAATTTCAATAATAATCCCACAGGAAAAATGTTAAAAACTATTCAACAATTCCTCCAACAGTTAAAAATGACCAATACAAACTGACTTATTGTTAGCAACATCGCCCTGTTGTTAGATCTTAGCTGTAAACTTGGTGAGTGCTGAATATTTATTACCGATAGGAACGATGGCCAAACTACAAAAATAAGACCTATCTTTCTGTAAAGCCACTTAGGCAACTGCTAACTACTGAGTAAAATGCTAGAACGAAGAAAATGCAGCGGTTACACACACAACTGTGACTTCAAGGCCACATGATAGATCAGCTACACAAATGGAAAGATACACACACACACACACAAACACACACACACACACACAGCAGTGAGTGAGTGACGAAGTGAAGGAGGGAGGTGAGCAGCTGCAGTGATACATGGTGAGTTGAAGGAGAGGAGGCCAAGCAGCTATACATCCTTCTCTCTCCCAGGCAACCCTTAAGAAGCAAGGGCTGATTACATTTTCTCCCCCCCTTTCTTTCTTTTTTAGATGCTACAGTAGAATTGAATCCCTGCTGCTTGCCTGTTGGCCTGTTTGGAGAATGAAACAACCTCCTGTGGATGTGAGGAACTTATCATCTGGCTTTAAAGATGATAAATAAGATAAAAAAAGCCTCAACCCTACAAGTTTCAGCTAAACTTGATTTTTCTCACAAAATGCTCACAAGCTGGATTGCTTTTTCTGTGTGCTGGATTTTCTAAAGCAGCTGATTTTGAATTGAATAGTGGAACAATTTGAGACCAGGCTTGAGTGAATGATACAAACACACCTTGAAAACAAGACAGCGGAGTGAGTCCCGGTGCAAAAGCAAAAGCCGTCTTTTGAAGGCCATTCTGATTTTATAAAAGCCTTCCAAGTACAGCATGGAGTTCGGACAACTCCATGCTGTACTTGATGATGGTGATGATGACGATGGTGCAGTTAACGAGTGATGAAGTTGAGTCAGGAAGTCAGCTTCTTTCACTCCCTCTTTCTCACTCTGTCAGTCTTTTCCATAGGTGACATTTCCTGTGTCTTCACTTCATATTAAATCAGAAAATAGAACTTCTTACGTGCTTGTCTGACTTCTTTCTTTCAGTGCAGTCTCTGCACGTCAACCCTGACCTCTCTAGAGGGAAATTTCCAATTCCAGGGTTGGGATCGAGGGAGATCATTTGATGCCTATACAGAGGTATTTGCCACCTTATGAAAAATCATTTCAATCACCGAAAAATCGCTGATTGTAGCGCACCCCTCTCTTTCTTCACGTTTGTTACTTCTGTATACCTTCTCTTTAGTATATAGCCTACCTAAACGGATTGAGTATCTCAAAGATCTGCAAATCAACCCAAGACTACCAGTACTACTAGATATCACTGGTGTGGAAATTTTGTGTGTAATTGGGGTGAATCAACCCCTTAGGTAATATACATTTTCTTCTTTTCCTTTATTACACACAATGCAGAGGTTCATTGGTCAACACAGAGTGTAATTGAAATGCGGCACCTTTTTTTCCCTTACACAACATCTAGGGGGATGCACACAGATGTCTCTAGTTTACTGCAAGGAGCTAATTACCTGCACACTTCTGCATGTATAAGTCCATGCTGTAAATGCCCTATAGACACATTAAGACATACACACTGCATTGTATGACACTAAACAGACTCCATAGTGTGTACCTTGTGCACAAATGAATGGAGTGTTCTCATGTACATCAAAGTGCTTCTTACATGAAAATAATTAACCTTCCTAAAACACACCACCAAAGAAACATGCAACCTCTCACAGCCCCCACAGATTACAAGAAATACAAAATGTGGCTAATTTGGATTATAAAAATCTATTTATTCAAGAGAGCTTCTGCCTTTCCGTATGATTTGTAACAGAGCCCTTCTATGCATAATGTATTTAATGTACGAGCTGAGGAAATATTTATGATCTGAATATGAAACCTCTCTCCCCCTCTCTGACTTGAGGTGTATAACAGCTCAGATAATGTGAGAGATGTTTAGCCAGGTTAGTTTGGTCACAGTCACAAAAAACAATGTGAGCCAGAGCTGTAACTAAAACAGAGTTGTGTCAATCGCAACTTAAAGTTTGTCTTCCTTGTATAATAAAGGTGCTTCCCAGTGTTTCTGACTGTCAACATTGAGAGGAATGACAATGCTACCAATAGAGATTTTCAACATGACAGCAGGCGTCATTACACATTCTACCTGCAGTGCAGAAGAGTATCTGAGGTACAGATGCGTCATAAACGACTTAAATTGCAAAGAGGACGTACAACACTGAGAAAAAGGAGGCGTTTGGTAAAAGATTTGCATTTTGTTATGAAACGTCCCTTTCTTGCAGCACATTACAGTATTATTAACAGGGATTATTTAATAAAATCTCCACTGCCTTCCAATGTCAGAATGTTCTCATGGTTTAAATCTGTGTGGGATGTGATAGCCAAATCTCCAACTTCTTGTCAGGGTGAAATGCTCCAGTAGTGTATAATCAAAGAGGCACAAAGAAGTACAGAATGGAGTGCAGCTGAGCAGATTGATGCAAAAGGAGCCACTGCTGCTTTAACGCTGAGAACATGTGTGGGGATGATGCAGTACTTGCCCCCCTTCTGCCTACGGGACCACATGCATAATCTTTTGCCTAGGATCAATTCCAGCTAGAATCCTTCTCTTAGATGGACTGCTACACCTCTGATCATCTGAGTTCCTCAGATTAAGGAAAAAATGGGACACAAGGATAGTTGATGTCTGAGCATGAGCAGCTGGCATAAATTAAAGCTGCAACATGACACGTTTATCCTTCAGTGCGTTTACATGCAGTTCAAAAAGCTGATTATATTCAGGTTAAGGCAATACCCCAATTTCTCAAACGCCATGTAACATGTACCATGTACCCCGGTTAAAATCAGTTTTAAAAAATCTTTAAATAAAATAAACTACAGTATGTATGTATGTATGTATGTATGTGCGTTCATGTTAATAAAGAAACAACATTTAATAACTCAACATTTGAGCTTTACGTCAGGCTTTGACAACACAGACAATACTGCCCTTGGGAATAAGATCAGTTCATTGATGTTTTTTGTCTTTTCATGGAATTTGTTAATAGTAATAAAAATACACTAGCCTTATTCTCCAATCATAATCATAGACTGCCTTGAATTAAAAAAAATATATATTTTTAGGTTGTCTTTGTTTTGCTTAATAGTTAAGGGACTATCTTGTTGTATATTATTGCTTACACAATATATGGATCATAAGTGTTGTTATGCCTGTAGCATACTTGGTGAAGCACTGTGCTTTATTTTCCAATGTTAGGTGACATAACCTTCCTAATACATCTTAAGATATATGCTTTGACAAAAAATAAATTCAGCAGAAATGAAATGTGGCTTCAACAACCTTTCAAATTGAATTTTGGAAATGTTATTTACTTCAGCGCTGAAGAGGACACAGCGTGCTGCCATTCATTCAATTTGTCTAGGTTTCTAAACCGTAGACGATCGTGTCTGAGCGAAAATCCTTATGAAGCCAAGTAGCTGACATCAAATAAAGCAGGTTGTAGCACAGCAAGCGTTCTCATCTGTCGACCATCATCAAAGTTCCCATCACAACTGACAGTCTCTATGCATTAAACACGAGTTTGGTGCTTAAAGGGATATTTCACCGTTGGAAAGATGAATATATCTTTAAATTGGGTTACTTATGTAGTAGAAATGTGAATTTTTTTTAGAAATTTGTGGCTTCTAGCCCGAGAAAAGTCAGAAAATTTGTTTTTGGCTCATGTGGATGAAAGACACCAAATCCCAGAATGCACTTGCTTCGCTGCTCTAGCATCTACTCCCAAGCCACACCTACCGTATACAGACAGTGAGACAGTCAACTCAACTTTAGTGTGTTTTATTGTCATTTCAACCATATACACAAAACAACGTTTCACCGTGGCTCAAGTGGTTACACATTTAAAATATATAAAAACGCCATTATATAAAAACGACATACAAAACAGGCTACATTTAGTGCACACACATTATATGCTCCGTAAAGTTCAGCTAACACATAGCTACTAGCATTAGCGCTTGGTGGGCTGTATCACCGAGTAGAAACACAGCCGTAAATTTGCGTGGAATGTAGAATGGTCTCATCTAACAGTCACAAACTCCACCAGCAGTTAGCAGTTAGTTGGATACAAGCACCCCATTTCTGCACCAGGCAGTCCGTGTTAACACAACCCACCTCCACTAGCTAGTCTTACCCGGCGACAGAGCAGCTGGCCTGGTAGCTGGAGAGTACAGCAATGTTTCTACAACAACAAAAATACAGCAGTCTCTGAACTTGCGTTGGGAGTTTCATTGAAGTTGGATGTAGTCCAGTTTGTTGTCTAATGAACGGACACTTGCAAGCAGCATTGATGGAACAGTTGGCCGGCTAGCGTTAGCTTTCCACCGGCAAACTCGTTCAACGTTCCCCGCTGATGATGTCCCTTTACCGGCCAGAGGCATCGAGCAGCACCGCTGGTCTCCATAGCAGGCGGGCGATGCTGTGTCAAGTATTCCGTCTGTAATAAAGTGTCCTGCATATTCTCCGATCTGTACCAATGTAGAGTATCCCGGTGGTACACGTGTGCGGTAGTTTGAATGCACATAATTGTTGCTCTAATATTTCCTTCGGGATGAATAAATCTATTTATCTATCTAAAGTTTTCTGCTGAGAAGCCACTAAGCGAGGATTCAAGATGGCTGACACTCGTTTTGGTTCGTGAATCTTCGGAGAAAGACGACAGTCCAACCCCCTATGGGCGGGTTGAAAATATGCGGAGGTACCTCCTACTAATGGCTGTAATCAGGCTGTAGTCCATTGCCTCTGGGCAAAAAATCTTCCAATGACGTAAAACGAAGATTTTTTGCCCAGACCCACAACACAGAGATCTCTCGTCTCAGGGGGACATCATTCAAAAATACTACCGTCTTTCTACTGATACAAAGCTTAATGCTAAATCGGTGAAGTATCCCTTTAAGTGCACCATAAACCTTGTGGAATTTGCTGCAATTATAAATCAAATAATAAAAATTGACATATGCGGGAAAATACACAATAAAGGCATTCTCCTTTCACATTTAGTAAATCTCTGCAAAGATAGATATTTAGAGATTTTATCCTTTACATGATCTAATGCAAAAGCAGATTCGGAATGAGTCACTGTGACACAATGCTGTTTCCAAATAAGCTTTAACAGTGTAAAAGCTCTGCATATCCGGATCTCATCAAATTCACTGTGTGTGACTGTACTGATATGAAGCAGCAACATGCAATATAACACACTCTTAATGCCAATCTTTACTCTGAACTGAAATTGTATTGACCCTGTAATCACAATTTAATTCAACATCAGTACGTCTGAATCTGACTGATTGCCTGCTTTCTTTCTTGTTTTATTTCTTGCTTTCTTTCTTACTTTCGTATAGGCAGGTAACAACAGCTGTAACACTGCTTTTCTTCTTACTAGATGCAAGAAACTTTTTCTGGGCAGACACTCAACTTTTAATCAGTTTCACAGAGCACAGATTCTCAGAGTTCTGATCCTTAGCCAACTCCTGCGCTCTCAGAAATCTCAGGAGACAGAAAGGAGCCAGGACATGCTGCACCTAATCAGCAAAATCGATCTCTTTAATTGATGGCAGCAGATAAATGATGATCAGCAAAGGATTTATCTGTGACTTTGTGGCCTGCCATTCAATTCCTCACTGTCCCGGCCAGGTTATTAGACTCTAGGGGTGAGTCTGATTCCTTTTCAGAACCTTTTCGGCAACTGAAATGTTATTCACTTCCATTTATCGGGGTGGCGGCATAAATCTCACATACCTCAAAAGGCAGATTAAACCCAAACTATTTGCATGGCAAAATACCACTAGAAATAAGTGCATACATTTGCTTTTGATATATATTTTGGTGAAATAGTAGCTAGACTGGTTGCCAGTGTCTTTTGTGAAATGCCATTGATAGAGGAGCTAAGATGAATTGCAAACCCCAAGTTGACAAATGGGTTTGAACATTTATTTTCATACTTTTTAGGTATGTTTACTTATTTTTTTGATCAGATAATTCTTGACTTAGATCAGAAGTTTGTGCTTGTTTCATGTACAGTATTTCCTTATAATGTATGTTCTTTAATTTGTATGCTGTTTTTAGTAATTATATCATTAGACTAGATAGATATAAACACAAAAGCTGTGAGAGATGGCTCTCTTTATTACAGATTTATGGAAGGAAAGATATGAAAAGACAATCTACCATCGTGCCACTTGCTCCTGTTCATTTTGAACAAATTAGTTACTGGCTGCAGCCCAATCATTTAATATTCCTTCATTGCCCAGAGCCCTCTGGTACATCTAAATTATGTGATTACCTCCAAATGTGAGTAATAGATGTCAAGTATAGAAAATGGTGACAAAAGGGTCACATACACAAATTATGTTTAATTCTAAGAAAACGACGATGTGCCCGATGTGGTAAGTGACTCAGAGATGACCAGAAAGCCGGATATTTAGCAGCTGGGAGGGTTTAAGTTCAGTTCAAACCCACAAATCAGTGCTTTAGAAAATGGTTTATCTGCACTGGTGTCATCTGACGCTGATTATTGGGCAACAGACTCTAACCTGGCACTTACTTAGATGTTATTTCAATCTCTGACTGACAAACCCAGACACACATTGAGAAAAGCACTAGCTGCAGATCTGTTCCCATGGTAACATGGACCAATAGATCTCAGCTATTGACAGAGGATGAAGATCTTTGTAGACCTATTTAAGAAAACATACACACACAGGCTAGGAATCAGCCTCCAAAACATCCTTTTTTGTTATAAATGGAGATGGAGAATACAAAAAAGGTTTTCTCTCTAAAAGACCTGAAACAGCTGAATGCTTGAGAAACCAGGTAAGAGAAAGAAAGTCAAATCTCCCCAAGCCATGCTATGGAAAAGCTCGCTCTGGCACAGCAGTATGATATAAAAGAGGATATGTTGTGTGTGAGTGGGTGATTTGCTTAGCTTTAACTGGGGAGGCTGGACAGATAAACTGTATTTTTCCAAATAATTAGGCAATCTTCTCCATATTCTGTATTTCTGCTTTTATTCTCAAATCTGTGCTTAACAAGGGGGTATGCATTTAATACATGTGTGCTTATCATAGGGGCACAGTCTTTCCTTATTACCCTCAAATAACACCCTGAATAGTGTTGGCATGTGTTATTACGATTAGCCAGTATTTCATTGTTTTCCAATTTGAGAGTTAATGAGAAAGGTTGTTGAGGTGGTACTGAGGGAGTCTTATTCTGACTTTCTAACTCTCATTGTAAGTTAGCCAGTCAATCACTTATATAATTATCAAAATATAAAATAGCAGCAAGCCAACAAAGCAGCCAGTAAACAGTTCAACAATTTAATCAGAGCTGTGAATTGAATCAAAAACAGGAAAGGACCATTTGTTCTGCTTTCGCCTTAAATTACTCAATTTAGGAAAATGAGAGTGATAAGTTTCTTATTTTATAAAGTACTAAGTACCCTGGGTGTTTGTACATGGGGTGTTTAGGCAGGATATATTGTTGGCACCAAATTATGTTTGCCTAAGAAGGTAATGTAAGGAATTGTTGTCCATAAAATGTAAAAGAAATGTAATGTTGATAAGTGTACTTAAAAAAAAAAGCTTATATCCTATTTTGTTCTTTTCTTTTCGGTTTGGGTGGGGGTTGACATTGTTTTTGTTGATTACTTGTATTTTGTTGCAGCTATGCTACATACAGACTTGTAATATTTGTGTGTTGTTTTGGTTTTATTGGATCATTATAATTGAGAAAAGCTAATAGATTATTTATTTAACTTCTGCAGCACCATGTCTAACACTGAAAACCTTCCACAATTGTCTGTGAAATGTGGCATGAGTGAAACACAGTCATTATTCCTGGAAAGAGACAATACATTTGACATTTAAGTTTTTCAAATGTCATCCTCAGTGCTGCCAGCACCAACATTAAAATTCCATTTAGCTCCAATGTGAGTTGGCATGAGAAGTCTGAGAGGCCAACATCTCCAAACCTCTGCAAATAAAACTAAAAACTAAATCTAAAACATGCAAACTATCTACATTGCTAGTTACCAATAGCCTATGGTTAAGTGAAAAAAAATTGTTATTGTTATTTATTTATTTTAAATAATGTGGGTGAATAAATCCTTTAATAGCCTTGCATCTCTGGGCAACTCTAGACCTGGCTTATTTGGATTCCAAATGAATCTTGGATGCATTTACATCTCCATTTTGTGTATGTCTACTTCTTGTAAAGGGTGCTTTATTACTTTGGGTGTATACTTATGTCAGTTGTATATAGGCCTACTTGACTATCCTTGATTTTAACCCTTGTGTTGACTTCGGGTCACATTGGCCCATTTTAAATTTTTGTTTTATATCAGAAAATATTGGACGTAGAAATAAGCGCTGAAAATGTGTAGAAGAAAAATTTAAAAATTTAAAACGTTGGAAAAAGCTAAAACAAATTGTGAAAAAAAGTGTTTTTTTCAAGGTTGAAACGAAGACAACACGAGGGTTAAATTGTTTTCAAGAACGGGTCAAAAATCTAATCAATGCAAACTTGACTATGTGCAGTCATGGCCTCCAAAGTTTAACCAACGCAAAATGAACACCACCAGGTTGGTTGTGGTTGAGGTTGAGGTTATGCAGCCAGAAAGCTCAGTTAAGCACCTTCCAGTGCTTAAAAAAACATTAAATATATTCCTTTAATGATATCTCTCAGGGAATCAAATACTACAAAAATAATAATCAAAAGAGGGATCAAAAGATCAACTGCATTTTGTAGTCAATATTATATAAACATTATTACAAACCTCTGTCTGTTTACTGAAGTACAAGAATGCCCTGCCCTCTGTACTCAAAGCAATGTGACTGAAATATGTAATTCTTTGCTGCTATTTTTATGTTTTACTCGGATGGCTGTGGAGACATGGAGATCATAAATTATGAATCTGTGCCACTATGAAACGTCCCCTATGGATGGTGTTCTAGAGTGACGACCTCGGGCCTCAAAGCTTCATGAATGAATTAAAAGTTCCCTCCTTAATGCAAAGAACCGGCAGCGGTGAGCGCGCTGTGGTCCACTGTGTGCTCCGGCTGCGTGTTTAGGGACGTGACTTCGGTTAGGGCCTGTGTGCTACTACACTGATTCTTTAAATACAACATAGACATATATAAAGCACAGTCAGAACATCAACCCCTCAGAGAACATCCCCAGACGCGTCAAAAAGGATAGCCATATGGCCTGTAACACTGTTGTTTCATCACGTATAGGCTATAGCCTACATCAACAGAGGTGAAATCTTCCACACACTGATCTTCTCCTAAACTGGCAAATCAAGAACTGCATAAGGCTAATAATATGGTAAATTAAGCGAGCTTGAGACTGGAATGGGAGTCTGAACACCCAGCGCCACTCAGGCTGCCGGACTTGTGGTGTTTAAATGGTTTATTTGTATGATTATAAGGAATAAAGGAACAATCTTACAGGTTGGATAATAAACACAGCATCAGTGGCTTACCGTCAGCGGCCAAGGAGCTCTGCAGCATCAGCACCAGCACCGCGCCGATGGTCACACACCACCGGGCCAGCATCCCAAACAGCGCTCGCGTCCTCTTCCCGTTACTTGGCGAACAGACGGCCATCATCCCTGCATTCAGGATCCATACCCTCGGAGAGGAAGAGTGGAGGTCTCCTTTATTGTTTACCCCTCCAATCTCGGGGTCACTGCTGCCGCTGTCGGAGAGGAGCACATGTTTTGGAGCCATTGGTCAACCAATTAATCCTGAATGGAAAACAAACGGCGCTGCTGTGGCGAAAGGCATCCGATAAACCTGCCCCTGGTGCGGACAAGCAGGGCTCCGCTCTCCATGAGCCTGCTGGAGGCTACGGAGATTAATAAAGGAAACAAAGGAGATTTTTCTTTTTCGTTTGCGCGTCTCACTGTGTCTGTGTGTACGCGCGCCGTGTGTGAGGTCTGTTGTCCCTACTGCGACCGCAAAAAGCGCTGTCCAAATCTCTGCTGGCAGCTGCATCAATACCAAGATACAATACCGGAAACCAGCCTATGCTGTCTTCAAAGTAAAAGCGTTCAATTTCTCTGGAAGTGCGTTTGGCATAGGGGCACTTACTGCTAACTTCATAGTTAAGTCTGTTCTGTTCAGTAGCCTAGGTTATATCATAGTTCCGTAGTTCTGGGCAGTTTTTAGTCTTAGAAGATCGTGATTAGGATTATATGGTTTTGGAGACACATTTCTTAAAATAACAAACTTGGGGCATGGAGTTTGAAAGAGGTAGGAGTTTTCCAAGGTAGGCTATGCTCAAGCACAAAAAAAAACGCTATAAAGCTGCTGCCTGCATCAAGGGAAAGTTATTTATCTAGCTATCTGATTATTTGTTGTTAAAGACCCATGGCTCCTACTCAGATGTTGTATAATGTTAATGAGCATGATATTATCAGTTGACCTGCATACACATCCTGCCAATGTGTTCATCTTCATTTATAAACTAAAGCATAGGCCTAAAATCCAGATTTGCTTGTAAAATGCAATGGCATATTGTCGTCCGTCCGTATAATAATAATTGTTGGCATGTTTTTATAAATCATGTTTTAATGTTAAATATACATGTGGCACACTGAATCCTTATTGTATCTGTGGATGGCTACCTTACCTATAGGCCCCTTAGCGTATCATTAATGGGGTTTTTTTCACTAATAGGCTGATTTATGTTTGCTAATAATATGTTGGATTTATGTTAAGACGTTTACATTTTTGAAAAAACGTATATACATAATAATACAAATTTGGTAGCCCCCCTGCAGTAACTCTGAGGACCCCCTATAGGGGTCCCGGACCCCCTGTTGAAGATCTCTGGGCTAGAGCGCTAACTTTGCACTGAAGAAATATTTGTAGCCTACCTTAACTAAAAAAAAAAAAATTCAGTGGCATTGCTTATTTTTCTGGCTGACTTAGTGGCTCTTTAGCCATGTGTTTTTACTCGATGTTAGTAAAAAGACAATATGCCTAATTCGTTTGTGGCAAGATAAAACAAATTGTATGGGTAAACTGCCTAACTTCCTGTCTTGTTTCTGCTAGCTTTGGCTAGCTTGACGCAGCTTCCAGTAGGTAGAAATAGACTGCGTGTTTGGTGTAATTATGGTTAAAATGACAGCAACAGAATGGTCATAACGGTCCGACTAATTCCTCCACGTCTTACGGAGATGAGAGAAGAGACAACTACAGCCTGCCATTAAGCACGATGCATCATTAAAGCACCAGAAATCAGGACAGCGACGCCACCACTGCTTTGCTGTAAGATGTTTTGGCAGATGTGAGTTCAGCAGGAGGCAGGCGGCCCCTGGTGGGAGCTGAGGGCACAATACTGCCTGTCACAGAAGTAGGAAGGCAGCTACAACTAGGAAATACACTCATCAGTAGACCTGTTCCAATTGAGTCCAATTTACTGTTAAAGAAATAATGGTGAAATCATTATTTTGCCGCTCAAACCCCCTAGGGCCCTGTGGTATCTGAAGGGCCTATAAAGTCTGTATAAAGCTCAAATGTGTTGAGACATTAGGAGCATTGTGTTAGTGATGTAAGTCTAATGATTTTCCTCTCAGTGGAGTGATGTGTTGAAGAGGATGTTCTATGTGAGTCTGTGATTGAGGGCTGAGTGGGATCAATGATTTTATGTGTAGTGTTGGAGCCCCCCAAAGAGACTCTGACCTCAAAGGGACTTAGACCTTTACTTGCCAACTCACATCTGTTTACTTTATCTAACATGTTACCTAAATGTACCCTTTATAAGCCTGCTCTTGCTGAAGCAAGACAGAGTGCATTTTTGGGCTGTGACTCTCCGGGTTCTGCAGAACTCGTCATGATGCTGAAAACTTGATGTAATAAACCTTTTTATAAACAAGGATCAGTGTCAGCAGAGTTCCTTTCCACACATCGGCAACGCAGCACTGCAACTAAATATACGACAGCCCTAACCCTGTAATGTCATCAAAATGCCTTAGCCTAACCGGTTTCACTTTACAATACGGTACACAAAAATGTGAGTAGTTACTAAGGAATGAGTGAAGAATTAATCAGGAATTAGCTGACAATTAATGAGTCGCTAATGAGTCATTCCTGAATAACTGTGATTCAAGGACTAGAAATAGTGCCCTACATAACTAGAAAACTAGTCTTGCATTGCCAGACCTATGTCCACAATGCTAGTGATGGGACAACCGACTCTTTTACGCGAGTTGGGGGGTGTTGGTGATTGCACGTTTACTTCCTTTGCCAGGAACCAAGACACTGCTTGATTACATTAGACTTGAGCGGTTGCGGTTACATTCGGTCTTGACTAGCAACATTCACTTCTAACATTTAACTACCAAGATAACATTATGTGTATTTGTATGTGATATAATACTTTCCCCTTGCTAATGTAGCCTATGAATTTCCATGAACACAATTCTAAAATGCACGAGACATAAAGGCTTCTGCTATCAATTAATAACTCAAACTTTCCGAGAACCTAGACACCCGTTTGATTACATAAACTCATGCACTAGGCACGGTTACGGTCTCGTTCAGTAGCCTGGTGCGTGGTCTCCTCGTGACAGCCTACCTACCATATAACAAACATTTAACTTAACATAACTACCAAGATAACATGACGTGTATTTGTATGTGATGTACTTCTCCATCGATAATGTGTGAATTGCCATGAACACAATCATCTAAGATGCACCAGAAACAAGGCTTGGTTAATAACTCAAACTTGCCGAGAACTCAAACTTGGCGAGAACCAAGACACCGTCTCGTTCAGTAGCCTGGTGCGCGGTCTAGGTAACCCATTTCCTGATTGATTCTACGACCACTCCAGTGGAGGCGCTAATTAGCTACATTACTACACACACACACAGTAGCAGAAGAATACCAGCTACACACAACGGCACGAATGCATGGATGTATTAAGAGAACAGGAGTGAGTCAGATCATTGACGTATGGCACTCAATTCTCCTGGTTCAGTGACACGAGTCGGGTTAATTAACCGGCTCTTCGGTCAGTTCGTCAACACTACACAGCGCTGTGGAGTAAGGTCTGGCTACACCAAACGTAGATTCTGGGATAGGAGAAAAAAACTGAAAAAAAAAAAAATCACTAACATTCATCACTAGCAGTCCTCTCTAATCGGTCCCAATACGTCATAGTTAGATAGTAAATGCTGTGAACAAATTCTTCGTAATTCTTTACAATCATTCACTGATGGAACCAAGCAGGCCTGACTTACTGGACAATCCAAATTTTCGTCAAAACTCGCCATTATCAGCATGTTGCTTGCTTGGTAGCTCAAAGTTTGTTGTTTCCCGTTGCAAAGGGACTTTTAAAACAGCAACACAGAAAGCGGAAGGTGAGGGGCAAAGCCTGACATCTGGCTTGTGAGCCACACGCTGAATGTCAGGCTTTATCTCGGAAATATACTTCCGTTGATCCACACCACTAGAGAACAGACCGTGATTATTGTATTGTACTAATTGTATTAATAAATCACGAGCAAAGAAGCCGGATGAACAAAAACAGCTACTTCACAGACAACACATTGCTTGTGGCAGAGGTTTCATACCATCACCGACTACAAGTGCTGACTATATGGTACAGGATCCTGACAAGATCCTCCTAGAAGATTTCAGCTCAGCTATTAAAATAATCATTCCACAGCAGCTGGTGGAAAAGCTGAAGCTGTAGGACACTGGTACCTGCAATTGGGTATTTAACTTTTTGACACAGCAGACTTTCAGGATGGGTAGCAGTATATCAAGAATCATCGCTTTGAGCACTGGCTCACCCCAAGGCTGCGTCCTGAGTCCTCTGCTGTTCAGTCTGCTCACCCATTTTTGTCAGGGTTTGACTTGGACCAAAATGCAGTTCAAAAAAAGTATGCAGTTCAAAACGAGATTTATTCCAACTAGGAGACAAGGAGATAATGACAGAAAACCCCACACTAACAAAAAAGCAAGAATCCGACAAAAGTTTACGGAAACACAGAGAATAAATACACAGGGTAACGAACACTAACAAGGGACAGCTGACACAACAGGTGAAACACATCAGAACAATCAAAACAGGCGGGAAAACAAGACAGGAAGTAAAACAAGACAGGAAGTAAAACAAGACAGGGAGCAAAACAGACTACTACAAAATAAAACAGGAAACAGACACTAACAAACGTGACAGTACCCCCCTCTTAAGGGATGGCTCCCAGCGGGCCCAAAAACAAAATAATGTCCACAAAAAACAAGGGCGAACAGAAATGGGAGCGAAACTCAAGGACTGGGGCTGCTGGCAGTGGCAAAGGCAGAGTCCCTCAGGTGGCCGAGCAAGACGGCGAAGGTGAAGACCCTCTGGAGCCCGGCGGCGAAGGCGAATCCCTTCTGAAGGCCAGCGGCAAAGGCGAAAACCCTCTGAAGGCCGGCGGCGAAGGCGAAACCCCTCTGAAGGCCGGCTGCGAAGGAGAGACCCTTCTGGAGGCCAGGCAGGCTGAGCAGGTGAAGGATCAGCTGGACTGAAGACAGCCGACGGGTCTGCTGGGCTGAAGACAGGCGACGGGTCAGCTGGGCTGAACACAGGCGATGGGTCAGCTGGGCTGGGGCCAGGCGGCAGGTCAGCTGGGCTGGAGTCCGGCGGCGGGTCCAGCTGGGCTGGAGTCTGGTGGCGAGTCAACTGGGCTAGAGTCAGGTGACCAGGCAACGGGAACAGAGGTAGTCTGGGGTGCCGACAGGACACAAGGGGCAGGAGTAGGTCTGACCGCCGACAACACACGGGGAACAGGAGTCGGCCGTACCACCGACAAAACACTGGGGACAGGAGTTTCTGGGACACCGAGGAACGGCACAGTCACTGAGATGCCAAAATGGACCCAAATGCAGTTCAAAAAGATTATGCAGTTCAAAAAGAGATTTATTCCAACCAGGAGACAAGGAGATAACGACAGGAAACACCACACTAACAAAAGCACAAATCCGACAAAAGACTTTCTTTTTCTTTTCTGCGTTTAATGGCGGATCGCAACCAACTTGTTTAGGTGCATACCGCCACCTACTGTAATATCAAGGCTTTAGTACTTCAGATTACATTTTAATAAAAAAAACTAAAAAAAACTAGGCTTTACGATCTAATCCTGTAGACTTAAGAAAACTAAATAGCGCTTTGCAGCACTCCCTTGAGTCCTTACCCATCCCTAAAATCCCTGCTAAATTCCATCCCCGTCCTAATTCATATATCTTGTCACGCAAGATGTCCCTCTCTAAATCATATTTACTACACTTCAGGATGACATGCTCAACATTTTCAGGATCATTACAGGCCTCACACTTATCAGACACACATTTTGCCATTAAACAGAGCGCAGATTTTAAACCAGTATGTCCAAACCTTAATCTTGAAAAAACCACTTCATCTCTTCTACATTTCCATTTGAAACCCTTCACCTTAATTGATTTCTGTATGCTGTAATAGTGTCTCCCTTTAGTTTCTGTCTCCCACTTCTTCTGCCATACATCACTCATTGCTTTTCTAATCAATGACTTGGCCTCTCCTTTACCAAAGGGAACATTCAGTATTTCACCATCCTTTAGTGTCAACGCTGTCTTTGCAATCCCATCTGCTGTTTCATTCCCCTCAACCCCAACATGAGCAGGGACCCAAACAAATCTCACATCAACTCCAACTCTTTGTATTCTCAACATTATTGTACACATTTCAGTCAATAGATCATCTCTCACCGTTTGTTTGGAATTCAAACTATGCAGAGCTGCAGTAGAATCCGAACAAATGACAACTCTTTCTGGCCTCACCTCCTCTATCCATTGTAGCCCTAAAATAATAGCAACCATTTCTGCTGTATATACAGATAATTTATCAACAAGTCTTTTACATATAGCTACATTAAACTCAGGTATATATACCCCCGAACCTACATGTTCACTCCCTGGATCTTTTGATCCATCTGTAAAGATTAGTATATAGTTGTAATAGTTCCTCCTCACATCATCTTGAAAAAAATATCAAATATTATCCACATTACTTTCACTCCATTCTTTCTTCTTCTCTAGTAGCTTCAAGTCCACAATGGGCACAGGAAATATCCACGGAGGAACGTTACCCCATACAATAGCTGGTCCATAGTCTATGTTATTTAATCCGTACTCTTCTGCAACTGCATTAATAGTCCAACCAAATCCTTTACCTTTCCATTGTTGTTCATATTCCCAACAATCACACAAAACCTTTGTTGTAGGTTGTTCCTCTCCAGATCCTTTTAACTTGACCCAATATGCCAATGACAACTTAGACCGTCTTAAATATAGTGGCAATTCATCAGCTTCCACCAGTAGCGCATTAGTAGGGGTCGTTTTCAATGCACCTATACTGAGTCACAAAGCTCTGAACTGTATTCTGTCCAGTTTTTCTAAAATATTCTTGGCAGCTGCTCCATAAACCATGCATCCATAATCAATACACGGTTGTATTAAGGGTCTATAAAGATCTAGCAGAGTGTGTGTACCCCATTGATAACTGGAAACGGACCTCATGAGATTCAGTACCTTTTTGCATTTTGTTTCAACCTGTTTAACATGATTCCTCCATACACATTTCTCATCAAGCCACAATCCAAGATACTTGAACTCTTTCACTCTTACCATATTTTGTCCATACAATGTAAGCTGAACATTATTAATCCTTTTCTTTCTGGTAAAGAACATATAACATGACTTTGCAACCGATATCTTAAATCCCCAATCATATGACCATCTTTCAACTTCTAATATAGCACTCTGTATTCTATTAGTCACATGTCTAACGTTTTTCCCTCTTTTCCATATAGCCCCCATCATCTGCATACCCAATATCTCTACCAACACTTATAAAAATATTGTTGATCATGATATTAAACAGAATAGGGCTTATAGCGCTAACAGACACTAACAAATGTGACAATTTTCATTTAATTTTTCATTTATTATACAGGAAAAATTTTAAAGTAACAATAAGTTACAATATAAACGGGCCTGACTCAGTTTAAACACTGGTTTGCAGCAGGTTCCTGTTCTGCAGAAACATAAAACATTGAACATAGTTGCGGCACATGAGGACAGAAACATTTGTACAGGACATTAGCATGGGCTAGGCAGATACAGACAACTAAAAACAACAATACAGACAGTGCAAAGAAGACTTGGACAATACATGAACAATCAATGTGTGCAAGTGTAACTGTTGAGAAGGAACAGTTTGTATGCCTTTTTGAAATATGTGATAGATGGTAGTGTTCTGATGTGATGAGGAATGTTATTCCAAATGTTGGTGTATGTATGAAAAAAGGATTTCTGACCATAGTTGTTTTTGTATGGGGGTGACTGGAATGAATGCCTGTGAAACTGATCTAGTAATGCGTACTGGTCTCATATTGTGTGTCGGGAGAAGTGCAGCAAGTGTTGGCGAAGTGCTATTTTGAATCTGAAAATAAAATGCAATATCGTGGCTGTTTATGTAGTTCTGGTAAGTCAGAGCGTTTGAGCGTGTGAGTGCAATGCAATGGTGAAACCACTTTGGGAGATTACTGTGGATCTTGAGAGCACAATTGTATGGTCGTGCTATTGGTTCAGTAATTTCCTTTGTGGTAAGAGACCAGATTGTAACATAGTAGGACATTGTTGAAAACACAATTGCATGTAGGATATGATCTAATCTTGTTATACACATGAAGTTTCTGATTTAGCTTTTTTGTTAAGTGCACTGCCAGACTAGCAACAATAGGTGCTTTCCGACCGGATAGTACTTGTACTTTTTAGAGGAAACGTACACTTCTAAGCAGTTCTAAGAACTATTCTCCCCCAAAATCTTTTTTTCCGTTTGCATTCCCACTGGCCAAGTGGCCATAGGGACTGGTGCTCGGAACAGACCCCGCCTCTGCCTGCTGCGCTGTGTGTGTGTGTGTGTGTGTGTGTGTGTGTGTGTGTGTGTGTGTGTGTGTGTGTGTGTGTGTGTGTGTGTGTGTGACGGCCGGCGAGCCGCAGGACACGCTTGTGGAGTTTAACTCCGAAAAGACAGTTAACCACAGGTTCCCGTTAATCTTATGATGGACATGTGTTGTGATATTTAAACAAACGAACCGTCAACGGCGAAATAAAAGCCTCTTATTTACGAGAGCGGTCTGAGAGACCTCCAGCTTACAGCGAGGTCTCTGAGCATGACTGGCCGAGCAACGAGCTAGCTGTCGGCGCTTGCTGGCTGTCGCCTCACTTCATTGAGCTTCTCAACTCCGAAAAATTTGAAGCAAATTGTCAATTCGGCATCAATTTTCGCAAGACTGCCTATATTCAAAATCTAAACAGTTAATTTATCGCCTAAAACGTTGTCAGAAGTGAATTTAATGATGAATAAGATGGTGAAAATTGTTAAAAATGTCCCGTTGTTGGTTGTTGCTCTGTTTGCAAGTTCCGAGTTGGCAGTGGGCGTGACTTATAAGTTCGACCAATCAAGTACACCTAGGAAAAGGGAAAAGGGAAAAGACCCTGCTCTGAAGTAGGAGCTAAAAAAGTACGCTACTGAGGCCAGAGGAACTTAAAAATCCCCAAATTTTTCCTGTCGGAACACGACGGGAAAAGTGTTCTAGGAACGTTTAGTTCTAAGAACTGCAAAAATCCCTCCGGTCCCCTAATTACATCAGCAATTTATCTGATGACACAACAGTGGTAGGTCTCATCAGTGATAACAATACGTCGGCATACAGGATGGAGGTGGAGCTGCTTACAGAGTGGATGCCGGTCTCATAACCTCACCCTCAACATGGACAAGACGAAGAAGATGGTAGTTGGAGGTAGCCAGGAGGGCTGGCAAACACCATCATACACTGTTTCACATTGACGGTGCTGCTGTGGAGAGGGTCAGCAGCGTGAAGTACTTGGGAGTTCACCTAGCGGCAGCCTGACCTTAACAAACAACATCACAGCAGTCATCAAAAGAGCACAGCAGCGGCTCTACCCCCTCCGGAGACTCAGAGGGAGGTGCGGAGGGTGCTGCAGCACCCCCTAGGCGAAAGGACAAACTTCTACAACCATAATAAAAAAATAAAAACATTTATTTTTAATATTGATTATTAATATAAACCTAATCCCTTTCATTACAAATTAAATGCAATACATTTTAAAATTTGGTAAGTAATCTGACGATTTTGCCAAGAGCGAGGCGCGCCTCTGACACTCATTCATGAGTGAAGATAGTTGTAGAAACTTTCTCGGCTGGTCAACAGTAGGCTACAAAAGTTAGCTAGCCATGGCACAAAAGCGCATTTGGGATTTCTTCATAAATCAACCACAGGCTAAAAAGCTTAAAAGACCAGAGGCAGAAAACTCAGCAACTATAACCGAAAGAAGTAGCAGCAGCACCTCTACACCTGTCACTCCCAGAGCGACCCTGCTAGCAGCAGACGACGAGGGAGCTAACCTTGTAAGCCAAGCTATCAGCTATCAGCACCACCATAATTCAGTGATGTGTTTTATACCCTTGTGTTTTGTGGCTCCGTTTTTGAGCTTGTAGTAGGCATATTCTGTACCATTGTCGTAGCGTTGTGCCTATATCCTGCGTTACCTGTGCCTAGTTTGTTCCGTCTTGGATTTTGGACTTTAGTTGTATTACCGAAGCTTTAGTACTGTTTTGACACCACAAAGTGCCTTTGTTTTGTCTTCATCTTGACTGTATGGGTATGAAAGAAATTTTACTTGGTTGAATAGCGATAACGGCCTATTATTTTCCGGTGTTTCGGGATCAGTAGCCTATGGCAGGATAATTATTGTCTTGGATAGGATATTTATAATGAATTGATTCTCTATACAGTTCAATAAATTGTGATGGATGCAGTTTGGTGTGTGGTGGTTGACTTTGGCTGAAAACTTCACTCTGGAAAATGTGTCACCACCCCCAATTGAAAATATGGCAGCTCTGCCCTTTCCTGTTGAAGATTTTCCAGAAGCGCAGCATCTGCAGGGCCATCGCCTTCATTAAGGACCCTTACCACAATGCTAAATAGCTTCTTCCCCCAAGCAATAAAGATGGTCAACTGACTGTGTCCCCTCCCCTTACACACACACACACACACACACACACACACACACACACACACACACACACCACATCCATTGGCAGGGGTTGCTATGGACAGAATACACACGGCGATACACTGTTAATAGCTAATTGTGTTTAACCATGTATCCAGCTAATTTAAACAGCTCACGTTACTGTATAGTATAGGTTAACTCCAACTGTCATTAACCAGATGTTATGAAAAGATGGATTTGTTTGCCAAACTTGTGGTAGTCTATTTACGTCCTGCTGGCTGCCACCACGTTCATTATTAATGCTGGACTCTAGCTCAAAGACTTGAGACTTGACTTGGACTCCTAGCTCAGAGACTTGTGAGCATCTCTGCTAACCACACAAACAAAAAGATATAGCAGCGAGTGGCAACATGTTGCATGTTTCCGTACAGGTATGCACATTCTCCAGTCAAGGTTGTTTTTATAGATCACAACTTTTGTGTGGAAAGTGCTGTATGCCTATTTCAGGGAGACCCTGAACAGAATCTGAAGGATATTCTCTGCCTCTGACAAGCCTGCATGGCATGTCCCAGACATGCTCGATTGGGTTGATGTCAGGAAGCCAGTCCATCACAGCGATACCTGCGTAAGGAAGGTCATGCACGAGCTGTGAGCTGTGTGGGGACAGTCATTATCTTACATTAAGATTACATAGTGAACACAGCCACTTCTATTGACATTGTTTTCACTTCAGATCATTCAAACATGAACTCTTCTGTAGCTAAAATAAGCCCCTCAACACAAACAAAATCTAACTTTTATGCTATACCAGATATGCCATTCTAAAAGTATTTTGAGTAGTGTATTACTGTATTTCACAGTTATCACTTCATAGTTCGTCTTTGGATACACTTAAAAATAAGCATTGGTCACCTTTATTGCAGCCACACACTAAAAGTAATACCTGTACATGACATGTATATCAATAAAGACAACAGCGACTGAAGCAAAAGGTCTTTTTTAATTCAAAGTGAATCTTGACATAGTACACCATCAATTCATAATTTGACACTCACCAATAAGAGTCACCAAGAAGGAACCCGCTTTTTGTGAAAAGGTACATAAGGCTTCATCACATTGAAACTCACTGAGAACTAGAGGGGGGGAAAGAAAACGACCGCAAACTGGTAAGACACACATTACATCCAAATAATCATTTCCCCAGTCCTCATATTGTTGTATATTGCACAGTGCAGTTGCTACATGTCAAAACTAGTGTAGCATATAAGAATACAATAAAATCAAAAAATTATTAAAAAAAATCATAAAGCCACACAGATCTACACACATATTTAGAACAGTAACAGTTTCGATTTAGCAATTATGTCTACATATTTGTGTCTAACTACAATTGTCAAACCAATAATTAGATAATTGTGGTACAAAATCTACCTTAAACATTTCTTAGGAATCTGATTTGCACAATTTATTTCTCAGCCCAGTACCCAAATGAGATGTTCAGACCCATGTTTGTGGAGTTGGTGGTTTTGTCATGGGAGGGCCCAAAATGTCCCCTAATGTTTTAGTATCTAAACAGTTCTAAGGCCTGCGTTGTTACCTAAGGCTGCAGGGCTCTGTGTGCTTGTTGAGCTTTAGATCTGGGACTGTGTGACCCTCTGCTGACTTCGATGATGCAACTGTCAAGGATGCATGGTGGCGGGATTATCTATCATAAGCAATCAACCCAAAGTGGTGGGGGATTATGGCGTGTGACATCACTGAGGTGGAACTTGTTCATCTCATAACAGGTGCTAAGCTGACAGAAATAATAAAGCCATGTGGGAATCACCGAGAGGCTGTACACCACAGGGTTAAAAGAAAAAAACAGAACACTTCCCTTGAAGTAAAGTACAGATTACTGTGCTATGACACACATATATTAATTATAATTCTAGGCTGTACTGCAAGTGCATCCTCTCATTTGTCTAAGCATCGTCAACACAGTAGCGTATTAGACGAGCACACAAAATACACCCATTGCTTAAGCAACATAGCAAAACAATTACAATGTAATACATTGAGTAGAGTAGCACCATGACAACATATATTTGCTCAGTTTCTTGTCATAACGAACTTTTGTTTTTACAAGATCATTTTTCCAATATAACAAGATATTGTTAAAATGGTATGACATTTTCTCATCTTTATAATAAGAAACTGAGCAGTGTTTTTTTGTTATGGTGGCAACAATACACTGACGTAGATGGAGATGAGACAACTTTGGACCTAAACTTTGAGTTTGATTGATGGATAAAGCATTTTTGAAAGAACCCCTGACTAAAACACATGGTGATATCAACCTATGGTATTGGCTGCATACAAGAACTATCAACATCCCAACACAAGATTAGAGAAAACGCTGTGCAGCTATTAGAAATGCAACAAATAACTCATTTGCAAACCAAAAACAGATGTCTCGAGTTCCACAAATACATTCATGGTGTGATAATAAAGCTTTGCATTTGTGTATATTCAGGCCCTAGGTTTTTTCAGTACTGCACGGTGTTCTTGGTGAGCGCAATGAAACATTCCCTGACTTGTACTTTCTTAGGATTCTGTAAAAAAAAGAGATTGTTTCCAGACCTTATCTTTGTCAAACAAACAACTTTGGGGTTACGTGATGTGAAAATACGAGCTGATCTCCTTAGAAGGATCTAGTCTACAAATTTCTGACTGCTTTGATATCAATGCAAGATGTCATCTGTCAGCCACTTGTTTGAAGAAAGGCACTAGTTGTACAGTATGCAGAGTTGCGAATACAGTCCAAAAACGGAAATAAAAGCCATATCATCAGAAGAAAACGAGAAAAACTCTTAATACAACCACAAACCGGTTACAGAATCAAACAGTGAACCCAGCTTACGTTTGGAATACTGACGCTAAATGCACACGCACAAAAAAAAAAAAAACACACCAAAAAGCAACAGAATAAAAAAAAAGGAAACTCATAACTTCCATTACAGCAGTTTACAATCACTTCAAAACAACAAAGCCAATATACAGAGGCACTAGCGTATAGGAATAGCATTCAATATACTATATATTAAAAAAAAAAACACTTCTAATGTATCTAGTCATCAGAACTACAATACAAAAGAGAGAATGCAGGCTAGAATGAGATTATTCCTCTAAATTCACAGCTACGAAGTGGCAGATAATCGGTACATAGCAGCTTATTATCTATACATTCCAAATACAATTTGCCAATTACAGCTCAGAAAAATAAAACCTCAACCTCATCCTGATTTTTAAAATAGAGATCTCACAATATATTCCAATGATGATAACTGCAACAGTATGCTGGAGGTGAAAGGAGAAATAGGATTGACCATGCTTCAGAAATGATTGATGAACAGTCTTTGGTGCTGATTACAGGAACATACCAGCTGATATGACAGGTAAAGACGCAGCTCTACTACACAATGGAAATCAAAAACACAAAAAATAATAATCAAGGCTATGCATCCACCCTGAAGGAATGTATCAAAACTGACAACAGGCTTCAATACATGGACAAAAAGGTTTGTTTTCACACTAATATTTAAAACAATTACCAATACACCGTTAACACTCAATAGCCCAGCAATGATACTGTAAGTTGATAGGTTATTTCAAACACTGAGAAGCATTTAAAAGTAAAAACATGTAACAATCTTTTTTTGTCTATGCCACTCCCAAAAATTAAAACATAAATGCATCAATACAAGTCTAGCCTAAATGCTAAATAATAAAAACACAGCAACCCAGAGGCAATCTAGATTGTATTGCAGTTACAGTAAACAGTGACAATACTGTTGTGAATTAAGTACTATAGTGAATAGAAATCGATTATCAAAATATCAAATCACTCTTTATGTACATAAAAAGCTCATTCAGTCAAAGCCCTAAATGTGCAGCCTCTAGCTAAAGTAAATACATACTCTGAGTTAGAAAGAAAACTGAAGTCCAACATTTGCTAATATTAAAAACTTAACCACAAGCATTATTTATCCAATAAGCCCATCATATTCAGAGTCTAAAGGTTAAGTGCTGCAAGCCCATTTCAATTTCCAACCTATAATCTCCTGAAGTAACGTCATAGACTCTGGTTTTAAGGCACTAGGCGATGGCAGCAGTGAAGTCTGCCTCAAACAAAGACAGGAGCGTTCAATCCAGGTTAATAAAGACTGGGATGGCTTAACAAACAGATCTTACCAGCTAGCACACGCTACAAGGTAACAAAGATAAAGGGTACGGGAGGCTGAGCGCATTGACAGCAACAACAAATGATTTCCCATCTTCAATTAGAGCATACTCTCTGAAACAACTCTCTCAAACAACAGGAGGTAATGTGCAAGGAACACATTCTTAATTAAAAATATCCTTATCATCATACTTTGTGAATTCATTCCCTCCTGTGACACTATCTCATAAAGCAATGCAGATTTTATCATTGTGTCCTCCGTTGACTGACATGATTTCTCTTTTCAGAGCTGAAGTTGCTCTGACAATCAAACACAACTTGACTTTTGATTACAGAGGCTGTGAATTTCTTTATCCTCGAAACGCCATAAAACATTATCTTCAGCATTGTTAATTTTGTTTTTCTTTCTCAATCCCCTATGATACATTGGTATCCATTCTCCTCGTTAACCATATTTTCCTCTTCCTCATCATGACAAGTGTCCGTTTTGTGCTCTGCTGCTAGCTCTTCCTGTCCAGGTTGCAGCCCCAGTCCATTTCCCATTGCCCTTCCTCACCAGAAGGTACTGCGGCGGCCCTGTTCTGCTCCTCAGATATACGAGAACTGGGGGTGGTGGCTGAGCTTGGTGGGGCTCAGAGGGAAGCCTGTGTAGGCGGCCGGGGATGCCATGTAAGGGTGAGGCGGAGGGAAGGGCGGCTTGTACTGGTGGGGGTGGTGGGCGTAGCCGGGCTGGTGATGCGGATGGATGGTCGGGGAAGGGAGGAGCCTGTGTGGTTGGGGAGCGGGGTGTCCAGGGTGGTGGGTGCTGATGCCCAGGGTCACCTGGTGAACTATAGCGCCACCTTGGGGGTGGGAGAGACTGTAGCTGTGCTGGAGGAGAGGGGGTGGAGGAGGGCGAGAGGGTAGGATGGGGTGGGGGTGATGAGCGGCGGTGAGG
Source organism: Zingel zingel (assembly GCA_023566125.1). NCBI lineage: Eukaryota > Metazoa > Chordata > Actinopteri > Perciformes > Percidae > Zingel > Zingel zingel. The sequence goes on along the minus strand of CM042320.1, from coordinate 40,417,537 downwards.
GGGGCGGTGGGAGGGTAGGACAGCAGGGTGTGTGTGGGCAGGCCTTGGGTATGTGTGTGAGGGGCGGCCGAAGTGTGGGTGGGACTGCTGTGCGACAGGTGTGTGAAGGTGTGTGTGTGGACAGTGGGGGGGATGTAGGCGTGCGGTCGCAGTGGCCCATAGTTGCCGTTCCACTCTTTGCTGCTGTGGTTTGAACCGTACGGCTGCACCTGAGAAAGAGAATAGACAAGCTCAATGAGAATCTGTTAAACATCCAGGCTCTATACAGTCTGTTAAAGGAATAGTTTGACATTTTGGGAAATGCTCATTCACGTTCTTGCTGCAAGTTAGATGAGAGGGTTGATATCACTCGTCTATCCGTTCAGTATGAAGCTGGCGCAAGCAGCTGGCTAGCTTAGCACAAAGACAGGACAGACAGGAGGAAAGAGCTAACCTGACTAATTTACACAAAAGTGTAAAAACACTTTTCTTGGAGGGGGGGAGGAGGGGGGGGGGGGGGGTTGTTCGGACAGACCTGCCCCCACTGCTAAAAAAACACTGATCAATCTTCTCATCGCACTCTTGGCAGAAAAGCGATTAAGCGAATATCCCAAAATTATGAACCATTACTTTATAGTTGAAATTACATTACATTTTTCATATAAGCAGAAAAGATAAACCACACAAATCCACAACATATCAAGGCATTTTAATCAAGCCCTTGACAGGAGACTAGAATATTGATTGTATCAGACCAGCTATAAAATTACCCAAATGTACTGCTGCTCTGAGAAACAATGCCCTAGAGCTCTGCTGCAAAGCACACACAGTCCCATTAATATTCTCCAATATATTTCAAAGTGTTCAGCTCCTTCATAATCCCCCATATATAATAAAGTCAAAAGGAAAAGAACTGAACTGACCTGTCCATAGCCCAGAGGGTGCTGGTGCTGCTGCTGCCCAGTCACTTTTTGCTGCCGGGACAGGAGGGGGGCGGATGGGAGGAGGGGGAAAGAGGAGGGAGTGCTCTGATGTCCTACGAAGCTGCAGCGGCCTTTGGAACGGGACCAGGACTCTGAGACTGGAGCAGAGAGAAGACATAAGTGAGTCAGGCAAGGACATATATACTGCAAAAAGAAATGGCAAGTTTAGTCCACATGGCCTGCAAGACTAAAGACAGTGAAGAAGACCAAAAACTACAAAGGCTTCAAACAACAAACAAGCGTGCACACCAGAGAGAAAATAGATTCAGATACTTTTGTTCACTGTGTTCTTTCAAGCCATACATACCAGTTGGGAACTTAAGTCCTGCTTTTGTATGTGCAAATAATTATTGACTACTTAAAATATCTCCTCTTACTAAGGATTAAAGGCTGCATACATACAAATAACTGATCACATTTACTAATATAGACATTAACATTGTATTTGCATTAACTGAAGCTGAAAGTGTAGTTGCTTTAATAAAGTCAATGTGTAGCACTTATTACATATTGCAAAGTGAATTATAAATAGGACAAGGACAGAATCCTTTAATGTGTGCAGAGTAGCTTTGCCAGGCAGACAAAGGCTAAACAAACAGGCTAAAGAGCAGCATGTAATGCGACTGGTCCTAGCTGGTCCCAAAGGTCTTAGCACACTACCAAAAACAAAATATTGCTAGAAACTTGAGAAATGCAAATATGAATTTCTTAAAAAGAATACTAGAATTTAGCAAATTGTTCTCCTGAGTGCTGACAATCAATGTAGTGGCACCAATCTACAGCTAGGTCACACATTTCTGATGGGTCTGTGCAATACACAGTAAAAAGATTTTCACAAACTAAATTTGCGTTTAAAGCAAATTTTAAAAAAAGTAAAACCTGAAAGGACAACCAGTGTTTCCTCTATGTTGATTTGACCGTGGCGGCCCCCCACAGTATCAGAAATAGGGCTGCATTGTTAGAGTGCATGTCGGAGAGTAGCGCGGACACACAAGGATAACTAGCCACTTGAGATTGTGTGTGTACGTCCTTTAGAACTGTAAGTTGTATAACTTATGTTGTCAGTTCATTTAAGGCTGGTCTTGCAAATTTAAGTAAACTGGTGATTTTCGTTATTTGTATTCTTCACCTGCGAGCTTAATTGCACGTGGCTGTTGATTTGATAACGATTGCTGAACGCCCTCGCCCACGTATGTATTTTAGGTGCATTATTTACATGCTGAAGTAGTTACACTGCATTAAGACAATGTAATTAATAGTGGGTTTATTGTTATTTGCTACAGAATGTCAAGATCAAAGTTGCCCTATATAGTAACTCAAAAAATACAGTTTAATCACAACAGAAAATACTCCTCATTGTGTGTGTGAATAGAGGTGAATAAATATATTAGTTTGTGTTGCAGTGAAGTGTGTGTGTGTGTGTGTGTGTGTGTGTGTGTGTGTGTGTGTGTGTGTTTGTGTGGACCTGTCACCACTGCTAAAAAAAAAATCTTAAAGGAAACACTGACAACAATATCTGAAGACCAATATATCAAGATAATCTGTGTGACACAGCAGCATGTGTATCAAAATCATGAAGCCAACTGAACAAAAACAGCCCGTTTATTTCATGTACAGTCAAAGGATAACTGGAAAAGCTCAGGCTTAGTAGTCAACACTTCCACAAATTCTTAACACCTGACATGGACCAGACATTACCTAAACTTTCCTCATGGAGACTAAAAGAGTCCTGTTTAAGGATTTATCAATATTTAAACTCAAGATAAAACTCAACAAATACAGTGGTGAACATGTTCAGGTGTTGACCTGTTTCACCCATTTCAGAGACTTGTTCTAGAATTCTAGTTCTACAGAAGCATGCCACACCTTCTGGATTACAGTCGATGTGGAAGAGCTTTTATATTAGCAGTGGCAATGACCCTAGTAAACACAAGAACATTTCTGCTGCTATTAAAGAATCATCAAACGTGTCTTTCACTTTTTAACAGTTGTGCATCTTCTAATTCAACACAGCATCATAGAACTAGACAATACAATCCATAAAGCTTGGGAAAGAGAGTGAAACAGAGATTTTTGGCACTCAGAAAAGGCACCTGAGCAGCAAAGTTGCTTCTTGGACTCTGATCTGTATCAGTTTTAAATTCACTCCACCATTTATTAAAAAAAAATAAATAACATCTGGCGAAAGAAAAGGTGAAGCTGATCTCAGATCAGTGTCTTAAGGGCAACTTTTGCAGTATGGCAAGAACCAGCAGAGAAAGCATAGGCTCTGACTCAACACCAAATTAAATGCATCCACCTTTCCCTTGTGGACATGGACATGTTCAGAAAGCATTTCTGCTGTACTCTGGTTCAAGTAAACTCTCCCTCTTCTTCTTCTATATAAAACGTCTGTATCATTGATGCAGGTGTTGTCAAGTAAGGACGGATTTGTTTTAGATACTTAAACTGCAGTTAAAATATCTACTATCCACCAAATGGGTAGTGTATGGTCACATTTTAGCAGCCACTCAATAGGTAACCTTTGTTATTTTGGCTGGTGAGTGAAGCAAATCTACCAGCCAATTGCATCTTTTACCAGCATTTGGCTGGTAGGTGGTGCTAATTTTGAACCCTGTGTACACATATTTAAAAGACACTGTTTATAACCCTATCTAACTGTGCATGTTTAATAGGTTAGGCACAAACACACCAGCTCCTTATTCTTGGAAACTTTCCTTGAAGCTACTACTAAACTACTACTTTGATGGAGGGAAAGCCATAAAAGAAGACTCTCAGGCAATGATAGCATTGCCTGCTACGGATGCATCTTTGAGGTATTGGTACAATGTGGCCAGTTCTCTGTTGGTGTCTCTTGATCACCTGTTAAAGCCTCTATGACCCACTAGGGGGCGGTAAGCCCCTACTGCTTCCATATGACCTGCAAAGCACACACCACCAAAGCACAGGTGATAAACTACATGACAGGTGGCAAGATGAGGACACATGTTGCTACACAAACAACATTTTCATGAGGAGCATTCATTTCTTAGCTTGTAATGACAAAAATTGGTTAAAACCTAAAAATAGACAACACTCCTTTTCTTCTTACCTCTAAAATCCATCATACAGTACATAAACATGGAATATTTGTTTCCTGTTGTAAAGGTAAATATTTCCACTAACCTGTTCTCTGAACACGCTCCTCTGTTCCTTGACTGTTGTTGTTCTGCACTCTCATTGGTGGAACCACCATTGTCCTGACGCCACGGGGGCTCCTGCCCTGCACTGCAGGGTAAGGCATTGGCGCTACGATGGCAGCCAGAGGTGAGCGCTTGCTGTGGTTACTGTTGTCGAGGTAACGGTAGGGACTGTTGCCACGTGGGGAGGTTGATGTGTCAGACGTGGGAGAGCCTTCCACTGTGTCGCAGCCACTCTCGTGGCCATCGTCTTCAGACATGCTGATCACAGAGGAAAAATAGCATTAAGAGGACTGGAACTTAGGAGTGAATTTCTCTTTGTAGAACATTACGTTCTTAGTTATTTGGAGATGAGGACACACTTCCACTACCTGTTGGGTCTCTTGCATGGTGAAACAGAGGGGCTGGACTGAAGGGAGTTGGAGGCAAAAGAACTGGTGCTGAGGCTGCTGTCGGGGCTGCTGAGGGAACACACTCTCTCCATAGACACACTGGTGTTTCTGCATGCTTCACACACACACTCCTCTTTACACCTACGGAGATCAAAATTAAGGTTATCATTTCTAAAGCTCATAATAGTAGAATTAACTCCCTCATGGATCACTCATGTTTTAGATTTATAATTTGAATTCCAGATTTCTCTTAGAGAAGACACTGCCTGTTACAGAGGCTCATTTGGCTACTGAAATCTAATAGGGGGTCTGACTTTTTTACTACCACTCTGTGCTATACCCAGTGAAGACAAATGTTGAAAGACATAGGGAAGATAAGTGTTAATGAGGTTGATTTTGTTAATCCCATTTTCATCGTCTGTGATGTTACTCACTTGCTCAGACGGCACCTCTGAGGGTCTTCATCCTCTTCGTCCTCTCCGTCAGTCAGTTCACTGCGGATGCTTATCACACTGGGGGCAGGGCTTGGTGTGTCACCCATCAGAACTGCCACATCCCGCTGTTGTTGACTGGACAGGTCCAGCTGGCTGTTACCATTTGGCACCACCTCTTTAAAGCAACTCACTTCCTTCTCTGCATAATTTTCCTCTTCATCTGTGATTTGAACTCCCGGTTGCCTAGTTTCTACCAGAGGTACCCCCCTCTGAGGCTGCTCTCTTCGTGCCACTGCCTGTCCAACAACATTGGCCATCTTGGGGGTCCGACATGCTGATATATGGATGTTGCTGGGGTGGGACAAGTTCCTTTAAAACAATATAATTGATATATTAGATATCAATAAAATGGCAAAGCGGTTTAACTTTACTACACAGCAGAATCTCACCTGTTATGACTGTATCTGTTCCTTTTATTGGCTGGCTGTGGCCACACAACATGAGCTATGCCAATGTTGATTGGCTGATGGGCAGAGAGGGCTGGCATCTGATTAGTCAGGAGAGGCTGTTGCATCACTGTGTAGTGGCTGCTGTGGGTACATAATTTCCTATTAAAAGGTATCAAACGAAAAAACTAAAAAGATGTGCAAGAGAACCACAACTTTATAAGATGTGTTACGTTGTTGTCATTAGGGGTGCACGATTCATAAAATGTCATGATTCGATATCGACTTTTAGGCTCAAGATTCAATTCAAAAATCGATTTTCGATTCAAAAATAATTCTTGATTAAAAAAACGATTCACAGTATACAAATGTAGTTACTTTTTCCATGTGATTGCAGTAGACATACAATTTAAAGGAAAAGAAACAACAAATTAAATGTAGTTTGATATTACTTTAAATGTCTTCATACAAAAAAACTTTTGCAACTAAAAACTACAAATGTACCAAGCTTTGGCCAGCTTTCAAATACATTTAATTCAAGTATAAAATAAATAAAAAGAGCTTTTTTCGAGTTCGGTGGGAGTTTAGAGCATTGAAAGAGGTTGGTTGACTGGCATGTTAGGTACTTTATGTTGTTTGTCCACGTCTTTAATGTTAACCTCTGGGTGATGCCGTACCATGTGAGTTCTCAAGTTTGTGGTGTTTCCAAAATACTTAACTTTCGCTTTGCAAAGCCCGCATATAGCATGATTCCTATCAAGTTCCGTCTTCCCCTCGAGGTTATAAAAGCCGAAATGTGCCCAAACTCTCGCCTTCAATGATGATGGAGCATGTTGAATAATTCTTTCTGCGAGATTTGCCATTGTTTGTGACGACTAAACTACTTCTGCTGCACTCGTTCTTCTTTTGATTATGACAAGAGTGCCCAGTGTGAATTCGACGCAGCGCCATCTATGGGAATGGCGAGCTAAACTCATTTCAGCACAATAGTATACACGCCAATACAAAAAGAAAAGAAGAAAAGAATTGATTTTTGGAATTCTATGAATCGATAGAGCTTGAATCGCGATACAAATGTGAATAGATTTTTTTGCACACCCCTAGTTGTCATGCACATTTGCAAATGGAAAAACCCTGTTAGAATCCTGGTTAAGCATATATACAGTACATGGATGAGGAATTGTGTTTCGTTACACAATATTTTCTTTCTTTCTTTCTTTCTTTCTTTCTTTTCTAGCTGTGCTAACCATTTTTTGGTTTACATTACATTTAAGAAATCATGTTACAACACAAGCAGACAGTAATCCGGTTACTTTAGCGCATGCGTACACACTGAATGCAACATAAAAGATTTTAAAGATTTAGTGGATATCTTAAAACTTTCCCTGGACTAAGTTTGGGTGACTTACCCCCAGTCGCCGATTCTCTGTGGGCCGGCTGTGGTGTCATTGGTAAGGGAGGACGGGGGTGGTGGAGGGGGGTGAGAGGGAGGAGGACCCACTGGAGTCATCTGCTGCCAGGCTGCTGGGACGAGGAGCTGCTGCCCCCGGCTAGACCAGGCTTGCTACAGGGACAGAATAGCAATATCAGGGGTATTATACAATCATCTGTGGATCCCCATAGCTGCGACCAGTATTAAGTCCCCCATACCTACCCTGATGTTGGGGTTCAGAGGTTGACTTGGGATACACAAGCTACACACCTATTTAGAATCCATGTTTGGGTCTTACCTGAGCAATTACACCAGGTCTCACTGGTAAGGGCTGTATGGGAGGAGCCTGAGTTACCATGGGAACAGAATACCCTGCTGGTTGGTTAAGGTTACCTTTAAAAAAAAAAAGGAGCATAAAACAAACCATTGTCATTCATGCAGTTCAAAAAGGCGGTGACTAAATTTATTAGCAAAAGTCAATTTGAGCGCCTTAAATATTGGAGCAGGGCTCGACACAAGCAATGGCCCGATGGCCCGGAGCCAGTAAAAACGTATGTCGGGCTAGTTGATTGGCCAGTCACTGGCTGACTGTGGCTTTGCTGCTTTACTGCTAATGGCACAACAAACAGTGGCAGTGGCTAGCTGGGTTATAACCATTTTCTGAAGCTTCATGGTAGGTGTGGCGTATATTTTCCTACTGTTTTGTACTTTGCCAATCACACCTATGATATTTCTTTCAGGGCCAGTAAAAATGTAGAAGGGGCCAGCAAAACTCTGATCTACTGGCCCCGGGGGCCAGTGGGGATTTTTTTTTAATGTTGAGCCCTGATTGGAGTCTCTCAATCCAAACAATGTATGTAAACACAGCCTTTTGATAACATCATGAAGTTGCGTGGGATTATGGGAGTTGCGGATTAAAATGTATCTGTTCACGGATGAGGGAGAACATTTCCGGCACAACATCGGTAACAGAGACGTAGCGTTACGGATGACCGATGTTTGGATTGCTATAATGATAGTGGCTGGCTGCTAGCTGGCTGGGGGGTAATTGTGGATGCGTCCCCAGGGCTGTTGTCAGCTCTCATTCCAACTGAAGTCTCTTAGCACCGGGGAGTGAAGCAGACAGACTGGGTGCTAGCTGGCTAAATTAGCATTAGATTAGTCGGCAAACTCAATCGTGGGTTAGCCCAGTGCTGTAAACCATGGTCAAAACAATCATATTCAAAATAATTTTACGAGCGTGTTGAACGATGTTGTAACCTTATGTTACCCACCAAGCATTAGCTAATTTCAATGTAGCACATTGTAATAAACCTAAACTGGATTGATTGATATTGAAATATATCAATAAATTAGGTCTCTGCTATATAACTGTGTTGTAAGTGTCATGTTATCAATTAAGAAAATGATGCGGTGTGGCAGAAAATAGCAGTGTTACGGTTACAGAGTATAATTCCTTCTGAGACATTGTATGATTTACAATTACTCTTGAACGTATCATCTGGTGTGTCCTGTGTTTTGATGGAATTTAGAGGGGTCAAAGGATATATGATGCCATTGACAGACATCCCGTGTCATTGAAATAAAATTACAGATTTCTCTGAATTGAACATTGTTGGAAACAACTGAGATAATGCAAGTACACAAGTCAACAAAATATATAACATAGGTAGTCGTTTTTAGACATTTTAATGCAGAAATATTACATATTGTACCTTGACAGTAAGTATTATGGCCAATGAGTCACCATTGAATGTGTGTAAATGAGTTTGTAGATGTTAATGTAAATGCAAAATAAATATATATACAGTGAGGAAAATAAGTATTTGAACACCCTGCTATTTTGCAGGTTCGCCCACTTGGAAATCATGGAGGGGTCTGAAATTGTCATCGTAGGTGCATGTCCACTGTGAGAGACATAATCTAATAAAAAAATCCAGAAATCACAATGTATGATTTTTTAACTATTTATTTTTATGATACAGCTGCAAATAAGTATTTGAACACCTGAAAAAATCAATGTTAATATTTGGTACAGTAGCCTTTGTTTGCAATTACAGAGGTCAAACGTTTGCACACACTGCAGGAGGGAGTTTGGCCCACTCCTCCACACAGATCTTCTCTAGATCAGTCAGGTTTCTGGGCTGTCGCTGAGAAACACGGAGTTTGAGCTCCCTCCAAAGATTCTCTATTGGGTTTAGGTCTGGAGACTGGCTAGGCCACGCCAGAACCTTGATATGCTTCTTACAGAGCCACTCCTTGGTTATCCTGGCTGTGTGCTTCGGGTCATTGTCATGTTGGAAGACCCAGCCACGACCCATCTTCAATGCTCTAACTGAGGGAAGGAGGTTGTTCCCCAAAATCTCGCAATACATGGCCGCGGTCATCCTCTCCTTAATACAGTGCAGTCGCCCTGTCCCATGTGCAGAAAAACACCCCCAAAGCATGATGCTACCACCCCCATGCTTCACAGTAGGGATGGTGTTCTTGGGATGGTACTCATCATTCTTCTTCCTCCAAACACGGTTAGTGGAATTATGACCAAAAAGTTCTATTTTGGTCTCATCTGACCACATGACTTTCTCCCATGACTCCTCTGGATCATCCACATGGTCATTGGCAAACTTAAGACAGGCCTTGACATGTGCTGGTTTAAGCAGGGGAACCTTCCGTGCCATGCATGATTTCAAACCATGACGTCTTAGTGTATTACCAACAGTAACCTTGGAAACGGTGGTCCCAGCTCTTTTCAGGTCATTGACCAGCTCCTCCCGTGTAGTCCTGGGCTGATTTCTCACCTTTCTTAGGATCATTGAGACCCCACGAGGTGAGATCTTGCATGGAGCCCCAGTCCGAGGGAGATTGACAGTCATGTTTAGCTTCTTCCATTTTCTAATGATTGCTCCAACAGTGGACCTTTTTTCACCAAGCTGCTTGGCAATTTCCCCGTAGCCCTTTCCAGCCTTGTGGCGGTGTACAATTTTGTCTCTAGTGTCTTTGGACAGCTCTTTGGTCTTGGCCATGTTAGTAGTTGGATTCTTACTGATTGTATGAGGTGGACATGTGTCTTTATGCAGCTAACGACCTCAAACAAGTGCATCTAATTTAGGATAATAAATGGAGTGGAGGTGGACATTTTAAAGGCAGACTAACAGGTCTTTGAGGGTCAGAATTCTAGCTGATAGACAGGTGTTGAAATACTTATTTGCAGCTGTATCATACAAATAAATAGTTAAAAAATCATACATTGTGATTTCTGGATTTTTTTTTTAGATTATGTATCTCACAGTGGACATGCACCTACGATGACAATTTCAGAGAATGACAAGTGGGAGAACTTGCAAAATAGCAGGGTGTTCAAATACTTATTTTCCTCACTGTATATATATATATTCAATGAAACTGGTAATTTACAGTCTCATGGTGCATTCAAAGTTGTTGTTAAATGCCCTTTTCCCATCTGGTGGTTGTTTTTGTCATTCAACAGCTATTTACTAGTGAAATAAGTTATTGTTATAGTGATTACATTATTATTAAACATTTAATTTAGATGATTATGGCCTTAGCAATAAACAAGCCATTCTATAATATCGCCAACTGTTTAGTACCCTTCTTTTTTTACCTTTCTTAAAAAGTATCGGTTCTGGCACCATTAAGGCACCGGTACCGTTTTAAAAGTACCGCTTTAGCACCGGTATCCAAACCAAACAATACCCAACCCTAATATTGACTCTAGATTCAAATGTGTGACTAGATTAAATATATAATAAACAAATACAAATCTTAAAATCAAGTTCATAAAGTAACTTTCTTTGCATTAATTTGATTCCCAATCAAGATACACCGGTAAGAATTGCTTTCCATTGTTGATATGTACTCAAAAACAGTTCTGAGATGCAAAATAATAGATAAAATCATGTGATAAAACATGTGATTAATCGCGATTAACTATAGAAATTCAACGATTAATCGCAATTAAGAAAATGTAATCGTTTGACAGCCCTAATATATATATATATATATATATATATATATATATATATATATATATATATATATATATATATATATATATATATAAGAGACATAAAATATATTTAAAAATATATTGTTGCATGTACATCCCTAATGCAAGTTGTGTTGTGTCTACTACAAGATAATGGAAGTAAATTAATGTGTTTTATTTTTATGGCTTAGTACACATATGCTTTAAAACATATGCTTTAAAAGAAGCAAGTTGTCACACAGTGACAAAAAAATAAATCATGTATCGAAATAAAAAATGGTGAGAATTTGATAATCGTTTTATCTTATAGGCCTCTGAATTGGAAACGAATTATGAGGTGCCTAGAGATTCCCACACCTAATTATGGTGAAGCTATGGCACCACCTCATTTACAGTTTGTCACTTTTTATTGGAAAAGATTGAGTAATGTCTTTAAAACCCTTTTTATAACACTGGAACACATTTTAAATATCCCAAAAAAAACTTAAATTACAAAAAATAAAATGTGTTATGTAAAAATTGTAAGCAGCGTGCAGTCTGCATACCTTGCATGGTGGGAGGACAAAGAAGAAGGGCAGGTGGGAAGGGGTCAGTGCACCCAAACTGACCATTCCCAGTTGTTAGAGCTATTCCAGGATGCAACACCGAGGGAGCTGACTGGTTTATAGCCTGCATTAGAAAAGAGTACAAGGAGGCAGTGGCAGATAAGACAGTGGAATTAATGAAACAGAGATGAAGTGGCAGGCAGAGAAGAGAATATAGCGAAGAAAGAGAAAATGTGAAAATAATAGTCAGAATACAGATTTAGAGGAAATTAGGTGAATGACAAAAAAGAGAGACAAAATGGAAGTACATACACGGTAAGAAGATTAGTAATAATTCTTGGGCACAACCATTAACCATGTCACATCAGTGAGAAATATGAAGACCGATATTCTGAGATTATATGTTAAAGCACCTTCTTCCCTGAAGAGGGCAACATTAGGTCATCAGCACCAGAGCCGTATATTAGAGAGAGTTTGGCCAACTAGGGAACCGAATGTTCTTAGCTATCCCGTTAGGAGATTGGTTCAGAGGTGGTCACGTGTTTCATGGACTCCATGTTGTATACCAACATTCATCTGATTCCCATTGACATAGTGCAGGGAATAGTGGAAAAATGACACATTTTTAAAAAAATGACAAATTATTAAAAAAATGACATAAATCACTGAAAAAATGCCCTATGTTTGGCTGCAATGAAAGACAGGGAAGCGGCAAAAGTCTTCACAACTTCCGCCCATGAACCAAAAAGGCGGAAAGTATGGGAGCTGAAGGTGAAAAGAGCAAACTGGAGGGCAAGTGACCTACTCATTTTTGTGTGAGGTAAATGTCAATTTCTCTCTTCGACTTATGATAACAAATTATATAGGACAAATAAAGTAATACCATCGTTAATGTGTACCATGCTGTCAAGTTCGAACACTGTTTTAGAAATGAATGAAGTTTGAAGTTATCCAACCCTTATGCTATCGTTAGCTTTTTCGCTAGCACTCCATGTACCTAAATGCTTAGAAATGCTTGTGATCTTGCCATAGTCATAACTTGAATTTAAGCTAGACTGACTTCAATTGTCATCTGTAACTCAGATGTAATATACTGTGACCACGCAGGCATATCATTTATGTTGATTTAGATCACCAAATATAATTAATACATAACTTTGCCTCAGTTACTATTAAGTTATTATTGCTAACGTGATAACGTTATGGTCCTGTCCTACCGTGATTTACACCTGACCAAAACACACTTTTCACCCGTATGCTGTCGGTCGCATTATCATTGTTTTATTGAGTATTCTGTCAAAAGACTGTGAGTAACTTTATTAAGAGTTCAGTTGCTAGTCATGACGTTTTTGTAAGTACAGAAATCGTGTGTTTGTAGCGCAAGTAATTTGGCCTGTCTTGCTCCCCTGACGTGGTCACTCACTACAATGGGCATTTTTTAGGCCCATTTACGATAGAGAAGGTAAATATACACTGGAATATTTCCGTAAGGGCCTTTTACATATTGACAAACGTTGATAATAACATGTATATGCCTGTTTACGGTGAAAATAAGCAATTTATTTCAAGATAGCACATTTGCCCCATAGGGTTACACCGACGATGGTATCCAATATGGCACCCATGATTTGAGTTGGCCAAACTCTCTCTAATATATGGCTCTGATCAGCACAGAAACATTACCAAAGATTGGAAATATTTATAGGCGTTTCCATTTATTATTATTTTATGTTCTCTGTCCTGACAAAAATGGGGTGTGACAATGTGTAGTGGCATAATTTTCAAATGAAATAATCTAGTCAATGCTATGCTGAATGACAGGGATTTAATGATTTTGCTAAAAATGGCATTGCTACTGTAGTAGTTTAAAAAGACCAGACTGTGGTGTCTGTAAATCAAGATCTGTGTCACACATATATAAATGATTACTGTTGCAATTAAAAATACAATACAGGAGGTAAACATGCCCTGATCCAGAAAGACAGAAAAAGTACTAGTAGCAAACATTCACACTGCTACAGTATCTCACCTGAGTGTGGACTGGTATGTTGCTGTAGCCTAGAGGGAGGCCAGAGGAGGCAGTGGGGGCTACAGGGGGTCTTGAGAAATGAATGGTGTTCTGATTTATAGCGTCAAAGACAGCATTGGTGGGTCGACTGTGGCACATGTCCATGATACGGAAAGATGACTGCACACTGGAGAGATGTAGTGGTGTGAGGAGGAAAGTTTTATGACTGGAGTTCAAACTACGGTCAACAATAATGCATTGCTGCTATCCCTTTGTTCAAGGCTAGTTCATACAGGAATGAAAAAAGAAACAATAAAACAAACAAGAGCATGCAAGCCAACACATTTTGATTCAATGTCAGTTGTAGCAGCCTTACTGGTTACTGTGTGGGTAGTCCAGCAGATGAGTCATATTGAGGAAGGGGTGATTGAGGACACTGGAGGGAACAGTCCTGTCCCCAGCATCTATCAGCAGCATGCTCTTAAGCAGAGACACAAACTCCCTCCGGTCAGCCTTCTCTGCTTGCATGTCACTGTTATCAGGACTGAGCACCAAGTTCACCTGATAGATGGAAGCAGTTAGGCACACAGAGAGAAAACACTGCATATGAGAACCACACAGGGCGACAGTTAAAGTCACAAAGTTAAAACCCAGGAGTACCTGAAATAACACGCTTATATGATTGTTTTACAGCTGTGATCACACTGCTGCCAATCCAAATTTGAACCTGAAATTGTCTGTGATCTTGTCCCTCCTATGTTGGATTTGTTCAAAAGGGTTTAAATTTGATTTGAAAGTAATTTGGTCTGGTTAGACTCACGTGTGCTATGTCATCCAGACAGCTGAAAATGTACTTTCTGGCCTCTTTGGATTTAAGTCCTGTCTCTTTCTCATGCTCTTCTGTTGTCTGGAGGAGGAACAGAGTTATTAAGACAACGAAAAATCTCAAGAATGTAGGTGCAGTATTTAAAGATGTTTGTATAGACACGTTTCTGCATATCTGTGTATTGAAAGCTACCACTTGATTTGTCATGTTTAAATGGTAAGGAACAAAAGGTCAACGTATTACATTAAATATACACAGGCAATGGGAGCAAACCGTGTGCTTCCATGTAATTCTGTGCGGTCAGTGGGTTTTGCTGGGAAGTACATTGACAGATAATCATTAGGCCCACATTCATATAAAATGTATTTATAGCCAGCTCTGCAGGTAGTCTAAGCCGTTTCACATTTCCTAGCGCTTAATCTCAGGGCCTGCTGGCTTTGTCTTGTTTTGAAAAGCTTATGCATTTGTTTTCATTGGAAATGTACTGCCACTTTATACTTTTCCCCCTTGTTGCAAGGACTTTCACTTGAATTTCAAATTAATCTCCTGCTTTTTTTAATTTCAAGTCACTCCTTCCCAGTTAATCTGTGTGTCTGTATGTCCCCACCACCACCAAAGGAATCAGTGACTGTAAATGATGTGTGGTTGACAGGAGGATGTGTACTTTCTGGTTGCAGGTCTATAACACATTTTGCGTATGAGTGTATATTTCTGCGATTTGTGTACAGATACCTTTAGTCTCCAGGAGGCGTAGGGAGAGTTGGACTCTTTGGAGAAGAAACGACAGGTCTTGGTCCCCTTGTTGAGCAGCTGCTCGGCAGGCAGGCCCTGAGTCTGAGAGATGTACCGGATCTGACACAGAGAGAGAGAGCAAGAAAGAGAGAAAAGAAAGAAAGAAACAGAAAGGAACAGGCAGAGAAAAAGAGAGAGATAAATTAATTAATAGGAAAAGTAAAAAGAAAAATTCAAGTAAATTCAAAGATAGACAATGGTTTACATCACACCAACTTGGCAGAATAAGATAATCAACTTGAATCAATTTTCTCATTTTACTCAGCTACTGAAAATAAAGCCGATTCAGCTGATGAATTCCAACCATATATGTACCTTAGTCTGAACCTTAGGTCAGCAGCTTATAACTGTGGGGGTAGATTTAGGATACTTTTTTACTATTTGACTTCCTAATCAACTCATACCATAAAGGAAATAAATGTTTTTCGTGAAGAGAAAGGAAAAATCATCAAGGCCAGAAGTGAATACCATGAACTGGCTGATATTTAAAAGACAAATGGAAATGATAGTTCAAACTCTAATAAGAAACTATATTTGCAAAACAACATGAGGCAAAGACAACATCTCCATGATGTATACTTATGTTATACTCAGCAAATTGGGGCAAATAAAAAAAAAAAATCATACACTGAAGATTCAGCTTATGCCGCGTGGAGAGGCTGCTTGCAGCTTTAATTACAAATGTATTTTCTTCAATACACCATACCTAAAAATATGAGAAATATGCCCATTTAGTGTCAGCTCAAAACAGTTAAAGTTCTTCTTACATTACACAATAATAAGTGTCATAATTTTTAAGAAGTAAAAAGTTTTGGATACATTTTTTACTTCTTCCAACCATATGTTAAATTAAGAGTTAATGTAGATTTACATATTGCAATAATATCAGAATCCTACAATGAATCATTGTGAAAACAATACTTTCTAGATGCTGTGTTGTTACTTTGGCCAGGTCATCATCAAAAAGCGAATTAGTACATTCATGATTTTGTCCATGTTGACATTAGTTGCTTCATGTACATTCATTAAAAACGTCGCATTGTATAGCTCTTCATATAGCTAGACGTCTAAACTCTGGGACAAGGCCGTTATGTTTAAATACCTGCCATACTGATTCCAAACAGACAGCTTTGTCAAGGCAGCTTCGTCAGATAGCTTTTACACAGTGGCCATCGTTAATGACAAATTGTGCACACACGTATTGTTTATATCACAAACACGGTCAGACTACAGCCCTGCCTCAAGAAGCCGCCCCACACTAAACTCCAATATCAGCCTACATTAGTGTCATGTTTTACATGCAAAAAATGTAATGTCTTTGTTAATCATATGTGATGTAAATAAAATCAGATGTCCACACAGTCACACAGAGAAATAAAGAGTATGCATCCTGGTCATAGTTTAAATATAAAATGCTAGTGCAGCACGGAGCATCTCTCCTGCCGGACTGCTGACAGCGCTGTCAGCCAAACATTCAGTAACACTGAACAGCAATAGAGGAGGTTGTACCAGCGTCTGGTTTGAAAGTAGTAGTAGCCAACTTCATTGACAGTCCCAGCACTTGAGCTGAAAGCATCAGAGCAGCCAACACACACGTCGTGCTGCCCTGCCTCGTCTGTTCAGGATCGCACTGTACTCCGTTTTCCTCACCCTTATCTACCTCCATCACAGTCATTTTGAGAAACAAGGTTTGTAAAGTGTACAGCCTGCCATGCCGTTATCCTGCATTGCTCTGTACAATGACGCAACTAAAAAATAAAAAAAAAATGATTCAACTCTTGAGTCGACGCCGGGCTTTTTTGCAGTTACCCCTTCCCTCACACTCACAATTAGGGATGTCACGACAGCATGAATTAAGTAGTCCATACCAATACCAGTGGAATTCCATGATTCTCAATACCAAATTCAATACCATGGTAAAAAACAACACAACAAATCCCATCTACTCCATTATAACGTGTATTTCAGGATAAGGATAAAAAGTGTCAATTTTTTCAACTTTTATTTTTCAGTTTGAACTTTGAGGGGGAGAGGGAAAGGAGTGTGATTTACATATAATCTGGAGAGAATGTCTGTCTTCTGAAGCCACAGCCCACTTCTCAAAAGCCTGGCATCACATCACAGCTAGCGTACGCTGTCATGTCTTCCATGAGTTCACCTGGAACTCCCAAATAGCAAGTATGTTAAGTCGGTTTTTCTCTGCCGTTTTTTCACATAGAACTGAGATTATGCAGAGGTCCGCTGTGGCAACCACTAACATAAGCTAATTTTAACTATCATAGCTAACGTTAGGCACTATGTGAAAAACAACGGCAGAGGGAAACAGACTTACTTGCAGTTTGTGAGTTTCAGCTGAACTTGTGAAAGCAGTTGTCATAGACGAACGTTGCGATAAAGCCTTTAGTGGCAGACTAGAGCACTTGTAACAGAATCGCACCCCTAAAAAAAAACAAGTACTGTCACCGTTTCAGAATTTTGGCATTGACTTGGTACCGAAGTATTTGGATCTAATGACATCCCTACTCATAACCTGACACAGACATTATATTCTATTGCAAAACAAAGAGTTAGTTGTATTTAACTTAAAATTAAGATACAACTGAATCATGCAAATTCATTCCATGTTTTTACTGGTTTTTCAAACATGGCTCTGATGTAACTACATGACCTGTGCGTGACTAAGTGAGATTGCCCAATGACCATAAAAAATTAGTTGTTAATCTGTTTTTGTTTTGCCATTTTGTTTGTTTTTCAAATCAAGAAAGATTTAAAATCCTTAAAAAATGTGTGGTTTCCAGCACCGTTTGATTTGCAAGTTATAAATTTATACTTTAGATGGATCATTTTACAGGAGTTTACCAGATATGTGCTGACTTTTCCCAAAAAATCATTCAGCTCTCTGGCCTGCCCAGTCTTGATTATGCCTCTCAAGCCTGTATGTATGTGCATGAATGCACGTGCATGTGTCTACAGCCCAAAACAAACACACTGACCAGAACCTGCTGATGGTGCAATGAACACTCACCACGGTGTGTGTGTGTGTGTGTGTGTGTATATGTGTGTGTATATGTGTGTGTGTGTGTGTGTGTGTGTGTGTGTGTGTGTGTGTGTGTGCGCGCGCATGTCTACCATCAGGCTTATGCTTATAAATACATTTTGCTGTGTAGAGTGGAACTGCAGTGAGCCTTGGCATAGCACAGCATACTTTCGGGACCTCAATATGCACGTGTGAGTGCGTGCCCTGGCATGGCCCAGTGGTACAACAGAGCTGTCAGTGCTCAGCGAAGCTCTATCAGCCACTATCTCTGACTAATGATTGTCCAAACTGCTAAATGCTGCTGGAGGCACAAGTGACAGTTCACCAAAAAAAAACTCCAAAAACAGATGGATGCCTAAGTATTAACACTAGAATTGCCAGAGCCGACACCATTGTGATTAAAACGTGTAAATTACCCAGTCCAGGGTTTCTGCAGGTTTCACTAAGTCAAAGTAAAGTGAAACAATTTGGACCTTACATGAAGTTTGATTTCATCATCAAATGTTTATATGACGGTGTCATGAACATTATCCTTGACCTCAAGTAAAGTGGAACCATTTGGACTTGTCATTAAGATTTCTCAAACATTATAAGACCAGTTTGACGACAGTGAATGCAGTACCGAGGTGATTTAATGAATTTTGGACTTGTTACTAACTGTAGTTAGCTGCCGTTAGCTCGGTTAGCTGTAACGTTACAGCTGTCCAATTAGCTAGCTGACTCAGCCCTGGGCTGCAAAGAGCTAAACCCGAAAAGAAAACCATCTCGGTAACGTCAGTGCATTCCCTGTAGTAAACCGGCCTCCTCCGTAAGTCTCGGAGACTGTTTTTAGTCCCGTTCTGGTGACACCGACTCAGCTAAAGTGCTAGCATGGCGGGATGAATTGAATCCGTTTGAATCGGGCCAAAGTTGCCTGGTGCTTAATGCACATTCAGCACTATTGGCTACTGTAAATGCTAATCAATATCTGCGGCGCGACAAGTCCCTCCCTACTCATTGCCTTCGCTGGTTTGATTGATTAGGTTTAGGAATTAGCAGTGAGACTGGTTAGGATAAGAATACCAGGGTTAGCCAATCAGAGGCAGAGTAGGGCATGTCTTCACCATTAAATCCGCTTGGCATTAGCCGTTAATGGATCTTTTGGTGTCGGTGACCAGATGGATGGGACCAAACACAGCGGTGGGGCTGGGACAGTTACTGCATTACCGCAATACCACAGTCATGTGACGCCTACCGCTCGTCACCGTCATCACCGCAAAAAACAACAACATTGGCCTGCACGTGTGCACGTTGTGTCTAATGACATGGATTCATTGATTCTAATGACATGGGTTGTGTCTGATGACATTGTGTCTTACATGGATTCAAGGTTTTCTAAACAAAACTTATCAAACGATCGGGCAAATCCGAGTTTTCGCGAGTTGGGGAGCTTAATATTCCATGACACATAATAACATTCCTTTCGTGTTGACTATTAGACCTATATGCAAGAGTACCTGTGTAATGTCTCCATTTTCAGCTGAGGTAGACACATTAACGTTACAGCTGCAGAGTTTACCATTGCACATTAGCCTAGCAGCTAACGGAGTTTCCTTCTGTTTATAGCTTTATCTCGATAAAACGGCACGTTGAATTTCAGCCTGCATGCACGTTTCGTAGCCTAAAACAGAGCGGCTTATATTGCTAGAGAGAGCTACTAGTGACATGGCTGGATAGCTAGCTTGTCTTGCTGTTCAACATACTGTAAAATAATTTTTACTGATTGCAAACTGTACACAATGTTATTGACTTTGAATCTTGCTAGCATAGCGTTAGCTTTCTGGCTCGTAGCTGAAGGGTTCTACGAGCTGAGCGGACTATAAAGATCTCCCGTTGCTAAGGGAGGCAAGTCATATCTAAGGTCTTTCCTATTTCCTGGAGGAGTGAACAACGTTTGCATTGCAAAAGAACCTTATATAATGATTGTTCCAGGTATTAGTCCAACCCTCAGGTGTAACCAGGGAAACAGAGTTATTGTTTGGATAAACTTTAGATTTCGATTGTAAAACAAATTAAAATATAAACTAATGTTTTAAAAATATAAAATGCTGTAAATAAAAATGTGAAAAGGAATAAGCTTTCAATTAGTCTTTTTAAAGTGCGTGAATAAATCCAACTGCGCCATGACAGATTTAAGTTTCGCTTTCGATGATCCGGGCCAATACGGGGCTGAAAATGTACTCGTTAACATGGATAATTGTAGTGGATTTACATATTATTGTAACCATGACCACTTGAGTAGGCTACTATGCTACCAACCGATACAGGAGCACAGCTGTAATCCAGTGCGCAGCCCACGGCATGATCCGTCTGCCCCAATAATCACCGGGCGGGCGGGTGAAGTTGAGGCAACAGTTGCGTTTGTTGCAGAAAACATTTTGACAAGAGGATTGTAAAAGAAGTAGAGAGCGCGCAGCTTTTGCGCTGTGCAAATTAATGCCAGTCAAACGCACTCGGGCGCCGTAACATCAGCATCGCACATGCACACGCAGGGTTTTCGCTATATACATGTAGCAGCGGCACACCACCGCTCCATCAGCTATTTATGAAATGTCATAAAGTTGTAATTATGCAGATCTCAGGCGAATGGCTCTGCTCTCTTCCCTCTGAGGTTGAACAACTGGAACATGATAACTGCACTCACGCGGGTCCCATGAAATATGACAGCTACAATTTATCGGATAATAGCGTTGGGCACACTGAATTTGATAACTTTACTGTTGTATATTAGTCCCCGCCACATAATTCGACGATAGGCAAGACATAACAATTCGACTATGTAAATTCTTAGCCGTAGGGGAATGGCTGAACGCTGCCCGCCGTTTGTTTAACGTAACTAGAAAGTTCATGTGTTTTTTTTGGGTGATGAGATAATATATATTGCAGTTAATCTCAAAGAAAACTAAAACTGCGCTGCCTAGATGGAAACGATTCGGATTTCAAGCCGACGACACCGGTCCGGTGTTTGGCTTGATTTCAAACCGGTTTGAAAATGTCTACACTGGCCCAAGTCTATTCTGATGGTCTGAAACAGTAACATTCGTTCACCGACATTGATGCTACAGTACACCATCACAGCTCATCTATGAATGCTGTAGTCTGTTTACATTTGACCGTGTGCTTATTTTTCATTCTCTGATTGGTTGTAGGTCTATCCAATTGTGTCCAAAGGGATTTGGGCCGTTAATAAACCCTTAAACCGAAAATTAACTGAACAGTTTTAACTTGCATTTGGATTTGGTCAGGCGATGTCAGGCTAGGGAACTATGCAAGTACATCTTATTTCAAACATTTTGTTTAGCAAAGAAGCTGAAACAAGTTAGAGCTTGGGAGAACTTTGTAGATGTTCATAAAAAGGTCAAATATAATTTTCTCCCAACATAATTAATACCAAGACATGACAATACCAGGAAGTTCAAGTTTTTCTTTTTCCAATTTTCTAAACTCATACACTGTAAACATGATGGGCTCAATTCTAGTCTTCACAGAGTTGCCTATAGTCAAACACAGGGTAATCCTGTACTGGTCTGTGAATGTGGTTTTGGTCTTTTCCCATGCTCCCTCTCCCTCGCTGGGGGACTCCAATCAAAGTCCCAGTGGTGTAGTTGAGACCACATAACCCTGTGGGAAGATCATCACATATTGCCAAGAACAATTTTCAGATTTACTTAGCTTAGATATGTATTAGGTGGATTTCATGATGGATTTGTCAGACTTTACTCATACAATGAAAGAGCAATCAAGGAGCAACAACAAACACAGGTATAACTAGATAATGAAAATAGATTTACGTTTACACTGTGACTACTGGGAAAGCAGAGACCGAAGAATTATACACATTTAATATATATTCTATAATTATATTTCATTCTGTTTATTTTTTCCACTTGACACATCCTCGGTGGGAGAGAGGGATGTCTTTATTTCTCCTCACACCCTTTGAGTATGTGTGTGTGTGCGATACAGTAGCTGGTAGTTCTTGTGAGTGTGTGAAGAATGTTACCTGGTCGTACTCCAGCGCTCCAGGGTAGAGGGGCCAGCCCAGAAAGAGCTCGGCTATCACACATCCCAGTGACCACATGTCTATGGCCTCGCAAAATGGTAGCCCCAAAATGATCTCTGGGGCCCTACAGAGAGAAAAGAGGGGCAGAATTAGTTACTCTGTCAGATCCCAGAGGACAACATGTCCATGGATTTATAATAATGGCAAGTAGGGGTGGGTATTGAGAACCGGTACTAAACTGGTAGCGGTTCCAGACTGCTCAGTACCGTAGTATCAATAAGCTCCTGAACAAACAATCCTGCCATCAGTTTTTGTAACTCCGCCGGGCGCCCATCGTGTCTAAGCATCTGGGAATGATTTTTAAACTAAAATGTGTTAGGCTACACAAGCAGCAAACTTGTTTGAGGAATAAGTCAAGTGCATATGTGTGTATAATGCAAGCCAGTGAGAGAGAAAAAGAGAGAGAGCGTGTGACGGTGAGTATAACAGCTGGAACACACCGGACACGTAAGCATAGCAGCTATTTCGGCGCCCATGTTATCCATTTGTCCGTTCACCACAGTTTTCCCCACTCATCCTGTCTCTCTCTATCGGACAGCACCTGGTGTGTTCCAGCTTTAAGGCCACGTTCAGACTGCCTGTGTGTGTGTGTGTGTGTGTGTGTGTGTGTGTGTGTGAGTGTGAGTGTGAGTGTGAGTGAGAGAGAGAGAGAGAGAGAGAGAGAGAGAGAGAGAGAGAGAGAGAGAGACGACAGTTAATGTTAAGCAGTGGTCAATAGCTGTGAACCTCTGCATATGTATTGTAGCAGCTGGACATGGAGATTACTCTTGTATCGATTTCTGACTACCGTAATTCCTCAAATAAAAACCGGGACCTTTATTTACCTGAACTGCAGAATGTATCAGGCTTTTATTTGAAGCGGGCTTTTGTTAGAAGCATACCTTTATTTCTAATTCTAATCTGTTTGATAAGTATGTTTTAAATAAACTGTTTTAAATGAAAAGCCATAGCGTTCCAGTGGACAGAGATCATTCATTTTTAAGAAACATTCAGAATTAATCAAACACCACCCTTGTGTCAGTTTGAACCCTGTAAATGTACGGGGTATTTATTTCAAATACAGGTACTACAGTATTGCTGGTAGATTACAGTAAGAGCATACAGTAGTTTTGTTCTTTGTCCCCCCAGCACCATCATCTTGGATCATGATGGCACCTACATCATGGTGGCAGCTGTCGCCGTGGTCCTGCCCTACGACCTGCTGTGCCCCATTACACCCTGCAATGCCCGGCGTCGACTTGCTATGTCCGGCCACCGCCCTGCCACGCCCTGTTACGCCATGATGTGCTCTACGACACCATGAACTAGTACAACTACTCTAGTCATTATCTTAATTGTGACTTTTTTTATTGCCATTGTTCATCAAACCCCCAACCGGCATCGTCAGACACCGCCTACCAAGAGCCTGTCCGAGGTTTCTTCCTAAAAGGGAGTTTTTCCTTGCCACTGTCGCACTTAAACATTCATGCATGCTCTTGGGGGAATCACTGGAATTGTTGGGTCCTTGAAAATTATAGAGTGTGGTCTAGACCTACACTCTATCTGTACAGTGTCCTGAGATAATTTCTGTTATGATTTGACACTATAAATAAAATTGAATTGAATTAAAACACATTGCTGGTTTACAGCAGCACACCAGTATCTGATTAACATTACAGACGTTTTTTGTTTCCAGCTACAGGCTAACGTTTTTCCTCCCACCTCCAGCTACCCGTGCTCTACTCGTCGGTTAATCTTGTCAGCTCATCCTTCTGTTTCGTCCAGTATCAGATTCTCCTGGGGTTAATGTCGAATTGTCTCGCAGCTTTTTCACCCAAGTTGTTGAACGTAAAAAAGTACGGGCTTATCTGCTAATGTTAGCTACCGACCTTTACCTTGAAACCATCCAGCTAGACATTTTACACACAGTTTAAAAACAAAACGCTGAGTGAACATTACTAGCTACATTTTCCATGATGGTTTTGAGCGGTATGCACCCCCACTAACCTGGAAACCGGTTTTAAAATGGTAACGTTAATACAGCGTGTCGGAGGAATACAGCGTCTCCTGCAGCGGCGAGTCAAAGGCAGAGGGACCGTCACCACAGCGTTCGCTAACGTTAGCTTCTTGTCTCATCTGGGGTCTGATAAACAGTAAATTCATCAAATTCAGTGTCCACAATGCTATTTTCCAATAAACTGTAGCTGTCATATTTCACGGGACCCGCGTGAGTGCGGCTTTCATGTCGCGGCTTTCATCGCTGTTTGTCACTTTGCCTAAGATTGAGTGACAAGTGCACTTGCCCTGTTGTTTATTTGGTTGCCATGACTTCGCGAGTGATTACGTCCTGTCACTGTTCCAGTTGCTCACCCTAAGGGGAGAGAGAGCGGATGCCAGTTCGCTTGAGTTCAGTAGAGCACACAGCTGTAATTACGACTTTTCATAAACAGCTGAAGGAGCGATGGTGCGCGGTGTACATAGCGGAAACCCTGTTGTGCTTCTGCCCTAATTCTGATACCGTGTCGGCATAAATTATACCGTGGCGGGCCGCCGTGGTAATAAACATAGAGGAAACACTGCAGCTATTCTTAGTTTAGTGTGAGCTGTTCTGACAACCACTACCTTATTTTGTATCGCTTATAGTTGTTAGTCCAGACATTTGTAGCAATTGCTCCTCCTTCATTATCTATACAGGAAACAATTTAACTTTTTGCTGAAAAAAAAAGTAAGAATAAAATGCTAAGTCAACACGTATAGGCATGATTTACTCGCCCTTCCTCTTTTGTTTAAGGAAGTAACTTTAAATGGGCATGTGGCACCTATTCACATTAATGATACTAAATTATACAACAAGTAGACACAGTACAAGGCAATCTGATTGGTCATCGTTCTAGACATTTAGAACTCAAATCAGCATGATAGCACAACCAGACCCATTGAGCCATCACTACAAATATAACTCTGCTATGTCCATGTCAACATTCCAGAGTTGAATCAAAAACTGTTTTGGGAACATTTTTATTTATGCAAATAAATCACAACCAAAACTAACTGAAAACACTGGATGACCAGGCATAAATCTCACCATTGTGTGGCTTATTGACTACACAAATGTTAACTTGATCACTTCCGACAACGTGCAGCTCACAGACGCTTCCCCACGCTTTTCGGTGGAAAGCGCATGCAGCAACACAAAGCTACATGTCTACGAGTCAAAATAACTGGAGGCACATATGCAATAAATATCAAATTAGTGGTGCAGAATACTTTAGGTAATCGAAAAAGTGGTAGGGACTTATCCCTACTGTTCCTACGGGCTGGTGCACAGAGATCCAGAGAGTCAGTGGATATAAGAGCAGGCAGCACCGGATCATAAACGATGACACATCACCGACAGTTTAATAACATCCAAAACACATGATTTACTCTCAGTGGTTTCTGTGACATGAGAGTACGGTCCGTGTACGTTTTGATAGCTTGTTTTTTCATTTGAACCACAAAACAAAATAATGAGAAATCAGCTGTTTTTCGTTTGTCGTTTCAAACCAAAAACAAAGAAACGATAAAAAAAGAGCCGTTCTCCCGTTTTTGGTTTCTGAATCCAAAAAACGAAAAATGACTAAACCAAATTCAAATAACGGTCTGATTTTGTTTTTTTGAAATTCCTTTTTTCATTTCTCCGTTTAAATATCTACATTAAAAGAAAGACAGGTTGGCCAAGTGACCCGGAAGTAATAGTAAATATAGCCTATCAAAATAACAGCCAAGCTTTTAGAGCGGTCATAATATGCAGCACTAACGTTATACCAGAGTAACGTTAGAAGAAAAAAAATCAATCAATAAATAGGCTTATATAAACTGGACCGAAAGAAATATGTTAGCAAAAGTAGTTTATTACAGGGATTTAATATCGTGCCTATCCACGTACACATCACCAGTCACGTTTAATGAGCGCATTGTTTGGTTCAATACAGTTGGTAATAGTTAACCTAAGAACTTATTGTGTGTGCAGAGTTTTTACTGTTAGCACTATATTATATAATTAAATTAATATTTAATGTGGTTTCCACGGTAATGGACCAAACTGTTCCCCCTTTCTACCAGCAGGTGGCAGTATTTACGTGACTTTGGCGCTTTTTACAGCCATTCGTTGGCGCAAAATCTTTTAATTAATGGAAGCCCAAGGGGGTCAGTATTTGGAGGCAGCTTTGAAAAGCTGTCTATGGAAAAGCTACAGAAAAGTGTTGGGCCCATGGTGGGGCTATCATTGGATACCGCCTGATGCCTTTTGTTTTTCCAGCACCTCATATTCATTCAAGTAGTCTTCTTTGAAATGTGTACCTTGAAAACGTTTTGTTTACATTCCAGATTGATTATAAAGGCTAGTTGTTGTCAGCAATTACTAGGCATATTGGTAATATTAAGCAGAATAGCCTACTTACCAACTGCCATCATTATGTATTGCTACAGGACCACACTACAGAGAACACCTCCTAAAGTTTTGATAATATTTATGGAATTTATGGAATTGTATTTTTACATACAAACATTTTTCAGATAAAGTTCATGCAGCGTAGTGATGCACAGTTCACTTTCAATCATCTATTGCCCCGATATCTGTCATTGCACGGTCCAAATGATATATTGAGCTGCAGTCAGAGGGAGTGAAAGCAAACAAATGTTGATTGCTTATGCTGCTTAAGACACATAGGCTAGGTGTACAGACACATTCTCATTTCTTCATTTTATGCCATTCTAAAACATTTTTATGTTAACATTTAAGCTTTCATTGAAATGTAAAGACAGTGCTGCAAGTCTGATCATAAATAAGGACAGTCAAAGTGTGGACAGATGAGGTCACCACCGAGGAGAGCCTTGAGGATTATACATCATCAGTGTGGCATCTTACATCAGCAAATGTGTTGATGATGTGGTGATCACCTGACTGGAAACATCACAAACTGGCATGGGATGTGCACGGCCCAGGACCGGAGGGCTCTGCAGCGGGAGATCATTGGTACCCATCTCCCGAGCATCAGTGATGTCGGTGAGGTGAGGTGCCTACGCAGAGCCCAAAGGATACTAAAGGACAGTACCCACCCAGCCACAGCCTGTTCACCCTGCTGCCTTCTGGGAAGAGATATAGAAGTTTCTGCTGCTGCACCACCAGACTGCAGAGCAGCTTTTCCCCCCAAGCTATCAGACTCTTAAACTCTAGTTCATCCTCAGCACTGCTCCACTGATTATTGTTTATTTCTGTTTACCATTTTTATAATTGCTTCTATATTAATGTATATTGTCTGCTATGTAGCAGAAGGGAGTTACAAACTCAATTTATACTTTATACTATATAATCTGTTATATTGTGACAAAATAAATCTACCCACCTACCTTAAAGAAGAATAAAGTGAATCAAAAGTTCTGACCTTAAAATGACTGAAATGTTGTGGAAGGATGAGGAAGCAAGCAGCTCATGTGAGGAAACCCACCAACATCCAAGAGTTTACGCTGTTCTGTACAGAGGAATGGGCAACGATTCGTCCAAGTCAATAAGCAGGACTGTTCAAAAGTTACTGGAAAAGTTTTGTTGCAATTATTGCTGATGTACTCAGCGTTGACCGCCTGTTTTTAGTAATGTAATTATGTTTTTGGACTTTCTTTTGAGGACCTTGTAAAATGTTCTTGCCTTAGGGCTTCACAGTAAATGTTCTGCAGCCATAGATTGTACATGCAATGCCTTTGAAAGCATGTATGTGCTATATATGTTGAATAAATGTTTAAGACTTGTATGGATTCTCTTCACTTGCATGACACAATGGGAGTGTTGGATGTTATACACACTGGGATGTGTATAGAGAAGAAAGATTCACACAGTATATAGCACACTGGTAAATCATTCTTTTGGCCAGATGGCCTACATTAGGACATTTCTGATGTGAGTTTGTTGTCTGAGCTGCTAAGAAGCTGTTAGCAGTGTTAGAATCAGGTTAAAACAGAAGGGCATGCAGGTTTAACTCTGGGCTGGGGGTGGATGATGATGATGATAACAAGGTTGCAAATAAAATCAAAATCAAAAACCAAATGAAATGAACAACAATAAATGCATCTGTATCAGTAATCTTGATTTATAACAGTCATGTAAATACCGCCACCTGCTGGTAGAAAGGGGGAACAGTTTGGTCCATTACTGTGGAAACCACATTAAATATTAATTTAATTATATAATATAGTGCTAACAGTAACAACTCTGCACACACAATAAGTTCTTAGGTTAACTATTACCAACTGTATTGAACCAAACAATGCGCTCATTAAACGTGACTGGTGATGTGTACGTGGATAGGCACGATATTA
Source organism: Zingel zingel (assembly GCA_023566125.1). Classification (NCBI taxonomy): domain Eukaryota; kingdom Metazoa; phylum Chordata; class Actinopteri; order Perciformes; family Percidae; genus Zingel; species Zingel zingel. The sequence goes on along the minus strand of CM042320.1, from coordinate 40,389,043 downwards.
AATCACTGTAATAAACTACTGTTGCTAACATATTTCTTTCGGTCCAGTTTATATAAGCCTATTTACTGATTGATTTTTTTTCTTCTTACGTTACTCTGGTATAACGTTAGTGCTGCATATTATGACCGCTCTAAAAGCTTGGCTGTTATTTTGATAGGCTATATTTACTATTACTTTTGGGTCACTTGGCCAACCTGTCTTTCTTTTAATATAGATATTCAAACAGAGAAATGAAAAAAGGAATTTCAAAAAACCAAAATCGGACCGTTATTTGAATTGTGTTTAGTCGTTTTTCTATTCAGAAACCAAAAACGGCTCTTTTTTTACCGTTTCTTTGTTTTTGGTTTGAAACGACAAACGAAAAACAGCTGATTTCTCGTTATTTTGTTTTGTGGTTCAAACGAAAAAACAAACTATCAAAACGTACACGGACCGAGTACGTAGATCTGTTTACAGTTGAAAGGTGCTCCTTAATGTGGCCGAGGACATAGTCACGCACACACTGCTAAAAGAATGTTGTCAGGGGGCGGCCTCTAGCTCACCCTGTAAGAGTGTGCCCCCCATGTAGGCTGAGTCCTTTGCAGCTGCCCGGGTTTGAGTCCGACCTGCGGCCCTTTGCTGCGTGTCATCCCCCATCTCTCTCCCAGCTTTCCTGTCTATCCACTGTCACTATCAAATAAAAATGGAAAATAAGCTTTCTATTGGCAGAGAAGGCAGATTGGGCCTCATTTATTTACTTTCGAAGTAGCATTTATAAATAGGTCATGATTAAAGGTCCCACCTTTAGCTAATTTTGAAAGCTCTCATCATTATAGGGTAGGTTTTACATTTTATATGACCCTATTCCACCTAATTAAAAAATATAGACCTTATTCCATTAAATTATATTTAAAAGGCAACTGCGTTCAGTTAAGCTTAAGAATACCACAAAGCATGGCACATAACTGTCTCTATGCAAGAAATGACAGTCTCATCAACAATTATTCAGGGATCACAAAGTGAACGTTACACCAATGACGTACATGCAGTGTTACTGCAACAAAGAACTAAATCTCTTCCAACGAACAGACTTTGGTACTTACACAATTCAAATGGGACTAGTAATCTTGCAGCAGTAGTGTATGAAAACAATGGGCTATTGGCCTGGACACAGCAGCTGAGCAACAACGCTGCAAATAGTAACCACTGGTGTGACGACCACAGGGGAAATGACTGTTGCCAAGCAACATCCGGACGCAAGATCATAATGTAACAGTATTACAGGGTGATAAATGGAGCCATTGCTCAACATTATGTGTGAATAACTGTGAGCATGTGTGTGTTTCTATGGCCCCGTTTTCACCTGTTTTTAAAATCCGTCTTGAGTGATCTGATCACAAGTGGACAGCTCAGGTGGGAATGCACCCAGGACGCATTGAGAACAGATGAAGATTCAATCACTCAGACCCCACTAGGAGTTGGTTTAGGCCACATGTGACCACATTCTTTTAGCACTGTGTAAGCGTATGTGACCTAGGCCAAATTAAGGCCTACTCAACTGTGAGCGGAACTACGTACTGAAACCACTGAGAATGAATTGTGTGTTTTGGATGTTATTCTCATACTGACACCCTGCACTGCTACTACTATTATTTGATTTGACATTATACATAAAATGTTATTGAATATGGCTTGGAGACACATTCTACTGCCAGGTGGGAACATGCGTAGTGAGAGCTGTCCACGTGTGATCGGATCACATCAAGATCAGATTTTAATACTAGGTGGAAATGCAGCCTGTGTGTACATGTATGCATGTGTGTAAATACATATATACAGTGAGGAAAATAAGTATTTCAACACCTGTCTATCAGCTAGAATTCTGACCCTCAGAGACCTGTTAGTCTGCCTTTAAAATGTCCACCTCCACTCCATTTATTATCCTAAATTAGATGCACCTGTTTGAGGTCGTTAGCTGCATAAAGACACCTGTCCACCCCATACAATCAGTAAGAATCCAACTACTAACATGGCCAAGACCAAAGAGCTGTCCAAAGACACTAGAGACAAAATTGTACACCTCCACAAGGCTGGAAAGGGCTACGGGGAAATTGCCAAGCAGCTTGGTGAAAAAAGGTCCACTGTTGGAGCAATCATTAGAAAATGGAAGAAGCTAAACATGACTGTCACTCTCCCTCGGACTGGGGCTCCATGCAAAATCTCACCTCGTGGGGTCTCAATGATCCTAAGAAAGGTGAGAAATCAGCCCAGTACTACACGGGAGGAGCTGGTCAATGACCTGAAAAGAGCTGGGGCCACCGTTTCCAAGGTTACTGTTGGTAATACACTAAGACGTCATGGTTTGAAATCATGAATGGCACGGAAGGTCCCCCTGCTTAAACCAGCACATGTCAAGGCCCGTCTTAAGTTTGCCAATGACCATTTGGATGATCCAGAGGAGTCATGGGAGAAAGTCATGTGGTCAGATGAGACCAAAATAGAACTTTTTGGTCATAATTCCACTAACCGTGTTTGGAGGAAGAAGAATGATGAGTACCATCCCAAGAACACCATCCCTACTGTGAAGCATGGGGGTGGTAGCATCATGCTTTGGGGGTGTTTTTCTGCACATGGGACAGGGCGACTGCACTGTATTAAGGAGAGGATGACCGGGGCCATGTATTGCGAGATTTTGGGGAACAACCTCCTTCCCTCAGTTAGAGCATTGAAGATGGGTCGTGGCTGGGTCTTCCAACATGACAATGACCCGAAGCACACAGCCAGGATAACCAAGGAGTGGCTCTGTAAGAAGCATATCAAGGTTCTGGCGTGGCCTAGCCAGTCTCCAGACCTAAACCCAATAGAGAATCTTTGGAGGGAGCTCTAACTCCGTGTTTCTCAGCAACAGCCCAGAAACCTGACTGATCTAGAGAAGATCTGTGTGGAGGAGTGGGCCAAACTCCCTCCTGCAGTGTGTGCAAACCTGGTGAAAAACTACAGGAAACGTTTGACCTCTGTAATTGCAAAGGCTACTGTACCAAATATTAACATTGATTTTCTCAGGTGTTCAAATACTTATTTGCAGCTGTATCATACAAATAAATAGTTAAAAAATCATACATTGTGATTTCTGGATTTTTGTTTTTAGATTATGTCTCTCACAGTGGACATGCACCTACGATGACAATTTCAGACCCCTCCATGATTTCCAAGTGGGAGAACCTGCAAAATAACAGGGTGTTCAAATACTTATTTTCCTCACTGTACATGCACACATCAGGTCATGTCCATCACATTTACAGCACAGCCCCCTTCTTTCTGCCTGTAATGGAGACTTGATAACTAGAACTGTAACTGTAGCTGGTTGGGAATAGGTGACCACTGTGTTGCATCGGTAAGAATGCAGTGGAATTCTCTGATGCTCTTCAATAGATTTAATGGCAGCCAATATATGATTGTCTGTGTCTTTGTGTGTGTGTGGTTCTACAATAAACAAATAAAAAGGGAAATCTCAGCATAAAAGTAAAAATGACAGTGCTGATAGGATGCAATTAGTAAGGCTAATAAATGGTAATTAGTATAACTTTCACTTTAAGTAGCTATAGCTGCTTATATCAAAATAACCAAATAATATACCAGATAACACACATCAGCTCCTTATTAAACAGGCTTCTCACTGCTGGGATCTCAGTAACAGCAACCCAAACATAATTCTCTAATACACAACCATTGTAAATACTGCAATAATAATTATACAGTATTATGTGAGTACACATATGAGCACAATAGTAGTGTAACACTAATAATACTAAGCATTAGCATGCACTGCATTTCAACTGAGTATCCTAGAACAGACAACATTCATATAAACCTAAGGCACCGAAATACACATGTAAACATTTACACCAGTGTACGTGCATGTCTCTGAATGCACGCATGCACAGATGGCGACACAGAAGACAACTATACACTTCAGAAATATCTACGATGTGCTTCTCCCAGCCACTCTCATTACTAACTTAAAAACGAAACTTAACAGCCAGCGCATACAGATGTCTTCTCTGTGACCCCAAAACAAAAAGGTGCTGATTGGCTGATCCCCGTTACCGTGAACATAAATAACAAGTCCTTCTTTACACTGCCCTCCTTGGCCTGAAGGAGAAATTTACACTTGGCCATTTCCTATTGCTCCTTCAAGAGGAAGTCCAGTTATGTAACCAAAAAGAGCCTTGAAGTAGACTGCCTCAAACATTTACAGAACAGTCCTGCAAAGTGGGGACTGAGAAACTGATTATGGTGTTCCTAGTTTTAAGTGCTACAATAAACAAAGTGAAGACAAGGAGGTCGGACCATAAAAAAAAATAAAATAAAAATAAAAAAAAAAACTTTGTATGGACATAAAGACTGCCCTTAAAAAGGACAACGGGCAGTTTAAATACATTTAAACACTTTATCAAAAGGAAAATAATATCAAGAAAATGATAATATGAATTCACAAAGAGCAAAAGAAAAAAAACTGAATAGCATAGGTGGACAAACTACACACCGGCAATGCTAAATAATCATGAGCGTTGCATTGAAGATGCAGATTCACGCTGCGCTATGGCGATCAGCTGAGAATCCTGCCTACACTGAAGAGGTACGATCCGCAGTGCTAAACAAAATAGAGAAAAGCACCTGGTACCAAAAGACAGTTGAGTGGAGGCAAACCATTTTGTGGAAATGAGGCTCAAGTGTGTTAAACATGTAGAGACGTTACAGGACATGTGAACCCAGTAGGGCCACACAATTAATCGAATATTAATTGCGATCACGATTTTAGCTTCCCACAATTAAATGAACATGATTAACTATCTATTGACATTTAAAATGTGTGCTCCGCTCATAGAAAACTCAGCTGGATATCAAATCAAGCGCGTCAGTGCCACGCCAGCAGTGGCATCGCTCACCATCGTTCACTGTTAAATCGCCTGATAACGATACCAGGCTGCTACAGTATAACAACACAGACTTGTGCTGCACACTTTACTCTGTCTCTGCACACATTAGGCTGCTTGGTTATAACTGGACTCAGCCAGACGTTTCTCGGTTCTTGGCTGATAGATGCCATAGCGCAGCAGTGTTTCAGTTAAAGTTTACACTCACTGTATAAATTAGTGGACGTTTAGATAGTGGCTAAATCATGACAGAACATTTCAGAATTTCAGCCTGCATGCACGTTTTATTTTTCAGTTTAACATTGTTGCAACAGAGTAGCTAATATTGGTAGTTATAGCAACTAGTTAGTGGGCTGACAAGTCACAGTAAAGACTGTCACACTAACCTGATTAGGGATTATGTTATTTTACAATATTTTTATACAGTATTGAAGAAAAAAAAGAATATCCGAATCACAAAATAAAAAATGTCCCTAAAATCAAATAATCGTGGTAAATAAACATGGTTTCAATATTGCTCTAAATAAACATGATTATAATTTTGGCAATAAATCGATCAGCCATATAACCTACAGTTAATCCGCGGAAAAAACTAATCCATGATGATCACAAATGAAACACATCCCACTGCATTACTAATGGCGTGGGACAGCAGATCATATTACACATGAGAACATGTGGAGCAAAACAGAGCAATACAGATTGGACGTAAAGATCGCCTGAAATAAACCAATAGAATACTAAACACAAGTGGCATGTGATTACTTTCTATTACATTTTTAAAATGCTCGCACAAAGTCCTTTCTTGTTAAAGGACAGCAACACAATTAAAAGTCTCCATTGATGCACCTGCTCTTAAAGACTAATAAACTGATTATTTTATTTTGGGGATTTCGATGACTGAAACCAGTCATAATAGTATAATCCTTCTATGCGGGGCTTGACATTAACTTTTTGAGGCACTTGTCCTAGTACATTTACGTTTCACTTTTTCATGCACAAAAGTCACTTGTCTGGGTTTTTTGTGTTTTGCTAATGCAGAATTCAAACAAACCGTTGAAAGCATCCAAACACTATCAACGTTAATAGAATTCAGTTGAAACACTTTCTACCCGGCTGAGGCTGATTTACCAAGGGATCCTTTAAAAAGGTGTAGCTACATTACAGTTGAATATTAGCTGATATTTAACTAAGTACATCTAACTGATGTTGACAAATGATGCAAATGCTTGCTAGGTACACAACTGACGACGCTAGCTAGCTAACGTCACTTACTTGTTAGCCAAATTCCCCTAAAACAAAAATATTTACAAAATTAAATGATTGTTAAAAGGAAAGAACAGAGAGAGGGGGTTGGAAAACGGTGTTTCCTCATGGGAAACTGTCGCTCTGGACAATATCAGTTTCACTTTTTTATACCCACTGGTTTATAACACAGAGAGAAGGACCAGGGCTATGTGTATAACATGTACTTATGCAATGTGACTAGGTGCTAGTGTAAAACAACACCTCTGCAACAAAGAAATCACAGCTTGATGAAGGAAGCCTAGCACAACCTGCCCAAATCTGTAAGCATGCTAAGATGATAGCATTCTTTCCTTCCACCTGATCTGCTTAGCTGAATTATTCATATAGCCCAGTGCTCCATTTTCATTGTGGAAGCTGGTTTTACGTCACCAGCCCCCGCAGGACAGAACAGTCACCTCACCAGGCCCTGCTGTGTCATGCTACCATGGCAACAACACATTAGAGCATGACAAGCAATGAAGAGCTTCTGCGAGAGACTTATATCTACAGAGTTCTGCTTATAAAATTAACCAGGTCATGTTTGTGTCCGTTTAAGTACAAAACGTTATCCCGATGACTAAGCAAGATCTAGGCCAAAAAGTTGCACCAGTTTGCTGTAGGTGAATAAAAACACCCAGGTCCCATTATAGCAGAAGCCTAGTTTCTGACTGCATTGCTGTGGACTAACAAGGTCCATTCAGGGCCAAGGACAAGGTTGATGGACAAAATGTGGAATGGATATTCATAAAAATCTATAAAAGAATAAAATTTTTGACAGGACAAATCCCGACTAACTAACACTACAATTACTGGACATGCTACCACCACAGATATATGGCTACATCCGTACACAACCACAAATCCAAACCAAATTCTGTGTGAACTTGCTTGAAAATTAACCCTGATGCCGAAAACCTCTCTTTTTAAATAAAAATTACAGCCTGAAATCTTGGCAGAAAAAGTGTAGTGTATAAAACGATGCATCACTTCTGTAAACCACCACCAAGATAAAGTGAGTTTTATTTGTAAGTAGGTTGATTGTTTTAAAAAATTCCACGTTTAGATGGACAACTCTGATACAGATACTGATATTGAAACACCTGAGTGTGACATATGTACTGTACACCCTTTATTAGTATTCATAATCAAAACAACGTAAGTGACATATGTCCCATCAATGCAATATGCTAATTGTTAAAAGGTCCAATATGCTCATTTTTTTTTAGCTTTTTGCAATTTTACGTCTCTCATTTGATTTTCATTTAAAATATGGACACGTTTTATTCTACAAGGTGCCAATGCTGTTAAACACACCTTTACCAGCATCAGAAAATACAACTTCAATTCTTATGCTGTCTAGTGTTGGTCTGTGCATTTAGAACGTCCTCAATTTTACAGTCTCTTGGGGTTTTCTTTAAAAACTGACTTTTGCATCAAAGCCACACTGCTGGCAATGATACTACCTATGGTTCTGGAAAGTCCAGGGAAAACCCCAGAGCTGTAAAAAAAAAACACCTCCAATCGACTGTGGTGAGGCCAGCCATTTCTAACAGCTTCACTATGGTAACAATACAGTCATTATGCAATATGAGCACTGGAGATGAGGAGACACTGTGTCCTGCAAACCACTCTCCTGATAACCTGATGTGTACACACACACACACACACACACACACACACACACACACACACACACACACACACACACACACACACACACACACACACACACACACACACACACACACACACACACACACACCTGGCGTCAAGGCTAAACTGACTCACACACTCAAACAGAGTGGAAGGGAAGTAAGATGGGAAGCAAATAAAGAGAAAATGCAAAGTAATGGAAGTGCTGGTGTACTATTGAAACCAAGTTACAGTGTCTGTATGTACTACTACGAAAGCTAAAATATTTAATAAGGGATGTCAACTGTGTAATAAGAATTTTACTCAAAGAAAAGATAAACCTAATTTAACCGTCGGTGCCCTAGAGGTGAAGCCAGCCTATGATTTAGCTCTGGCGGCGCTCACTGGACTCCCACAGACGAGTTGCTAGCGCGGCTATGGCTCTTGCAGATATTTAACAAACCAATATCAAACGGAATGTTTCTGGTGATCCATATACAATGGAGAACTGGCCAGCAGCAATTTTTTGTTTGTGTCTTTATCTTGCCCGGCGTAAGCTGCAGCTACCCCCCTTGTCTGCAGGGTTTTCAAAAGGTCCTCCATTATCTCGACCAGAGGGGACGCAACCAAAACCATGGCATTTTCACACCATTTCGCTGTGTAACGTTACCCTCGCTAGCTCACTTCAGATGCAATAATTCAACAAAGAACCAAGCAGGCCTGCCTTATTTTCTTTAAAACTTGCCATTTTCAGCATGTAGCTTGCTAGCTCAGAGGTTATGGTTGTTGTTTCCCAAAGCAAACGGCAACACAAAAAGAGCGGAAGGAGTAACAAAAAGTAATCAAAAGAATAGATTTAAACAGTTGCACACTAATGGTGGCCAGAAAAAAATAAGGCCGGATGTTACACTACACAAGGTTTCAGGTCATTATAGCTTTGTGGCCCCAGCAGGTAAAGTTAACAATCTTGACTCACCAATTTTTAATTTTTTGTTCACATCTGACTTTAGTTATTGTGTAGCATGTTAGGGTACATTGTGTAACCTACATAGTATCCAGCCTTGGCAGCTGTTGCATAGAGCACACATATGAGCACACCCAGACACACACACAGGAATGTCGGAATGTTTTTTCCAGGATCTAAATCTGTTTTTTTAACATACCACATTCTTCCCTGGCCTTCTGTGTCCTGAGTGACCTCCTTAAAAGTCAGTGCCAGCCCATTTTAACTGCACTATGATCTAAGTGTTGCAGATGCCACTCAAAAGACAAAACACACACAAGCAAACATGAATGCACACTCATACACACTTAACCAGGTCAACTGCAGAGCCCTTATGTTATGCAACAAATTTAGCTCCACTCTCCTCCTCATCTCTGAGAGGGGGGCCTAGAAACTGGTTTGCTTTCGCAAAAATGGAGAAGGGTTAACGCTGGCATTTTGGTGCTCTGAGGCTCTTCATTTTACATTTGGTCTAAAGGAGTTTGCTTCAGGACAAGAAGTCCACACTTTTGTGTCATGATATACACCACTAGCAGAGCTTACAGTTAAAACAACTGAGAAAATGTTGTGCTCCTTATAAAGCAATAAAATCAGGACTGCATAGAGTGTAATGATGGGTGTGTACAGTGCATTAGCTGCAGAAGTACCTAGTGTCTTAACAGCATTTGTCATAAATTGCACAACAGCTGAAGAATTTGCAATAATTTATCCAACGCGGCCTACTTGCTTAAACTTGCTGGTAGCAGTGCAGGTGAATGATAGATGATAGATATTATTTTTTATAACATCTTAGTTCTGATAGTAAGTTAATTAAAATCGCATTAATATCGGCATAGGAAAAACCAATAACCCATAATTTCCTCAATCGTCAATATACGGTCTGATCGGCAATCGGCACAGGCCTATTGCTGATACTCAGTACTGATACCGATAACAATTACCTTAAAAACACGCATTATTTACACTTAAATTAATCACAACTTTACAAGGTGTACCTGAATGCACCATGAAATCCTGATTGGTGCCCACACACTTAACCGTTCATTGTTTTGTTTCCAGTACATTTCAAGGATAAAGCCTGACATCCGGCGTGATGACCCTCACCTTCTGCTCTCTGTGTGCTGCCCTTCTCAAAACCCCTTCGCTTTGGGAAACAATAACAAACTTCGAGCTAGCAAGCCACATGCTGAAAATGGCAATTTTTGAAGAACATTTGGATCATGCAGTAATGCTGGCCTGCTCATTTATTTTGGTAAAGGAGTGTATCGATTTACAAAGAATATTTTTACGGCATTTACTATCTAACTGGGACTTTTGGGACCGATTGGTGGGGATGTACGAAGTACCCATGGCAATACACTGGTAAGAGCAAATTATGTTTAACCATGTATCCAGCTAATTTAAATAGCTCACGTTTAATTTAATATAGTATGTGGTTTTCTGCTTTTGCGGGGTACAAATTCCTATTAGCGGTAGGTTAACGCTACCTGCTGCCAAGTTAAGTGCTAACTAGCGTCACATGCAGTGATGCATGAAGTGGTATCGGGTGCGGTTGTATCAGAGGAGTTTTATGAGTACAAGAACGAGTACATGAGCACAGTATTGGACCTGATACCCAGTAGTCAATAACAATTAGTTTTTAAATTAGTGAATGATGAATTATACAGAGATTTGACTGAATGTGGAAGTCCGCACCTGTAGTATCTGGACTGCAGGTAAGTGGAGCAGACAGCCTTGGAGACATGGCTGGCTGAGCCAAAGTCAATGACTTTGACTCTGTAGGGCTGCCTGGAGGGGTCCACCAGCATGATGTTCTCTGGCTTCAGGTCAGCATGGATCAAACCCAGACACTTCAGCTTATTTAAGGCCTTTGCCACCTGCAAAGATTTACATAAAAACACGTATTATGAGTAAGTTTGGCACTTATGGCTTTCTATATATCTGTGGTTGTATGCAACTGATGTCACTTTACCTGCTGCAGAATGGGCCTGATGATTTTGAGTGGCAGGGGACTAAACTTGTTCTGTTTAAGGAAGTCATAGAGGTTTTGCTCCAGCATCTCAAACACCAAGCAGGTGTGGCTGCGGTGCTGAAAGCACTCCAGAGCACGCACCACATTGTGCTCATCTGCATTTTCGCTGCTCAACCGGGCTAGGATCTCCACCTGGGGGTTCAGGAAGAAGAACGAAAATAACACAGGTTCAGTTCAGACCATCACAGCAAAACAAAAGCAAGAAGAAAATAATTCTTTAGGATCTAGAAAGATTAAACAGTCTCTGTTGTAATTAAAAATGGCAATAGCAGTGTTTCTCTTGTCGTGTGCTGATGCGAAGCCCCAGATACAAGCAATAACCCATACTTTCAACTAAAGCACTGAGAACGATACACTTGTTTTACTCACACAACAAAAGCACACAGATTCTTAGGGCTGCACAATTAATTGAATATTATTTGCAATCACGATTTTGGCTTCCCACAATTAAATGAAAATGATCGACTGTGATATTGACATTTAAAATGCATGCTCCGCTCATAAAAAAACTCAGCTTTATATCAAATCAAGCGCTTCCTAAACTAACATTATGGCTCGGGAAGCACTCAGCCAGCGCTGCGCCAGCAGTGGCTTTAGGCACAGCCTTGCACTGTTAAATTAAACATTTAATACAGCCGGATACACTGAAGCCGGATACACTGAAGCCTGATACACTACAGTCTAACAGTAAATGACAGTAAAGACTTACACAAAGCTGAAATTGAAACACTGCGCTGCAACATGTGTCTTTCGATTTAATTAAAGGCAATCATTTTTAAGGATTCTGTTACTCTACAATATTGAATAAAAAAAAGAATATCTGAATCCCAAAATTAAAATCAAATATCTACCAAATGAATGAATACTTATTTTGATGCAAAGATTTGTACATTACCAGGAACGTAGCACAACATGGAAGTGAAAGCAGTGCTCTGTTTTGTGTGTGAAAGTGCAATAAAAAAATAAATAAAAATAATATATATATATATATATATATATATATATATATATATATATATATATATATATATATATATATATATATATATATATATGTGTCCGTAAAATCAATGAATAATTGTTTAAGGATTAGAAAAATAAGGATTTTTCACTAATTTAGAGGTACTACCCAACTGAATGTGTGCCTGTTATTGTTTTACCTTTTGTTTTGCATTAATAACCAGTAATATGTGTGTTACGCATGGTGAGCTGAGTGGGGGCGTGGGTGGGGGTTGTCCATTGTTTATTACACAGTACTCTGTGATTTAATTTAATTATTTTCTCCTACTTTCTTATCAGTGTTTTTTTTGTTGATTATTTTCGTTTTTATGTGTGTATATGTGTCCGTGTACATACGCATATATGTTTGAAAAAAAGGGTAAACTGTATCTGTGATTGGAAGTATTGTATTGTATTTTTCCAATAAAATAAAATAAAAAAATAATCGGGATTATCATTTTGGCCATAATCATGCAGCCCTACAGATTCTTACCTCAATCTGTCCCTGACGTGCATAGGATGGGTGGTTCTTCAGTATTTTGACAGCCACCACTTCATTTGTTCCCCTCTTCCAGCACTTCACCACCTGACCAAAGGTGCCACGACCCAGAAACTCCAAGACCTCATAGCTGTTCTTCAAGGAACACAGAACCTCGTGCTGGACTAACTGATAGTCACCATCTGCTGATCCAGTTCTGGTCACCGTAGCTCCTGCCACTGCCTCAGTACTGCCATTAGGCCCGATTTCGGTCCCATCCAGCCTAATTCCCATGTCGTTCACTGCCTCAACCTTGCTGTGTTGAGTGGGCAGTGTCCCTCCTCTCCCTACTCGGACAGTGTCTGCATTGTTCCCGGTGCTGATTTGCAACATGGCCACAGGGGGAGGAAGTGAAGGTAGAGCAGATACCTCCTCCACTATCTGCATGTTTCCGACGCAGTTGTTCTCCTGTGGCTGTTCTCCACCTTCACCTGCCTTCTGTTCACATCTCTGGGTGGCACCTGTGTCTATAAGGCAGGTGTATTGTCCTCTTGCTTGTACTCTTCGGTTTCTGCCCTCTTCGTCCTCTGCTCTGATGCAGGCCCTGCTCAGTAGCCCGCAGTCCAAGCCTCCTCTTGATGGAGTTCCACCGCTGTCTCTACGAAGCCTCACTTGCTGTGGGCCTCTGGTCTGGCAAAGAGACTCCTGGATCCTAGCTGATCCTTCTCCTTGTCTCTGTAATTCTGCACTCTGCAATGTCAACTCCTCCCTCTCTCCAAGCTGTAGTTCCCTGTGCAGTTTTCCTGAATCAGCACCGGTTGAGGATGGGATAACGTTGTTAGGATAGGCGATGCCGTAGTTGACTCCAATCACATAGGTCTTGGACGTGGGTCGGTGCTGAAAGGCTCTGCTGGTGTTCTTACTGTGGTAAGCTTCGTCTTTATGTCTGCTGTTACCACTGCTGCTGGTTCCTAAGGCACTTGTTTGAGCTGAGTGCAGGTGTGATGGGTAGACCAAGACTTGTGAGGCCATACCTAAAGAACAAAGATAAATAAAACACAGGCTACATGTATCAATAGTCAAGGGTGAAGCAAAGTTGACACAATTTGGTTTTTAGGCCTTAAAAAGGAACACGGCGACTTATTGGGACTTTAGCTTATTCACCGTATCCCCAGAGTTAGATAAGTCCATACATACCCTTCTCATCTCTCTGTTGTAACTGTCCAACGGTTCCACCGGTAGCTTAGCCTAGCACGGATCCTGAAGGTTATTGGTTCCAACTAGCCTACTGCTCCCAATAAGTGACAACATAACACCAACATGTTCCTTTACAATTACGTGTTGTAATTTGTATAGTCACGGCGTGTACAAATAACAAGGTCACATGAGACACAGCCATCTTCTAACTGTATATAAACTGGGAACTATATTCTCAGAAAGGCGAAGCATTGCTGATCTGCTCGGGGCTTCTCAGGTGCTGCAAAGCATATCACTTCGCCCAAGTAGCACTGCTTCGCCTTTCTGAGAATATAGTTCCCAGTTTATATACAGTTTGAAGATGGCTGTGTCTCATGTGACCTTGTTATTTGTACACGCTGTGACTATACAAATCACAACATATAAATAGGAACATGTTGGCGTTATTTTGTCACTTATTCGGAGCAGTAGGCTAGCTGGAACTGATTACCTTCAGGATCCGTGCTAGGCTAAGCTACCGGTGGAGCCGTCGGACAGTTACAACTCGCACGGAGACGAAAAGGGTATGTATGGACTTATCTAACTCTGGGGGATACGGTGAATAAGCTAAAGTCCCAATAAGTGTTCCTTTAATGCAACTCTAGTCTCTGTGTGCACTGCAGTCTCCACGTTGTAACACCCTTCACTTTACAGAGTATTAATAGATGAAGCCACCGTGTCTTAAGAAGCAGGTTGTTTAATTGTTCACCGTTAACTCACTATACATCGTCTTTGCTATCTCTTTTTCCTCTTGCTTTTCCCTCACACAGCCGCTACGCTAAGTCCCACTCTGCTCACCGGCGGTCGCTCTCCTGACTCAATCACACACTGACGTCACACATTAGCACCTGCTGTTCTAGCTCTGCATATTGTTTGTTTGTTTTTCTTTTTATGCTCGTTTGTTGAGAAGTTGAGAAATACACATTTCAAAATGTTAGTATTTTGTGCATTTTCCTTGATAATCAAGCAGTAGACTCATGCTACCATTGTATCGCAATTGCACTATTGTTAATGGCAATATGACTTTTTCTTCAAATCGTGAAGCCCTAGTTGTATTCACCTGACACGCTGTGTTTACTTAATGTTTAGTGGTGATGCATACTGCTCAAAACCAAGATTAAAAAACACTAAAGTTCCCTCAGCATTTTGTTTTGTTGCTAAACTGTATGTAAAATTAGCGGAGACATTAAATTACCATTTTCACGTCTCATTATACTAAAGTACCATCTATGTGCTAAATTTTTCCTTAGCAGTGGTTAGTCGGCAAATAAGCCGACTTTCGAGAATGTTATTGTTCAGACTTTGGCACACTGTTTCAGCATAATCTGTTCACACACTGTTGTCAGAATGTAGGAAAGCACATTGCTATTGCCAGAAGAGTGACAACTTTGTTTGGCTCATTTTCTGTAACTAGTGTCGCATGAAAGCATGTCCGGTAGAATTAGCAAGCTAGCTAACTAGCCAGTCATTTGCAGCGGGCTGCTTGGTTCCTCCGCTTCCCCATCGCAGGGAGACTTCTTTGCAGAGAAAACGGATGACATCCCGGGAGATGGACAATCGGGTATCCGCTGTCATCCCAACAGGGAGGGAAGCAAGATCTGTACTGCTGCTGGCTGAGTCGGTCAAACGCTGTTTTGTTGTATGTATCATGGCAACAGTTTGTATATCCTGTTTCCTTTTTTGAATGACAAATAGATTTCCTCTCACGCAGGCACAAAACATACATGGTAGTTCTCCATTGACTGTAGTCTTTGCAGTGTTTTCAAGTGCAACTTTTCGGCCAAGCCATGTGGAAACGTGAGCTGACGCCAGAGTTGGGCTTCGTCGCCACTAGTTCTTTGCTGTCTGCTTGGTGTTTCAGCACATTTCTGGATTAGGGTTTTGTTACGTGATTATTAAACATGCTGTAAATATTAAAGTGAGACACTGTTCAAATTCACTGTACAAAAACCTCATTAATCAAGTGAACTTGTTAAGTGCAAAGTAGCACCATCGCTATTACCTTTTTCCTGAGCAAGATTACGGTCTAAATAAAGCAATCATAAAAGCAGCTAAAGTGAATACACATCTAAGCCATCATGTCACCCTTACTGAAAAGGGGAACTGGCCTACTGTAAAGGGAGATGGGGGAAGCCCGTTGCATCGCTGGCCTGTCCCTGCAATCTACACTGCAGGGTCAGTTTCACACAAAGTAGAACCACAAAGTAAGCAGTACCCGAGGGGGAAATGATACATCATGAAGCATGATGGGTGTTCTGTAACTCAGTGACATTTTACAAATACACATATGAACTGAAATGACCCATCCGGGTTTACACCGACTCTACAACAACACACGTGCATACATCAATATTGTTCAGATGTCTTACAAACACAGTCAAATCATTATCTGCAATGGACAAATGAAAGGAGAATTACTCCTTTATTTAGCTTGCAGTGGGGCACTGACACCAAATTGTAGTGACCAAAAAAAGTCGCATCTGTGAATTTAAATTAAAATGGCTTTGGCAAATATCTGATGTATGATGCATTTAATACCATATGTGCTATAAATGTTGCCCAAACCTGAGCTAAAGAACACATTGCCACACATGCCAGTCATGTATGTGGCTATAGAAATAAGTTTATATTATCCATCTTATAATACTAAATGGAGTATATCAGGCCTCTACCTCACCCAGTAGAGTGTGCACCCCATGTAGGCTGAGTCCTTTGCAGTGGCCAGGTTCGAATCCAACCTGCAGCACTTTGCTGCGTGTCATCCCCTCTCTTTCTCTCCCCTCTTCCTGTCTATCCACTGTCACTATTGAATAAAGGGAAATGCCCCAAAAAAGAATCTAAAAAATGGAGTATATCATAGGTAAGGTGTCACACATGAGAGTATATCAAATCTTCAACAATTAGCACAGTATCTTTCAATTTCAAAAGTATTTTCAAGGAACATTCCTCTCCTTGCAGCAAGTCATAACACCATTATAATAGGCAGAAAACATGCAGAGGCCAAGCCTGTCAACCACACTTCCTGAATATTTCTGACTGGGCTTACATTCTCAAGTGATTCCAGTTTTAAGGCTACATCACACACACACACACACACACACACACACACACACTTTGTTTTACAAGACAAGCCTACTGAAAGCCAGTGGCCTTCCTAACTACTAATGGCGTCACACACAAGCTCAAACAGGCTGAGGGGTGTGCCTTAACGTTAGCATGAAAATACAACACACCTCTTTCTCATGACTTGTAGAGCTGTTGAGTTTTACCTAATATACTGCTGTGCTGACAGAGATTAACAACCACTGTTGTGATCAAACTTTTCATTTAACCAGGGAGAAACTGAAAAAACTATGAGATAGCAAATGGACTTCACTCAAGTTAGAACAATATAACTGGTACTTAGAGTGAATAAATATGAGGGTTTCTATAAATTTGAGATTGTAAATAAAATCCTTGCAACCAACAAGGTTTTCCAGAAAGATAGTAATGCCATTTGCCATTACTAAGTAGAGATCAATGTTTAATTGGTAGAAAAACACTTTCTTCATTCACCACCTACAGCTGCAAAAATTGATAACTTGCTGACAAACTGGCAAAAGTCACAGGCAATTAGGCAACAGAACCACCACTATATATAACTGGTGTGGTGCAAATATTTTACCCTGCCTATGCTTGACAAGGTGGCATACCCATCAGTCTTTGAGGGATACGGGCATAGATACAGCTGTGATACCTCCTGCTCTATCCTCTACCTGCCAACCTAGGTAGCCTGATATCCCACAAAGCGACATGATCCAAGCCTGAAATGGAGAGCCATGACACAAGTGCGTTCCTGCGTGTGTGCGCGCCTGCGTGTGTGGTGTGTGTGTGGTGTTTTTCATAGTTGAAAAAGAATGCCAGCTGTATACGAAATTTGTTACTGATCAATCTAGAAGACGGTTGACATATGGGAGGGGTGTGTGTGTGTGTGTGTGTGTGTTTGGGGGAAGGGAAACACCAGCCTGCCTAGACACCTGTTGAAACTTATATTGTAAGTGGCAGGCAGCTAAATAATGTGTTATGCTATGTGGGATAGGTGATATAACTAACTTAATGTAGCTTTAATAAACAAACGGACCTATTTATAACGTTACTGTAAGGCATGTGTTGCGAATTATTTTTAACATTAACGTTACCTAATACACCAAGTCTATTTCCGTATCTTTTCAAGGTAACGTTATCAGTAATGTCTCACAAAATACATAGCTAAAGTTACTCGAAATCAATACTAAAACAAGTGCATTCTCTTAATTGACCCCTGAATAACTAACTACTATTCTTCGTTAGCTCCAACTATTTAGCTTTCGCTGCTTGTATGCCAAGGGCAACAAACTGAAGTTGGCTAGCTTAACGTTACCAGTTAGCAAACAGGCTAGCTATGAGCGAAGTGTTTTCAATGTAAAAATTTTAAAATAGACAAAAATAACCGTGGAACTGAAAACATGTTTAGCAACCAGTTTAGTCAGATAAGTTGACATACCTTCAGTAAGACCTATAAATCGTATCACCCAGAGCGTCAAGGGACATGCTAGCAACAAGGACCAGCACCACAGTCAAATGCTGCAACGATGCTGCTGCTGCTGCCATCTTGTTCAACGACGAGAGAGACCGAGCGACTTTTCACACATTTGAACCTTGTAATAACGCAAATAACTAGTTATTACGGAAGCCAGCTATGACCCATGGTTTCGACAGCCGTATTAGGTTTTGCCAAGGTTGCTCTTGCCTCTATTCAGGACAAGGAATGTGTGTTTCTAAACTTTTGCATGTTAATACGCCGCGTCCCCGACAGAGATAGCCGCTGCCTGCTAGCTGTTGCTTCGGTTCGGTAGCAGCTTGTTGCTTCTCCGCATGTGTGGAATGCTGTGGGGGGGAGGGAGAGGGAGAGGGAGAGGGAGAGAGAGAGAGAGAGAGAGAGAGAGAGAGAATATACTGTATATAATTAATATAAACCATTTATTTAGGGTATAAAAAATATATGAATCAATCTTAATGTTGTGTTTATGTTCATATTACCGTTTATTGTGTGCTTTCTTTGGACAAATTGTATGATGCTTTGGCAATATTGTTATTGAAACTTCCATGCCAAAAAAGCTATTTGAATTTGAGAGAAAATCTAAATAAAGTAAAAACATTGTATTTCCTAGAATGAATAGGCGTATGTGTTTATTTAATCACAAACTATATTTTATGATTCATATTATTTTACTGAGCTCCTTTAAAATCTGCCTACATATATCCAATTTACTTTATATCATCCTGTCATACACATGGCAGGCCAACCAAGCAAAGTGGGCTACTGTCTTGCATCTCAGGCTCATGTCAGCTGGCTTTGATTATTGCAAATGCATAAGGGAATTTGCATGAAAGACAATATCAACCAAGAGGGTCCTGCAGTATTACCTAATGTTGTGGCTGTGTCTTTAAGAGGGGTTGTTTTTTAGGTTTATATTATGTGTGTTGTGTTGTTGACGTTACTTAATGATAAGGCAAGAGGGTACATAGAATGTTAGGTGAGGGTTAATAGGAGCCCATCAGCAATCTTATCTAGAAAGACACATTAGGTAGATATAGTCCTGCGAATTACCCTTGAAACAGGCAGTGGCCTTAGAACTGCAGTTGATATCTGGGTCTTGCCATGCTGCCCACTTAATGGGTCAAATGCAGGGCAGGCTTTTCCCCAATAGCCTCTTTCTGACCAAGTAGTTACAGGAACGTAGTTATAGGAACAGTCCACTTCTAACTACTCTCTCCCAAACCGGTTTTTCCATTTGTATTCACACTGGCCAAGTGGCCATAGGATTTGACCTTTGACCTTATTATAATCACAGCCATCTAACCACCACTATAGCCGCTTTCCGACCGGAGGGATTTTTGCAGTTCCTAGAACATAAAATTCCTAGAACCCTTTTTTTCTCGTGTTCCGACTGGACCAATTTGGGGATTTTTAAGTTCCTCTGGCCGCAGTTCCTGTAACTCTTTCAGCTCCTACTTCAGGGCAGGGTCTTTTCGCTGTTCCCTTTTCAGCATATGAACCTAGGTGAACGAGGGTCAGGTTTCCGGTACAGACAGACCAACAACGGGACAATTTTAACAATTTTCGCCATCTTATTCATCACTACATTCACTTCTGACAACGTTTTAGGCGAGAAATGAAATGTTTAGATTTCGAATAGGCAGTCTTGTGAAAATTGATGCCGAATTGATATTTGCTTCAAAGTTTTCGAGTTGAGAAGCTCCATGAAGTGAGGCAACAGCCAGCAGGCGCCTGCCGGGGGCGCTAGCTCGTCGCTCAGCCAGTCATGCTCAGAGACCCCGCTGTAAGCTGGAGGTCTCTCAGACCGCTCTCGTAAATAAGAGGCTTTTATTTGGCCGCTGACGGTTTGTTTGTTTAAATATCACAATACATCATAAGATTAACAGGAACCAGTGGTTAACTGTCTTTTCGGAGTTAAACTCCACCTCGCTGGCTGGCCGTCACACACATACACACAAACACACACACACACACATACACACACACTCTCACACACACACACACACACACTCTCACACACACACACACACACACACACACACACACACACACACACACACACACACACACACACACACACACACACACACACACACACACACACACACACACACACACACACACACACACACACACGTCCACAGCGCAGCAGGCAGAGGTGGGGGAGAGAGAGATTCTCTTCGGGAGACTTGTTTAAATTATGACACATATGCTATATACATTAGATTTAGTATTTAGTTCATACTTGCGTCACTCCCTTACTCCTCCTATAGTCCCTATGGCCACTTAGCCAGTGCAAATGCAAATGGGAAAAACGGTTTTTGGGGGGGGGAGTAGTTAGTGGATCTGCTTAGAAGTGGACTTTTCCTGTAACTACTTGGTCGGAAAGCGGCTTATGTGGAAAAGGTAAAAGACCCTGCCCTGAAGTAGGAGCTGAAATAGTTACAGGAACTGTGGCCAGACGAACTTAAAAATCCCCATATTGGTCCAGTCGGAACAGGAGGAAAAAAGGGTTCTAGGAACGTTATGTTCTAGGAACTGCAAAAAGCCCGCCGGTCAGAAAGCGGCTACTGATAGGTAAAGCACAGGGTCCCACCACTAAACAAAATTTAACAAATGTGGACAAACATCCTATTGATTCAGAAAAACGTGCAAGAGCATTGTTTAGAGTAGGACACCTGGGAAAGCAAAGCTGAATTGGGCCAGTTTTGCATTTCAATGAGGTTTCACAAAAGATCATTAAAATGTCACAATATTGTTGCACTTATTATATTGTTCTAATTGTAATATGGTACTTGTTGCACAAATGTTCAAATACATACAGGAAATCAGACACTTTACAGTCAATGGTCAGTCATAGTAATTTAAAAATGTGAAGTTATGAAGTCAACGTAACAATTCACTTTTTGCTTGTTAAGGGCTGCTATGCAATTATTGTATATTCTGCTCGGCTATACCAGAATATACTATAATCTAGTATATTTATGATAAAACAGTTAATTGGCGTTCTGGCTTCACCTAGTGTCTCATATGTAAACTACATGCAAGCAAAAAAAAAGGTGTTTGATGAAGGACTACATTACCCAGTTTCACCTGGCTCTCTCTCACACACCAACAAAAACATAAACCAACAACATGTAGAAGGATTAAAGAAATGACTCAGCTATGTGGGACAAACAATGCTTTATTGGCATG
Organism: Zingel zingel; assembly: GCA_023566125.1. Taxonomy (NCBI): domain Eukaryota; kingdom Metazoa; phylum Chordata; class Actinopteri; order Perciformes; family Percidae; genus Zingel; species Zingel zingel. Next base: position 40,367,686 of record CM042320.1, on the reverse strand, counting down.
TTGGATGAACATCAAAAGACAAATATCTGTGTAACTAATGCGACCAGTCAATGAACATATGTTATTCGTTTGGGGAATAGGCAACGTAATTCTGCCTGGAGGAGTGAAGAAACATTACAACCACTTTTAAGTATTATGTGGTTAGTTGAATGAATGTGTAAAATATTATGCAAAGCAAAGTGTTTGTCAAACATAAATATTCTTAACATCTAATTAAGTCGATAAATATGTTAAGAATATTTAAGAAGAAAAGAAAAGTTATAAATAAGTGAACATTTATACTACTATACTAAGTAACACTTAAAGAGAGCAACTGTTCAAGTTGTCCATAACACCTGTCTGGTTTCTCTCGAGTACCCATCAATTTATCCTGGTCATTTTCCTTTTTTCTTATATACGGTAAATGTTAAACATATCTGTGCACATACAGTGGATACAAAAAGTCTACATACCCTTTATTTTTATAGGGTATGCCGTGCGGCCTGAGTTAGAAAATATGTACTTAAGTATAATAAGTTATTCACAGATCCTTGTTATAAGTGGACCCCATTTGTTGCCTTGTTGCCTATTCATTTTAAGAATGGATTTTTATAATTACCGTCTTATTTAGATACTGCATGGTCTAGCCCCCTGCTGCATTTCAGAGCCAGTACGGAGATTCAAATGCTCAAGCAGGCTGTACCTTTCAACAAACCATTTTGACATGAATAGTGTTCAAAAAAGGTTCTTATCCAGTTTTAATTTAGGCTGGTAGAGACTGAAGATGCTTCCTTTGAGCATCTATTTACACACACATTCACAATTGCAAATCCAATAAGAATTATTTGATATCAAGCACAAGATGTAATGGGGTAACAAGTCTTTGTATCCCCTGTATTTCATTACAAGTGTAGTGTAAAAGACAGCATGCCACCATCTGTTGTCTTGTTCATTGTCCGCGATCGATTAAACTGTGTCAGTATCAGAGTTTGAAAAACTGCCATGTCCTGAAAGCGGTTACTGAATAACTGGCCAAGGTTTGTATTTATCAAATGTCCAAGTGTAGGGAATTAGTCCCAGGCGAGTCTCACTTTGCCACGGAGGAGGGTCTGGCTAGTCCACACAGCATTCTGGGATGGGAGAAAAACGTGCTGTGGTTTATTGGCATTTCTTTAAACCAATCAAAATCGTCATGGGTGGTGTTAAGCACCAGGCAGAGCCACGGTGCCGCTGCAAAATAGCCTCGGGAAGGAACTTGATTTGGTGGAACGTGTATGTTCAAAAGTTGTTTTAGTCGTGCGAGAGAAAACTCAGATTGGATAGATAGTCCAGCCAGCTAGCTCGATTTACCCTGCAGAGATCTGAGGAGCGGTTAACCATAGTCCTCAGAAATGGACAGGAGTTTAAAATTCCAACACAAAGAAAGTGGAAAGGTAACGGACATCCGGCCGAAAAGAGCGTCGTGATTGACTAGTCCTGGGCAGCCAAAAATTCTGAGTGATGCATATTTGGTGCTACTGTCTGGAGTAAGAACACTTTAACATTCTTAAACTAGGAAATGACTACCATCTCTGCCTGTATTTACTGTAGGAGAGCTCCAAAAAGGTATTTGTCAGGATATACTAGTTAGGCAGAGCCATGGTTGCACGTTCTGTTTAGGTATTGTTAAATAGCTGTGTAACTTAGTTACCTACAGTAGGTTATGTGCTATTCCCTTTTCAACTACATCATTTGTAAACTTGTGGGCCCCTACATAAGAGGGGGAATGTCACCATTTCTTTGGAAATGTATCAAATACCATGGTATGGCCCTGCCTTACCTAAATAAAATAATAAATAAACAAACTAGTAATTTGCATTAATGCAGCTCCTTTTTCCATGACTTCAAACTGAGTGGAGGGGAAATTGATGAATCTGCACATAAACTTATTTTTTTTAATTTAAGTAGTTTGTTGTTTCTGTCAAAATAGTTTTTTGTTTTTTTTTTAAGGAATAGTTCAACATTTTTGGGTTATTTTGGGTATTCGCTTTCTGGCCGAGATAGATGACAAAAATCAGGTACTTCCTGCAATCTTTTTGCACTCCATTTTATTTTATACGGAATTAACAAACAAGATATAACATGTTAATTTGTGATCTTCAGAAGTGCTGGTAGGTTGATTTTGTAGCCTTTGGACTGAGCAAGGCTAGCTGTTTTCCCACTTCCAGTCTTTGTGCTGAGCTAATCTAATTGGCTGCTGCTGGCTGGCTATTAATCTTCTCATCTGACTCTCGACAGCAAATAAGTGTATTTCACAAGATGTACAAGATGTTCCAAGATGTTCCCAATACATTTTATTGTATTGTTCCTAAGTCTTCTTTCCCTCCATGGAATGTGCCCACATGTCTCTGCCTGAATGCCATCTCCTTGTAACTCATGGCAGGTGGAGACACCTTTAGACCTCCCTTAAAGATACAGGGCCATTGGTGTAGGTTAATAACATTAATAAAATACTTCTGGCCCTAAATGCAAGACCAAATATGTGTCATTCTGAGAACTGTTTGCCATTTAGGACTTATCAGAGACCCTTGATAAATAAAGGCCCTGATCCTTTGTCTTGTTGACTTAATTTTTAATTAAATATTTTAGAATTAAAATCACTTTTTTGTTAATTATATACTGTGCTTTGCCATAGTTTTTTTGTAGAATGAAATGTGTTTATACTCTGTATTGTTTTAGTATTGGTTTTAAAGCCAGGGTTCCCACACATTTCTATGGTCAAAATTTCAAAACTTTTCCATGACTTTACTATCACAGATAATAAAATTTCCATGATCATTCACAACGTATTACCCAAACAGAACTGTATTGTATACTTTACTCCAAATGTCAATTACTGTATGAAAATAAACAGCAGCCTACATCAATCTAAACACCAACCTAACCTCTAACCCCAGTTGATTATGTTCATATTTTGAATGCATTTGTTTATAAACTCATTTCTAGATGTTAGTCTGAAAAACTATGCATAAAAAAAGTATGCAGCCTACATACTACATTATATTTCATGGCTCTCTAATGACCGACAAACTGTATCGTCATTAGAGAGCCATGAAATATTAAATGTATACTTGTTTGACGCTATTCAAACACATCAAACTGTAGCCAAACATATTTTCAGCTAGCTGGCATACATGGAGGGAGAGACAGAATGCCAGAAAAAAAATTAAGAAAGGTGATATGTGATGGTAAAAAAAAACATGCATATTAGCGCTACATTACGTCAGCAGCTACAGAAAATAAATTTGCCGGTATGTTACGTTAAGTAAAAGGTTATCCACAGAAAATTACTGTAACAATAATTTCATTAAACACAATTGAATTCTATGACTTTTCCAAAATGTTCAAGGAATTTACTAGTTCCATGACTTTACCTGGCCTGGAAAATTTGATTTTTAAATTCCATGACTTTTCCAGGTTTTCATGACCTTGACATGAAGCCTGTCAAACGTAGTTATTGTATTGGCTTGGATAGCAAGCTATTTCGATGGATACCCAGCCCTGCTAGTAATACTGAACAAAACTTATGCAAGACGGCTGGATGGTTATGAGGCCTAAGATTTTATCATATAAGCAACGAGGGGTGGGAAACAAAATAGAAAATTGTATGTATTGTGAATTTTTTGTAACAATTTTTATAATCAATTCTTTTCCCCAGAATCCATATTTTTTATAATTTTTTTTCCAACAATTCCCCTAAATATTTTCTGTTTATACGGCGACTAAATCATATCCGTTTCCAGCAAAACAGCCGGAAAGCAGAAAATGCAAGAAATACATAAGTACTTCTTTACAAATGAAATAAATGTCAGACTGACTGACATGTGATGTGCATTCTTTTTTAGAAAACAAAAAAAGGAGAAGAAACTCGCAATACTCAAAACTATCGAATTGCACTACTTCTAGAATCGCAATACATTAAAATCGCAATACAAGTCGAACCAGCAACCCTGTATCATGACTAGAGCTGTCAGTCTTCCTCTATAACAGTGTTTCTCAAATGGGGGTACGTGTACCCCTAGGGGTACTTTGGAGGACTGCAGGGGGTACGTGACATTTTTTGTTAAATGTTTTTCAGTTACAAGGCTCCTCTTTCTACTGTCTTTTTCCAAGTTTTTTCACCTTTTCCCATTAGCATTTAAATGTTTTCCAGGTACAAGGCTGTTGATAAGTAAATCTATCGCTGACATCGCTGTATTGTTCCTCTTTATTTAGACTTTTTTTTGTTTCACCAAAAATTATTCGCGCTGGTTAGGGGGCACATGTCTTAAAAAAACTGTTCAGAGGCGGTACATTATTGAAAAAAGCTTGAGAACCACCGCTCTATAATACCATTCAAATTTCATGTTATTTTTTTTAAATATTCGAATATTTGAAAATGTAATGCTCATATGCAGCCTGTTATAAATATGTACTACACTACTCAGGCTTATGCATTGTCAATGCCACTATAAGCATGTGGTTGTTGTTGCATTTTCTGTCCACTAGAGGGATTTCCAACATCAGCCTGGCCTTGAAGGGGATCTACGTCATGGCGCATTGCATTTCTGGCCGCTCTCTGTTTACATTATTTTCCACCACGCACACAGCGACAAACACAAATCAACAGAGAACTCTGTAATGAAACATTATCTAACAAGTGTATTGAAGCGGCTCTGTTGTGAAGGCTAACGTTGCTCGGTTAGCACAATGACATCACAATAGTGTTAACGGCATTGATAACTAAGCCAAATTGTGCTGCCACTACTATTTTAGTGATTTAAAATCAACCTGTGTCTTGCAGATTGTCACGTTAGAAGGTAATATATGAAGTCAAAGCTAACTCTGTTGTACAGCTGTAGGGCAGCTAACATTAACTTTAGCTGTCTCCATGAAGCTCCCAGCTAAGCTCCTATAACTTGCGCCGAAGTTAGGAAACCAGAACGAGCTAACTAATGATAACTTAAGCATTTTGGCTCGATGGATGTCGATTTTAAAGTCATGTTTAAACGATTTCCCATCCATCTTCCGATTTCCAGCCGCAGCCTGTCAATCCCCCCTGTACAAACGTTACTCGGTACGTAACGTTAGTTCACAATGCTTTGTGTTTCTCACTCCCATAACTTATTGTTCATCAGACGTGACATGAGAAGAGGGAGATTAGTTAACGTTAGCCAACCTATTTATATAAAAAAAAAAAAAAAAAAAATCACATTTGAATAGTAATTTCAGCATTGGAATAGTATTGATTTTTTTACTATTCGAATTATATTCGACATTCGGAATTCGTTCCAACAGCCCTAATCAAGACAGAATCGAATCGGGACAAAAGCATATCGTCCCAGCCCATTAAGCAACACTGTGATTTAATGCAACTGATTTGGTAGCCAGCGTTTTCTGATTATGTTGGTTTAAGGTGCATGCTCTTGGGAACTGGCTTTGCCCGCTGAATACAGATCAGCTTCCTCAACTCGTTGCTCTAAATGTTAACCGTTACTAGTGAGGTGAAATTGCAAAACTACAGACGACTCTCCACATCACTCTTACTTCATTTCAGTGTTTACGTCTCTGCGCTGGGACTCTCCCCTGTTGTCAGTATTTTATGAAGAATCTTTTGGTAGAAAGGGGAGAAGACCAGCTTGTTGAAGTTGATGAGGCGACTGAAGCGAACAGCAAGCTCCTTCAGCTCCCTGCTGACTGGAGCCAGACCTCCTGGGAGAGGAGGAGGGGTCTTATGTTGACTGGACTCCAGCGACGCCAGGAGATAGTTCTGAACCCGAGACTCTGAGAGGAGGGGAAAAAAAAGAGGAGAAGAGTTCTCTGTCACTGCCAAATAAAGGTGTACATAAAACACAAAGTCGACCACAGCTGTCACCTGTGCTCCTACCCCTGAGGGTCATCATACGTGTCACTCTTCTTACCCATCAGTTTGCGGATTGTGTTGTCTGGCTGGATGGTAGCAGAGATTTGTCCCCTCAGAGTGCTCTTTCGGTCGGCTGACAATGGAGAGTAGCCATGTTGGCTTAGACACTGACTCAGCTCAACACACAGTTTCTCTCCGATGGTCGCTAAGGCCTCCTGTGCACTAAAAGACCTTGGGACAGGCAATATAGAAGCATTTAAGTAAAGCAACACAACTTGTAAAACTGGTGCTAGCATTAAAAAGACGCAAGTATGGATGAAATACTTGCTGATCTTTGTAATAGAAAGACTTGCATATTCTTTTGCACTCTGCCTGGAAATGTATTCTACTATAAATCACTGAAAAAGCTATACTAAAACTATAAATCTAACCCTAAATCCATTTTAAGCCTTCTCCACAGGCTTAAAGGGCAAGCCCTTCTCTGACCTGGGACCCGTTTTTACCTGGAAGCCGCTAAAGCTCAGAGGATAAAATCAGGATTGATTGATTTAGCCTGGAAAAAGGTTTAAGGAATAGCTACTTGGCATGGAAATAATGTAGTTGGCTTTCCAGAGGTAAAGTTTGCTGAACTCCCTTATTTTGTTTGTTTTAGTTTTTTTAATCTAATTTCTTGTCTTATTAAGCTAGCTCCCTCTACCTTGAATTGTTCTGAAATTGTATCTTTGTGTTTATGTTTTTTTATGTGCTTTGTGTAACTTGTTCAATAAAAAATATGTTTGGGGGAAAAAAAAATTCAAGTGCAACGCACATTAAAGCTGCATTTGTTGATTTTTAAAAAAACATTTTTGTCACTTAGTTTAGCAGAACAGGCTGAAAACAAAATTGTATTATCTCAGGTTAATATTGTGTTAGCAAATGTGTTGTCTATTTACGCATCTAGCACACATGGAACACCATTAGCATTCATTTGGAATTGTGTGTGTACCGGGCAAATGTAATCACTTATTGTAGTCACTCTTCACTAACTCTGTTTCGGTCTGCAACAACTCAGAAAAATATCTGACTCTTAAAGAATAACTATCGTTTTTTCAACCTGGACCCTATTTTCCTATGTTTTTATGTCTAAGTGATGGGAACAACAATCTGTGACATTGGTCCAGTATTAAGCAAGATTGCTGCAGTTTGCAGCGGTGAAACAAGCTACAGTGTAAGTTAATAGGGCAATTGTCCAGCTTGTTTTTACCTTCACAAAGGTGCTTGTTTTGCCACTGACAGACTCAGATTAATATTCTAAGTGTCTGAAAACATTATGGAAAGGATTTCTAAGGAGGTCGACCTTTCTGTTAAAAAGTAAAATCCTTTTTTTAAAACATAAAAACATCCGGAAATCAGGTTCGCTAAACCCACCAGACTCCATGTAAATAAACAGGAATTTTAGCATCGTAAAATACACTTCATTCAAAGTCGACAGAACCAAAATAAAAATATGAAGAGCCGTTTTGGGTTGTCTTTCCACTTTTCCAACCATCACAACTCTAGTTTTGGTTGAAATAAACACATAGTTTACCAATTTACAAGTGCATATATGGTGACTCTATACACGCTAAAAGTACTGCTTTTTTAAATGGAGTCTGGTAGGTTTAGTGCTAGCGACTTTAGAGCTGTTTCTGGTTAAACAAAAAAGGTCTCAAAGAGGTTTTAAAGGTATATCTCTAAAGGGATCCTTTCCATACTGTTTTTAGACACTTTGAATATTAATCTGAGTATGTCAGTGGCAAAACAAGCACTTTTGTGAAGGTAAATACAAGCTGGACAATTGCCCTATTAACTTACATTGTAGCTTGTTTCACCGCTGCCAACTGCAGCAACCTTGCTTAATACTGGACCAATGTCAAAGATTGTTGTTCCCATCAGTCACTTAGACACAAAAACATAGCAAAATAGGTTGAGGTCCAGGTTAAAAAAACGGTAGTTATCCTTTAAGCTGCTAAATTCTCATTTTTACTGAAGTATGTTCACCAGCTATTCGCTTACTTTGTTTGTCAGTGGCTAGAAACAAGTTTGATAAAAGCAGATTCTGCAGGCCACAAAACCAAAACCTCTGTAGAGTTGAAGGGTACTGGTAGGTGATAATTCACTGTGAAGTTGTCACTACGACCGACCCCCTTTGAATAACATATAGTCATTTGTTCCTCTGTTAAAGGGACAGTTTACCCAAAAAAAAAATCAAAAATATATATTTTCCCTCTTACCTGTCGTGCTATTTATAAATCTAGATAGTTTTGGTGTGAGTTGCCCAGTGTTTGGAGATATCGGCCGTAGAGATGTCCGCCTACTCTCCAATATAATGGAACTGGATGGCACTCAACAGCAATGTCTCTTTCCAGAAATCATGACCCAGTTACTCAAGATAATCCACTGACATGGTTGTGAGCAGTTTCATGAAGGAACTATTTCCTTTTTACCAAACTACACCCGCAAACCATTGTAAACATAAGTGGCCTCCTTGGCTGAGCTGTAATGTTACCTAGCTGGGCTAGCAGTATCGGTTGGCTATAAACTAATTTCCACAAGCTAGCAATGTCGGACCACGAGCCTCTCGTCCATTATTACGTTTACTTCTGTATGCTCAGTGATACAGTTGGCGGGTGTAGTTTAGTATAAAGAAAATAGTGCATGAAACTGCGCACAACTGGATTATCCTGAGTTACCGGGTCGTGATTTCTGAAAAACAGACAACGCTGTTGAGTTTTTCAAATGTAGTTTTTTGGCAATTTGAGCACCATAAGCCCAGTGCTACCCCCTCACCAACTAGAAAAATTGTCCAATGTAGCTTTATTAACTGTATGTGTGACAATTAAAGCACTGGCACTCACGGTGTGTGCATGTCTGCAAGCAGGACATTAACAGTGCTTTTAAGAGTCTCCATCAGCCCCGGCAGGCCTGAGATAGCCTCCCCTGTTGTAGTGTAGATGATGAGGAGCACAGAGGAGAGCATGACTAATTGCTCAGCCTCATGATGCATCTCCTGAAACCGAACTTGATCCATCAACACTGTCTAGAGAGACGAGATGAATATGGTTTATTGTGGCAGAAACACAAGATATGAAACATTAAAAAAAATCACAAGGGGTAAAATGCATTATAAAAGATTAACAACTTATAGAGAGACACATTGGCAGGCTTTAGGATTGACTGTATTTACCTCTGGGAAGGGGTCTGAGGTGTGATCCCACCTCAGCAGGCGTAGATAGGCATGATTATGGACATTAACGGGAAGGAGTAAGGGAGGGTCAGATGTAGCAGCACTAGATCCATCCGCCCCGGGCTCTCTCAGGCATCTCACTGTGTCCTCAAGCCACTTCTCAGTGTAGTCTAAGGCATCTAAAGAACAGATCATTTCATTTTTTCAGCTTTACTGGATACAGTGGATCCTTGTCTTCCCAATCACTTGGCAAGCCAAAACAAAATATCCATTCACCTACCTGCTTTGTGAAGTAGGCCAAATTCATAACACTATTAGCAACTTCTTCAAGTAAGACGTTTTTCCATTTAATGTACAAATATAAATAAATAAGATCTTACTGTACTTCTTTACATAAAACAAACATGTCAACACAGGAATGTGTGATGCTCTATTAGAGGAGAGAGTAGTCAGAGGAAGTGAATGACTTTGCTTTACCCTATGTGCAGATTTTGTGGCAAATTAAAGCATTCAACTGTCACTAAATTTCACTTGAATTTCATGAACACCACCCCATTTTGTTTCAGGGTGGGCCATAATTGGCTAGCTGCATCACTGCAATGCTACAAAGAAAGAACACATGGTGACATGGAAACATGGTTCTATTTTCCAGATGCAAGCTCCAACACAAGTCAACGCGGCTGAACTTCTCAAAGAAAATATGTATGGGACATGTGATCTGCAATATGTTTCAGCAGTATCTACCTATACACGGCAGTCCAACACGTAATTGTTTTGCATGAAAAAAAAAAACGTATAATATGACTCATTTAATGGAAGAGAGATTCCTTACTGGGGTGTTTCTCCAGAAACTCTTGGAACTTGCTCCTCTCAAACTCAACTGATTGTTGCATCAGATGAGGTCTGATGCTAGTCAGGGCAAAGTTAGCCATGTCCACCTTCATCAGATCCAGCACAGAGAATATAGCCCTAGACAGAGGATGACAGTGGAAGACAAAGACATAAATGATATGTCATGAAATGATATCCTCTCACAATGTACCGTTTGAAAATCCAGGTCCAACTGGACTGGGGTTAAAACTTGTTATTCACTTTCATTAAGTCTGCATTAGGTTTAGGGACCTGCTAGCTCATCTCTTATCATCCTTGATAATAACAGCAATCCAGAATGAAATTTCACAGTTTAAAAATAAACTAAAACCTGGAACACACACAACTAATAACAGTCTCTCGCTTGTCCCTTGGCTTACTTGAGCAGAGGCACAATATCGGTGATCTGCTTCAGCTTATCGATGTCCTCATCTCTGCAGGGAGCGCACAACGAGCCCATCATCCCAACAATGAAGTGGGACAGCTGACTGATGTCAAGCGCTCCATTCTCAGCCTGCTGCTGGATTAGAGGCAGATCCAGAACCTCATCGATACGGGAGCGCAGACGACCGTGGCCAGGCAGCAAGAAAGATAGCAGTGTCTGGGAGAGCAGGGGAAATATATGAGGATTTAAGGCAGGCAGGAAAAGATTTAGGGAATTAAGGGATAGATATTGTAGTTTGGTGTGGCATATTCACTGATGGTAAAGCCGTGCCGACTTGACATTCAAGTCTTGGAGTCATCTGGGCCGGTTTATTTCCTGAATAAAATAAAAAAAAAAACCTGCCTCACCTCTTTGATCTCAGCCAGCAGTTTGATGGAATGTTCGTACGTTGGCGGATTCTCCTTCAACTGAGCCTCCAAACAATCCCAGAATGCTTTGTGCACAATCTCCTTCACTTTGCGCTCCAAACTGTACAGGGCCACAGGACTGTTACTTCTACTAGCAAGAAAGAACTCATCCAAAAACAGAAAGGCTCAAAATGACAGTTACAGTATCTGATTAAACTCTCACCTCCCTTCAGGAAGCTCTGCAGGTTTGACTTGAAAAGCATCGTTGACCATTATTTCATGGGCCAAAGCCATGTTGGTGACTCCCTTAGCTGTCTCCATCAGCTCCTCCACAGAGACAAACCTGGAGGGGCTGGCTGTGAGGGAAATCCATCTTTATGTGATTTATTCCAACAAAATTACACATTAAAGTGTATTTTCCTCCAAAAGAAAGAAACCAGAACTTTTCTATTGTTGTGGAAAAACCTCAGCTATTGAACTGATTTGCTGTATTCCAGGGGTCAGCAACATTTGGCAGATGTGCCACCTATCTGACTGTAATTGTGTTTGCTTTGTCTTCCAGACATATTACAGTAAAGGCCAAACTTCCTGTCTAAAGTCCACTAAATGTGGTGTGTCTAGGTATAACAATCAAGCGACCACTCTAGAAACGATGCTATCGAAAGTAAACTGCAACAACCCAGTGACAGAGAATGTTGTATGTCAGAGAAACAGCACCGATGTGCGAGATGACAAAATCTGCATTTTCACCTGTGTAGTGAAATTCAGCAGCCTCACAATCATTGCTTTGCTGATAGCAATATGATAGTTGTACATATTGCTACACCACACTGTCAGGTTAGACTGGGACATGCTGAAGTGATGACAAGATGGATGGTTGTTAAAAAGTTAAGACAGGCGAGCACTGGGTAGTTACAGTATGTGATAGGGAGCAGATTGGATCCCAAATTTGCACCGCACGTCCATGTCTACATACACTGAGGCCACTTGCAACAGTAGCTTGGACATCCTGGACGACAGCTGTCCAACATAAATTCTGTTCTGTTTATTCAGGATGCTGGTCGCCTTTCTAATAGCTTTATAAGCATACTCACACATGTACACAATACATTTCTTTATCTAACCTTCTCTTGGGAGTGTTTCTTCCCCTACTACTCACCTTGAGGAGTGTTTCCCCTGTGTGGGCTCGGAGTATTTGCTCGGACCCTCTTCCTCACTGTCTCCTCAGGAGTATCCTGTGTCCTCTCCTCCTTCGACTCGTTGTCTCCCTCTTTTGGCATGCTAAGGTCTGCAAGATAACAGATAACGTGAAGTTGCAATCAGAAGTTATTTCAAATGCTGTAAAATGCTGAAAGTCAGTAAAATGATTGCATTATTTGCGACAAGAGTGTACTTAGAACAGTTGTGTTAGTGATTTTTCTAGCTAGCCATGCAGTGTTGCTACATCAATGAACGGCATTAGTAATTTTCTAGGATTTCATGTTACAATCCAAAAACAAAGAGATGAGATGCAGGTTTGTTGTGAACTATTGGATGATGACATCACCTCGACTGGAAAGGGGAGGGGGAGAGGATTCAGTGTGCCAGTGCGACGCTAAACTGGCTCAGGTTGTGAACACGACAGAGGTAAACAGAACACTCATTGCTGTCATTACAATCGTATGTGCGGTTAACGTTACTAACCTTGTAAGTTAGTCGGGAGCCCCGAGGAAAGAGATGGGTTAACGTTAGCTGTGATGCTAAATGTATCTACCGTTAGCTTTAGGCTGGGTTAAAAAAACACCAATAACAACAACAAAGCCTTATGACGCAGCTAACGTTATTCCTTTATAACCCGGCCAAAGCAAAATGATCACTGTCACAGATTTATTCACTACTTCACCACTGCCAGACACCGTTTTCAACAGAAGAAAGGCCTTGTTTCGTACTACAAACGCTAGCTTACTGACATCGCAGCCTACCTCTAATGGGTCGCCGCCTCAGATGCTAGATTGCACCAGATACACGTGTCGACGTCAACACGGGCATACTATGCACTGCGCAGGCGCTAACACTTGGCTGACCTGCGGTGGCCAATCATGTAACCGGCGATGACTTGGGTCAGTCTGTTTTGAGGCGGACATGCAGTCATTGGACCGCATTGGACCCGTACAAAAAAATAGTACAATCCCTGCCTGCCTAAACAATTTATGAAAAATGAAGCACATAACTGCCCAGGAGTTTCTGTAAAATCTGGATGTTTTCCTGAAAATGTCATGATCTATAAACGATCTGACAGAAAACAGAAATATAAAGTCTGCTTGTGCTACGTTGGGGGGTTTCGTGTATATATCATTGACATATACACATACATATACATATATATATATATATATATATATATATATATATATATATATATATATATATATATATACACACATATATATATATATATATATATATATATATATACACATAATATATATGTAAATATATATATATATATATATATACACACATAATATATATGTATATATATATATATATATATATATATATATATACACATAATATATATATATATATATATATATATATATATATATATATATATATATATATATATATAATAAATTAGATGCACTTGTTTGAGGTCGTTAGCTGCATAAAGACACCTGTCCACCCCATACAATCAGTAAGAATCCAACTACTAACATGGCCAAGACCAAAGAGCTGTCCAAAGACACTAGAGTCAAAATTGTACACCTCCACAAGGCTGGAAAGGGCTACGGGGAAATTGCCAAGCAGCTTGGTGAAAAAAGGTCCACTGTTGGAGCAATCATTAGAAAATGGAAGAAGCTAAACATGACTGTCAATCTCCCTCGGACTGGGGCTCCATGCAAGATCTCACCTCGTGGGGTCCCAATGATCCTAAGAAAGGTGAGAAATCAGCCCAGGACTACACGGGAGGAGCTGGTCAATGACCTGAAAAGAGCTGGGACCACCGTTTCCAAGGTTACTGTTGGTAATACACTAAGACGTCATGGTTTGAAATCATGCATGGCACGGAAGGTTCCCCTGCTTAAACCAGCACATGTCAAGGCCCGTCTTAAGTTTGCCAATGACCATTTGGATGATCCAGAGGAGTCATGGGAGAAAGTCATGTGGTCAGATGAGACCAAAATAGAACTTTTTGGTCATAATTCCACTAACCGTGTTTGGAGGAAGAAGAATGATGAGTACCATCCCAAGAACACCATCCCTACTGTGAAGCATGGGGGTGGTAGCATCATGCTTTGGGGGTGTTTTTCTGCACATGGGACAGGGCGACTGCACTGTATTAAGGAGAGGATGACCGGGGCCATGTATTGCGAGATTTTGGGGAACAACTTCCTTCCCTCAGTTAGAGCATTGAAGATGGGTCGAGGCTGGGTCTTCCAACATGACAATGACCCGAAGCACACAGCCAGGATAACCAAGGAGTGGCTCTGTAAGAAGCATATCAAGGTTCTGGCGTGGCCTAGCCAGTCTCCAGACCTAAACCCAATAGAGAATCTTTGGAGGGAGCTCAAACTCCGTGTTTCTCAGCGACAGCCCAGAAACCTGACTGATCTAGAGAAGATCTGTGTGGAGGAGTGGGCCAAACTCCCTCCTGCAGTGTGTGCAAACCTGGTGAAAAACTACAGGAAACGTTTGACCTCTGTAATTGCAAACAAAGGCTACTGTACCAAATATTAACATTGATTTTCTCAGGTGTTCAAATACTTATTTGCAGCTGTATCATACAAATAAATAGTTAAAAAATCATACATTGTGATTTCTGGATTTTTTTTTTTTAGATTATGTCTCTCACAGTGGACATGCACCTACGATGACAATTTCAGACCCCTCCATGATTTCCAAGTGGGAGAACTTGCAAAATAGCAGGGTGTTCAAATACTTATTTTCCTCATATACACACATAATAGGGGGGGTTAATAACACAACAGGATGTCACACAAATGGGCCACGTGACGCTCCCACCACCGGCCGCACAATCCTGCGGCGAATCGCCTGACCGTCTGACTGATCTAGTGTGAACCATGATTCAACGGTGTGAATTATATATCAATGTGTGAACCAATAGATCCATGGTGTGAAAGGGCTGCATCTTGTTGGCGCCGCGCAGTGTGCGTAAAACATTTTTCCGAGTCATTTACGTCACTTCCTGTGGGAATTAGAGGTGGGAAACTCGGGCTAGATTTTGCTCATAGACTGTATATAGAATGGACCAACAGATCCCGTTGCTCTGGACGGAGACCAGTGAAGGATATTAGAAGTACTTTTCCGGTGAGCGCCGAGCGTTACTGAGCAGCCTCCAACTGAGCTTGAAGACGTAGATGTGACGTGAGCAACCTGTCTGAAAGTTGTAAGTCTTCTGGTAGCTGTGCCAAGAGAAATCTCAATCATTCCCAATCTAGCAGAGACGGAGAGCGTAGGTATATGTAAGGAGATAACATAAGCACAGGCTAATTATTGCTAACTAACATGCTAGTTAACATTAGTAATTACACTTAAACAGCTAATGGAAGTCCAAACTGCCTGCGAGCTTCTCCTGTACTATACGGTAATTCCTCTACTATGAGACAGTAAGTCTCGTGGTTATGACACAATTGTTAGCCTATTTTTACAAAAACTTCTGCTACGGAGCCATAACGTGAGGTACAAGGTAATGGAGCCTTTTATACATTGTTGTGTTTCTTTAGAAATAAACAATGGACAAATAGAGTCTTTAAACGCTTCAGATGTAAAGTTATTCGCTGTCAAAGTGACGTCAAAATGAATGGCGGTCAATGGAATGCTAACGTCGGGTGATCGCTTTGTAGCATCAAAATGGCGCTATAGGAGATTCGAGCTCTGAAGCAAAGCTTACCCCCTTGATGTAGCTTGATGCTGCGTTCATAGACATCGGAAAAACATTTTTCCGAGTCATCATTTACGTCACTTCCTGTGGGAAACTTTTCCGGTGAGTGGCGAGCATTACTGCGCAGCCTCCAACTGAGAGAGACGACGTAAATGTGACGTGAGCAACCTGTCTGAAAGTTGGAAGTCTTCTGGTAGCTGTGCCAAGAGAAATCTCAATCATTCCCAATCTAGCAGAGACGGAGAGCGTAGGTATATGTAAGGAGATAACATAGGCACAGGCTAATTATTGCTAACTAAAATGCTAGTTAACATTAGTAATTAAACTTAAACAGCTAATGTAAGTCCAAACTGCCTGCAAGCTTCACCTGTACTATACGGTAATTCCTCTACTATGAGACAGTAAGTCGCGTGGTTATGACACAATCGTTAGCCTATTTTTACAAAAACGTCTGCTACGGAGCCATAACGTGAGATACAAGGTAATGGAGCCTTTTATACATTGCTGTGTTTCTTTATGAAATAAACAATGGACAAATAAAGTCTTGAACGCTTGAGATGTAAAGTTATTCGCTGTCAAAGTGACGTAAAAATGAATGGCAGTCAGTGGGATGCTAACGGGGGGTGAGTGCTTGTTAGCATCAAAATGGTGCCATAGGATCTACACGTTGTGAGGAGAAGCTTACCCCTTTGATTTTGCTAACCGAGTTTCCCAGTTGGTGATGCGTTGACAACTGACGTTTGATGTAGGTGACTTTTGTGACTTTTTTGTTCATATTTCAATGACAATAAACTGTTTATTGTGGACAAATGCCTCTGCCAAGAAACATACACAGACATAACATGTTTCAAATTATTCATAAATAGGCCCATGTATACAAAAACAACACCTTATCCGTGTCCTTTCCCATTCGTTGTCCTGCAGATAACACAAACACCTGTCCATGTGCTGTTTGTATGCTCACATAAGAAAACAGCAGCAAATCTTTTATTATTGTGGCCTCCATGTTTTCACACACCTGATGCTCTAGGCTATGCCCAACAGCTGGTGGCAGTCATGCAACAAGTTGTTATGCCAAACGGCAACATAACAGAAGAACAAGCATCCCGACCATGTGAACGCTGGCAGTCGGAAAAACAGCGTAATCATGGGGGAGGTGCCTGTTATTCCCAGGTGGCATGAACGCAGCATGACACCTGCATAGAGCTCAACAGTCCCACCTGCATAGAGCTCAACTGTCCCGCCCCTCCTCCGAGAGACCTTGGGTTCCGGAAGTAAATTTCCCATTTATTTCTCCCATTGACGTCTGGAAAAATCCGTATATACAGAGTTTTAGAACATGCCTTAGGCTAACCAGACGGTACGTGACTCATAAGCATACAACTTATCATTTTGAGTGAAAAAACGAAGAGAAAATCCAAAAAAAGTCAAAGGTACAACAAGACTGTGTACATATTTTCATTTCAGAGTGAAGGAACTACTCATCCCATAAACCACCGCGCACCACTGAATAAAGGAAGCTACGTTAGTTTAGCTAACAGCTAATTCGGCTAACCGCTAGCTGAGACAGCATGTAATAACTTGAAAAGACCCTCAAAATAAAACCTGGAAATAACTGTTAAAATATATAACAGCTGTTACGTCAGCTGTAGCCTGCTTTTCCCAGTGTTTACATTAGCTTCGTGGTGGAGGCTAACGGCAGAATCGTGGAACTGATCATGATTCGTGCAGTGTCGTAAATCCTCGTTAAACAGGATTATCATCTTGCTCGATGCGCATGACGGATCGTGCAGGCAGCTCAGATCTCTTAATACATCCATGGCACAGATCGGGTACTGACCAAGGGGGTAAGCCTCTCCCCGGAACGCGTAGCTCCCAAGGGGGTAAGCCTCTCCTCACAACGCGTACCTCCTATGGCGCCATTTTGATGCTAACAAGCACTCACCCCCCCGTTAGCATCCCATTGACTGCCATTCATTTTGACGTCACTTTGACATCGAATAACTTTACATCTGAAGCGTTTAAAGACTTTATTTGTCCATTGTTTATTTCTAAAGAAACACGACAATGTATAAAAGGCTCCATTACCTTGTATCTCACGTTATGGCTCCATAGCAGATGTTTTTGTAAAAATAGGCCAACGATTGGTCATAACCACGAGACTTACTGTCTCATAGTAGAGGAATTACCGTATAGTACAGGAGAAGCTCGCAGGCAGTTTGGACTTACATTAGCTGTTTAAGTTTAATTACTAATGTTAACTAGCATTTTCGTTAGCAATAATTAGCCTGTGTCCATGTTATCTCCTTACATACACTACCGGTCAAAAGTTTGGGGTCACTTATACATTTCCATTCCGTTCCATTCCAGACAGAATACCAGCTGAGATCAGTTGCATTTTTTTTTAATCAGTGTAGCAGTTTTCAGATTACATCATGTGTTAATAATTGCAAAAGGGTTCTCGACTGTTGTAGACAGAAGTGGCTGAAGAAACGCTTGAAATCCATGCTTTTTGGTCTTAACGTCATACCCAAATTAAAAGTGGTACAGCTCCCATATACTTTGACACTCAGGGGTGTGCCTGATATCATTGGAAAGGTGATTGATGTGGGTGTGTTTGTGTATTTGAGAAGTGTTGTATTTTGTTTTTTGGCTTATTTCTTTGCATTTTTCAAATGGAAATAAAAAAAACGCACATATCTGTAGAAAACAAATCATATAAAATAAATGTTTGAGTCTTTTGGCTTCATTTTTTCTGTAGTACGCTGAGACATGTGGCTAATGCCCTGTTTTGTCTGTTACCTGTCAGATGTGTTTACAGCAGTGTATTCTAATCATTTTACAGATGTATGACTTGGATGGAAATAAAAAAACTCCATTCTAGTCTCTGTAACTCTGTGACAGTAAGGCCTAGAATCACCCTGACACTTGTAACAAAAACGTGAGAGTGTTACCTTTCCAATAATATCAGGCACACCCCAGAGTGTCAAAGTCAAAGTATATGGGAGCTGTACCACTTCTAATTGGGGTATGACATTTAGACCAAAAAGCATGGAATTTCAAGCGTTTCTTCAGACATTTCTTTCTACAACAGTCAAGAACCCTTTTGCAATTATGTAAGCACATAATGTAATCTGAAAACTGCTGCCCTGATTAAAAAAAACAATGCAACTGATCTCAGCTATTATTCTGTCTGGAATGGAGTGGAATGGACATTTCTAAGTGACCCCAAACTTTTGACCGGTAGTGTATACCTATGCTCTCCGTCTCTGCAATATTCGGAATGATTGAGATTTCTCTTGGCACAGCTACCAGAAGACTTACAACTTTCAGACAGGTTGCTCACGTCACATTTACGTTGTCTCTCTCAGTTGGAGGCTGTGCAGTAACTCTTGCCACTCACCGGAAAAGTGCTTCTAATATCCTTCACTGGTCTCCGTCCAGAGCAACGGGATCTGTTGGTCCATTCTATATACTGTCTATGGTAGCTCCTATGGCGCCATTTTGATGCTACCAAGCCATCACCTCCCGTTAGCTTTCCATTGACTGCCATTAATTTTGGCGCCACTTTGACAGTGAATAACTTTACATCTGAAGCGTTTAAAGAGTCTTATTTGTCCATTGTTTATTTCTAAAGAAACACGACAATGTATAAAAGGCTCCATTACCTTGTACCTCACGTTATGGCTCTGTAGTAGACGAGGCTAAATCATAACCACGCGACATACTGTCTCATAGTAGAGGAATTACCGTATAGTACAGGAGAAGCTCTCAGGCAGTTTGGACTTACATTAGCTGTTTAAGTTTAATTGCTAATGTTAACTAGCATTTTAGTTAGCAATAATTAGCCTTATATATGTCTATGGTACTGACCTGGTTCTTTTTACTGTCTATGGTACCGACACCCCCCCTCCTCACCAGCATGAGTTCCACTAATCAGAGGCATCACTGTGGGATCGTTCAGGATTGTGGGTAACGAAGTATTTATCCAAGACATCGCGAGTAAAAGACATTTATTTCAAAACAAGGTTGGTGCCCCATGAACTTTTGGCATCTATATGAGCATATACAATCGCTTAGTCATGTCGTAGCAGGTTTTAAGTCTACCATCAACGGTTACGATTTATGGCTTATACTCCAATTGTCAATGGAGAAATTGCATTGTATTTTTACTTCCGGAACCTGCTGTGGTCGGAACTGTTGAGCTCTACGGGGGGGGGTGATCTACAGTGCCTTGCAAAAGTATTCGGCCCCCTTGAACTTTTCGACCTTTTGCCACATTTCAGGCTTCAAACATAAAGATATAAAACTGTAATTTTTTGTGAAGAATCAACAACAAGTGGGACACAATCATGAAGTGGAACGAAATTTATTGGATATTTCAAACTGTTTTAACAGATAAAAAAACTGAAAAATTGGGTGTGCAAAAATTATTCAGCCCCCTTAAGTTAATACTTTGTAGCGCCACCTTTTGCTGCGATTACAGCTGTAAGTCGCTTGGGGTATGTCTCTATCAGTTTTGCACATCGAGAGACTGACATTTTTGCCCATTCCTCCTTACAAAACAGCTGGAGCTCAGTGAGGTTGGATCATTGTCTTGTTGGAAGACAAATCTCCGTCCCAGTCTCAGGTCTTTTGCAGACTCCATCAGGTTTTCTTCCAGAATGGTCCTGTATTTGGCTCCATCCATCTTCCCATCAATTTGAACCATCTTCCCTGTCCCTGCTGAAGAAAAGCAGGCCCAAACCATGATGCTGCCACCACCATGTTTGACAGTGGGGATGGTGTGTTCAGGGTGATGAGCTGTGTTGCTTTTACGCCAAACATAACGTTTTGCATTGTTGCCAAAAAGTTTGATTTTGGTTTCATCTGACCAGAGCACCTTCTTCCACATGTTCGGTGTGTCTCCCAGGTGGCTTGTGGCAAACTTTAAACGACACTTTTTATGGATATCTTTAAGAAATGGCTTTCTTCTTGCCACTCTTCCATAAAGGCCAGATTTGTGCAGGATATGACTGATTGTTGTCCTATGGACAGAGTCTCCCACCTCAGCTGTAGATCTCTGCAGTTCATCCAGAGTGATCATGGGCCTCTTGGCTGCATCTCTGATCAGTCTTCTCCTTGTATGAGCTGAAAGTTTAGAGGGACGGCCGGGTCTTCGTAGATTTGCAGTGGTCTGATACTCCTTCCATTTCAATATTATCGCTTGCACAGTGCTCCTTGGGATGTTTAAAGCTTGGGAAATCTTTTTGTATCCAAATCCGGCTTTAAACTTCTCCACAACAGTATCTGGGACCTGCCTGGTGTGTTCCTTGTTCTTCATGATGCTCTCTGCTCTTTAAACGGACCTCTGAGACTATCACAGAGCAGGTGCATTTATACGGAGACTTGATTACACACAGGTGGATTCTATTTTTCATCATTAGTCATTTAGGTCAACATTGGATCATTCAGAGATCCTCACTGAACTTCTGGAGAGAGTTTGCTGCACTGAAAGTAAAGGGGCTGAATAATTTTGCACGCCCAATTTTTCAGTTTTTTATCTGTTAAAACAGTTTGAAATATCCAATAAATTTCGTTCCACTTCATGATTGTGTCCCACTTGTTGTTGATTCTTCACAAAAAATTAGTTTTATATCTTTATGTTTGAAGCCTGAAATGTGGCAAAAGGTCGAAAAGTTCAAGGGGGCTGAATACTTTCGCAAGGCACTGTAGCATCTACCATAACCCAAAGTGACTCTTCCTGTATGAGTGAGGCTAACATGAAGTAACAGTCGAGCGCACACACAAACACACACACTGCCAGACCATAGATATAAAACAATAGATGTCACATGAAGTCATAACTAATGGGATAACTGTCCATCATCTTACTTGAAATTGTGTTGAGAAGATCTGAAGGTTGTGTCCAATTCCCCAAATTAAATTTGGTTGTAAAGTGAGCTAGGTTAATGAAATAACTTTTAGATAATTCGGTAGAGAATTTTTGCAACATATCTTGCAAGAAGACACTTTTTTGATTCACTGTTATACAGTCAGTCCATCAATCCATATTTTTCAAAATTTGCTACACAAATTAAATTAAAATACACAAATACAGGGGTTGAGTATATCGAGAAACATGCACATATTTATAGACTAAGAACATTTTAATTCACAAAAGGCACTTTTTTATTGTAGTATATAGATTTAGTTACTTTTGTTTGACATTCTACAATTGTTTTAATTAGTTTTACAAATGATAAAATACATATTTTCGTTTCTATTCCATTTGTTTTGTTAACCCTCACACCCATAAAAGAAAAAACATGTTCAAGCTTAACCACAGGAATATACTATTTATGTTCTAAAAATGTTTTCAAAAGAAACAAGGCCAAACACGTATCAACTGTTTATTTATTTTTTTCTTCAATAAAGCAAATACATACATACATACATACATACATACAAGCGCAATCATATGCTGGAGGTATCTTTAAAATCTCCACTAAGATTTATTGTCAGTCACAAATAAGTCAGTTCTTTTAAGTCAGTTAGCTTTTGTCTGATAGACCAACAATTTACCAAAAATGTAACAGGCAAAAAGTAGCTACTGTTGAAACTGACTGTAAAAGACAGAGATATACATACTGTGTCATCGTCTTCACAAAACTACAGCACATTAACAGCAGATTCACCAAAGTACTGGGTAAATATCTCTGGGTGGGCTTGATAAAACTGTCCAAGTAGGCGCTTTTTCTCCTTGGCAGATCTCTTGGTGTCCAGGTGGATGCTGTTTAGCATAATCCACAGTTCCTGGTTGGTAGTCTTCTTTGTAGAGTCAGCGCAAGTCCTGCGGGAGACACGCTGACAGAACGTAAAGCCTGAAGGACAGAAAAGAAAAACTAGTTTTAAAAGGGAGGGAACTTAGAGTTAAAATGAACTGCCACAATCATGAACATTGCATTAAGGCCCAAACGGAATCTGCTTGTTATTATTGTTTTACAGTTTTCAGCAGGATCCAGATTTAAATCTGCATTATTTAGCGGACTGTTTTTCTGCTAGTGGTGATTTGTGAACATTCTGAGTTTAATTTTATTTATTTTTTAATCTGCAGAAAATCCTGTGAAAAATGTTGCGTCTGCAGTTTCATTCAGTGTGGCCCTGGTTATTAGTTGTGGCCACTCAGGGGCAACAGAACGTTGACACATGATTGCTAAGGGTGTTAAGTGTGGCCACTTACAAATTCAGCAGAGATGGAGCAACATTAGCATTCAATTTTTCAAAAGTTTTTGCCCACTCGACAAATGTATGGTCAATATTCACTCTGCTTTCAGCTCTGTTTTGTGTCCACCATCCTTTGATAGGAATATGAGGCTCTATACCTGCTAAATACTCCACTCTGTAAAGCAGCTAGTTGCTAACCTTGTCTGCAGTTTGGTGTTGGACAGGTTTATCAGAACGTATTTGAGATTGATAAGAGGCCGTAAGAGTAAACAAAAACTAGCCGTAAAAATTAAACAATGAGCTAAAAGACACTAAGACACTCCACAGAGCTGAGGAGAACTGTAGGGTCCCGTGTTAATTCTCTGTGGGTTCATCACGCGACCCCTGTCACATTTGATCTGTTGTAATATGAAAACATTGGTTAGTGTAGCTTTTAAGCAAGGCTGTGTAACATTTAATATAATAAATAACACATTCTCTCTTTTACAAATTTAATTCATAAACAATACAATGCACCTTGCCTTAATTCAGCACAGGGATGTTACTGTTCTAACTGTACTGGGTCTGGTATGACCAGTAGCTCATGGTGGCTAATGTTAGCTAAAGTTAGCAGACTTTAGATACGCTGCTGTGAAACTGATATTACTGAACACGTTGGCTGACTTGTGTTAAGTGTTAAACTACATTTTACCATTTACTTTATCTTTTAGTCACATAAAAGCAGTTTGTTTTAGTCAGGACATGGGCTAAGGAAGCAATCTTAAATATCCTGTATTTAGGAAGTGGACACTATCAGTTAGCTGCTTAAAAATGTATCATCAGATTGGGGTCGATTGGCCCAATATATGAAAGTGTAAAATATTGTGACAATTTTGATAATCTTCCATTTTCTAAGAATAAAGTTGATTTCCAGTAGTTTGTGATTTTTAAAAATGTAATAAATTAATAGTAACTTTTAACTTGAGGCTGCAGTGACAGTCTACAGCTTACAGCAGAGCCTTTTAAGGATTCACCTGCCGTAGAAAAATATTCAAAATATTCAACAAACAACGTTATGCCAAGAACAATTAGTAATCTGTGCTCCTGTGCTTCAGTGATTATAGACATTTGGAAACTGTGTCAAGCAGTGTAAAAAGTAAGAGGTCATGACAGATACAAATGAAACAGTGTTCTCTTCCCCCGAATGTTCTGTAACTAGACACATGATGGTATAGAGCTCATCCGGAAGTAAAAATACAATGCAATTTCTCCATTGACAAATTGTATAAGCCATAAAATCGTAACCGTCGATGGTAGACTTAAAACCTGCTACGACATGACTAAGCGATTGTATATGCTCATATAGATGCCAAAAGTTCATGGGGCACCAACCTTGTTTTGAGATAAATATCTTTTATTCGCCATGTCTTGGATAAGTAACTCCATTACCCACAATCCTGAACAATCCCACAAATTTGCCTAAATGAAAAAAATAAATTACGGTTTGTGTAGTGTTCAATGTTGTGATCTGTCTTGTTAGTCTTTATTCCCCATTGAAGTTCCACAAAAATCTTGTGTTTGTATTTTCGATGCGTTTTGAGGTGAATTTTCAGGGTAAGACTGAGTGGGGGGAGAGAGATGGAGGGAGGGGAGGCACTTTAACAGCGCTGCGCTGCACTTCAAGTGACACAAGCGCTTGTGCTGGTTGAGATTGCTGTTATAGCCTAATTTCTCTCTGGAAAAATGTCAAAAAGACAACAAAGTTTGCTTAACTTCTTCAAATACGCTGGCCAGTCGGATCCCAAACAAGCAAAAAAATGTTCTGCCGATCAAGAATGTGGAGACCACGGTGGATTTTTTGGTTAATTTAATAGTCCGATGGATAATTGCTGCTTGTGAAAACGATTGTTAGTATATTTTATTTTATTTTTTTTACATTTTTTCCCGTTACCTCCAACCCTCGTTTTGACTCACCGGATCCACCCCCCCCTCTGCGCTGCGGGACCTCCCACTTTACAAATTAAGCACTGAAGCTAACGGTCGTTTAGCTAACAGCTAATTCGGCTAACTGCTAGCTGACAGCTTGATTCAGTCTAAAATAACGTTAACTCAAACTAAACACTGGGTTAAGCAGGCTACAGCGGACGTAACAGCTGTTCTATAGTTTAACGGTTATTTCCAGGTTTTATTTTGAGGGTCTTTTAAAGTTATTACATGCTGTCTCAGCTAGCGGATAGCCGAATTAGCTGTTAGCTAAACTAAAGTTGCTTCCTTTATTCAGTGGTGCGCGGTGGTTTATGGGATGAGTAGTTCCTTTGCTCGATAATGAAACTATGTACACAGTCTTGTACCTTTGACTTTTTTGGGATTTTCTGTTCGTTTTTTCAGTCGAAATGATATGTTGTATACTTATGAGTCACGTCGTAGCTGGTTAGCCTAAGGCATGGTCTAAAACTCTATGTACGGATTTTTCCAGACGTCAATGGGAGAAATGAATGGAAAATGTACTTCCGGAACCCAAGGTCTCTCGGAGGAGGGTTGGGACTGTTGAGCTCTATTGCAGTCATTTACCAGTCACATCGGGCTGCTTCCCCTGTACGAGACTGGCCAGCTTGTCACTCACTCCTTTGTGCAGAGCCCCTGGTATCTGGAACAAAGAAAATAAAATCTTGGTGGCAAATTATTTACTGGCAGAAAATGGTTTGGGGATAAAATTACACTTGAGAAATTTCAATTTAAGTCTCCACTTATCCTTTTTACTGACGCCCACACAAATGTCTGAGAAAGCATGGCTGTCCCGAATATCACTTTTGGGGCTTCAAAACTAGTGGGATTACTATTTCTAATTTCATGGGCTATTTAAAATTTTTGGGATAATGCATATAATAATAATAATAATAATAATAATAATAATAATAATAATAATAATAATAATAATAAAAAAAGAAGCAATCGAATACTGATTTGGGCATCGATTACCATGGCAATGATCGAAGCTTTGAAGCATTAGGGTCAGCCCAAGCATTTTCTAAACTATATTTTGCAACTCAATTTGAGAAATTTGTTCACGCAACAATGAGTTACAGCAGCACTGAGTGTTAAAGCTCAAACAAATACTTTAACGTCAGCCTCAAACCAATAAAGCAAATCCTGGGTTGACATTTTGATAACAAATTGTCAGGGCCATACTCTGGTTTACAGTTTGAGTTCAAGATGTCAGATTTTCATTAGCCTATATTTAATCAGAAACAACACGTGGGTTTTGGTCTTTATTTTATGTGGTAGGCGTACAGAGTATTACTCAACCTGTGAATCTGCATAATGTCATCTGTGCCTCTGGAGCTTTGTCAAGTCTGAGAAACCCAGATGACATCATAGTGATGTCATCAGGGTTACCTAGACTCAGCTTTAGGCTATCTTTATACTATCTTTTCTGACAACAATGCTAATGCCAGTATTTTCTCCTTTTGAAATTTCCGTTCCGTGACAGAATTTCTGTTTGTGTTTTGGCCTGTTTTTTGTTATCAACTGCCCAGTTTGTCAGCCAGGTTGGGTTGCCAGATACACCTGTAAAAACGTAAACCCAGCGCGCTACAGCTGTAAGGTTAGTACAGCCATAAAAGCAACAAACAAACGAACAGGATCAACAGAGATTAATTTTACATGACAAAAAAAACGGCATGTTTCTAATAGTTGCGTGACCAGAGACGTAACAAACCCGTCTGGGTAAATATTGAAGATATATTTGAAAGATGGAGACAGCTTAGAGCCTAAAAGGATGTAGAGTTGGCTAATTTCCTCCTGAACAAGTAAGCATTAGCTTCAGGATAATTTATCACAGCTACTAGGGACAGGCATTTTATGTCATTTCAACATTTGTGTAGCTACTCACATTGAATTATATAGCTAGAGTACCCGAGTTGGTTACTCGCAAAAACAATTGAGACACAGCCAGTGAAGTGATCCCGACTGGTCCTGGCTAACGCCGCCATGCTAACCCTGCTAACTGCTAATGTTACCGGAGGACCAGGCAAGGAGCCATGGCTGTTTACAACGTGTAGCCTGTTCAGTGGCTGTAGCCGACGGTGAGTTATTTGAAGCCAAGAGAGGGGGGCTGTAAATCGGAAAGAGAGGACCTTGAGTTTGCAGTCTGTTTAGCGATTGTTGCTGTAATTCTAAGCCAATAAAGTGTGTTCAGTTGGGTGGAAAAGGACGGCAAGGTAGTGGTATTTTTAGTGGTTCCTATCGTTATTCTAAACCGAGGAAGTGTGTCTGTCTGGCGTGTGGAGAGGATGGCGAGGTTGTGGGATTTTTAGCAGTTCCTACAGTAATTCTAAGCCGAAAAAGTGTGCTGTCAGTTGGGTACAGAGCTCCACGTGAGCACGGGCTTTTATGACTGTCAATATAGCCAGCATCTAACGTTAGCTACTCTGCTGTGCTGTGGAGTAATGTCTGGCTATGTGAGACAAGAGTCTAGCAACATTGTTGTGGATGCTCCGGTATCAGCCTGGCAACCAACGTGAACTTTGAGTCTGGGGAGGAGGGAGCGGGGGAGATGACTCTCTCCAGTATTTTGAATTTGTACTGCAGTAACTATTTTAAACACTAGCTGTAAGTATTACATATTGCACCTTTAAATTACTATAAAATGATACCTGCTGAACATCAGCGCGTTAGCATTGTCAATGTGAGCATGTTAGCATGCTGATGTTAACATTTAGCTCAAAGCACCACTGTACAGAGATGCTAGCATACAGTGGAGCAAAAAAGTATTTAGTCAGTCACCAATTGTGCAAGTTCTCCCACTTAAAAAGATGAGAGAGGCCTGTAATTTTCATCATAGGTACACTTCAAGTATGAGAGACAAAATGAGAAAAAAAAATCCAGAAAATCACATTGTAGGATTTTTAATGAATTTATTGGTAAATTCCTCGGTAAAATAAGTATTTGGTCACCTACAAACAAGCAAGATTTCTGGCTCTCACAGACCTGTAACTTCTTTAAGAAGCTCCTCTGTCCTCCACTCGTTACCTGTATTTTTGCACCTGTTTGAACTTATCAGTATAAAAGACACCTGTCCACAACCTCAAACAGTCACACTCCAAACTCCACTATGGCCAAGACCAAAGAGCTGTCAAAGGGCACCAGAAACAAAATTGTAGACCTGCACCAGGCTGGGAAGACTGAATCTGCAATAGCTAAGCAGCTTGGTGTGAAGAAATCATCTGTGGGAGCAATTATAAGAAAATGGAAGACATACAAGACCACTGATAATCTCCCTCGATCCAGGGCTCTACGCAAGATCTCACCCCGTGGGGTCAAAATGATCACAAGAACGGTGAGCAAAAACCCCAGAACCACATGGGGGGACCTAGTGAATGACCTGCAGAGAGCTGGGACCAAAGTAACAAAGGCTACCATCAGTAACACACTACGCCGCCAGGGACTCAAATCCTGCAGTGCCAGACGTGTCCCCCTGCTTAAGCCAGTACATGTCCAGGCCTGTCTGAGGTTTGCTAGAGAGCATTTGGATGATCCAGAAGAGGATTGGGAGAATGTCATATGGTCAGATGAAACCAAAATAGAACTTTTTTGGTAAAAACTCAACTTGTCGTGTTTGGAGGAGAAAGAATGCTGAGTTGCATCCAAAGAACACCATCCCTACTGTGGAGCATGGGGGTGGAAACATCATGCTTTGGGGCTGTTTTTCTGCAAAGGGACCAGGACGACTGATCCGTGTAAAGGAAAGAATGAATGGGGCCATGTATCGTGAGCTTTTGAGTGAAAACCTCCTTCCATCAGCAAGGGCACTGAAGATGAAACGTGGCTGGGTCTTTCAGCATGACAATGATCCCAAACACACCACCCGGGCAACGGAGGAGTGGCTTCGTAAGAAGCATTTCAAGGTCCTGGAGTGGCCTAGTCAGTCTCGAGATCTCAACCCCATAGAAAATCTTTGGAGGGAGTTGAAAGTCCGTGTTGCCCAGCGACAGCCCCAAAACGTCACTGCTCTAGAGGAGATCTGCATGGAGGAATGGGCCAAAATACTAGCAACAGTGTGTGAAAACCTTGTGAAGACTTACAGAAAACGTTTGACCTCTGTCATTGCCAACAAAGGGTATATAACAAAGTATTGAGATGAACTTTTGTTATTGACCAAATACTTATTTTCCACCATAATTTACCAATAAATTCATTAAAAATCCTACAATGTGATTTTCTGGATTTATTTTTCTCATTTTGTCTCTCATAGTTGAAGTGTACCTATGATGAAAATTACAGGCCTCTCTCATCTTTTTAAGTGGGAGAACTTGCACAATTGGTGGCTGACTAAATACTTTTTTGCCCCACTGTAGCTGTAAACTCTTAGGTGACCAAAACCACTTCCCTGTTCCCTCATTCACTACTCTTGCTATATAATATACACTCTGTGCTGTACTGTTTAATCTATAGGGAGCAGTAAACTGAGATTTCTGACATTTATGATTCATCGTCATTTTTAAAATCACTGACAGATGTGGAGTCACTACTGTAGTTTTTGTATCTAAATGTGATGCACTGCATTGTGGGATTGTTAGCAGAATGTAGTGTAAATGCAATGGACACTACTTTTTATTCCATTGTGGGAATTCTTCAGGGCACAAGAGGAGAAGTATAATGTATCCATCCACCATAGAACATTTCTTGTGTTACTTACTTGGCAATAAACCCTTTTCTGATTCTGATTATTCTGACATTCCCTTACCTTAAAAATGTCCTTTATGTTGCCGAGTATGAAGACCACCATCAGGTCCTCTTTCTCTTTTGAAAGAACCCTGCTGTAGAGTATTGCCCTCGAGAAAGACCTCTTCACTGCCTGTCTGTTCTCCATCTACACATTCCGCAGTACAACTTAAATGTCAAATTACAGAAAAAACAGGTTGCACAGTTTTGAAAAAACAAGCCCTCTATTTTACATGCTTCTTACTTCTCTAACTAAAGACAGGTGGAAAAGTAGTGCCACGGTGAGGACTTTCAACTTTCAGACATTATTTTCTTGGACATTTTAATAATGCATTATTCAACACTCGATTTAGTCTCCAACTCTTACCTCTTTGTCCAGTTTTATCCCTTGCGGGTCAGCTGCCAGAGCCATGAATGTAAGCAGCTTGTGCAGCTCATCTCTGCAGCCAGAAGGCAGCAACTTCAGACACAACTGCAGAGCTTCAAGAGCTATGCCCAATTTAGCATTCACTGGGAAGGCAAGAGACACACACTAATTTGATATAAAAGGGTTAATGCCCGATACCAGAACCGTCCGACGCGCAGCCAGAGTTCCTTAATTCCTGATATTGGACACCTGGAAGGTCATTAACCGGCTCATACCATGGTCAATTGCACACAAAAAAATGTAAGACCATTCATTTATATTTTCATGAGTTTATCAATCAAAATATAAAGTTATTTCAAATAAGTAATTTGTTTCCTTGGTAACACCTGAGGCTTTGACTAATACCGGGAAAAATCATTCCAATCCCATGAGTTTCTTATGCAATGCAAACGTTGTTCACTGCTCCAGTAAATAGGAGAGAACTTAGATCTGACCTGGCAATATATTTCTAGTCCAATCAGCTCATAAAACTCTTTGGCTCAGCCAAAGCCCGTCTACGGAAAGCCTTTTCACTCCCTATTTAGCCCCATTATCGCAGGCGAGTGCAAAATGAATGGGACTCTATGGAGCTAGACGGCTAAATTTGCCTCTTTCGCCTGACTGCCGTTGAGAAAGCTCAGATTTGATTGTAGTTTTTGCAAGTTCAACATGGATTATAGGTCGAAAGTTGAATCAACAAGCTCTTATGTCCTTTCGATTTCTTACAGGTTTAGTCGTTGTTGCCCATAACACGCTAGCATTCTGCTAATGA